>VDFB02000003.1:320492268-321187821 GCA_007258455.2 Sequoia sempervirens | reverse complement strand
CGAGTCGATTGAATGGGTAGATACATGGATTCCACAGTAGCTAACCCCTTTATCTATAACACAATCCTCATTACAAGATGTACTGGAAAGTTCACTTGACTATGATCATCTTTCAGATCTTGTACAATGATGACATATCTATGCAGTTGTAGCACCGTAGGGGAATGAAGAGGGATTAGACTATTGGTTGGCATGATGTGTACAAGGAAAGAAAAAGCTAAGACAATTGATGACAGATGATGATGGCTTCATGTATCCTACAGGTTTAGTTTTTTTTCTAGAACTTGGTTGCATTACCATTTCACCATCGTTTAGGTTGTTTACAATAATATAGATTTGTTATTATAAGTATATTTAGATGTTGATAAAAAAGTTATGATCACATAGGTTCAGTTATTGTTTTCAGAACTTGGTTGCAAACATATATGATTAGAAAGAATGACGTACCTACATTTGAAGACTATGAGAATCACAAAACCATTCTGATGTATTCACACCTTGTTATAGCAACAAATGTTAAGTTATTGAGACATCATGCTAGACCAAAAACAAAAAAATCTATGGAAAATTAGTAGTGTTGATCATGAAGCATTACTGGAAACTCTGAAGGTAAGAGATGACCCTACAGGGACACTTGAGTAGCAGATAATTTATTGTATGGGACAAGTATGATATTATTCATCACATTTTGACATTGTTTATCTAGTAAGGTTCATTATTTAGGTTGTTTAGAATAATATAGATTGGTTATTCTAAGCATCTTTTATAGTTTGCATTACCAATTCATCATCATTCATGTTGTTTAGAATAATATAGATTTGTTAGTCTAAGCATCTTTTCTATTGTGACAATATAGATATCTCATTTGAAGTATATTGTGATGTTCCTAACATAATAGATCATGGACCTATTGCAAAAATAGCCAACTCTAATCGTTTGGGAGAGGTATGCAACATATTAGAATAATATAGATTGGTTATTCTAAGCATATTTTATAGTTTGCATTACCATTTCATCATCATTCAGGATGTTTAGTATAATATAGATTTGTTAGTCTAAGCATTTTTTCTATTGTGACAATATAGATTTATTATTTGAAGTATATTGCAATGTTCCTAACACGATAGATCATGGAATTGCTGCAACAATAGCCAACTTTGATCCTTTGGGAGAGGTATGCGAGAGATTAGAATAATATAGATTGGTTATTCTAAACATCTTTTATAGTTTGCATTACCATTTCATCATCAATTAGGTCATTTAGAATAATATAGATTTGTTATTCTAAGCATCTTTTCTATTATACGTAGTTTGACTGTTACCTTAATGGTTTGTATAGGTGGTTCAATCCAGATCATCAACATGCTACTCTTGTGGAAGAGTGTGCTGACCGCGAAGGCAATGCAAGCTCTATTTCCTTCCCATACTGGGAAATGGCTATGTATTAGGGTCGTTTATTGTATGCCTACATGGAATTTTGTAAATCCTATATTTGATAGCAATTATTGAATGACAATATCATGCATATTGTGTACACTTTATGTGTATTCAAGGGTATACTTTACAACTTATGTGTATACTTTGTCACTTATGACTATTGCAATGTATACTTTACGACTTATATGTTTTAAAGTGTATAGTTTCTATTCATGTGTGTAGTTCATGAATTAAGTGTATTTGAGTAAATGAATCACTTTTCACTTACTGACAAGGAACAAAACAAACCCTAAACCCCTTTGCACCTTTACATCGCATCCATCTGACCCTTTTTTTCATCAACTAAAAACTCATCACCGAGAGAGAACACCTCCGAGATACCAAAATATGAGAGAGGTTATTGTAGAGGATCCCAACATGATCCCATAACCTGAGATGGAGAGTCTGTAGGAATCATGGTTTCTGAGAAATAGCCCTTCAAAGATTGCTACCTTTTAGCACTTTGAGCTCTTAAGGGAAATCGCGGGTCCAATGTAGCTCAGACAGATTCAGAGTATTTGGATGAAAAAGAGGACCATCCCTAGCGTAAAAGTACCCATCCAGACGTGTTGGAATAGTATGTTTGCTCCTACGAGTTGCAGAACAAAAGTTGCATCACTTTGCAACTTTACACTACTTGCATCTAACAACTTTTTACTCAACTGAAAACTAGACACCATAGGAAAACACCTCTGAGATAAAAAAATCCGAGAGAGGTTATTTTAGAAGGTCCCAACATGATCCCATAGCCTTAGACGGAGAGTCTAAAGGAATCACAGTTTTTGAGAAATAGAGATTCAAAGATTGCTGCCTTTTAACACTTTCGACTCTTAAGGGAAATCGCCAGTCCAATGTAGCTCAGAGAGACTCAGAGTATTTGAGTGCAAAAAAGGACCATCCCTAGCGTAAACGTACCCATCCGGATGTGTTGGAACAATCTGTTTGGTCCTACGATTTGTAGAACGAAAGTTGCACCACTTTGCAACTTTACACTACTTACATCTGACAACTTTTTCCTCAACTGAAAACTGGTCACCGCAGGAAAATTCTTCCAAGATAGAAAAATAAAAGAGAGGTTATTGTAGAGGATCCAAACGTGATCCCATAGCATCAAATGGAGAGTTTTTAGGCATCACAATTTCTAAGAAATAGAGATTCAAAGATTGCTTCCTTTTAGCACTTTTGACTCTTAAGGGAAATCATCGGTCCAATGTAGCTCAGAGAGATTCAGAGTATTTGGGTACAAAAGAGGACCATCCCTAGCATAAACGTACCCATCCAGATGTTTTGGAACAATCCATTTGTTCCTACATGTTGCAGAATGAAAGTTGCACCACTTTGCAACTTTACACTACTTGCATCTGACAACTTTTTACTCAACTAAAAACTAGACACCGTGGGAAAACACCTCTTAGATAGAAAAATACGAGAGAGGTTATTGTAGAGGATCTGAACATGATCCCATATCCTCAGACAAAGATTTTTTAGGTGTCACGGTTTCTGAGAAATAGAGATTCAAATATTGCTACCTTTTAGCACTTTCGACTCTTAAAGGAAATCGTCAGTCCAATGTAGCTCAGAGAGATTTAGAGTATTTAGGTGCAAAAGGGGATCATCCCTAGTGTAAATGTACACATACATATGTGTTGGAACAGTCTGTTTGGTCCTACGAGTTTCAGAACAAAAATTGCACCACTTTGCAACTTTACACTAATTGCATTTGACAACTTTTTCCTCAACTAAAAATTGGTCACTGCGGGAAAATGCCTCCGAGATAGAAAAATCCAAGAGAGTCTATTGTAGAGGGTCCCAACACGATCCCATAGCCTCAAAAAGAGAGTCTATAGCCATCATGGTTTCCAAGAAGCAACCCTTCAAAAATTGCTACCTTTTAGCACTTTGGACTCTTAAGGGAAATCATCGGTCCAATGTAGCTCAGAGTGATTCAACATATTTGGGTGCAAAAGAGGACCATCCCTATCATAAACGTACCCATCTAGATGTGTTGGAACAATCTGTTTGGTCCTATGAGTTGCAGAATGAAAGTTGCACCATTTTGCAACTTTACATTGCTTGCATCTAACAACTTTTTCCTCAACTAAAAACTGGTCACCACGGGAAACGCCTCTAGGATAGAAAAATATGAAAGAGGTTATTGTAGATGGTTGGAACACGATCCCATAGCCTCAGATGGAGAGTTTTAGGCATCATGGTTTCCAAGAAATAGAGATTCAAAGATTGTTTCCTTTTAGCACTTTCGACTCTTAAGGGAAATCGCTGGTCCAATGTAGCTTAGAGAGATTCAAAGTATTTGGGTGCAAAAGAGGACCATCTCTAGCATAAACGTACCCATTCAGACGTGTTGGACTAGTCCGTTTCGTCCTATGAGTTGTATAACGAAAGTTGCACCACTTTGCAACTTTACACTACTTGCATCTGACAACTTTTTCCTCAACTAAAAACTAGTCACCGCAGGAAAATGTCTCCGAGATAGAAAAATACGAGAGAGGTTATTGTAGAGGGTCCAAAAAAAATCACATAGCCTTAGATAGAGATTCTGTAGGCATCACAGTTTACGAGAAGTAGCCCTTCAAAGATTGCTACCTTTTAGCACTTTGGACTCTTAAAGGAAATCATCGGTCCAATGTAGCTCAAAGTGATTCGACGTATTTGGGTGGAAAATAGGACCATACCTAGCATAAAAATACCCATCTATATGTGTTGGAATAGTTCATTTGGTCCTACGAGTTTTAGAACGAAAGTTGCATCACTTTGCAACTTTACACTACTTGTCAAAATTGCAACTTATTGTCAAATGATGGAAGTTCAAGAGTCATCTTGTTGTAGTTTGTTGGAAAACAGCTAGAAGTTGTTTGTTCATGGCCCAATTAGGTAGGAATTAGATGTTAGAAGGGTTTGGGAGAGCAGGGGAGGTCAATCGAGGTCTGGGTATGATGCCCTAGATGTGAAAAGTGTGGTTTTTGAGTGAAATTGGGAGGTTTAAGGGTGTTAGTGATTGAAATCTATTGGGGAAGCAATTTATAAAGGTGTATTAAGCATATGTAGACTTCTATAAACGTGTTTGGGGTGTTGTTTGAGTGAGATAAGCATGGAAATGCATGCTTTCAATTAACCCCCTTATAATCTAAGCAAAATGAGGGTTACATGATTGAGTGACTTAGATGGCATTTACAAGGGTGATATTTGTGGAATTTGGATGTTTATAGCCTAGTGAGATACTGTCCAAAGGAATCTTGGAGGGGAAACAGTTTTAAAGATGAGTTATTTTGCACATTTGGGCTAATTGGAGCCCTGTTCAGCGTAATAGTTTAATTTTAGTGGGGTTGTTCCAAAACAAGCACATTAGGTTTTGAGATATGTTAAACAAAAGGGTAATGGGTGTATTTCACAACCTTTTGTTTTGTGGGTTTGAGTTCATTTTGTGAGGATATTGATTCTTACTCAGGATGATTTTATACCTTTTACATGTTATTATGCTTCAATGAACATTAAGTGATACTAATTTTTATCCAAATGATTATATTACTTTTGAATGAACAATGTAACATGAAATGAATTTTATTAAGTTGTATCCATTTTTCATTTTTGTTAACTTCTTTTGAAATAAAAATCAGCTACACACTTCATTACATGAGTTTAAAATCCAAAATAATGTCAAATGTAAATTCATTCAACAGAGCTTGAAATCATGGGTATTCTAAAAATGAGTGTTTGATAAAAATGTATTGGTAGACATGTATGAAAAATGTGGTACAATATAAAAGGAAATTGATTGTTTGAAAAATCTCCTCAAAGAAATAGATGGATTACCAATTGTAATTCATAAACTTGTTCTATTAAAATGTTATTTCATTAATCTATAACATACATTATGAATCATAACTTTAAACAATTCTAAGATAATTATACATTCCATCTTGAAAATTCAAAGTAGAAAGACATGCACACGAGAAACAAATTAGATTGAATACCAATTCTTATATATCAAACTATAGAATAATTGTGTTTGTGCATATACAAATTTGGCATATGCCTACTCAGAACAAGTTTTATGAATTGTGGCATATATGCCATCTCAAGATCTATCAAATCCTAAGTACATGTCAATCTATATCATATCCTAATCCTATGTTGGACCCTCAAAATCAAGCCTCCTCGAAGAAGTTAGATGCTCTGCAGTGTCCTGCAAAATAACATTTCAAACCACAAATTAGATTATGTGAATGGTTGACAAGATAGACTAGTAAATAGAAAATTATATACCATCATTTATAAATTACAAATTTAACATCAAAATCAGTATACATATACTATATTTTATCAATAATGCAATTCTTATTTACCTCTAATCTTGCTCTTTTTGTACAGGATGTTTTGCATATGGTTGTCCCCTAAGACGATTAGGAGTCCTCCTATAAAGTAATGGCCTCTCACTCGTCACAATGCTGGGTCGAACATAGGACTATAGCATATAAAATAAAAATGATACAAATTAAAATATAATTGTTGATAAATAATCATATCTACTAATCACATATCCACTCCTATCTAAACATAAATGATTTGCAATATAAAATAAACACATACCTGTTGTGATGCTATGACACTAGATGGGATCATAGTGGATGGATCAGCTAAGATGCTTTCCTATATAAAAAATGACAAGAATGTAAATGCACATGCACATATAATTATAATGTCGACAATAAAAAAGATATATGCCTATTGTGCAACTTCATCCAATGGGTCAAACTCAGTCAACAAGGTTGTATAAGAACCAGGTTGTTGCATAAAAGACAAGATTACATTAGACTATCAATATATGTAGTACATGTATTTAAACATATTAAATTTCAAAGATTAACATCTAAATTAACAATTTAAATTATTTACCGTATATTGATTGTCTAAGGGAAATGAAATGGTAGTATGTGTAGCCTGTTGCACTTCCAACAACTGCTCCTCTGTCAACAACTGTTAAAGATTCCAACACGTAAACATATATTAGTACAAATATCCTTCATAAAATATGAAATAATTTACATAAAACACACTATGAAATTGCTTTAAGACTTATCGGTGCTCCAATATCATCCCTGGTAGTCGATGTCTCTCCTGTAAATGCTCCACTTCGTGCTCTATCAACTCCTACATCTGGCATATTATGAACCTCAAAGTCGGATGTGTCTATGGGAGCCTCAGTGGATTGTCGAAGAGGATCGAAACATAAATTGTTGCGAGTCATGCAATGATGAGGCACACAAATATGTCTCAAAGAGGACGGTGTACTAGTCAGAGCTGATGGTTGTGTACCAGTGGGAGTTGTTGTAGCAGGTGCACCACCATCATGTTGGGATGTATTAGGTGTAGCACCACCATGATGGGATGCACCGTCAATTGGTTGTGCAACATGATGGCTCTGCCTCACCAAATGATCACTCAACAAATGCAATGCATAAATGCTCATAGTCCCTGCATCTATAGCAATCTCTAGGTAAGGTAGTGCAGTCAGAGCAGCAATAGGTGGAGGAGGACGAACTGGGGTGACTCGGCATGCCCTAGGTCTATCCTGTGACATCCCTCTACCAACACCTTGGAAATCTTGCATGTCAAAGTAATTAACATGTTTCCCTAGTACAAACTCAACATATAATTTTTAGAGAAAATATTGAGGGACATCAAGGTTGTTGTTGGGTGGTTTATCGAAAACCATCAACCAATGTCTCCAAAAATTATCTAATATTCCTCTATGGGTGCACCATTTAATTAAAAATTTTGGTTTTCGCACATTAACAAGCTATCCAATTCTGTGATCTATGAATAGCTGGGCTAATTGGGCTTTTTCAATATCAAGAGCCTTCACCTCATCATACGATAACCCATCAACATTAAATTGTCTTTGTTGCTCTGGCCATTGTGCAAATCTATTATGTTGAATTGCCAAAGTTTGAATGTTTACAATGATTGTTTCCAAAGTGTTTTTCATATCTGATAGTTCATCGAGTGTTTCATAGATTTGTTATACTTTTCTTAATTGATCTAAATTCCTATGAATAGACTCATGTATTGTTGGCACATTTTCATTCAGAAACAATGGTTGCGGTGAGGGATTTGGAGGGTATTCATTTTGTGCAGGATTAACGTTTTCATTTTGTGCAAGGTTAGGATTTTTATTTTGATCCATTTTTAACTTGTTAATTGATAAAAAATTCTAAAATTAACAATGGTTTTAATCTAATAAAATACCTATCAAATATACCTATTTTTGACTAAAATTCAAAAAAAAAGCAAAATGAATATAAATTGTATAAAAATTGAAAAAATCATACATACCTTACAAATTTGGTGTTTTTGTTGTAATTTTAGCTCCTCAAACGGATATCTGAGTCGCTCTCCTAAAACCCACGTGCATGGTGGTAAAAATATAGCTCTAAGGTTTTGTTTGTCTGTATATAATACATGAAATGTATATCCGTTATAAACAGATATTTGTTTCCTTATTTACAACTTTTTAAATAAATGGCTGGGTCCGTGACTCGACCATAGTGGTTTTTCTTAAATATCGATTATTTAATATAAAATATATTATATTATATTATAATATAATATGTATTATATTATAATATAATATGTATTATATTAATTTTAATATAATACATATTATTATATATAATATATATTATATTATTTATTATATATATTAGAATAATATCAATATAATATAATATTATAATATTATATTATATTATATTATAATATAATATATGTATTATATTATTATATATAATAATACATACATTATAATATAATATGACCTCTCAAGATTTTTTTTAAGTGTAACTCAAATAACCCGTTCATAGTGGATATCCGTTTTGTAATGGATATTCGTTCTAGGATTTACAGACCCATCCATATAATATCAATATAATATAATAATATTATATTATATAATATGACCTCTCAGGTTTTTTTTTTAATTATAATACAAATAACGATTATCTGTGATATAGAATATAATACTTGGTCGGGCCGGACTCGACGCAGTTATAAATTCTGCCTTAAACGAAACGAATATCCATTTCATATCGGATATTCGTTTTATAATGGATATCCGTTTTGTAATGGATATCTGTTTTGGTTCAGTATTACCAAACCAAAACGAATATTGTACTTTGTCCTGCAAAAAGTCAAAGGCGTGAATTTCGTGTTTTTGGACATGTTAAAAACAACTTTTTTTCACATTGCCACTTTTTGGACCCCCATGATCTTGCACAGACCCAAAAATAAAATATTAAATATGCATTTACAGGCTTCGAAACACTCCCACGAAAGATTAGGCCAAGAAAAATAACCACCTCCTCACAAATAGGAGTCGAACTTAGCAAAAATCATAAGTTTCTCAACTTGGGCATCCAAATCTTCAATGCTAAAGTTAAGGGGCTTTAATGAGTTGTCCCCGCTTGTATTTCCCCAAAAATTCATGCCAAAAATGTATTTTTTTCCTTTTGAACTTAAAAAAAATCAAAGCTTTCCTCCTAAACTATCTCCAACACCACAATTTTTGCAATAATTAAATAAGGCCAATTATTTTAATTCCATATTTTGGCCTTAATGTCACATTTATTTCTCACACTAAAATTATTAAAATTAAATTTAAATTTAAATTTAAATCACTTCTTTTTTTGGTTGACGTTGATCGCACTTTCACCTAGGATGCTCTTGCATCAGACACCCTAGGTAGAAAGAAATGTTTCATGAGTTGAACTTAGAAACATTTGTAGAACCTGTGTTTGTTTTGGATCCACCTAATTGCTTTGTCTACTGGAATCTTCTTATTTATCAAAATTTTCAAGCTTACAACATTATATCCTTTCATCTTTACTCCTCTACCCTTTATGTATTTCAAAACTTTTAATTTGACCTCCCACCAATATATTCCATCAGAATTATTAATCAAACATATACCTCCACCTTCAACAAAACAAATGTACTTCATTACCTCTATTTTTGTTTTACCTTTCTCCTCTCCTTCCACCATGTCTCCTCCATGAAATTTCATTGTTTCAACACCTTCCGTAAGACATAACATCACTACAATATGATTTCTTTCACTCAAAATAGTATTAGTACCATTATCAAGAGACTCATTTTCCACTTTCCCTAACAAGGAATCATAGTCACAAATCAAAACATCTTTATCTCCACTTTTCTCTAACAAAGATTTATCAGAAAAATCTTCATTTACCTTCACTTTACACTCTTCAAATTCAACTTTGTCAAAATGATCTATTGGTACAATAAAGTCTTCATCAAAGCAAGCATAAAAATCTAATTTTACCTCACCTTTTGTTGTAACCTTTGTCTCACCTAAGATTAACTCATCCCATTCTCTTTCAATTGATGCCATCTGCATCAATAAATCATCCCCTTCACTTTCTTCTACGTCCTTCAAAGGACACTCTTCAGTTGCAACTTCATTATACTCACATTCGTCTTCATAGCAACATTTATCAAAATTAAGTTTTACCTCTGTATCCTCGATAGCTACAACTTTTGCTTCCCCTGCAATAAGTTGATCCCATTCCCTTTCAATCTGAATGAGTAAATCATCCTTCTCAACTTCATAGGTGTTCTTTAAAGAGCTCTCTTCTGCTACTGAAATCACTATATTCTCGTGCACGTTTTGTACTCATCCTCTTCCTCGATGTCACATGCATGCCACTTTGTTGCATCCTCTTTCTTTCTCTCATTCAAAATATCATTATAAAGATAATAAAAATTACCTTCAACTCTTCTCTTCTCTTGTTTCCTCTTCTCAATCTCTACTCTCATTTCATTTATCTATTGTTGCATCTTTATCATTTCCCTTTCTTTGATTTTCCAAAGCTTCTCTCTAATTTCCTCTAGTATGGGAATCCTTAGAATCCATCCAATGAAAAAATGTATTTTCCCCTTTCTGTTTTCCATTTTCAAGACCTCACAATGCCTTAACAACATAAATCTTCAAACCCTTGAGTTTTACTTATGTAAACTGCCTCCTTCGGCGATCTGTTTACAAAACCCTCTTCCAATATTTACCAATATTATTGTAAAATTCCTCCTTTGGTGATCTATTTACAATCATGGGAACCTCAGTTCCTAAAATCCTCTGAAAATTTCTTATTTCTACTTGCACATTCATCTGCAAGCGAAATACACGCATTCTCCACCGCCAGGTCCTGGTGCAAACTGCCTCCAATCGACGCTTCTGTCTACACACTCAGGAACTCCCATTATGATACCAATAATGGAGTAGTGGTATCAAACATAAACCATCTCATACAAAAATCTAAGATAAACAAAAATCAATGTGCAAAATCTGCAACAAGATTATAGCTCTTATATTCAACTTCTTCAACATAGTATTTCCAAACTTTAGAAATACATATAAAACCTTCTAAAAATACAATTAAAAAAAAAAAGTCTCATGGAATGATGTAAAACAATATAAATGATTCTTAAACTGATCTATGATAGTAAATTAACAAACTATAACAAAAACAACTCTTTCACTTCACATACAAACTCAACCCACAACCTGTAGTGGTAATCTTCAACCTGCAGTTGTTCCTATCTTGCACAATGATCTCAAAAATTCAATTTGTTGTCTTCAAAACCTCATGTAACTACAACAAAATTTCTTCCAACAACCCTTGGAGAAAAATTTATGCCCTTCTCCTTCCACTCCCCATTCTGGCCTGCAATAATGAATCCCCTCTCTCCTGTCATGCCTTCCTCTTTACTTTCTTCAACCAAAATGTAACTCCCAAGAAATGTAACGGCTCCAACCTGGAAAAAATCTCCAAAATAAAGAAATAAAATATTAAATATGAATTTACAAACTCCAAAAAATTCTCACAAAAGATTAGGCCAAGAAAAGCAACCACCTCCTCACAAATAGGAGCTGAACTTAGCAAAAATAAAAAGTTACACAACTTGGGCATCCAAATCTTCCATGCTAAAGTTAAGGGGCTTTAATGAGTTGTCCCCACTTTTATTTCCCCAAAATACACTCCCAAAATTTCTTTTTTCCTTTTGAACTTCAAAAAAATAAAAATTTGCCTCCTAAACCATCTCCAACACCACAATTTTTGCAACAATAAAATAAGGCCATTTTTTTTAATTCCATATTTTGGCCTTAATGTCACATTTATTTCTCACACAAAATTATTAAAAATTAAATTTAAATTTAAATTTAAATCACTCTTTTTTTTGGTTGATGTGGATCACACTTTCACCTAGGATGCTCCTGCATCAATCCTAGAGAAAAACTAGTCTTGCAATTGTATTCAAAAGGGCTAAAAACTTATATTTTCATTCACCAAAACCTATTATGTCTTATATAAAAATATAAGACACCACCAAGTCACCACCAAAGGCTCCTCCTACCATTGCAATCTTTATGTTGCCACTAGCACCACCTTTACCCTATGTGCAATTGGCTCAGCCACCTAGGTGTACTTTTCCCATGGCCACCCACCTAAGTGGCACCACCCTTTGGCCACCACAAAACCACCAGGGCCTATATAATGTTCCTTAAAGACACATTTTTCTTTTTGTCATAACTTGATCTGTAATTGGAGGTTTACAATGCAAATGTATATAACCTTAATTACAATTATTCCCGATCCAGACAAAATTGCATGACTATGTTGTTTAACCATTGAAATTGCAGACTAGGTTCACTTTTACATAAATAAATGAAATTACTAATTACTGTAATGTTGTATTTAGAACTTAAATACCAAACTAAAAATACTGAAAAAGAATTAGAGAGAATGTAAGAAAGGAGATAGAAGAATCAGACATAGGTTGATAATGGAGTTCACTCGATTTGAGCTACATACGTCTCCGGGTCCGCTTCTCAATGTTGGACTGCTTTATTAATGATGTCAAGCTTTAACATGCCTTTTTACATCATCCAAGCTTCAAAATCCTAAACAAAATTCCTCACAATCTCTCTGACTATTATAAATTTTGGTGTATAATATCACCTTGTAATTCTTCTCCTCCAAAATTTCCACCTTCCTTCACAAAAGCATAAAAACTCGTATCACATCACCCTGATTGAAAACTCACACACTTACACCCCCTTTTATACATAAAAATTTCCTTAATAAGGCTCAACCATCAAAACAAATAAATAACCTCCTTCTAACAAAATATCCCTCTCTATATCTCATCCACAACCTTTTTCAACCTTTTGGTTAGGCTTTATGGCTTTTTAAGGGTTATTAATAACCATAGAAGGTTATTTTAAAATAAATCGGGCTGAAATAAGTATTAAAAACAACATCCACTGTTATAACATTTAAAGCGCTTAATAGTGCAATGGTGGAATTACATTTGGGGGTGGCGAGGGTTGAGGGTTCAACCCCCGCCGACCCTTAGAAACAATGGTAAATGGTTTTAAATGATAAAAACAACTGCTAACAATATATGCTTAAACGTTGCATTGTGGTGCAACGGTAATACCACCGGCTCATTCGGGGGAGGTTAGGGGGTCGACCCCCCATACCTCCAATTTTGGTAACCAATACAACGAATTCAAAATGGTGACCAAGGAAGGTGGTTAGGTGCCACGTGTTGGGTGCTGACGAGATGCTGACATGTGCCACGTGTTGGTCATTCATTGAGTCACATGCCATGTTCGATCATTGCCACATGTCCGTCACTGATTTGTCCACGTTGGATGCCACATGTCGATTGAGGATTGGTCCGGCTTGCCACATCACTATATGGATGCTGACTGGGTGATATGACACCATGTTGACATTAGCATGGTCAACTCTTTTGCATGTGAACTTTGACCTTGCATATCTTTCGCATATGAGCTCTGTTTTCGACGAAATGAACGTCATTGGAATCGTGGCGACAAGCTCTCTGTGATGACACCAACTTTGACCAATTTAGAGATCAATTTTTCACCTTTGATAGGCCTCTGGTACCTAAGTTGACTCAACCTTTGACCAAGCATAACTCGCACGTATAATCTCCTTTTAACGCGATTCAAGTTGTGTCGAGACTGTGACGGCGAGCTGTTCAATCTGAGACCACTTTTGGCTGATTTTGAAACTATGAAATTTTTGAGGTTTATGGATCCTCCTAGATCATTCCTCCCCATTGAGAAGCTTTTGGACCTCCAAAAGGTCTATTTTATATACAATTTGAGCTAGGGCAATGTTGCCCCACTTTCCCAGTATCATTTGTCCTTCTTGTTGAAATTTTGAACATTTGACCCATCACAAACACAAAGAAATATGAGATAGCTTTGCTAATACAATCAACCGCATGTTCATCAAAATTCATTCATCATCCACATGGAAATAACTAGCAGAATAACAAGCAACAGTACTGAATACACTAATGTGAAGGAAATAGTATCAACATTTTGAATCTCCTGAACAAGAACATTATTAGAAAATGAAACATTCAAACCCTCTTTTACCACCTCTGGCTGAAGGCCTGACTCTGCTTGCAATTGATCCTCACACTATGTTGTTTTTGACACCTTATCATGATTAGCATCATCATGCTTAGTACCACTAGCTATTACAGACATAAGGGTTAATTTATTGTTTGCATTCACAATCATCTTCATATGCCCTGTGTTTACAATAGATCTATCATTCTTCATGTGATGAGCTCTAACACTAATTCAATTCCATCTTTAAACAAATGATACCTATTATGTTCCTTGTAGAAAATGGTTTTTATATCATACAAATAAGGACTACCTAGAACCATCCCACAAATGTCAAGCGGAATAAAATCTAACTCTACCTCATCAACAAACTTGGATGTGATTGCAAATCGGAGTTTACACTGCTTTGACACATGTAGCCGAGCATTATCATGCGCCCAACCCAATGGATAGGGTCTAAGATGAGGAGTTGTTATTAATCCCAATTGCTTAACAACTTGTTCTGAGATAAGATTAACTTGTGACCCACTGTCTATTAGTGTATCAATCTTAGTTTGTTTAGCAATAGCCCTTATACAAAACAAGTCATTCCTTTTACTTTCAACAGGTACTTCGTTACAACTTAGAGAAGAAGCATGATAACTAGTACTGATAATGGGAGTATTACCTCTGATACCCATAATTGAAATATTGGTCTCATCATCAGAACCCGATCCAAGATCTTGCACAATATCTGCGGTCTTTTGCTTACCCTTTCGATCCTTGAACCACTTTGGATTCTAATCAGGATGCGATTTCCAACATCTTGCATCTTTGTGCCCTTTCTTCTTGCAATGTGAGCAATAAGGCTTCTCGTCCTCTTTCTTTATAGTAGTTGTTCACTGTGATTTCTCTTTCCCTTTCTTGCTTCCTTTCTACTTACTGGATTCCATCAACAAATTTTCATGGCTATTCCTTGAGCTTGTTTCCAAATGGATAGCTTGCACACTAACTTCATCAATGTTAGTTGGATTAAACATAAGTATGGTATGTTTCAAACTCTCACATAATCCACCTATGTACTTTAACAAAGTTTCTTGTGTGTACAATGGAATGCCCAAAATTAAAGCCCTCTTCCTAAACTCCTATGTATATTCTTGCACACTTTGTCCTTTCTCTTGTCTTAATGATTTCTAGTTTATTACTGCTCTTTGCATATGCCCTAATGGATAAAAATATTTCTTAAGTGCATCTATAAACTCAAACCAAGAAGAAATAATTTTTCCATAATGACTTAGATCCTCTTGTGTTCTACTCTCCCACCAAATTAGAGTTGTACCTCCTAGGTAAAGAGTAGCTAATTGGATTTTTTGAGAATCCTCAGTAAACTTCTGAACTCTACAATAAACTTCAATTTTCTTAATCCAAATTTTATCTAGTTTATCTGCATCTAGTTCTCCATTATAGATTGGCAAATCAAATTTAACATCCAGTTTTAACAAAGGTGTATTAGTTTGCACAGGTTGTTTCTTTTTAGAAGAGTTAGACAAAGAAGATGAAGAGGATGAAGAAGAAGATGGAGATGGAGGTTTAGGAGGGTCACCACCACCTCCTACTCCTTTACCTTTGTCTTCTTTCAATGAGGATTCAACTTCCTCCTTCTTTCTAGCCTTTCCTTCCTTTCTCTTCTTTCGTTCTTGCCTCTCTTGGAAAAGAAATTCCATCATTGACTTCATCTCGAGAAAAGCTTGTTGAAAAGTTTTCTCATTGAGTTTTGTAGGACTTCGTTTAGCTACCATATCTGATCGTGGAAATTTCCTTCGTTTTCTGATCTCTAGATTGAATTCTTCCAGTGCACCTTCTCCTTGTTTCAGTTTCAACCTGGTTAACATTTACTTTTGCAATTTCATGTTAAGAAGCTCTGATACCAACTTGATCTGTAATTGGAGGTTTACAATACAAATGTATTTAACCTTAATTACAATTATTCCCGATCCAGATAGAATTGTGTGACTATGTTGTTTAACCGTTGAAATTACAGACTAGGTTCACTTTTACATAAATAAATGAAGTTACTAATTACTATAATGTTGTAATTAGAACTTAAATACCAAACTGAAAATACTGAAAAACAATTAGAGAGAATGTAAGACATGAGATAGAAGGATCAGACACAAGTTGATAACGAAGTTCATTCGATTTGAGCTACGTCTCTAAGTCCGCTTCTCAATGTTGGACCACTTTATTAATGACGCCAAGCTTTAACATGCCTTTTTACATCATCCAAGCTTCAAAATCCTGAACAAAATTCCTCACAATCTCTCTGACTATTATAAATTTTGGTGTATAATATCACCTTGTAATTCTTCTCCAAAATTTCCACCTTCCTTCACAAAAGCATAAAAACTCTATCACATCACCCTGATTGAAAACTCACACACCTACACCTCCTTTTATACATAAAAATTGTCTTAATAAGGCTCAACCATCAAAACAAATAAATAACCTCCTTCTAACAAAACAACCCTCTCTATATCTTGTCCACAACTTTTTTCAGCGTTTTGGTTAGGCTTTATGGCTTTTTAAGGGTTATTAATAACCATAGAAGGCTATTTTAAAACAAATCAGGCTGAAATAAGCATTAAAAACAACATCCACCGTCATAATTGTTAAAGTGCTTAATAGCGCAATGGTGGCATTGCATTTTGGGGTGGTGGGGGTTGAACCCTCAACCGCCACTGGCCCTTACTTAGAAACAATGGTAAATGGTTTTAAACGATAAAAACAACTACTACCAATATATGCTTAAATGTTGCACAATGGTGCAACAGTAATACCGCTGGCTCATTCGGGGGAGGTTAAGGGGTCGACCCCCCATACCTCCAGTTTTGGTAATCGATGCAACGAATTCAAAATGATGATCAAGGAAGGTGGTTAGGTGCCACGTGTTGGGTGCTGATGAGATGCTGACGTGTGCCATGTGTCAGTCATTCATCGAGTCACATGTCATGTCCAATCACTGCCATGTGTCCATCATTGATTTTTCCACGTTGGATACCACATGTCAATTGAGGATTGGTCTGGCTTGCCACGTCACTATATAGACATTGACTGGGCGATCTGTCACCATGCTGACGTCAGTATGGTCAACTCTTTTGCATGCAAACTTTGACCTTGTGTATCTTCTACATACAAGCTCCATTTTCGATGAAACGAACGCCATTGGAATCGTGGTGACGATTTCTCCATGATGACACCGACTTTGACCAATTTAGAGATGATCAATTTTTTCACCTTTGACTAGGCTTTGGTACCTGAGTTGACTCAACCTTTGACCAAGCATACCTCGCACATATGCTCTCCTTTTAACACGATTCAAGTTGCACCGGGACCGTGTTGGCGAGCTCTTCAATTTGAGACCACTTTCAGCTAATTTTGAAACTGTGAAATTTTTGAGGTTTTTGGATCTTCCTAGATCATAACTTGCACCCAAGGAGTCAATTTTTGACTTCTTATAAGCAATGAAAAGTTAATTCTATCTATTTCATCATGGTGTATCTAATTTTTCTCCATTGTGCTATTTTTTTGGGATTTGCCTCCAAACAATAATGTTTTACTCTTTTTCAATATTTTTTCGACAAGATATAACTTTTGTCCATGATGTCAAAATCTACCACTAACCCTAATCACATAATAATTGATCCTAATTTCCTTACTGACTACACTCCTTTTATTAATTCCCAATCCTACATCATAAGAATTCATAAGAATTCTTGTTAATTTCTCATCAAAATACTTCTTTTTACCCTTACATGTGAAAGGCAATACAAATGAATGTATTTTCAATAATTATGACTTTGTTTATAACTTGTTTAATCTAGTTTAACTCTATTTTATTATGCAATATTTGTGAAAAAAATGGAATCTTGATTATTTAACCAGTAAACTCATCCATCATGAGAAAACATTTTATTTGAAAAGCTACTCTTAAAATTTCATTTTAAACTTTTTCAAAGTTTTCCTAAAATTAACTTAGATTCATAAAAAATAGGAAAAGAAAAATGGGAAAAAAAATAAAACCAAATCTGAATTCTCCAATGTCTTGTGTCTGATCCAGAAAATGTACTCACCGGCATCCAACCTCCACTAGCAAGACTTGTCATCATGAAATTCTTTGCATCTCTTCAGAGCTATTACAGTCCTCTGTTTCTGTCCTGCTATTATTCTGTTTTCTATTCTATCCTATATTTTATTCTTATTTCTATATTTTTTTAAATCTATGTTTTAATAGATATTATTTTTAAATTAAGCTGTGTAAGATTTGTTTTACATCAATTATAATTTTCAAGGAAGAGTCTTGTGCAATCTCGACTCAACAATTCATTACAGAAGGCCAAAACAAGACAAATTTCTATAAATGCCGAGTCAAAGTTGGCTGGACATCACACATCCATCCATTTCATGAGATTAGAATGGGAGAGTTATGCATTTACTCAGATAGTTACAGCATTCATGGAATTTTATTGCATGTAGCATATTCTCCCCATTTGGGCAGCCTTTAGTTTTGCTATTCAATAGCTATTAACACGTTCCTTGCTCTATAGGTAGGAAATAGTAATGGGGAAAGATATTATTTAAGGGCTTGCCTGGGCACGAGGGCACATGAATGACAGAGGTGATGTAGATTTCACAGAGTCATATTCTACATCATCTATGGATCCACCACAGAAAATAAGCACGATGTAAATGACATTGTAGAAGTCAAGGCCATTCTGATGGATTTAAAGCACTGTACTTCATTCAATGGAAGACTGTCTAGAACAGAGTAATGCAAGGATCCCCCTTGAATGGCTATATTATCTTTTTCTAAACAGCCGGGGCCCCACAAAAAAAAACAGAGGGGAAAACAATCTGAGTGACAATGGCCTTGTTACTTAAGTTTACCATTATTAGGGTGGTGGAAGTGAGTTCGTGCCATGGAATGCAGAATAGTAGATGTAATAAGTGGGAATCAGAAGCTCTTCTTCTGAGTTCGTGGACAAATGGAATGAATCCGTGTTATGATTATTAATGAATGACATGGGACTATACATTAAGAAGACAGTGGCAGAGGCACGCTATTGTTATCTCATTGTCCTGGTGCTTTTAGATAAGAAAGAACTGCGGACTGGAGGTTTCGTACCAACCATACTGCAAGTTTTTCCTAAGGTCCTTTCACACTCGCTATACCAATTTTGTCCTTTCTTTTTTATATTGATCAAAACTGACAAAATAATGCAGTCCGTAACGAGGACTGTGAAAGGAATTTTGGCCCTTCTGCACAGGCCTTCAAAAATTTCCAACACGAGCAGAATTGATCTAAACAAGGCATTCCATGGGACCACATTCCTATGAATCATTTGGTCAAACAATATGACAATCTGTGCAGTTTTTTTTAATATATTTTTCAGCATTTCATCAAACAGTTGGCCCACATTTCTATGAATCATTTGGTCAAAGAATATGACAATCTGTGCATTTTTTTTTATATATTTTTCTGCATTTCATCAAACAGTTGGCTTGTCTGCTCTATGCTTCAACGTTTTGCAGTCATGTCTTAAAAAAAATTGGAAAGGGATAATTTTCTGGTAGATTATAAAAGAATAGAATGAATGTTTCTAGATTAAATTGTGTATGGTTTTTTTAATCACATTCAGTGATCCATCATAGGAAGAGGATCATACTCAACATTTTAAATCAACATTTTGAATCTTTAATGCAGTATGAATAATTTTTCCACAGTCCAGAAAGAATAGAATGTATGTTTCTGGATTAAACTGTGTATGCTTTTTTGAATCAATGTTTCAATTCACACCCAGTGATTCTGAGGAAGAGGACCATACTCAACGTTTTGAATCAACATTTTGAATCCTTAATATTTCAATGGATGGCCATGCTCTTAAGATCACAAAACTGGGATAATTGACCAGTGAAGAATTATGTGGTGCTATTAAGGTAGGGGACAGGACCCAGTACTTGTGCACCATAACTTCACGCTTCTTATTATCCTACGTGGAAGTTTCAAATCACTCCCAATTTTTTACAGCAGCTAACTTGGCAAGTCCCCTGCTTATAACTAAGGTTTCAAGGCCACATCATCAAATATGATGCCACATCAGCATGCTTTTTGTCAAGGTGTCCAAAAAGGCCCAAAAAAAAACTGAGACCAATACTTGTGCATTCACAGCATGTTTTATTGAGCGCTGATGTGGAATCACATGATTGGTTGCTTTTTAGATCAAAGGAATACATTTTGTTTAATTATGGGTACTGGGTAGTCATCATCAACACTAACATCTTTAAATTCACAACTATTGGTCCAATATTGATGAAAATATTGGGCATTATATAAACAACTACTATCACAACTATTGAAACATGCTCAGCTAGTGGTTCTCTCCCCTAGTATGGCTGAGTTTGGGTAACATATTGTTTATTTCCCTATTTAACAAGTTTTTAAATTAGTTACATGGGTTATCAAAATCTAATTTATTTGTGTTTCAGGTATGTAGAAGGTGTATGATATTCTTAATAATCAAGGATTTAAGTTAATAAATGATAATATAATTATAGACATCTGAAATTGACAAACCATTATTTCAGCTAGTTAGTTAATAATTTCCTCTATAATTGATTTTTCATCCCCTCATTAATTAAATTATATTTTATTATTTAATTAATAAATTCACTATTCACTTGACCCCTAATCCTAGTCTAAATCATTAATTGTCCTTTTATATAGTTCATCTTAGATAAATAAAGCCAAATATTCATTCATCTAAACCCCTTATCATCATCCCAAAAATTAAATAAATATACCTACTTATTTAATTCCCTTTTTCCATCCACTTTTCATTAAGTGGGCTAAAATCAATTAACCCACCAATTCCCCACTTGCAAATTCCTAACACTCATTATCATGTTCAAATCATGCACATCCTTCAAAAGTGTAAATAGGTATGGGCCCTTAGTACACACCTTTGTACATGCGACATGCGTTAAAGATTTATGGCTCATAAAACACAAGCACTTTATGGCTTGGTATTTACCAAGCCATAACATGATCATGTTATGTGATTTTGAACATAACACGAGTGTGTGTTGTAGAAAATTGACCATTTGACCATTTTTTTTACATCATTTCCATGCACTTGCCTATATAGGCTTGAACTATGATGTTTTTTCTCTCTTTTTGAAATTTATAAGAGTACTCTAAATATTAAAAAATATGTAACGTTTAACTTCATTTGACAATTATTTTAGGCCTTATAGAAAATGTATTTAATATGAGTAATTAATGTCTAGACAAAGGTTCATATTTTTATAAATTATGTTATGAATGGTTAAGAATAATATTTTGAGCTTAATATCATGTATTCACTTGTGCTTGAAAGGAACATTATATGTATGTAGATGAAGGGAACTAGCTAGTGCACCTAGTTGTTCATGTTGCTTAATTCATGAATTGGAACATGGTAGGGAATGAAATATGTTCTTGTTCATTTATGAACATGCTTTTGTTATGGGAAAATGAACATATATATTAGTTCAGTTTATATCATTTCCTTATCATATATTAAAAATAAGCAATTGGTATATGAACCTAGAAAGGTTAAGAGGAAATAAATTGTCATCATTTATTGACTTTACTTCATTCATTATGCATGAATAGGTATCTTAATGGTCAACAAATATTTTCCTTTTTAAAGTTGCATTCATATCGTGGTTGCATAGTCATAAGTATGAGTACCAATGCTCTTGTGTGGGGCGAGACTTGTTGATGGTCAAAATGACACAATCAACTTGGTAAAAATAGACTTAATTGAAACCTCCCCTAACTCTCTTGAAAAGAAACAAACATCGACAAATGTTTCTCTAAATCAACTAGGTCTTTACTAACTTAGAAACCTATAGTGGTTTATGTTCAATATTCCTATTTATGGGATTTTCCATGATTCTAGAATTTTTTGAATTTATAGTTGTCAAGGTCTCAAGTTCAACGTGGTTTCAAGATTTTTATTAAACTCAATCTAATTTAAATCATTTTTATGATATATATTTTTTTTCTTGAAATACCTATTGTACAATTTATCATCGGTTATATAGTTCAATGTATTTTCAATAGGTTTTTTAATTAACAGTAAATTTTTTTTTTTGAAAGGGACCCAAACCTTATACATAGATGAAAACAAATATAACAATGAAGTATAGTACGCAACAAAGGGCTAGTAAAAAGAATCAAACAACAATAAGGTTGTAAACTACTAGCAACACAATTGAGAAGGAAATTGAATGGCGAGGGCGTCTGCAACTTTGAGCCGAGCTAGGGCACCCGAACCCTAGCCCATGTTTGCTTCCTGTTTGCTCTGTGCGCTGAAGGGTGGGTACTTGGTGACGTTTGGGGACAGAGCTGCATTCTTCCTATTTTTTCTTCCCGCAGAGGCTGCTTCCTATTCTTTGGCAGTGTTTGCTTCTTGTGCAGGGGTCTCTCTTCCCTGTCTCCTGTGGTCTCGCGCGCGGGGTTGCGGCGGTGGTGTGGGCTCGGGCCTACAGTGGGTGGAGGTGGTGCGTTGGAGGGTTGTAGGGGTCTCATGTGCTGGGTTGCCCCATTATGTGGGCTGCATAGGTGTTCCTTTCGGGGGTAGGGTTTAGCTTTTACGCTGCCCTTCTCTTGTCTTGTGTGGAGTCTGATTGGTGAGTGGGGTTGTTGTCTCCACTCCCAGCTATGGAGCTTTGGGTTGTGTGCCCGTCTTGGGCCCTTCCTTTTTAATGGCTCTTGGTGAATCGTCGGGGGTTTTGCCCTCAATGGATTATCGCTCGACAGTTGGTGCCAAGTCATCTTCTCATGATGCAAAGATTTTTGAAAATAATTTATTTTCTCCTGATTCAAGAGCTGGTAGAATGGGACTGTCTGGTGGGTTACACATTATGAAGATCAATGGGTGCCTGGAACGCTGTAAAGAGAGGCCGAAGCTGGTTATCCCACTAGAGATGATTGCGAAAGACATTGATTATTACTCGGGTCACTCTTTACTATGCAAGTTTATGGGGATGCGTATCTCGTTCCAATTCCTGGAGTGATGGGCCCAATGGTTCTGGATGCCGGAGGGCGAGATGGAGCTCATGTTGTTGGAAAATAACTATTTCATGGTAACTTTTAACTACATGGCGGATCGTATTAGGGTCTTCGAAGGAGGCCCTTATTTTTATAACAAGATCGGGTTATTTATTAAACCTTGGCATGCGGGGTTTGATCCTTCTGAGGAGATTCCAACTCGCGTTTCGGTGTGGGTTCGGCTCCCTCGTTTTCCTATGGAGTGCTGGCGGGATGATGTTCTACACCTGTTGGCCTTGATGCTTGGTAAGCCGGTTGGCTCTGCACAACAGACTTAGGTTAAAAAGGTGATGACTTTTGCTCGTATTTGTGTTGAAATTGATTTAAGTAAGCCATTACCAGATTCTGTGGATATGTGTGCGGGTCCTTATTCATGGTTGCAACAACTGGATTATGAGACTCTTCCTTTTCGCTGTCGTCTTTGTCATGAATATGGTCACCTGCTTCAACGATGTCCAAGGGCTAGGCCTTCAGAACCCCAGTCTTCTCAGCTCCCTTGTAACCCCCCCTAGGGTTGACAGGGGAAGGATCCCATTCCGGGTGAAGTGGTTGGTGCTGATGGTTATGTTCCTGTCAAGGCTCGTCACAGGAACCGGGGTCAGAAGAGGACTTTGATGGAAAGACAGGATGAAGACACCTTTAATAGATTTGAGATTTTAGATGATCTTAGCCAACAGGAAATGGTGGTTTCTAAGCCGGAGGGTCTTTTGTCTAAAGCTACTCAGGTTATGCAGGATGCAGGTGCTTTGCAAATGGAAACTGACCTTCAGATGGAGGTTAGATTGGAGTCGGTTCCTTTTATTGCAGGGAAGAAGGGTGTGGGGGATGGTTCCTCTCTGGTGGGGAAAGCAGGTTCTGAATTGATTAAGAATAGCAAGTCTCCTTCTCAGTTGGGTCTCCTTCAAAAGGACCCAAAAAAAGGGGTGGGGGAGAAATCGTCCAAGCTTGGTAGAAAAAAGGATTTGGAAAGGATTAAATTAATTTGGGAGACATTGGTGGAGTCAGGGTCCGTTTAGACCCTAGATTCTCATTTCTCATGTCCCTTGAAATGATTGTTTTGTCTTGGAATGTAAGGGGCTTGAACAGTGGCCCTAGACAAAAAGTTGTTCGCGCTTTGATTAGGAGTCATTCTCTTGATGTTCTTTTCCTTCAAGAGACTAAGTTATCAGTTGAGTGCATGTTGGGGTTGATGCCTAAGCTATGGGGAAGTGGTGAGTGCCAATGCATTGGGGCTCTTGAATCGGCTGGAGGAGTGGCTTGTCTTTGGAACCCTTGCAAGATTCGCCCTCTTTGGTGGATGTCTTTTAAGTCTTCGTTATCTACGAGTCTCTCTTGTTTTGAGACTTGGGAGTCTATACTCTTCTCTAACATCTATACGCCTATTGAGATTCAGGGTAAGCAGCTTTTGTGGTCCCATATCAAGTTTTTTCGTGGCATGGTGCCTTACCTTCCGTGGATTGTGGATGGAGATTTTAATGCCATTTCTGAGCTCGCTGAGAAGTAGAGTGGTATTGCCAGATTAGAGGCTTCTGCGCTGCTTGTACAGGATAATATTGCGGCTTTAAATCTTGTTGACATCAAGCCCATCAATGGTCAGTTTACATGGAACAATCAAAGGGTTGGGGAGAGTTTCATTGCAGAGCGTCTAGATCGTTTTCTAGTTCCCTGTTTCTGGGTTGGCAGTCGGTGGTCCACTAGCTTTGGAATTCTGGATTGGAGGGGCTCAGATCATTGGCCTATCAAACTCTCCATTACTTCTGCTCGAGTTCCCCGGTCTCCTTCTTTCAAGTTTCAGCTTATGTGGTTGCATGACTCCTCTCTGCATGGCCATGTCACTGATTGGTGGAGGTATGGTAGACCTGCTTATGGTACGACAATGTATACTTTTGCTAAGTTATTGCAATTTGTGAAGTACCAGCTTAAACATTGGAACCATTGGTGCTTTGGAAACATTTTCCATGAGAAGAGTGCTGCTTAGGCTGAGTTGGATAGTATTACGAGGGTGATCAGGGAGGATGGGGTAACTAAAGATTTACTTTGGGAGGAGGCTAGGGATTTGAAGGCGCTGGAGGAGTGTGAGCTACGGGAGGAAGTTTTTTGGAAACAAAAGGCTCGGATCGAGTGGCTGCAGGAGGGTGATAAGAATATTGCTTTCTTCTTCAATTCGGTGAAAGCCAAGAGACATGGCAATTCTATCTCGGTTCTGGTGAATGATAGGGGGAGAATCTTTCCTCTTTTCAGGAAATCTCGAGGGAGGCTATGCAATTTTTTGCTTCTTTATTCAGGGAAGACTCGCAGGGGGGGTCGCCTGAGGAAGCTCAAGTTCTTTCCTGTATTCCACCTATGGTTTCTAGGGAGATGCAGGTGCATCTTTTGGGTGACATTTCTTTTGAAGAGTTGGAGGGGATTGTGTTCCAGATGAAGAAGGGGAAAGCTCCTGGCCCTGATGGCTTCCCCATTGAATTTTTTCAGGAATTCTGGGATATCATCAAGATGGACTTATTGGCCGTTGTTCAAGAGTCTCAGAAAAATAAGTAGATGTTGCATGCTCTGAATTCTACTTTCTTTGCTCTCATCCCCAAGTGTGAGGGGGCGGATAAGTTAACTCATTTTTGCCCTATATCCTTGTGCAATGTGATTTATGAAATTATATCTAAGTTGATTGCTGACAGGCTGAAAAAGTGGCTTACTGTGCTTATCTCTGAGGAGCAGAGTGGTTTTGTGGCGGGAAGGAAAATTCTGGATGGGGTGGTTATTGCAACTGAGACCATTCACTCTATGGCTATCTCCAAAGATAAGGCGATGTTCATCAAGCTAGATATGGCTAAGGCTTATGATAGAGTTCGGTGGTCCTTCCTTCGGAAGGTGCTTGGTACTTTTGGGTTTGGGGAAGACTGGATTCAATGGGTTATGAGTTGTGTTACCTCGACCTCGTTCTTTGTTCTTATCAATGGTGAGCATTTCGAGCTCCTCGGTGCCTCTCGCGGTTTGCATCAGGGAGACCCCCTCTCGCCTTATTTATTTCTTCTCCTTGCTGAAGGTCTTGGACACTTGTTGAGAAGGAATGTGGAGTTGGGTCTCATTTAGGGATGGAGGTGGGGGGGGATTTTCCTCCGCAGTCTCATTTACAGTTTGTGGATGACACTGCTCTTATGGGTATGGCTAATATTATAGAAGCTTCAAATCTGCGCAGGGTGTTGGATGTTTATCTTGCTGCGGGACAGCTGATTAATGAGGATAAGTCCTCCATATTCTTCTTCAACACTTTGGAGCCCATTCAAAGGTGGATTGCACATATCTTAAGATTTTAGATTGGTGGTCTCCCTTTGACCTACCTTGGTATCCCTATTTCGGTGGGAAGGCTGCCCAGGGGTTCGTGGCAAAATTTTCTTGATAAATTTTGTGTGAGAGTGAATCATTGGATGCACAGGTGGCTATCTTTTGCTAGTCGTGTTCAGTTACTCAAGTCTGTGGTGTAGGCTCTCCCCATTTATCGTTGCATGATCCAGGTGGCTCCTATGGGTTTTTTTAAGGAACTAGACTCCTTAGCAAGACAATTTTTATGGGTTGGTAGTTTGATATCATCTAAATGGAATCTTGTCAGATGGGATGTTGTTTGTAGCCCAAAGCAGATGGGTGGTCTTGGATTAAGGCAGTCTGCTGTCTCTGGGGTGGTGTTGGCTACTAAATTGTATTGGCGGTGGTGTGTGGAACAAGATCAGATCTGGGCCTGAATTTTATCCCATAAGTATTTCCCCGGGACCCCTCAGATGGATATTCCTCGCTATCCACTTATGGGGAAAGGTTCAGTGATTTGGGGCACGCTAAAAAAAGGGGCTGCGCTCATCAAGGAGGGCTTATTTTGGATTTGCAAAAGAGGGGCGGAGGCACATTTTTGGACCAACTCTTGGGATGGTTTCCCTCCCATTGTTTCTCAGTTTCCTAATTTGTTGACTCTGTGTCAGAGGTTCCTGGAGGCTGGTTGGTCGAGGGTGAGTGACTTTAAGTTCTTTTTGTCTCATGGTCAGCTGAAGGAGGTGAGATGGAAGAACCCTGAGGAGTGGCCTGCTGTTGGTATGGAGGAAGAGTTTGTTGTGCTTCAAAATATCCTTGCCAGTAGTTGGTGTAGTTCCCTCCCGGATGGGGATGTTTTGGCCTGGTCTCCCAATCCTAAGGGTGTCTATACTGTCTCTTCGGGATATCATGGGTTATTATCCCTGAGGTTGGATGCTATGGAGGTTCACTGGTGGAAGAATGTGTGGAACAAGTTCTCCTGGCCAAAGTGCAATTGCTTTATTTGGACCTTGGCGTGGAATAGATGCTTGAATTGGGATAATATTAGGAAGAGGGGGTTCGAGGGACCTTCTATCTGTGTTTTGTGTGGAGTTGGGGAGGAGGATTCTTCTCACTTGTTTTTTCGATGTCCCTTTGCTGTGTATCTTTGGCATTCTTGGTGGGGTGTTTGGAAAATCCCTTGTGTTCATGCCTCTTCCCTGGTGGATTTTTGGAGTAGTCTGGGTAGACCTCCTGCTTTGGCTTCCTTTTTGCAAGCTGTTTGGTATGTTGGACCTACTTTCATGCTATGGCAAATATAGTTGGAATGAAATCGTCTTATTTTTCGGGGCAAAAAGTTGTTAGTCCAACAAATTTGGCAAAGAATTTTAGGCATGATTCAAGAAACTATAGAGGCTAAGTGTGATGTGGAGTTCCCTTTGGAGAGACGGGATGTTGAGATGGTGGATAGACTGGGGATTCAGGGTTTGTCTGTGGCATCTGCTTGTGTTAGGAGAGGCAGGAGGGTGAGAAAGAAAGTTCAGAGGAGGGGAAGATGGCTGCCCCCTCCAGTTGGCATTTTGAAGATTAATACTGATGGTTCCTCATGAGGCAAACCTGGGCCTGCTGGGATTGGTGGTGTTGGTAGGGATTGTTCTGGTTCAGTGATTTTCTTCTTTGCTATTCATGAAGGGATGCAGACTGTCAACCTTATGGAAGATTTGGCGATCCTCTATGCTTTGGAAAGGGCTTATGATTTGGGGTGGCGCAAGGTGATCTGTGAATCTGATTCATAGGTTTTGGTTAATTTAATCAATGATCAGAAAGTTTCTGATGTTAGTTGGCAGCTGGCCAGGATGGTTCAGCAGGTTCTTCAAACTAGCTCTTTGATGGAATTGGTGTCTTTCGTCCATATTCTGCGGGAGTGGAATAGGGCTGCCGATTGTTTGGTCAAGTGGGCCTCTGAGCATTTACATGGTCGGAAGGTTGAGGAGTGGGAGTAGGTTCCCCCTGAGCGACATCATGATTTGGAGGGGATTCTTGCTGAAGATGTAACTAATTATGATTTGGGTTGACGTGGCTCTGGCTTTGTTTGGCCGTTTCTTGTTGGCTTTTGGGGCTATTTCCCTTTTGTTTTGTAATGCTCTTTCTTCATTTTCAATAAAGTTTTTACCCCTTTTATTATTAAAAAAACTACTAGCAACGCCTATAGGACCTCCCAAAAGAGACTAAAAACAACTAAACATCAAAGAATAAAATAAGATACTAATTGAATTGAGGTGGCTTAAAGTTGTATCACTCCAAAGAGCTTTGAATGCTACCATCAGCCCTAACCACATAATCATTGATAAAAATTTCCTTACTAGCTGCACTCTTTTTTTAATTCTAAATCTTACATCATAATAAATTTTTTTAACCTCTCATCCAAATACTTCTTTTTATCCTCACATCGGGAATGTGATATGAATGAGTGTATTTTCAATAGTTATGACTTTGTTTGCAAAGTTTGTGTAAATATAGTTTAGAGATCTATTTTATAATCCAATATTTGTGACAATGTGTAGTTCCAAGAAAATGAAATCTTGATTATTTAACAATTTAACTCATCCAACATAAGAAAACATCTGTTTTTGAAAAATTACTCTTAAATTTTCATTTTAGACTTTTTGAAAGTCACTCCTATTACAAGAAAAAAGGTTCAAAAAAATAAAACCAAATTTGAATTCTCCAATGTCTTGTGTTTGCTCCAAAAAATGTACTCTTTGGCATCCAACCTCCAATAGCAAGACTCATAATTCATGAAATTTCTTTGCATCTCTAAAAAGCTATTATAGTCCTTTGTTTTTGTCCTACTATTACTTTATTTTCTAATCTACGATATATTCTATTCCTATGTCTAATTCTATTATATTTCTTCTTTTAGAAATATATACTTTAGTATATATTATTTCTAGATTAAATTGTGTAATATTTATTTTGCATTCAAGTTTCAAATCACATTTTGTAATCCATCATCAAGATATAAAAGAGAACTATATAATAATAATGAAGAGATTTGTCTTTTAGGGTACAATCAAACTTTATAATTTTCAAGCAAGAGTCTTGTGGAGTCTTAGACTCAAGAATTCATTATAGAAGGAAATAAAGTGATTTTATTACAAAACAAATTTCTCTTGACCCCTAATCCTACTTTAAATCATTAATTGTCCTTTTATAGTCCATCTTAGATAAGTAAATCCAAATATTCATTTATGTAAAGGGTATGTGCAAGATCATGATGGGCCAAAAAGTGGCAATATATTGGGTATGTGTAGGGTACATGTGGCTGACGACTTTTTTTTTACCCAAAATTGATGAAACGAAAAAGGATTTTAAAGGAGATTCTCAGCTTTCCACCAATATAAATTATGCTTTACTTTGAATTTAATAAATAAATATTATTCATTTTCTATTTGAATTACAACTAAAGTCCTAATTGATAGGCCGATTAAAAAACATCTATAGCTTTCAAACGATATCACATTTTTTGAATCTGAAACATGTGTCACATTCTATGCTTCACATACTATAGGATTTGTAAGAGAGGGGGACCACCGCGTGCAAGACCCCAGGTCATGGAGGGTCAAGATGCGAGAGGCTGCCCTAACTTACCTCAACTAAGTGCAATGTAAGGAAATGTGAGGCGAGAGTCAAAAGGATCGTGAGGCCTCTCAATTACTTTGTAGACCCAAACACAGGAAAGGGCTAGGCAAGCTGATTTTTAGGTCTAACGCTACGCCTCAGGAAGCTTTCTATCTAAGGACGAAAGCGTGGTCTCTGGACATTAGCACAGTGCGCTGGCATCTCAAAAGTGCGTTGGCGTCCATACGGCAAGACACCAATGAAGACGAGGTCAAACCAATAAAACTAGCTAATGGCCCAGCTGATTAACTAAAGAGCCAGAATGATGTGATTAAGTAAATGAAATACTCTCTAATATTATAAAGAAAATACACAAGAGTAAAGAGAGTAAGGAGGATCTCACCAAGGAATTCGTTCACCAATTGATCCTTTGAGAGGCACGTACTCCTACACACAGAAAGAGAGGAGAATATTGGGTGGTTGTATAGGGGTTTGCTTCAGTCAAATCCTCATTTAGGTGTTTCCACCTCCATGGAAAACCAAGGAAATGAGATAAAGGAAATAATGTAGTAAAGAGAAAAGAAGCACTACAAAACAGTGTTATTCTACTCAACCAAGTGATAGAGGAGAGGAGAGGGAAGCTTACCACCTCCACCAAGAACACTCAAGATTGCTTGGGGGAGAAAATGAGAGTACTCGAGCCTTTGATGCAATGGCGTGGTCCCAAACTTGCTCTACCGAAGTGATGGAGTGTTGCTTTGGCTGCAATGGAATGCTTGAATGCTTGGAGTGACTGAAAGTGAGCGTGAGAGTGAAGTGAAGAAGCTTGTGAATCTAGTCAAGAAGTTAGAATGCATGTTGAAGGGATGAATTTGAAGGAGGAATGGAGAAAAATGACCATATTCAGGTTGGTCAGCCGAAGGGGGCATTACAACTTCACCTCCAATGAGAAGAGTAACACCTCTGCAGGTTCAGCCACAAGAATTTTCCAAGGATGTAAGCGCGTCGTTCAGATGTTTGCACGCCATACGGGCATCCCTGACAGAAATGCCTCCATTGACACTCAAAACAGGCCCCAAGTGGGATACAAGCAACAGGCTTAGGTAGAATTAAGCCTCTGAACTTGGTTTTCTAAGGTGGATAAAGGAAACAAGGGGATTTGCACATGGGATGCAAATTCACTCATACATTTTTCCCCCACTTTAGCGAGCATGAATACTTATGAGTGCTTGGTAAAGTAGACCAAGAAAGAGTATGGTTAGAAACGTATACCTAAACTGTCAAGGAAGCAGACCGCGATCTAGCAAACTTGAAGTTGTAGGGAAAGCAAAGGACTCCATAACTACCTAGAACTATGAAGTTGGAAAAATAAAGTGTCTTACAGGATTGCGAACCTACAAGGAGGCAACCCCCAAGATCTCTTGCATGAAGGAATCCCCATGAAGTAAGCACCTTATAGGCCTGCAGACCTGCAAGGAAGGTATCCCCAAAAAACTCTAGCATGAAGGAAACCCCGAGGAAGTGAACTCCGTAGAGTCAAGAAGCGGCCAAATAGGTAGGTAGGTAGATAGTCACACAGACTGTCAATGATTCATAAGTCTTTCAAAGGGGTCCCTCATGAACCCTTCAAAAGGATAGGGGTCTACTCAAGGGACACACTATTTGAAAGGTAAGTTCTAGTCAGGCTGCCGCCAACCTAGATGCGAAGATATGAAATAGGTCTAATCGGATTGCCCCCGAGCTAGATGTGAAAAGGGGAATGGAATAATTCTAGTTGGGCTACCCCCAGGCTAGACACAAGGGAATCCATTTGAGGTAAAGAATTTCAAGATAGGGTCCCTTGGTAACCCGCCATAAAGAAAAAGGGGTCCACTCAAGGGACACACAGTTTGAAAGCAGATGTTTTTCTCTTCTGAGAGCAATCCATCAACAAGGAATCCTTTTGAAAGATGTTCACTTCATCAAGGAATTCAAAAGGAAGGATATGCCCTCATGTGCGGGGAAAGTCAAAGTTGTTCCCACTTCAGAGGAAGGTCTTCAAGTCCTTTCTTTATAAACTATGATGAAGGAAACACATTTCGTTAGGGTTCCAAGTTGAGAATGCGATTCCAAAGAAAAATTTGTGTAGTTTTTTGAGAAAATATTCATTGACAATGAATGCATTTTTTGAAAATTGAAATGTTAAAGAGAAGGCATTGTTACACATGAAAGGGACAACTCGAGAAAAGAAGAGAAAGATAAAGGGATAACAAAAGAAAGACTAAAATATAAACAAAGGGCACAGGGGGATCTGGTTTAGCGAGGTTAGATCTGTCTGAGCTCATAATAATAGGTAACTATAATGCAAGGCAAAAGATCATGAATCCCCAACTAGATCAGGAAGAATGCACGGAAAATAAAGTAAAAATAAAAATTTGGGTCAACATGGAAGGGAATCCTAAATGCTCCCAACGCTTTGCATTATCCCCAATTTATCAAAAATCAAACACAAACATGGAAGAATGATGATACAAATAGAAGAAGTTTTACGACACAAGAACCACGCCTATATCTAAGCACCAATAGGGGTGACGAGGGTCATCCAGGCACACATAGCACGAGCACGGGGGAACACATTACAAAACACACACACACAAGATGAAGAAAAGGGACCTCCTCCTAACATTGATCAGCCAAGAGATCGGTCGCTTCCCAATCTAAATCCTCATAAGGGGAAGGAGGATGAGCTTGCAATGGTGGGATGTTAAGAGGAGGAGCATCCGACCCTCCCACAACAAGGGCTAAGGAAGAATCCCCCGCAAGGTCTTCTTCACCAAGCTCTTGTGGATCTAAGGTCAGCGATTTCATGAAGATCACTGACAGGGTCGGGACCTCATCCACGGAATTAAACATGCACCCAATAGGGGCACCATGCCTAATTTTAGTGGATAGGACATGCTATGCCTGAGGTTCACCACTAAGCTCGCCGAGTGACTTGGGAGCAGTGACAAACTCAAGGGAAGCTGGGACTGGTTTCGTCACCAAGACAAAACAAGTCAGCGCGGGGCCACCGTGTGGAGAAGGCGGGGTCTTCCTACATCCTTCATTGCCAGAAGGACCATCTTCCACCTCCTATTTCGTCGAAGGAGATGAATCCCCCACAGATGAGGCCAAAGGTGCAGATGATGAAGAAGAAAGAACCATAATGGATACAATCGAAGTATTAATCATATTAATGGGCTTCGAGAAAGATTGGATATCTGGAACAAATATCAACAAAGGTGGCTCCACTGAAGGAGCAATGAACACCTGTACCAGTTTAGGGTTCGGTGCATTTGTACTTGCAACAGAAGTTGGGAGCAGTATAGAACCAGACTCAAGAGAAGCAAAAGGAAGGGAAGAAGATGTTGCAGGAGGCGCTGGAGCAAGGGTGGTTGTTTCTTCCTCCTTTCTTTGCAAGGTGACCTGCTCAACCAAGAGAGCCTTTCACTAGTGCTTGCGCTCATGCACAAGGTGGTTCCTATGGCTCTTCAAGTTAGAGGCCAGGATTTGTGAAGGGATAGAAGGTTCCTGCTCAACCATGGGAATGTCCACCTCAACCGTTTTCGGTGGAGGGATAGGTTCCTGCATGGGAGCAGGAGGAATAGGCTGAGGAGTGACAAGAGGAGTCGACTAGAGAGCCTCGACAATGGGCCTCTTTTAGCTCACTACCTTAGGAGCAAGGGTAGTAGGAGGCCGCAGATCAAGTTCTCTATGAGAACCTTTCTTTCTGTCGTACAAATAATACCATGGTCTGGGGTATTCATTAGGGAGGTCCATGATCCTAAGATTGGGCCTACGCTAAGGAGGAATCATCGGACTCAGTGGGTAACCACCAAGCTAGCTCATCCAATACTCTTCCCAAGAAGGGGAAGAGGACAAGGTAGACTGGGAGGAGGTAGCATTTTCTTTACCTTTACGGGAAGGAGAGGGAGCCGGCATGGACTTCTCCTTCCCTTTTGCGGAAGGGAGAGTAGTCGATGTGGGCTTCTTCTTCTCTTCTCAGGAAGAGGAGGTGACCGATTTTTCTATGATAGGAAGGGTCAGCTTCAGCTCCCCTTTGCCCCTAGTTTTATACTTCTCATAGTTCTTGTAAAGTAGGTATGTTCTTGGAGGAAGCGGGCCGACTAGGGAGGGCCAAAAGTGATCCAACGAGTATCCACCATGGGACATCAAGGGTTGGTATCCAGTGTCATGCACTACGTGCACAACACCCTCATGGGAGAACTTTAAACACTTGTGAATAATGGTGGCAATTCCATTCATGAAGGTGAGCCAAGGTATGCCTACCTTCAACCTGAATAGATCCGACTCTGGGATAACATCGAAGACTATTTCAACAGCCCTAGGTCCAACTAGGATGGACAAAGTGATCGAACCATAAGGTTTAAGGCACATACCATCATGTGTATGGATGGTAGATTTGATTTCTTCATATTTTTCCTTTTGTAATGAATTCAATACTAATTTTTCCTCAGTGATAACATTCATGCGGCTCACGGGGTCTATCAAGACTCCTGTCACAATGTTACCATTGACATGAGCAAGAATGTAGAAAGGTGAAGGTTTGTTGTTTAAGGGTAAATCTTGTGATGTAAATGTAATATTTGGTGAATCGGGTGTGGATGGAATAGTGGAAGTTACCGTGGCCATATTGAAAGAGGCCTTAGGTTGGGTAACTAAATCAGTGGGATCAATAATCATGTTAGCAGAGTGTGATGGAAATGGATCCATGTATATCTGCAACTCACTATTAACTTTCGCCATTGATTTTTTAGCATTTTGTTTATTCCTATAGAGACGAATGTTACCATCCTTGATGTGGTCTTGTATCTCATGATGTAGCTGCATACAAAATTTGGTATCATGTCCATTAACACGATGGTACTGGAAATAAGTGCTCACATCATACCAATTAGGGTAGGTTTCTTTAACAAGCTAGGAGCCGACAAAGTTACGATCTTATCATTCAAAAAATTTTGTAAGATGAAAGTATAAGATTCTAATAACTTTGTGAAATTCTAGTTGTGTTTGAGGCCATTGTCGTTAGTAGCAGCTACTACATTCACAATGGCCTTACCTTTCCCAGAGATTGATACAATGGACTTTCCCTTAGAACTAGAGCGCGAGGAAGATCCCTCGAACTGAAAAACCATTTGTTGGTATTCTCGTAAGGTTGCACACAAGTGTACGAAAGAAGGGTATTTCATAAGGGTGAACTTCTCTTGCCAAGGCCTTTGTAAGTTTCCTATGAATACTTTATGCACGTCAGAGTTGGGTAGCTGATACAAGATTTGTGAATGGAGCACTTGATAGCGTGCTATGAAATTAGTGATTTTTTCATTATCTCCTTGTTTACATCAGACGAGATCTAAAAAGGTCATCTTCAGCCCAATGTCTGCTTGGAACTGTCTAAGGAATTGGTTTACCAGTTGATCGAATGATAAAATAGAGTTTTCGAGCAAGGAATAGTACCACTCGAGCATTGTGTCCTTGAGGGATCAGGGAAATAGTTTAGCCATCATTGCATCGTGATGGAAAAAGTTGGTGCATAGGGCATTAAAGGCAGACACATGTGTCTATGGATCTCCCTTACCACCATACTTCTCAAATTTAGGGATCTCCATTCCTTGAGGGAAATGAGTGTTCAAGATGGCAATAAACAATGGGCTATGTTGGAAGAAGGGCTCAAAGATAGGCTAGGAAGAGGCTTGGGAAAGACTCGCCAACTGGCTCTACATCTTACCCATATTCTAAAGAAGAGCGTTTAGAATAGGGTCATTAGAAGATAGAGGGCCAAAGGGACCTCCTCGAGAACCACCGCCAAGGCCTCCTCCAGAGCCACCACTAGTGTGACCTCTACCAGAACCACCACCAGAGCCACTACCACAGTAGGGCCTCACCAGAACCACCACCATGACCTCCACCAGAGCTGCCTCTACCAACACTGCCTCTGCTACCGAATCCACCACCATTACCAAATCCCCCACCAATCATCCCGCCGAAGCCTCCACCATTAGAGGTGATAGAAGGGGTGAAGCTAAAGCCCAAGGGGACCCTATTAACCTTGATATTTTCGGGTTGTTTAGAGGTGGAAGGGATACTGATAGAAGGGATTGCATCGGCCATATAGACAAATGTGTGAGGCATTGACACTCCTAACTGTCCCTCACATTCTTCGAAAGTGACTCCTTGTGTGAAGTTAGGGTTGTTTGAAGGAGCACATGCTTCGGAGAGACCAAGGAGACTAGTTAGAAGTTCAATGCCTGTTTGATCTTTACTCATCATATGTTTTAATTCACTGACAACCCAATTGGTTCTAGCCATCTTGGGGTTTCTTTCCAAGTGGTTTTGTAAGTTTCCCAATCCCTTAATAAGGGTGGAAATGTATTATGCATGAATTTGAACGACCTCATGCTCATCCACCGATGATGGCATAGGAGATGTAGGGGGAGTGGGAACATGATCGGTTTCATTAGCGAATCCCATCTCGTTCCTTGACAACAGCTCCTGCGCAGCCAAACTAATGGTGGGAGCAGAGAAAAGGCCTGTAGAGAGACCAATCAAGATCTTTTTTCTTTCCATTAGGAGGTATCGTATACTTCTCCTAGTGATATACCCAGAAGTTTTGGATTGGGTCGTGATGCTCATAAACCTTCACAACACTCAGGAACACAATAGTCACAAGGTACATGAGAGAGATCTCAACACCAATGGATGAATGGATGTTGGTTCACGTCAGGTTCACCAAAAATCTAAGAGAGGGGGACCATCGCATGCAAGACCCTAGGTCACAGAGGGTCAAGATGAGAGAGGTTGTCCTAACTTACCTCAACTAAGTGCAATGTAAGGAAATGTGAGGTGAGAGTAACGAGGACTGTGAGGCCTCTTAGTTACTCTACAGACCCAAAACATAGGAAAGGGCTAGGTGAGAGAATGTTTAGGTCTAATACTATTCCTCAGGAAGCTCTCTGTCTGAGAATGAAAGTGTGGTCTTTGGAAATCAGCGTAATGCGCTAGCGTCTCAAAAGTGCACTGGTGTCTGTACGGCCAGACAACAGTGAAGATGAGGTCAAACCAATAAAACTAGCTAATTGCCCAGCTGATTAAATAAAGGGATAGAATGATGTGATTAAGTAAATGAAATACTCTCTAATATTATAAAGAAAATACACAAGAGTAAAGAGAGTAAGGAGGATCTCACCAAGGAATTCATTTGCCAGCTGATCCTTCAAGAGGCATGTACTCCTACACATAGAAATAGACGAGAATGCTGGGTGGTTGTATAGGGGTCTGCCTCAGTCAGATCCCCATTTAGGTGGTTCCACCTCCATGGACAACCAAGGAAACGAGATAAAGGAAATAATGTAGTAAAGAGAAAAGAAGCACTACAAAATAGTGTTATGCTACTCAACCAAGTGATAGAGGAGAGGAGAGGGAAGCTTACCACCTCCACCAAGAACACTCAAGGTTGATTGGGGAAGAAAATGAGAGTAATCGAGCCTCTATTGTAATGGCGTGGTTCCAAAATTGCTCTATCGAAGTGATGGAGTGTTGCTTTTGGCTGCAATGGAATGCTTGAATGATTGGAGTGACTGAAAGTGAGCTTGAGAGTGAAGTGAAGAATCTTGTGAATCCAGTCAAGAAGTTAGAATGCATGTTGAAGGGATGAATTTGAAGGAGGAATGGAGAAAAATGACCATATTCGGGTCAGTTAGTTGAAGGGGGCATTACAGCTTCACCTCCAATGAGAAGAGTAACACCTCTACAGGTTCAACCACATGAATCTGCTATGGATGTAAGCATGCCATGCAGATGTTTGTGCACCATGTGGGAGTCCCCGACATAAATGCCTCCACTGACACTCAAAACAGGCCCCAAGTGGGATACAAGCAGTGGGCTTAGGTGGAATTAAGCCTCCAAACTTGGTTTTCTAAGGTGGATAAAGGAAAAAAGGGGATTTTCACATGGGTTGAAATTCACTCTTATACAGGATTAAAAAAAAAGAATTTCATGAAGTTTTGACCAAGTTAAGGTCGTTAGACATATGAATTTTTATATTTTTTAAAAGTTGTAATAAAAAAATCATAATTACAAAAAAATATGCATTACATCGGGACATGAGTCCTCAACTTATATCTAAAATATTATAAAAACATATTATCATTTTATTGTGGTTAGGGTGGTCAGACAAACACCTACTTCTTATTTTTTCCTTGAAATTTAAGTACTACTACATTGAAATTTCAAAATTTCACCAAATAGATTTTTAAAAATAAATAAATATAGTAGTTTAGAAACTACATTCAATTTGCTACAGATTCTATTCTTACATATTTTTGAAATAATATAGATAACTTATTCAAATTTTTACGTCAAGTTTCCTAACTCTGATTTTTCTAAATTTTTTGCCACTTAAGGGCCTGTTTTTTCCATGATGATCTTGCACATACCCTAAATCTCTTATCATCATCCGAAAATTAAATAAATATACCTACTTATTTAATTCCCTTTTTCTATCCACTTTTCATTAAGTGGACTAAAACCAATTAGCCCACTAATCCCCCACTTGCACATTCCTAACCCTCATTATCATGTTCAAATCATGCACATCCTTAAAAAATGTACATAGGTATGGGCCCTTAGTACATATAACATGGGTCTTGGTACATGTTACATGGGTCAAAGATATTCCCATACCCCCAAGGTACTCCAAAGTACCTCTTCCATCTTGTCCATCCACTTTCTCTTGGAGAATATTCAACCATCAAATTTTCTTTAATATTGGACCCTTTCATCCTAACCAACTATTAAGAGACTCTTGTCCTATCTTCATCCTCCTAATCCTCTCAACCAGTTCAAGCCCTTGATCCCTCAAATTTATCCTAGCTATCTAATATTTCATCCAAAATCTATAAACAAGATGCAACCTAAGCAATTTTCAAGACTCGATGAAATACAATGTTAAGCTAAAGGTAGGAACACTCACATATCATGAAATCAACCATATTTAATCACAACCACCATATTTTGGTGCAATAAAGGTTGGAGAATTAGTGAGCTATTTGTATATTTTCATCAATATCTTATTAACTCTTATGCTTAATTGTAGTGTTACATCTATTGTGAGTAGGATAGATTAACTTAGTTTAACTTGTTCTTGTATGCCACAATTTGTATGTACACATCTTGGACACCATAATCTTCCAAAATTGTATGATTAGGATTAGGTAATAAAATATTTATGGATGTAATAAATCTAATCCAACCTTAATCTACCAATCCACATCATCAAACCCAATTGATATCTTTTCCTTCAATCCACTTAGTCATTCTTCTAATCCATTCTAATCACTTCAACACATATGTACCCTAAATCAACCCATATGGAATCCTTCATCAATTTTGCTAAGGTATATTTTCACCCTTTAACACATTTGCACTAGTCTATGGAATTTCTACATCCAAGACCTTCAATCCAATCCAAAATTAGTTCAACCAGTCCAACATCAAGTGTTGTGCATCCTTAACCTTTATTTCACCTAATCAATTCATAAAATGACCAAAAATCTAGATACCTTACGTCTTCAAATCTAAAGTTGTCAAGTCATGCAATTTCATTAACAATACTAATATAAAATTTATTTTATTTTGATGTGTCTCATCATCATAACTATCTCAATAACCCCTTCACAATCAATGATGATGATAGTATTATTAATGAAGACAAATATGAAATTGATCCCCTTTATAGAATCATTGCAAGAAAGATTTTCCCAAGCTTCCATTGCTCATCCACACATAATCAAATGCCTTTCACCAAGAATTGGATAGCACAATATACCTCATCATGTCTAAATCTATATCTATTGGCCAACCTTAAAAAACCTTTGACAATGGAGGTCCATATTATCCCCATTTGTATCCCAACCCTCATACTTCTATTTGACATCTATCACCTCCACCCTTAGTCCAAATCCCTTCGCTCATCATCATTCAATCCATATATTTAATCCTCCAATTAATCTTAGACCATCCAAATCCTTCTTTTCTAAGTACCTCCAAAGACTAAACCCAAATCCCAAATTTGTGGAGTCATACCAACACACTAATCCAAAACCATTTGCATGCATCAATAACAAGGTCAGCACCTATCCAACACCTATCATTTCATCTAAAATCCTAAATCCATCCAAAATCCTAACTCCATCTCAAATCCTTACACAATCCAATCCATCGAAACCATCGCCTCCTAATCCCAATTTTAAACCCCCGTCCTTCATTCTACCCAATCCAATGAGTCTATCCATCTTATATGCCCCTCCCATGTTGTACCTGTGAATGGTGATCCTATACCTACACAAACACAAAGAACAAACACAATATTAGTCCAATATGCAAGTTAGAAACAACATTCCCCATGAAATTCATTTGAAACATGAAAACAAGAAATAAGTGAAGAACACAAGTAAAAAAGCTATTAAATCCTATTTTAATGTCCAAACTCTCAATCCCATGGGGGAATTGGTGCCATTTTGATGTGGAAAATGGCCCTTTCCCAATTCCTTGCAAGCTTGATGATCAATGGTGAAGATTTGATGCTCCTTGATGAAATTTCTCCATAACCTAGCTATGAATTGATGAAAATGGATGAACTTGATTCAAAACATGAAGATGATAACTTTGCACAAGTTGTGGATGAAAATGCCTAAGATTGTGGATTCAAAATCAATAAGAGAGCCTTCTATTTATAGAAGAGAATCTTCTATTTATAGAAGAGAATGATGGAGGATGAGGAAAAATGGATGAATGTGGGATCAAACACCAACCAATAGCATAATGCCACTTGTCAACATGTGAGTGGACAAAGGTGGAGCACATTTTGATGAATGTGTACATTAATGCAATTAGGTGGAAATTCAAAATTGGAGAAGTGACATGTTGGAGGGAAAAGAAAAGAGAGTTAAATGCCACTTGGCTCAAGAAAAAGGACATGTAAGAGGCCTTTAATGCCTTGTTGGATGGACAAGTCCTTTGGAGTGAGATTTTCAAATTTAAGGAATATTCCAACCTTGATGCCTTTTTGAATGAAAAAGGAAGATTTATAAATTAATTAAATTAATTTTCATGAGCAAGCTGCAAAAGCTAGGGGATTTGAGGGATTAGTGTTAGCATTAATCATGATTTGATTAATTTTAATAGAGATTAGCTGATTTGACATTATGATTTAGATTTTAGGATTTAAATAAATCAAAATGAGAGGAATGATGAATATTAGACTAAATTAAATAAATTTTGATTTATTTAATTAAAGAGGATGATGTTAGATTAAATTAAATAAAGATTAATTAATTTAATTTAAGGGAGGTGACTTTAGAGCTTAATTAAATAAACTGAATTATTTAATTAAAAGAGGGACTAAAGGATTAATTAAACAAAGTAATTTATTTAATTAATAGGAGATAATGACTTAATTAGATAAATTTGATTTATTTAACTAAGAGATGAAATGTGATGAATTTAATTAAATAATTAGTAAAGGAGATGATTTAGGATGAACTGGTGTTAGTAAAATTAGGATCAGGTGTATAAGATCAATCAGTATATTTTTCGTGTCTACATTTTTACCCTCTTTGAAGCAATGTACCCGCTGTGTTGGTTCAAAGAATAACCTATCGAGATCAAAATTCAAATTTTTTTAATTTTTTCGGATGCCCCACTGTTGCCCCAGTGAAAGAATTATGCCAGTATACTGCCCCCTCAAGAGATCAAATGAAAATTTTGATTTTTGAGTGATCTTGCGAAAAAAGAGAACAAGTTGCTCAAGGGGTCCATAAAGGCTCCTGAATGCCAAAAACTGTGCCAAAACACAAAAAAAGATGCAAAACGAGCCTCAATTAGACGAAAGCAGGATTGGGGGTCTAAAACCCTAGGTTGACGGCTAAATAGGATAAGAAAAACCCTAGCTTTCATGCTTAAATAGCCCTCGAGGGGTCACTTTCAATTCATTTGCACATTTAGCCTTTAGATATTTCTTGCTTTTGAGCTCTGACCTTCGTTCGAGATGGCGCAAAGAGTGCTTCCATGACACATTTCGAAGTGAGTACGAGTGTACCGGCGACTTCCAGGTGTAGGACCACCAGTATGTGACCCTAACCCAACTTGTCCTTTTGATTTTTGTGTGCATTAATTAAGCTTAGAAAGTCAAACAAGTCAAGTGACATTGTTTGGCACCGTTGAAAAGGTATAATTAGCACCGCATGGCCTTAAAGTGTGCCGCTTTTCAGTCCTGTGACGTGGCAATGTAGTTTGGCAATTAAGGGTCAAACTATAAAATGGTGACGCATATGCAAATAGCATTGCCTTGGGTTATTTAGGAGATTAGGGTTTAGGGTCAAACAAAAGCGTGGTCAAATAGTGCCACCGCCACAGAGTTTGGAATTTAGGGGCTTCCAACGACGCAATTTGGAGCTTTCAAATAGCGATGCAATTGCAAACAGCGACACCTTTGTTGTTTCGATCACAAAAACTTCAAATAGGATCCTAATTTTTTACGAAACTTGATCTTGTGGCTTTTTTGGTGCAAGAGGACACAGAGTCGGTACATTCACATGAGCACCAGTTCTCGATCCTTAATAGATTGACTAGATTACATGAGTTGCTCCAGGAGCACCTTGGGGTGATTGACCTATTGTACGTCGCATACACTTCCACCATCAGGACACATTTAGGCATGATGACCGCACTGGTAGAGCAATGGAATAGTCAGACATCATTGTTTCACTTCCCCATAGGCGAGGTGACCATCACGTTGGAGGACATTTGGCATATTCTTTGTTTGCCCATCCATGGAGAGTGGTTCATTTATGACATGGAGGTCGGGACAGATTCCTGCTACAAGGGTATGGGACTGGATGAGATTATTTTTTCTGAGGGTTAGATCAAGCTTGAGCGGTATAGAGGCCAAGTATCAAAATTCTAATTGATTGTGGCAGCCATCATCTCAAACCTTGTGGCACCAAATCGGTGCGGCCAATATTTCAACCTAGGATGGGGTCTAGCCTAGGAGTGGATGCTCCACTGGAGAGAGTGCTTTGCGTGGGGAATATGATGTTGGCCTCACTCTATCATGATTTGCACGAGCTTTTCTACTACGACAGCAAGGCTATTGGAGCCAGAGTTACTTTCCTTCACATCTGGGCCCTTCACATCTGGGCCTGGGAGCACATTGTCATGCTTCACCCACGAGTTACGATTGTTGATGTGGAGCCAGATGACCCAACAGTCTAGAGATATAGAGGTGGCCTAAATTTTACCCATACAAGAGTAGTTGGCATCCCTCACTGGAGGAGGGTGATTAATGAGATGATTGTCTTCACTTGGAGGCCTTGGCCTGGGATGCCCTCTTGGTATGATGACATTCAACAACTTTTCTTTGTGAGGCAGGACAAACTTATACAGGACAAAGAGCACACTATGATTGAGTGCTATTTTCCAGATTAGGTGGCTAGGTAGTTTGGAGATACCTAGGATAGGCTCGATGACCAGTATGTGGCCATATTTGCTTACACCACTAGGGAGACAACATGGGGTTGGACGATCCCCCCAAAGGATACAGTGGATAGTTTTTGATAGCTGGTAGCCAAAACATGGCCATATGATCAAGGGTAGGAAGACCCTAGGAATACACAGGCATACTATGATTGGTTCAGCCCACCCATTAGATTGACAGTGCCAGGGGCAGTGTTACCATGGTGGAGACCCCGAGGCCAGAAAATAGGGTGGGGGTGGGGGCAAGGAAGCCAAGGAGATGGGGATGGAGATGAAGACGGAGGTGGAATGCCTCCAAATCAGCAAGGCCAAAGAGATGGGGGGCACGCCAGGGAGATGGGGATCAATAGAGAGATGCCCCCAGGGACCCGCAACAGCCATCCCAGAGAGACTAGCATCAACCACCACCACCGCCACCACCTTAGCTAGACCAGAAAGATGCACTTATTCAACAGCCGCAAGCACAGGTTGCTACACTAACAGCTGAGAAGGATCAAACCTGAGCAGAGCGGGATCAAGCTGTTTAGCAAAGACAGGTTGCAGAGCTTCAGCTAGCATAGGAGATGGGTCATCGGTAGCAGCTCAAGAGTATGGAAGTCACAACCCAGGGCAGGACAGTCCTAATACGCATGTATCGAGATGTGGTGAGAGAAGAAAAGTACTATAGAGTACACTATCATCAGGTAGTGCCTCGAGTAGCCCAGGTGCCATATTTCTCACAACAGATAGGCAGGGGCAGGATCATCCTGAGAGACAGTCGGGCGAGGGGAGCAACCATCAGGGCTAGATCACATTTTTTATTAGAGACATCATTCTTTTTGGGATCCATGAGCTCCGTTTTTTATAGCCCCGTGGGCATTTGTATACATTGATTGATACATATATTTGATCCTGATTCTTTGTACCATGATAGTTGTATTATTTTGATGATATATGATATGATTGATTTGATTCGATATATGATGTGTCCTATTCTATTTATGCATGGATGGATTTATCTACTTTTCTATATGTGATGTTCTATATGTGATGCGATGATATGATATGACTTTATTTTATGTGATGTGATGTAGTGATTATGTAGATGGATGGATGGATGTATTTCTTTTTCAATATCTTTTCCATGCACTTTTTATGACAATCATATATGGATGCAAATGTTAATGTTTTGCAAATGATTTAAAATGCTTAGACTTATATGGATGATGATGTTATATGCTATGATTATGAGATGTATGAGATGCTCTTTTTGTTTTTTCAGTACCTTTTCCAATATGTATGGATGACATAATGATGCACATGATATGATATGATGATTCTTTTATTATGACATCTATGTGATGATGCCAATGAATGATATGATGATTCCTATATGATTATGCAATGGATGCTTTGGTGATGCATATGATATGATTTAATAATGCCTATGTGATGATACTTTTATGTTTATGCAATGGATGAAAATGTATGGTTTATGAGATGCTTAGAATAACCAATCTACATTATGCAATGCATGTGAGATGATCAGTGTTTCCTATATGATATGATATGGATATGCAACATGCTGACGGTTTGTGGATGCAGGGTGGATGCAATAGTGATGTTTTTGATTAACTATCATGGTACCATGTAAGTGTAGAAAGACGATAGAAGAAATAAGAGAATCCAACAAGTCAACTTATTAGAGATGATGATGATGATGATGATGATCTGTTTATCAAGAATTGTTATTTTTAAAAGGGCTATTTACCTTATGTTTGATAACACACATAGGCACGATGTATCAAGGTATAAAGAACTAGGATGGCATTACACCTAGTGTGATGGTCTTTGAATCGACAATCAAATAGGAGTACTCCTATTCACACCTAACATACGAAACCTTATTCAAAATGAAGTTCAGATATTCCAAACATCTCAGACCAAAACATAGGAAATAAATCCTTCCTATGTGGTCAACAAGACACCTAAAACACCCTCCCTATATCCAAGCAAAGCATGCATGACCAAGGTTATATTACAAGAATATCCAACAAGCACAATAGATAAAAAGATATTGATCGTTGCCCCATTCCTTTCTCTCTAAATTCATTTGTTTGGACATCATTAAGAGGTCATTGGAATGAGCGCAATAAGATACATCAAAAGAAAAGATCAAGTACACAAAACATGCTAATGTTCTTCATACCGCTAGCCAAGATTAAACTACGGTGATTCTTGATGTTGATATCCATTGTAGGAAGGATGCATCCTAGGACATGATGTTATTAGATGATTTGGGATTGATTGGATGATAGGCTATTGATACCAAGAGTTGACTAACTTGTTTACTTACTGACCTAGACTTGAGACCCTGATGCTTAAGTTTTCTCTTTGTAACCTGTTAGACTTGTTTCCAATCATTTCACCAAAGGTTGAGGATGACAATCATTTATTATGAGCGCATGTTTATTGTGGGTGATAGCGAGATGGGATGGATGGATTTTTTTGAAGTTTTTGAAATGTTTTGAGGCTATTTTTGGTATTTTTCAAGGTTTTATAATTGTTTTCATTTTTAAATTTTCCAATGTTTTGGGGTTTTCTGAGATTTCAACCAAGAGTCTAACCTAAAGAACTATCCTAGGGGTCTCGGGGGTCGATCAATAGATTAGCCTTGCCTACGTTATACACGTAGAGACCACATAGTTCAACCGACACAGACTCAATTATTGATGAGATATGAACAAATGGATTGCCAATTTATTATGATGGATTCCTAAAGGATTGACCTAAGTGTCTCGAGGGATGATCCAAGATCAACCTTGCCTACGTTCAGAGCTCAAAGACCCGTAGTTTGAAAAGATGACTTTGTTTTTGAATTTTTCTAATTTTTGACCTTTTTTTGGATTTTGATATGTTTTGAATGTTTTTGGATTTTCTGATTTTCTAATGTTTTTGGATTTTCTAATTTTAGGAAGACTTCAAGAATATACACAAATTTGACCCGATGAGAACATGCCCCTAATATGATGCAATAGACTACTCTGATATAGGTAGGACAAACTAACCTTAAGAATGGGCCGAGTAGTACTATGAGGGATCATGACATGAACACAAGACCAAGCTGTGATGCGGATGCAAATGGGTGATGGATGGAGATATGGAATGCGATGGATGATGGATGGATGGATGGATAGAATGTAATGTATGATGGAGAACAAGTCGTGGAGATCCTGGTGGATGGAAGGTGCTTATTTACACAAGGCGCCTGTTTTCCAGGTTTTCACCAAGGTACTTGCCCAAAGCTCCACCGAAGTGGTTTTCACTAGAGGACGATTTTTTTCTCTTTACTATTTTTTAATCCTTTTCTGATTTTTTTTTAATATTTTTATGTTTTTATTTTTTAATTTTTAATTTTTAATTTTTTTGTATTTCTGGTTTTATACCTTGAAATATTAGGCATAATTTTTTTTGAGATGGGAGCTATTCATGGGTTCCTGTAGAGGTTCCCCTTCTGGTGTTGATAACTAATATGCCCCTAACTTGTAGCTTGCCATGATGACGAAGGGTACCAGCCAATTGGGTTCAAAATTTCCCTTGCTATCTGGATTCAGAACATTCTTTTGATTCTCCTTCAACACAAGCTCTTCGACTTGGAATGTCCGACTCCTGATCTTCTTGTTATAGCTCCATTTGAGTTAGTTTTGGTAGACTTGCAAATAGTTTAAGGAATCCATGCGTTTCTGATCTAGTAGTTCCAGCTCGTTTAATCTTGACACCCGATATTCTTCATCTATGATGAGATTTTGTATCATATTCTCAGTGATGGGAGCTCTATCTCGATGGGGAGTATGGATTTTGATCCGGAGACCAAGGAGAATGGAGTGGCACCTATTGGTGTGTGGATGCTTGTTCAGTAGGCCCATAGGGTGGGATTCAGCTACAGGTGCTAGTCACAACTAGCGTCATTGATTGTTTTCTTGAGGATTTTCAAGATGGTCTTATTGGTAGCTTCTACTTGGCCATTTCCTTAGGGATAGTACAAAGTGGAAAAGTGATGTTGGATTTTGAATTTTTGGCATAGGTCGCAAACATCTTAATTTTTGAAAGGTGTCTTGTTATCTAAGATAATGGTTTGAGGGACACCGTAGTGGAAAATTAGGTAATTTAGGATGAACTTGGATATCTGCTTTCCGATGATATAGGTCATGGGAATGGCTTCTGCCCACTTTTTGAAGTCCTCAATGGCAGTGATGATGAACTTATGTCCATTGGATAAGGTGGGGGTAATTTTTCCAATGAGATTGAGCCCCCATTGTGAAAAGGGACAAGGTGTGACAATCGGGTGGAGCTCCTGAGCTGGTGCATGGATGAGATCCCCATTCATGCAAACACCTTTTGAAATAATCATGATCTTCCCTTTCCATTGTAGGCCAATAGTATCCAGTCCTCAGTATTTTCTTAGCCAAGGTCATACCACTCGAATGTGAACCACAAATGTCATTATGTACCTCAGTTAAAGTGATCAAAGCTTCCTCAACATTTAGGAATCGTAAAAGTGTTCCTTCAATGCTTCTACAATATAGGGTATCTCCTAGCATGACAAAACAAGATGAATTTTTGACAAAGGCTCTTTTGAGGTTCGAGGTTATATTAGCGGCGATAACTCCTATTCTCAAGTAGGTGTATATATCATGATACCAGAGATCACCAGGACCAACGATTTCACACACAAACTTAGACTCTGGCACCTCGAATGCTGGTATGAGAAGCTGCTCTATGAGGAATTCTTGCTTTAGGACATTGTGTGGGATATCCAATAATGATCCAATTGTTGCCATGGCATCCGTCGCTTTGTTATTTTCTCTTTGTAGCTGCTCAAATGTGATATCAATGAAGAAATCTTTGAGGCTTTCCACCAACTTCTTGTATGGAGTCAACTTTTTGTCCTTTGTTTGATACTCATCGTTTACCTTGCTGATTACGAGTTGTGAGTCTCTATGGACTTTGAGTGCCATGATCTGCCGCTGTATCACAATCCTCAGCCCTATGACAAGATCCTCATATTCTACAATGTTATTTGTGCATGGGAATGACAACTTGTATGATTTAGGTATGCAATCCCCTTGTGGAGTGATAAAGAAGATCCCTGCACCTGACCCATGTTGTGTGTAGGATCCACTAAAGTACATTTTCTAGTGATATACTATACTTAGGTTGAAGATTGATTTGTTAGGGAATTCTGATACAAGTGGGTTTTTTGCAAATATTGGTCCCTCTGCCAACTGATCCATAATTGCTTGTCCCTTGATAGCCTCTCATTCCACATACTCAATGTCATGCTCTATCAGGATCATAACCCATTTAGTTGTTTTCCCTATGAATGTTGCTTTAGAAAGCAAATACTTGAGCGGGTCTATCTTTGCAATGATCTTTATTTGATGTGCTAGCATATAATATATGAACTTCTATGTTGAGAACACGATTGCCAAGCAAGCTTTCTCAATGGATGTGTAGTTCATCTCATGCCCCACCATAGTTCTATTGATATAATAGATAACTCTCTTTTTCCCGTTTTCATCATGTTGTGCTAGGAGAGCTCCAAGGGCTCCTAATGTTGCTAATATGTACATGATCAAGGGTTTACTTGGAATTGGTGGCATGAGAACCAACAATGTGATTAAGTACTAATTGATCTTGTTGAAGGCCTAATCACATTTCTCATCCCATTTGTATGCTACCCCCTTGTGGAGTAGATGAGAATACGAGATAGCCTTGTTTGCTAGTTGCGCTATGAATCGACCGATGGAATGGAGTCTTCCTTGTAGGCCTCTTAGCTATTTCAATGTTTTTGGTGCCTCGATTTTGAGGATTGCTTTGACTTTGGCGAGGTCTACCTCGATTCCTCTCATGGATACAATGTACCCTAGGAACTTGCCTAACTATACCCCGAAGACACTTTTTTGGATTTAGTCAAACCTTGTATTCTTCTAGCCTATAAAAGATCGAGCTCAGAGCTGATATGTGATCTTGTCATTTTTTTGACTTGGCCAATATGTCATCCACAGTTTTATGGATCATATCATGAAAGATTAGTGTCATGGCCCTCTGATAGGTAGCTCTTGCATTTTTTAACCCAAACAACATCATATTCCAGCAATATGTTCCCCATGGGCAAGTCAAGGCCGTTTTATGTTGGTCATCTTTTGCTATCATGATCTGGTTGTATCCTGAGAATCCATCCATTAACAATAGCATCTCATGTCTTGCTGTCATATCCACAATCAGATCAATGTTTGGAAGAGGGAATTCATCCTTTTGACATGCTTTGTTAAGGTCTCTGAAGTTCATGTAGATGTGAATGCAGCTAGTGGGATTTGAAATAGGTACAAGATTGGATACCCACTCTGGATAATCTATCGGTCATATGAACCCTACATCTAGGAGCTTTTGTAATTCCATTTTGACCAACAATGCTATCTGGGGATGCATCTTCCTTAGCTTTTGTCTCACTAGCTTTTCTTTTTGATATATAGCTAGGTGGTGGACCACAACTTCCCGATCAAGGCCTGACATGTCGAAATAGGTCCAAGCAAAGTTTTTCTTTCTTTCTTTTAGGAATGTAGCTAAGAGTTCTTGATCTTCTGTCAGAAGTGATTTTGCATAGAAGGTGATATGTAGTGTTTCCTTTGTTCCCAGGTTGACTAGATTGCACTTCTCTACTAACACCTCTGACTTCTCCTAATTAATAGCACTAAGAGGAAGATTGAATCCTTCATCCTTCAGTGCCTCAGAGAGGTTTTCACCATTGGATGTGTCCTTTATTTTTACTATTTTCATTTTAGAGAGTGCCATAGTGTGGTTTTCACTCAAAGACCTAGAGATTATTCTCAGATTTTCACTTTTACAATTGAAGGATTCAATCGTTTTCCTGTAATAGGCATGTGTGTCCAATATGATGTCAAATCTAGCTTTGTGATCCCTGTATGGTATTGTATCCCACAATCCCATGAATTCCAAGAGTGCCTCATCATTTTCATATGTGTCAAAAACTAGTCGTCCTCATTGGTTGTAATTGATGAGTTGGGGATAGATTAAGTTTATTTCATGGGTTTGACTAGTTGAGTCAAAAGACAAGGTACTAATTATGAGAAGGGAGGAATCCTCAAATAGCATAGGCAAGTCAATTATGGGGTCCTCATCACTACTACACACATCAGTTATGTCAAAGGTAAAGTTATCTATGACTCAACCTGTGGATACTGGTAATTGAAGGGAAGATGTTGATAGTTGAGGGGGAGTCTTGACCTTTCTAACTAAGGCATCTTTGCCAATTATGGTCACCTTCAGAGGGGTACATCCGAGGCCAAGGTTTCTCATATGCTTATCCAGAATGAGAGGTACTAGAAGACCATTATCATTTTGTCCAAGTTTCTTGTTTCTATTGTAGCCCATACCAAGCATCATTTGTAATCCTTTACTACTTTCATCCATGGGAAGATCAGGCATAGGCCTTTCATCTTGGTAAAACAAGCTTGATATGTATTTTTCATCTACCACTTCCTGACTTAGATCTCCCCAACATTTAAATCTAGAAGGGTCTTCTCTAAAGGTTTGGGACGATGTTTCAACTGGTTGGAGTTCCCCGTGAGACCTAGGAGATTACAGTAACTCTCCTATGAAAAAAACACTTTTCTTCATTTTATAATCCCCACACCCATTATCTTGGATAATGACCTTGATTTCAAAGATATCAAGGATGGCAGATGTCTTTATCTCAGAAGTGGATGCCAAGGTAGTTGGGTCTATTATGGAGTTGTAGGGCCTTCACCATTCTTTGGGACTTTTGGGATTTTATAGTATTTTGCTTCTAGGTTCTTGCAGTAAGCAAATGGTTTGGGATCAATATAGACCATGACCTCTTGATTTTGATATGGGAATTTGATGCACTGATGGAAGGTTGATGCGGCAACTTGCATCCCATGGATCCACATACTCCCTAGGAGGATATTATAAGGAAAATCAAGGTCAAGCACCTGGCATGTGGTTTCCATGATGGCTGGCCCTACTTGAATAGGGAGTTGGATAGTGCCTTGGGACACTCTTTCTTGATCATCATATGCTTTGATTGTGATTCCCTTACCTTTTTCAATGGCATCCTCTGAGAATCCTAGATTCTTTACTAGTTTGAGGGAATAGATATTTAGGCATGCACCCTCATCCACGAAGACCCTTTTGAATTTCTTTTTATGAACCAGGACTTGAAGATGGAGTGCTCGATTATGAGATGGTTGGGCAGGAAAGTCCTTATCAGAGAATGTTAAGAGATTTAGGGTGGTGATGTGTCTGACCATAGCTTGGAACTGGTCAACAACAAGATCCTTGGAGACGATGGATGAAGCCAATGCTTCCTCTATAATTTTTCTATGTGCGGGTGATATCTTCAGCAACTCCATGATGGAGAGCTGAGCAAGGGTTATTTTCAACTAGTCTAGGACATTGTAGCCATTAGGAATGCATCTCCAATTTGAGGTGGATGCTTTAGGTGGCTATGATGACCTTGCAATGGTAACTTTGCTGCTGTGTGTGGTGACTCCACAATCAACTTTGGCTCCCTTGATGTTAATAATAGTGACCATTTCATCGAGAGATGTGACAATATGATCGTACACATGGTTCACATTAGCATACTTGGTCTTTCCATGATTGTTCCCTTTGTTATGATCCGGCATTGGATTCGTGTATATTTTAAGGTCTTGATTTCTAGCTGGTTGTTCAACATTTATGACCTTGTCATCAATGAGGTCTTGGATCAAAATTTTCAGCCTCATGCAACTGGCTGTTGTGTTCCCTTTGATTTTATGAAAATCACAAAGGTGGTTCTCATTGTACCATGGTGGTTTCATTTGGGGCTCTTGATAATTCTCATAAGTGGGAATTTTGTTGAGATTTTTGTTTACTAGTTTCTTCATGATCGATTCAATTGGTTCCCCAAGGGTTGTGTACTTTCACTTGGGGTGATATTTATGTTCTATGGAGGTGGCCCCCATTGATTATTGGGTGGTTGTTGTGATACCACATTGGTTTGCATGTTGTTTTGATTGTTTCCTTGCGGTTGTTGGTATGATTGTGTGTTTTGTTTTGGAGCATTGATTATGACCTTGGCATCCACCACACCATCATTAGTGAAGTTCCTATTCTTCACCCATGTGCGAGGTTTTTCATTATAGCTAGTGGATGGGTGGTTGTATTGATGTTCTAGATATGTGGGTGTCCCCCCTTGTGCAATAAGGGCTCGTTTGATGTTGACCGCCTTGGGGGGATCAAATGGTCATATGTGGTGATACATTGCATCTTGAGATGGAATGACAATGTTTTCTCAAGATTAGCAATGATGGTGCAAATTTGTTGTTTCTCTAGCATGGTCCATTTTCTCTTGTTGGCCTTGGATCACAATTGTTGTAAGAAGGAAGCGAATGATTCCCCCTTAGCTTTTTTGAGCGTAGATAGTTCCTCTAGACTAACATCCATACCAATGTTGAATGCATAATTTTTTATGAATGCGTCCACGATCTCTTAGAACTTTTTGATTCCTGGAGGAAGGTGAGAGAACCATTCCATGGCAAGACCAACCAAACTTTGAGGGAATAGCAACATCAGATATGTATCATCATATGAGACCTCCATGCAATGTACTTGGAATTCCCTAGTGTGATCTTCAGGGTTTCCCATCCCACAATATTTGTTGAATTTAGGGATTTCAAATCCCTTTGGGAATGGTACCATTGCAAGGCTCTTGTCGAATGGATAGGGACAAATTTCTTGGTGTCTTTTTTGTTTTCCCTGATTGGATATTGAGCACTTGCTACGAGATCAATTTGATTTGTGTGATCACATCGTGTTGCAGATTGAGAGGTGGAGTGAATGTGTTTTGAAGTGGTCGAGGTGTTTGAGTGATAGGTGGAGTGTTGGATATGCTGGTGGGAGTTTGTTGCAAGCTCTGTTATTGAATCAAGGCTTGCTGATATTCCTACATTTGTTGATGTTCCAACAATGCTTGTTGTTGGTCTTGTTGTTGTTGTGCCAACAACGCTTGTTGTTGGTCTTGTTGTTGATGTGCCGACAATGCTTGTTGTTGGGCTAGTAATTGGGCTGCTTCTTGCTGTGCTTGGTACTATTGTAGGGCTTGCTAATATGATTATTGTTGAGTTGCTTGCAGTTGTGCCTGGTATTGAGCTTGTGCTTGTGCTTGTTGAGCTTGACATTGGGCTTGAGCTTGAGATTGTGCTTGTTGGGCTGCTTGTGCAGCTTGGGCAGCCTGTGCAGCTTGTGTGACTTGTGCAACATGAGCTACTTGAGCTGCTTGCATAGCATGTTTTTGTTCCAACAAAGCTTGAGCTTGGACAACCTGTTCTTGTTGTGCAACTTGAGCTACTTGCGCTTGTTGAGTAGCTTGTTGTCCAACTTGCATGTTTTGGGCTTGTTGAGCTTGGAACTGATGAAGTTCCTTCTGATAGGCTTGTTGAGCTGCTTGCAATGTGATATTATATTGGTTGGCCACATTTGGTCTTGGTGGCGGTGGTGGTGGGGGATTTGGAATGGTTTTTTTTGTTGTGATGAGAGGTTTCATTGTATTGATGATGGGGATTTCTATAGTGGATAGTGTGATTGATATGCTTGGTCCTTGAGAGACCACGTTTATGGATGGTGTAGTGATTGGATGGTTGCCACTTTTTTTTGCGATATTAATGGAAAGATCAAAGGATTTGGTACGATGTTTTGATTTATGATTCGGGGGTTCCTTTGATTCTGTTGATTGATGGTTGGTAAAAGGGGAAGCCCTAAACTGAGAAGTGGTGTGGATGTTAATGACAAAGGTGGAAGTGGTGGAAAAATAGGTGGTGTGTTCCCTTGAGGAAATGATGACAATGAGGGGTCAAAGATTCCCCCTTGTCCAAATAGCCCACCTTCTCCTTGTGAAGTCATAGGGAAAAAGGTTTGTGTGTTGAGAGGATATGTCAGTGTTGCGTGAAAAGAGGATGGGTCATTGGGGTCATGAAAGGTGAGAAAAATGTATGGGTGTAGCGGATTCAATGGGATGGATTGACCCAAGATGGTGTTCGCATCCAAATCTTGGTTGCTCACAAGGGGGTGTGTTTGTAGTGCATGAAGCAATGAGCTCCCCTTGTTTACAATTTGTTGAGTTGGTGCAATGGATGATGTGATTTGGGGGATGGTTTGCGTGATGCTTTGAAATGGAGGTGTGGATGAGATTGGAGGCATAATCCCAAGAGATTTCTCCACAAGAGTGCTCACATCATAGTTGGAAGGGATTTTAGACCCTTCTTTGGCCAATTCTAGCATGTATTGTGAGGGATTGAGTTTCATCATGGGATTGACAATTTTGTGAGTCTCAAGATTTTGGACCATTTCAATGATTTCATTTTGAGTCATCCCTAGAACATTGTTGGTGATGTCCTCCACTTGGCCACCTTCCTCTTGAGAATATTGTGGGAGTGGAGGAAGATTGAGCGTGGGATTGCTAGACCCTATGGGATTTATTTTTGGAGCGGTTTGACTCAAGTCACTCGAAGTGGATGTTTCTATGTTCATTTCCATGTTCTTCTTGTGTTGGGATCTAGTTTGAACTGTAAAATGAGGATCAATTTTCAAGAATGGGAGGTGAACTTTTCTTGGATTGATCTAACTTTAGGTACAAAAAATAAAATTGAAGATATTAAGGATCAAAAGGATGGTGATCAGATAATGAAAGATGGATGATTGGTGAATGATTGGAACTCTTAGGGAACCTTGAGGAGGATTCTAAACTTTAGGACTTTTGGATTAAGGTTTAATTTTGGATTGATTTGATTTGATTTTGATTTTGATTGGATTTGGTTTGGATAGTGAACACATAAAATCTAAGAGGTTTAATGTTGTCCTAGAGTAAACTTTTCCACAAGATGGTAATTTGACTAAGTGTGTAAAGAAGGATTCATCTACACACACTGAGTCAAACAAGACGATTTGGATTTGTTTTGATTTTTGATTTCAAGAGGATTTTCCCAAAGTTTAGCATGAAGGATTTTTTTCAAGATTTCCAAGAGTTGTTTGTAAGATGGATTTTGATTTTGCTATTTGAGGGATGGATGAAGGTGTTTTGATTTTGATCCTAAGATACTTAGAGAGACTTTTGTTTACTAGACCAAGGTGTTGAAGAACATGCTATTACTTCCTATGTGAGATACTCAAACCTTTTAAAGAGACTTGGATTTTGACAATAGTAAAATGAATAGAAATTTGGATTGTTCCTTGATGCATGCTTGTAAAAGTTAAAGGTCAATCTTTCTCTAAATTCTTAAAGCATGGACAAACGTTTCTTGCGAGCTTTTTGACTAAGACCTTTGGATTTTGATCTTTTAGGAAATCATTTGGAAGAGCACATGTGTGGGGTCCAATTGTTTCTTATCTTTTTTTAATGAGTTCTTTTTACCACAAATCGATTCTTGATTAGGTTTTCAAACTAAGTCTCTAATGTCCCAATTTCTTCTTATCCCATAAGGTCCCTTATGTGGAAATCAAGGAAGCTAAGGAAATTTTTTACCTAATGTTGACTTTAGTGAGAGAAAATTGTGATGTAAATTCAAATGCTTAGAAGCCTCTAAGGATAGAATCCCTAGGGCAAGCAATAACACTTGAATTTTATCAAAGGTATTTTCTTTCTCTAAAGGGTTTGAAATTTGATGATCATGGTTGAATGTTTATTTTCCAACGTTTTAGATCCAAGCAAAGTATTTTGATTCCAAGAAAATGCACAACCCTATGGGTAGTCAAAAGACAATATTTGTTGAATCCCCACATGGATAAATCTAGCTATGCTTATTCTTTGCGGATGATTAAAAGCTGGACCACACTGGATCCCCTCCACGACACTCACTTCTATGGGTCAGCAAAGCTTTAGGACCTATGAAAATCCCATGGCATACTTCTCATCTCTACCAAGAACTACAAAAATGTGGGGTGGCTTTAGAATGACCATTCCTGCACCAAAAAATAGATAAGGATTTGGGCTTCTAAACAAATTGGTTCTTAGTAAGGGTGATCGGGGACATGGAACCTTGCGAGCGTCCAACAAGCCACTAAAGGCTTTAATCAATCCTACTAGGGGATCTTATACTTGTTAAGGTAGTACCTCATTCTGAAAGAAATTGTACGGCTAAGGCCTACATACCATTATACTTGACGATTTAGTCTTAACCTTTTATATACTGGCCCGAGTGAAAAGCTAGTTGGAGTCACCTTTGAGTTCTCCTTTCAGATGTGTCTCTTAGGTAGGCCCCTCTAAGGGTAAACAAAAGCAAGCAAGCACATCCGTAGTTTGATCAATCTTTTTTTATGTGAACAAAGAGAGAACACACGCGATATACTCCACTCACACTATCAAGCTTTGTTCAATTTTAAGAATCCAAATTGAAGTATGGAGGCAATCACTTATGCAACTTAATATCACCAAAAGAATTTTGATTATCAAGATTTCTGTGAGGCGCGAGAGAAGTGCATATTCCTTTTAAGTGATATTACTTTGGATAAGAGATTACAAAACATAAAATGCACATGTTCATTTTAACCTTCAAAGCAAGAATGGATTCTTTTTAAGCACCAATATTGAAGCGTGAAATTTGCTTGTTCAATTTTAAAGCCTCAAAAAAAAATCTAGTAAGTTGCCTAAGGTTACTTTTAATCCCTTTTTTTGTTCCTTTTAAGCCCAAACAAAAATTATTGAGTCCTAAAAATCTTGAAAGTGACAAAGACCTTAGGAGTGGGATTGCAATTGCTCCCCAAAGTGTTCAAAAACACTTGATACAATAGAATGATGATGCCATAAGAAGCCTTGATTTCATTTCCTCCTTCCTTCTTGAACCACTCCAACCTACAAAAACTGGTTAAAACTACAGAAACATAAGCCAAAAACCAGTTAGAAGTTAAGGTGATCAAAATGAAGAAAAAGCACATGTTGAATTTTTTTGAAAACTTCCTTTTACCCCACTCCAACGACACAATTTGTGATGGCAACACAATTTGGAGGTTGTCAAAAGTGCTCTGGTGAGACCAGCAACGCTCTGTGGAGGGGTAGTGAGCGCGATTGCGATGCAAGTTTACGCAGTGGAAAACTTTAGAGTTTGAGTTCGCTGGGTAGAATAAAGAATGACTCGAGTGACACAGTTTGCAATTTCATAGCATCACCAAATAGCGTCACTGGACTAATAGCATTGGAGTTTGACTTGGCAGTGGTGCAGTTTCCTATAGACACACAAAATTTTAAAAAATAGCCAAATTTGGTAAAAAAAAAAGTGTTAATTTCTTCAAATCAGCCCTCCTAGTGCCAAAATGTGAATGGTGATCCTATACCTACACAAACACAAAGAACAAACACAATATTAGTCCAATATGCAAGTTAGAAACAACATTCCCCATGAAATTCAATTGAAACATGAAAACAAGAAATAAGTGAAGAACACAAGTAAAAAAGCTATTAAATCCTATTTTAATGTCCAAACTCTCAATCCCATGGGGGAATTGGTGCCATTTTGATGTGGAAATGGCCCTTTCCCAATTCCTTGCAAGCTTGATGATCAATGGTGAAGATTTGATGCTCCTTGATGAAGTTTCTCCATAACCTAGCCATGAATTGATGAAAATGGATGAACTTGATACAAAACATGAAGATGATAACTTTGCACAAGTTGTGGATGAAAATACCTAAGATTGTGAATCCAAAATCAATAAGAGAGCCTTTTATTTATAGAAGAAAATGATGAAGGATGAGGAAAAATGGATGAATGTGGGATCAAACACCAACCAATAGAGTAATTCCACTTGTCAACATGTGAGTGGACAAAGGTGGAGCACATTTGGATGAATGTGCACATTAATGCAATTAGGTGGAAATTCAAAATTGGAGAAGTGAAATGTTGGAGGGAGAAGAAAGGAGAGTTAATTCCACTTGGCTTAAGAAAAAGGACGTGTAAGAGGCCTTTAATGCCTTGTTGGATGGACAAGTCCTTTGGAGGGAGATTTTCAAATTTAAGGAATATTCCAACCTTGATGCCTTTTTGAATGAAAAAGGAAGATTTATAAATTAATTAAATTGATTTTCATGAGCAAGTTGCAAAAGCTAGAGGATTTGAGGGATTAGTGTTAGCATTAATCGGGATATGAATAATTTTAATGGAGATTAATTGATTTGATATTGTGATTTATATTCTAGGATTTAAATAAATCAAAATGAGAGGAATGATGAATATTAGACTAAATTAAATAAAGTTTGATTTATTTAATTAAAGAGGATGATGTTAGATTAAATCAAATAAAGATTAATTTATTTAATTTAAGGGAGGTGACTTTAGAGCTTAATTAAATAAACTGAATTATTTAATTGAAAGAGGGACTAAAGGATTAATTAAACAAAGTAATTTATTTAATCAATAGGAGATAATGACTTAATCAGATAAATTTGATTTATTTAATTAAGAGATGAATTTAATCATTCCAAAACATCTCCCCATCCAAATAAATATCATAAAATATTGTTGTCTTTAGCACACACGCCTCGTTTAGAACAGGGACCCTCTTTCTTTGCTTGGTCGGGTCACTTTGCTTTCATCTCATTTTTGTGCGCCCCCCAATTTTTAGTCATAAGTGGTCAAGGAGTCTTAGAGATGTCATCTTAAGTTGACGAAGTTTCACCACCCTCAAAATTTTCAAGTCTCTAGCCTCTGCAGAGTTCTCTTGGTAGTTTTCCTTCAAACTTCAAAATTGTCGTCTTTCATGTGTTATGGGTCCGCCCATTTGGGCCACCCTACGTAGAACTCTGCTAGTTCACCGTTGTTCCAAATGGCCGACTTAGCACGTCTGCCTGCCTCATGGGATATGCGACCTCCGTTGTCATTTACTATGTCGACCTGCCAAGAGGCCAACCCTCAGCTGTTGTCCACCCTACGAACCCCACCATTCCCGCCACTATCTCTTTTGAAATGTGCACTCACCAACCCTATCAGTCGCTTTACCAACATTTATGGTAGGTATTTAATACTAAAAACTCTATAAATAGAAACTTTGATTGGTCATTTTCACCAAAAAAATTTCAGAAAACTTGTCAGAGCCTCTAGCTGTCGCCGCCTCTGCACCTTCAGGATCCCGCTTCTATTCGAAGTATCATCACTTGCACTGTCTCAATCGAATTCTTGCAGGTGCACTAGGTAGGACCTCCGCTATATTGTTTTAATGGTTTTTTCTTTGTTCTTGCAAAGTTATTAAAATCTTGAACAAAATAATAGTAAAACTAGGAAGAAGATATCACGGTGAGCAAAATCCATTTGCTAAAAACTTGAAAATCCTTTGAAATCCGCCTTAGAAAACCATGCAAAACTTCCACCTCTTGTTGTCGTTATTGAACCAAATCCATCATGTCTTTGTGGCCCACAAAGAGCTCACTGTCGTCGCCTCAATCCTTAAGTAATAAACTTCAAATGACCGACCTTTGCCTCTCTTGGGCTCGCATATGCAGGAAGAAGCTTCTTCATTGTCGTCATCGTTCAGACTTAAATGAAAATCATAAGTTAAATAGGATATTTTCACCCTTGCAGGTCCGCAAGTGTGGGCCTCTTCCTGTAGATTTCCCTTTGTTCCTCGTAGTCCAAAACAGTTGATTGATCCCTTCCTTCCGCTAGGCAGGTCCCGCCCCAATTGTCTCCATCCAACTCGTTGCTCTAAAATGACCAAGTATTGACTCTTGCAGGTGGCCCATTATGAACTTCTGTCCATGGGCTTCCGTCACAATATTGTAGTTCCGAACGACCTTAGTAGACCGTCTGTCTGCCTTGTGAACTTTGCAATGACCACATCCGTCTAAGCTCAAAAGAACAAAGTGATTAAGTATGTTCTTGTAGACCTTCCAATGCAGGTTGTCGCTACTCCTCGACTGCCATTTCAAAATAACGAATGACCTCCAGCCTTCCACTTTGCAGGCTCCGCCACCCACTTTTCTCTAAATAAATTAGAAGCCACTAAGGAAAAACTTGATGCGGGTGGTCACTCGAGGGCCTCCGCCTTGACATCGCCATTTCTCAGCTGCCAAGTAAAGCCCACTTCCTGCTATGTGGGGCCTGACCTCACTCCCTCCGTCCAGTCAATGCTAAACAAATGATTCATGTTGAGGATCCTTGTGGACCCGACTATGCAGACCGCTACCTATGGGATGTCGTCCTGCCTCCGCCATCCTAAACGGCTGACACCGAGCATCTTTCTACATCTCTCAACATGCATCCATCTAAACCGCTTGAATTCCAAAGATGAACTGAAAAAGTCCTCCATGGCTACAGGCTCCATATTGCAAGTTGTCACTCTTGGGATTCTGCCCCATCAGTGTCGTTTCAAATGATGGAGTTCCCAAGCAGCCAAGATAGCCCCTGCACCCGCATTCCTTAGGCCCACATGCCTAAATGATGAATTTAACATTTTCAAAACCTCAAAAGTGATCAAGCCCATGTGCCAAAATGACTCAACCTCTTGGTGGGCCCCGCCTCAGCTCGAAAAACCTAATGTGGGTAGATTCATGTGAGACGTTGTGCCTTGTTTTCCATCCATTTACAACTACCTTTAAAATGGTTGCCAGCCCAGGGAAGTCTACACTCCTAGGCCTGCATTGCCATATCTCCCCCGAATAAAAGGCAAGTGATGATCGAAGAAGAATGTTATGATCTTTGAATGATGAATTACTTGATCGCGTGTTGATTTTGCAGGATTCAACTAATGCTTCTAGTGTTTTACACATAAATATGCTTATTGATCCCTTGCTTGCAAGATATATGGAATTAGCTGTAGGACCTTTGGGAACATCCACAAAGAAGGAAAAGGGAAAGAAGGCTACCAAAGCACCAAGGGGAAAAGAGGATAAGGATCAAATGAAGTATAAATTTTAGGGAACAAAGATTAACACTAAAGTTACCATAGAGTGGGACATAGTCTCAAACACCAACTTGGGACATATAGACATTGATGAATTTAGGAAGCGAGTCATTTCCAATCATGTTACAGAGAATGCCAAGAAGATTAGGAAAAGTGGATTCGCCAAGGAAGCTAGTTTCCCACTTGCCCTTGTTGCTCCTGAGTTGGTAATGGCCTGTAGAGAGGCATACAAAGAAAAGACTAAAAGAATTGTGGATAGGGATGGAAGAATATTGGCCAACTTATCCTCCAAGTCCATAGGACAAAATTTCCACATCCCCACCTTTGATGAGATGAAGGAGACATGAAAGGAATACACTGAGAGCACATGGAAAGCTAACCCCCTCAAGTGCAAAAAACTAATTAACCAATACTGGTTGAAGGAGAAAAGGGGCAGCATGAACAAAGTACCCCAAGAGCTCTTTAGAAGTGATTTCCATGAGGATTACCATGATTTGGTAACCTTTTTAAGAAGGGTCATGGGCCTTCCAACTATAGCATACTTCCAGGAATGGATATTGTATTTCATAGAAGAAATCATCAGAGGAAAGACTAAATTCCACTAGGAAGGAATGATCAGCAACTGCCTGCATGAGCAGTTTGTGGCTATTAAAAAGAGCTCTTAGTCTTACATAACCTCATACTTGGTCTATTTGTTGGCTAACCGCGCTCAATACCAAGGTCTATTTGTGGTGCCAAGCTATACTCTGGGAAGAGAACTAAAATTCTATGATAGATACCTGTAGCTTCAATATAGAAATTTTAAGAAAGATTATTGTAGGGTAATTGATGCCTTTATCGGGCACATTATCAGAGTACTTGGAGGAGACTTCAAAAGGAGAGTCACTCACAGTTCAAATGCCTTCATCTTCTTGTTCAAATTTCTATTTATTCAATTTCCCAAGTTTACCTACATTAGAACCGAAGGCTTCTCTGAGAGGCCATATAAGCAGCCCCAGTACCCAAATGATGGGTTGGTACTGCTCGAAGTCTCTTGGAAGCTATAACATGTGCATACTCTCCTAAGTGATAAGCATAGGCCAAGAATTCCATATCCTCTTACCTTCGGCCAAGGAATGTATGCCCTTCCTGCATTCCAGTGTGATGAGTTTTCTGAGAAAGAAATCATTGAATTCAATCTAGAGCTCCACATTGCCCGGTCATGGATGGACCTGTATGGCAAGCTGAAGAAGATGGTTGAGAAAGAGTACACCCATCTACACAATGTTGAAGACTTTTTGGAAAATTGCAAGGATGACAAAGAGGTGTGCATGAGGCGCTATATGTGCAAGACAACATATTTTGTTAAAACAGTTAACTTGTTCCTAGTGTCGGATCAAGTTGTAGAGGAAGAAAATACTATAATAGATCTAAGATTCGAGCCTGTTGCCAACTTGTCGCTGCCCTTAATTGACTGGGGTGAAGAAGAGGTCGATGAGCTTGATGTTCTAACTAAACAAATAGAGGCAAGAAAAAATCAATAGATTGAGGGGTGGGTAGCTCAATTGAAACTCCAAGGTGCCACTCTGAACTATGGTGAGCTCGAGGATGAGCTCGACAGTGAGATTGACAGTGGAACTATTGCTGCCCTAGTTGGGGAAACCTCAAAATATTTTCCCACTCCTAGGTCAAAGAAGAGAAAAATTCCAGAAAGAGAGCATCATGAAGAACATGGGAAATAAGAAGAAGAGAAGGAACCTGAAGGGGAAGATAGACCCAAGGAAAACATAGCTACCACTGAATCTCCAGAGGGAAAGGCAATATTTATTCAAGATTCAAAGTTAGAAGAGGTAGAAAAGACAGAACAAGAGGCTCTAGGCCATGAAGAAATGGAAATCCAACATTCCCAAAAGGAGGAAGGTGATCATGAATCACCAAAAGAGGGATCCCAAATGCCTAAGTGGCTAGAAAAGAAATTGTAAAAGAAGGCTCTCGTTCTTATGGATCCCAAGGAGAGACTAGAAGCCATCTTGGCTCAAGCACAGATAGGGACAAAGAAGGAGAATAAATCGAGGATCACATCCCACATAACGATGAATGTATAAGGATCAAGGACCATGCAAATAGCTACTCCGGTGGTGGAAGGAGAGGGAGTCAGCTATAATGTCTCCACCATTGACCTAGGAACAACCACTAGGGAGCAGAAAATTGACCATCTTTAATGATCCGTTGCTACTATTGTGCATCAAATGAATAAGGAAAAATCCTCTAAGGAGGAATTAAAAGCATAGGTAGTAGAAAATACGGCCTATATACAACAATGGTCCTCCACTAAAGAATTTCCCTCAACATCATCTGCCATTCCTTTGTTGCTCCCAAGAGATCATATCAACATGTTAGAAAGGAGAAAGAACTAGACTAAGGCCATCAAGGATTGGTTCCAACGAGTCCTCTACAACAGAAATATGGGCATCATTCGTGTTGTCAGAACAACAAATAAGTTCAAAAAGGTGTAGAAGCAGCTTGAGGGCTCAAGGAAATTCAACACTAACTTCCTAGAGCTCTATATAATTACATATCCTAAAATTGAGGCTATCCTCAGGATGCCCGAAAGAACGTGGGAAAAGGAGCTAGCACTAGTAAAAGATGATCATTTGCTTCTTGAAATATGTGAATTGGGCCTCGATCATAGAAAAGAGATTATGGAATGGGTGCTTCATGAAGTGGAGCTTGAAATTGATTGGGCTAAGGAGATCAGGATGGCATATGAAGAATTTTTGAAGCTGATGATAGATTATGATATGCGTGTCGTCGAGTTGGATCCAGAGAAAATAAAGTTGTACTTCCATAAGAAGATGGAGAATGGAGCCACAGACATACTCACACTAGACTTTATGGATTTTTTTGCTTGAGCCTTTGCTCAATCTAAGCAAGTGATAAAGAATACACCAAAATGTGATAAAGATTGGTACTTGATTACAAGTAGGTCCAGGAAGTTGAACTTCCAGGTAATGCAATATGATATAATGGAGTGGAATAAGCTCCAAGAATTGATTGGAAAATTTGTAGAATATACTACTGTGAAGAAGCATGAAGGAAATCTAGTTATTGATGATGAATTCCTCACAAAGTAGTTGCAACAACAATGAAATCAGCTAAAAGACAAAGCGCTACAGTGTTGGCCACTAGAAGATGAATTGGGATAAAAGGCAAAGATATAATTTTGAATTGTAAAATATTAAGGGGTAGGTGAAACCCTAGTTTGTAGTGAATCTTGGTCACACAATGAGATGAAATATTGGCCATTCATTTTTCTTTTTGGACACTATAAATAGGGGGTCTCTTCTCATTTTCAAGAGGGAGTTGAGTTGTTGTAAAGACATGCAGCTGGAATTTTAATAGAAATTCATTGATTTTGGTGGATTCTTAAGTTCCATTTCTTATTTCATGATTCTTCTCCTCATAATTAGTAAATTTGAGTAGATTTACTTTGCTATTCTATGTGTTTAGCATGCTTTAGTAGATTAGTTAATGTTGTTCATTGGTATTCAAGAATTTTGTTGTGTTGATGTCTTCCTTGTTTATGCTTTTTATTGTTTATTGATGATAAATAGTAGTGTAAAGCTATTCTAAAAATTAGTTGAATGTTGCACTTAAATTATTTCTTTTATTCATGCTTTATGGTGAATGAAGGGTTGAAAATCCATAGACCTTAGAAGATTGCACTAGTTTCATAGACTATTGGTTAATTTGGTTAAGTGGAACTTAGTTTGAGGAAGTTTGTCCATTGTAGCATCCTCCATTATCACTGTTCATTGTTAGTTTCAGGTCTAGGAACTTCTCTCTTCCCCTGCCCTTTTGAATTTTCTTTTAAATAGTAACTTTAGATAAGTTCAAGCATAATTGCACATTGTAAAGCCAAATCTGATGATGGAAATAGAGTTCTAGATTGTTGTTTTGAACTTGCAGTAGTTACATATCAACTCTAACATCTTAAGAACTCCATTTGAAGGACCAATTCCCCTCCAACTTAACTTACATAAGGCTGCCCTATGATTACTAGCAAGATCACATCAAACCACTAAGACATTCCAAGCAAGTCATGACTTGACACCCGAGAGACCTTGGGGTAGTGATCTAGAACTTGTTTGTAGATTTCTACCCTTGAAAAGAGGTAGTGCACTTGTGCGCTGCCTGTGTTGAGAAGGTACAAAAGCGCCCATCAATAGAACTAGTGCTAGAAGGAGGGTCGAGTTATGTTAAGATGGATCGAATTAGTTCATTTTCTCATGAAATATTCCAAAGAGTTCTAAGTTCAACACCGAACAAAGAGGAATTTTAGGAGCTACATCCCCCTACCAGGGCTAAGAAGATCCAAAAAGGAAATGCATCATCATCATATTTTTCCACTCCATCTACTTCACCTCCCTCCTCCTTCCACTCAGCTGACACTCATCCTTCATTTTCCACATCCACCTTCTCCACTCTGCCATTCCAAGCTACCTTCGGGCCAAGGCGTTGCCCCTATCTCTGCCCTTCAAGTCTAAGGAGAAATCCTATCACGACCACCCATTTTTAAACATCTAGGTAACTTTGAAAGTAATATTTTTCAAGTAACTGATATGATAATATTATTCCTTTCAATAATATAAATAGTTAAAGTTTCTTGGAAAATAAATGATTATTCAGGTATTTTATATAGCTGAAGGAAAAAGTTGTAAAGATAGACAAATATAAAATAATAATAAGAATAAATAGATATATGATCATTTCTTTTATTAATTTGAAATAACTATCCAAGAACTGATATATTAATGCATGTTCTTGAACCGACAAGAACGATTCAGTTACATTATTGGAATCAAGGATTATGAAACGACTTCTGCATTTAATTCTTATTGGGTCCTACTAAGAATAGTTTCTATCTTTTGGCATTAATTTAATGGGCTATGGTTACTCTGGATATAAAAAAAAGAAGCTTATAGGGGTGAGGTGACAAAAAATAACACATACCCAGACATAGAAGGAAAGTACCAATGTTTGGAAACAGAGTATGAATTGAAGCAAGAGGATTATATTTTATCTGGACAACCCGTACAAGCAGAGCTCTACACCATTTCTTGTTGGTAGAGATTGTTGGAATTCAGGTATGATTTTGGGTTTGTCTACATTGAAATTATTTAGTTGAGAAATATTTTTAATGTATTCAAACCATACAAAATAAGGACTATTGTTTTTATTTTTGAATTTGTATCAGCAGTCGGTTTGTACATATTAATTGGGTTGTAATTCTTATTCGGATTGCAAATAGTTGAATGGTGGTGCAGTTAGTTGGATGAGTAAGTAGAAAGCTATAGTTGCTTTGTTCACTATAGAGGAAGAATACATGGCAGCAACACACGCTTGTAAAGAAGCAATCTGGTTAAAATTTTTGTGTTCTAACATTGGTTTTGATGCAGGGAAAATAACAATTTACTGTGACAGTCAGAGTGCTATTTTTTTGGTGAAAAATCCTACTTTCCATGCCAGGAGGAAACATATAGATGTGCAGTATCACTTTGTACAAGATATGGTGGAGGATGGAAAGGTCTCTTTAAAAAATGTGGATACTCTGGAGAATGTTGCTGATGCATTGATGAAGCCAGTGAGCAAAAACAAGTTCAGGTGGTGTGCCAGTTCGATGGGCCTCAGTGCCCATAAATTTCAGTAGTTATGTTGTGCTCTGGAGGTGTCAGTAAGATCTTCATCAAGTGGGAGATTGTTGGAAAACGTGCCTCAATCTTACTAGCATGTAAAGTCCTGAAAGAGGAAAGTCGGTGAGACCCTCTGGAAGTCTTACTGACTAGTACCTATGTTCTAAAACATTTAAATTGCTCAGGTCACCGAGAATTTGTTTCTGTCTTGCCGACGAGAGTCATCGACAAGACATGTCGATTGCTATGAAAGTTCTAACTCTTTCCGCCTGGGGAGATCTCTTGTCGATAGGTTGATTTCTAATGGTTATTGGGGAGACTTGTGGCAACAAAAGTCTTCGGGGAGAGGCATGAACACTCATAATGACTCATTCCGACAAGATATGTCTCATCCACAGTTATACACTCGCAGTCATCAGGGTGACATGAAGGCTCGATAAGAGTCTAAACGATGGTTGTGGCCTCACCGAAAGGTTTGCACTTGGTATGATCTCCTGCCGATGGTGTTTCTCTCACTGACGGACTGGTGCATTCGATATGACCTCTTGGTGATAGAGTTTCTCTCGTTGACTGTCTTGTGATCGGTGTGAACTCTTGCCGATGGTTATCATCTTGCCGACGGGTATGAACATCGGTATAAAATATGGTTCTGTAAGAGTCTTGGTGATAGCAGAACTCTTGCCAATAGATCTGCACAAGATGGATTTGTGTTCGGTATGACCTCTCACCGATAGCGATGGTTTGGCCGATGGTTCTACAGTGGATATCAATATGATGTCTTAACGATAAAGTGAGTTTTGGCAATAGTTTTGAACTCGATATGACTCTTGCCGATGGTGGTGACTCTGGGCAATAAAGACAGTTAGGCATTGTGGCATCGAGGAGACACGGTCTAGTGTCTCACCGTCATGTGATACTGTTTGAACACCTTGACTAAATGTCTATCCTACGTGGTTTGTTTTCGACCAATCAAAGAAGCGAAATGTGAACCGCTAGCAGTTGGACTGTTGTGGTCGTTCTTGTAAGGAAGATCAACAGACCATGAACGACATGGATATACTTTGTAATCGAAGATGATGATCGGTTCGGTGAAAATTTCAATGTGTGATCAGTGTATGAATTCAATTCAGAGAGCATTGTAACTGGGATGTTTTGTACAAGGTTGATCAAGGAAATGTTGCTGCTGTAAATTGACATCAGAAAGTTATCAAGGAAATGTTGCTGCTGTATTAAAAAGAGGCTTTTCTTGGTGTGGTGGGTTTTTCTCCCGTAAGGGTTTTCCCATGTAAATCTGGTGTCCAAATTGTGTATGTTCATTTCTTTGTTTCTATTATTTCTTTGACGAGTATCTTAATTGAACTGTAATTGTAAAATTTAAAGTCACCTTTGCATTCTTCCCTGAGGTTTTGACATTAGGGGAGTTTGTTCCTCACCTAAGCTTTCCTTACAGAAGATGTCTCCCGAGGGGAATGGTATGATGACATAGTCTACTACTTACTGCACAATAAGTTCCCACTCGTCTCCAAGGAGTTCAAAAGTATGCTCTCCAACTGAAAAACAACATTTACATGCTTCACGGGTCTATACTTTATAAGAATAATCATGAAGGGATCTACCTCAAATGCCTCAGAAAAGAAGAAATAGCACAAGTGCTAAAATAATTTCATGATAAATTTTGCACGGGTCATGGATCTGGTCACTCCACCACTCATCAAATCTTGCGGGTAGGATACTATTCATCAACAGTCTTCAAAGATGTGCATAGCCATGTTCAAACATGCCACGTCTGCTAGAACGCTGCAACTAGAGAAAGAAACGTTGTTGTTGCACTGCAACCAGTCCTAGAGGTAAGGCCTTTCGCATAATGGGGTTTTTACTTCATTAGTCTAGTAAGCCCACCATCTTCTGTGGGTCCCAGGTACATTTTAACCACCTCTAATTATTATACTAGATGGACATAAACAATTGCATGTAGGAAATGCACTATAGAGGTAGTTACTAATTTTCTCAAAATTTTATTTTGAATCATTTTGGTTGCCCATACGCTTTAGTCTATCACAATGTCCCCACTTTCTCCTTGCTTGAATTTTCTAGTTGGGCTTTTGATTATGGCATTGCCCTTAAATTCTTGTCCAATTACTATGCCTAGGTTAATTGTCTAGTTGAATCCACAAAAAAAACCTATCACCGTGATCAAGAAACTACTTGATAGAAATCCAAAAGACTGGCACACCCAGCTTCGTTTTGACCTTTGGGAAGATTGTATATGCCACAAGGCTTCCTTGGGTGATCCCTTGTTTCACCTCATTTATGGTTTAGATCCTGTGTTTCCTATCCACCTTAAGATCCCCACCCTCCAATTCATCAACACCTTTTACAAAGAGGGGGATCGATGGTAAGCCCGCTTAGCTAAATTTCTCCACCTAGAAGAAGTGCATGACCGAGCTATTGAAAATTTCACCAAACATTAGGGCATGGTCAAAAGATGGTTCAATTGACAAGCCAAAGTTAAGGCCTTTAGAATTGTTGATCTGGTTCTATGTTGGGACAAGGCCCATGAAAAGAAAGGGGGACATGACAAATTCAACAAGCTCTGAATTCGCCCCTTTCAAATCTCTAAAATCTTAGGAGATAACACTTTTCGCCTCAAGACCTTAATTGGTGAAGATGTCATGTTGCCTGTCAATGGGCAACACCTCAAGCATTATTTCCTTTCTTGAGCTCTTTCGAGCTAGGCCTCTATAAATACTTGTATATAGGCTAGTCTAGGTTGTCTTTCTTTATTGTTTCTTGTCCGTCTTGGTTTGTTGATGGTGTTCTTTGTCTTTGATGTGGTGGTCATGCTCAGCTCAAAAAATGGTTCACCTTGCCACTTGCTCTTAGTGTTCTTTGGATAAATATTTACTCTCAACTATTAGTCTCTAATTGCTGCTATGGAATGGTCTCCTTATATGAACTACTGACTTGACCTAGAACCCAACCCTTGGTTGAATCTTCCCACATTTCATCTCAGATCTTGCACAAAACATTGATGGTTTCTAAGGAGCTATACAGTGGTCGTTATGATGCCCTGACAAGTGAAAATCTTAAATTTGCTTCAATGAACATTGTGATTCCAAACCCATAGTAAGATTTGATGCTTACATAGTTGAGCAAAAGAAAGAACAATAAATTAGTATCAAAAGAAAGAAAAGAAATGAAAATGTTAAAATCAAGCAATCGTGTGGGTGTGCAGATAACTCTACCAGGGCTATGGACGTCCGACTAGCAGTAGAGCAATGTGGGGTCACAACGACAACTACATCGGGGCTATGGACGCCTGACTGGTAGCGAGGCAATGTCCAGGTTACTTTTGGAGTTAGAAAATTCATGTCGCTCGCTTGGTCAAATGATTAATGCTCATTTGTTATAGTCTCTAAGGAAAGGAAATGAATTCACCATATGCACACACTTCTGAGATATTTTGAGATTTGATTTAGTTAAGGATCCAGTTCTCCTTTGAGTCTCACAGTTCACTTTTGGAAACCAGCCCCTACTCTACAAAACTAGAGATTTTGGGTTTTGAATGAGAATTTATCCCTAGAATACTCAGGGGCGTTCCCCAGTAGAGTCTCCATTTGTTGTGCCTTTAGCACACACGCCCCGTTTAGAACAAGACCATCTCTTTTCACTTTGTCGGGTCACTTTTTCTTTTGTCTCATTTTTGTGTGCCCCCCAATTTTGAGTCCTAAGTGGTCAAGGAGTCTTAGAGATGTCATCTTAAGTTGACTAAGTTTCACCACCCTCAAAATTTTCAAGTCTCTAGCCTCTACAGAGTTCTCCTTGTAGTTTTCCTTCAAACTTCAAAACTATCATCTTTCATGTCTTGTGGGTCTGCCCATGTAGGCCACCCTACGCAAAACTCTGTCAGTTCACCGATGTTCCAAACGGTTGACTTAGCACGTCTACCCATCTTGCAAGATCTACCGCCTTCATCTCCATTTCCTGTGCCGACCTACCAAGCGGCTATCCCTCAGCTATCATCCACCTTGCAGACCCCAGCATTCCCGCCACTGTCTCTTTTGAAATGCACACCCACCAACCCTGTCCATCATTGTACCAACATTTATGGTGGGTATTTAATACTAAAAATTCTATAAATAACAACTTTGATGGGTCATTTTCACTGACATACTTTTAGAAAACTTTTCAGAGCCTCCAGCCACTACTGCCTTTGCGCCCACAGGATCCCACTACTGTTCAAAGTATCATCACTTGCACCATCTCCATTGAATTCTTGCGGGTCCACTAGGTAGGACCTTTGTTGTTCTGGTTTCATGGTTTTTTCTTCATTCTTGCAAAGTTATTAAAATATTGAACTAAAGAAGCTTAAAACTAGGAAGATATCATGGCAAGCAAAACCCATGTGCTAAGAACTTGAAAATCCTCTAAAATTTGCCTCAGAAAACCACGCGGAACTTCCACCTCTCACTATCATTCTTGAACTAGAGCCATCATGTCCTTGTGGACCACAAAGAGCCTGCCATCATCACCTCGATCCTTAAGTAATAAACTTCAAACAACCAACCTTCACCTCCCTCAGGCCTGCGTATGCGGGAAGAAGCTTCTTCATTGTCGTCACCATTTAGACTTAAATGAAAATCATAAGTTAAACATGATATTTTCACCCCCACAAGTCCATGAGTGTGGGCCTTCTCCTATGGATTTCCCTTTATGCCTCGTCGTCCAATAGGGTTGATTGATCCTGTCCTTCTGCTAGGCGGGTCCCACCCCAATTGTCTTTGTCCAACTTGTTGTGCCAAAATGAACAAGTATTGACTCCTGTGGGTGGCCCAGTATAGACTTACATCCATGGGCTTTCGTCATGAGTTTTCCATTCCAAATGGCCTTGGTAGACCATTCGTCCACCTTGCAGACTCTGGAATGACCACGTTCATCTAAGGTCAAAAGAATGAAGTGATTATGTTTGTGCTTGTGGACCCTTCGATGCGGGTTGCCTTTGCCCCTTGACAACCATTTCAAAATAGCGAATGACCTGCAACCTTCTGTTTTGCGGGCTCAGACACTCACTATGCCCTAAATAAATTAAAAGCAACTAAGTAAGGAAAACCTTGATGCGAGTGGTCACTTATAGGCCTCCACCTTGACGTCGTCGTTTCTAGGCTACCAAGTAAAGCCTGTTGCCTGCTATACGAGACCCGACCTCATTGCCTATGTCCAGTCAATGCTAAAAAATAACTCATCTCGAGGATCCTCGTGGACCTAACGGTGTGGATCGCTACCTGCAGGGGGCCACCGTCCTAAATGGCTGACACCCAACATCTTTCCACATCTCCTAGCCTGCATCCATCTGAACCGCTTGAATTCCAAAGATGAACTGAAAATGTCCTCCCTAGCTATGGGCTCTGCATTACGGGTTATCACCTATAGGATTTTTCCTCGCCAACGCTTTTTTAAATGACAGAACTCCCAAGCAGCCAAGATAGCCCCTCCAGTCACATTCCTTAGGCTCGCATGCCTGAATGATCAATTTAACATTTTCAAAACCTCAAAAGTGATCAAGCCCACATACCAAAATGACTCAACCTCCTGGTGGGCCTCGCCTTAGCTCAAAAAACCTAGTGCAGGTAGATTCATGCATGTCGTCGTGCCCTGTTCATTGTCCATTTACATTAGCCTTCAAAATTGCTACTAGCCCAGGGAAGTTTGCACCCCTGGGCCCGAATTTCTGTATCTCCCCCCAAAAAAAGGCAAGTGATGATCAGAGAAGAATTTTATGATCTCTAAATGATGAATTACTTGATCTAACATTGATTTTTCAGGATTTAGCCAACGTTTCTAATTTTTTATACAGGAATATGCTTATTGCTCCCTTACTTGTAGGATATATGGAATCGGCTGAAGAACCTTCAGGAGCATCCGTAGAGAAGGAAAAATGAAAGAAGGCTGCCAAAGCACAAAGGGGAAAAGAGGATAAGGATCAAATGAAGTATAAATTTCAAGGAATGGAGATTAACACCAAAGTTACCACAGAGTGGGACATAGTCTCGGACATCAATGTAGGACATATAGACATTGATGAATTCAAGAAGCGAGTCATTGCCAATCCTGTTACAGAGAATGCCAAGAAGATTAGGAAAAGTGGATTGGCCAAGACAGTTGGTTTCCCACCTACCCTTTTCGCTCTTGAGCTGGTAATGGCCTACAGAGAGGCATACCAAGAAAAGACTAAAAGAATTGTGGATAGGGATGGTAGAATATTGGTTGACTTGTCCTCCAAGTCCATAGGAAAAACTTTCCACATCCCCACCTTTGATGAGATGCATGAGAAATCAAAGGAATATGCTGAGAGCACATGGAAAGCTTACCCCCTCAAGTGCAAAAAGCTAATTAACCAATACTAGATGAAGGAGAAGAGGGGTAGCACGAACAAAGTACCCTAGGAGCTCTTCAGAAGTGATTTCCATTAGGATTACCATGATTTGGTAACCTTTTTAAGCAAGGTCATGGGCCTCCCAACTGCAACATACTTCTAGGAATGGATGCTGTATTTCATAGAAGAAATTGTTAGAGGAAAGACTAAATTCAACTGGGAAGGAATGATCAGCAATTGCCTACATGAGCAGTTTGTGGTCATTAAAAAGAGCTCTTAGTTCTACATGACATCATACCTGGTCTATCTACTGGCTAACCAAACTCAATACCGAGGTCTATTTGTGGCACCAAGCTAGACTTCAGGAAGAGAATTGAAAGTCTATGATAGATACCTGCAGCTTCAATACAAAAATTTCAAGATTACGGCAGGGTGATTGATGCCTTTATCGGTCACATTATCAGATTACTCAGAGGAGACTTCGAAAGGAGAGTCACTCATAGTGCACATCCATTGGTTCAGATTTCTATTTATTCAATTTCCTAAGTTTACCTACATTAGAATCGAAGGCTTCTCTGAGAAGCCATATAAGCCGCCCCAGTACCCAAATGACCGATTGGTAATGCTTGAAGTCTCCTGACAGTTGCAGGATGGGAATACTCTCCTAAGTGATAAGCATAGGCCAGGAATTCAATATCCTCTTACCGTCGTCCAAGGAATGTATGCTATCCCTGCATCCTAGTGTGTTGAGTTTTTTGACAAAGAAATCATTGAATTCAATCTAGAGCTCCACACTGCCCAACCACAGATAGGCCTGTATGGCAATCTGAAGAAGATGGTCGGGAAAGAGTATGCCTATCTACACAATGTTGAAGAATTTTGGGAAAATTGAAAGGATGAAAAAGAGGTGTGCATGAGGCACTATATTCACAAGAAAACACATTTTGTTAAAACTGTTAACTTGTTCTCAGTGTCGAAAAAAATTGTAGAGGAAGAAAATACTATAATAGATCCAAGATTCGATGTCATTTCCAACTTGACGCTACCCTTGATTCACTTGGATGAAGAAGAGTTCAATGACCTCAATATTCTCACTAAAACAATAGAGGCAAGAACAAAGCAATGGATTGAGGGGAAAGTAGATCAACTGAAACTCCAAGGTGCCACTCTGACCTATGGTGAGCTTGAGGATGAGCTTGAGAGAGAGACTGACAGTGGAACTACTGCTACCCCATCTAGGGAAACCTCAAAATCTCCACACACTACTAGGTCAAAGAAGAGAAAAGAGGTAGCAGAACACCAGCCTAAGCACAAGATATATTCAAGAAAGGAATCAGAGGGAGAGCCCTCTAAGAAAGAAAAGAAGTCAGGTAGATTCATGGAGATGCCCACAATTTAGGAGGATTGCCTCCATGAGGGAGAAGAGGAAGAGGTCAAACAACCAAAGTCTCTTCCTGCCTCCTCTGCTATTGCTATTCTCACTGCCACCATTGCTACCACTACCGTCACTCCTCCACCAACATATCAAGCGTTGCTTGCTTCTTCTTCGTCCGTGGTGGACATTTCGGTTCACCTTAGCTCTACCTCACCTACTACACCAATCTTGGTGATAGATTCTTCCTCTGCCACCACTTCCCCACTCTCTTCTTCCTCCATGTCTCCATCAATGACTATTCCCTTGGCCTCAGCTATAACAATGCCCATTCTTACACTCCTAGAAGCTTTCACCAAGCATATGCAAAATATACCAATGGAGCTTTGTAGATTATTGATGAATCTCGTAGTGTAGGCTGCCCTAGCACAATTTATCGTTGGCCTCCCTGTCCCTCCTTCGACTGAACCACCCAAGATGGAGGAAAAAATGTATATGTCTAAGGAGTTGGAGAGACAAGAGAGGGAGATAGCTAAGGAGATGGATGAGGAAGCTGATGACTATCATGAAGATCCAGAGCACCCGCACTTAGTTATTGATGAAGTGGTGCATGAGGAAGAGGAAAAAAAATCCTTTGAAGAAGATATTGAGGACCCTGGCACAAAATATATTGTGGAAACTTTTTATCAAGAATTTGAGGAATATTTGGCCCAACAACTCAAAGATTTTGGGGAAGAAATCGAGAAGCAACCCTCTGAAGAGAAGAAGTATACAGATGAAGAAATGGAGGTAACCACATAACCTCCAATTGGGGAAAAAGATAAGAGCTCTAAACATGATGAAGAGATGCCTCCTATAGGGGAAGAAGAAGAAAAAGAAGAGGAAAATAAAGAAGAAGATAAGCTTGAAGAAGACGTTTAAACAAGAGAAAGCCCATAAATAGAGCATCATGAAGAACATGGGCAAGAAAAAGAAGATAATGAAATCGAATGGGAAGATAGCCCCAAGGAAAACATAGCCACCATTGAATTTGCAAAGGAAAAGACTATATTTATTCAAGATTTAGATGAAGAAGAGGAAGAAAAGATAGAACAAGAGGCTCTCAGCCATGAAGAAATGGAAATATAGCTTTCCCAAAAGGAGGAAGGTGATTGTGAATCACCAAAAGAGGGATCCAAGATGCCTAAGTGGCTAGAAAAGAAATTGCAGAAGAAGGCTCCCATCCTTATGGATCCCAAGGAGAGACTAGAAGCCATCTTGGCTCGAGCACAGATAGGGACAAAGAAGGAGAAGAAACCAAGGGTCAGATCCCACATAACAATGGATGCATCAGGATCAAGGATCATGCAAATAGCTACTCCAGTGGTGGAAGGAGAGGGAGTCAGCTATAATGTCTCCACCATTGACCTAGGAACGGCCACCAGGGAGCAGAAAATTGACCATCTTCAGGGATCTGTTACTACTATTGTGCATTAGAATTTCCCTGAACATCGTCGGCCACTACTCTACTACTCTCAAAAGATCATGTCAACAAGTTAGGAAGGAGAAAGAACTAGACTAAGGCCATCGGGGATTGGTTCCAATGAGTCCTCTACAACGGAAATATGGGAATCAGTCATGCTGTTAGAACAACAAATAAGTTCCTCAAGCTACAAAAGCAGCTCAAGGGCACAAGGAAATTCTGTACTAACTTCCCAGAACTCTATAAAATTACATATGCTAAAATTGAGGCTATCCTCAGGATGCCCGAAACATCGTGGGAAAAGGATTTAGTGCTAGTAAAAGATGATCATTAGCTCATGGAAATATGGAAATTGGGCCTCGATCATAGAAAAGAGATTCTGGAATGGGTGCTCCATGATGTGGAGCTTGACATTGATTGGGGAAAGGAAATAAGGATGACCCACGGAGAATATTTCAAGCTGATGATAGATTATGATATGCCTATTGTCGAATTGGATTCAGAGAAAATAAAGTCGTATTTCCATAAGAAAATGGAGAATGTAGCCACAAACATACTCACGCCAAACTTTATGGATTTTTTTGGTCGAGCCTTCGCTCAATCTGAGCAAGTGATAAAGAATATGCCAAAATGTGATAAAGATTGGGATTTGATTACTAGCAAGTCCAAGAAGTTGAACTTCTAGCTAATCCAATATGATATAATGGAGTGGAATAAGCTCGAGTCGTTGATTGGAAAATTTGTAGAATATGCTACTATGAAGAAGTGTGAAGGAAATTCAGTTATTGATGATGAATTCCTCACAAAGTAGCTGCAACAACAAGGAAATCAACTAAAAGACAAAGTGCTATAGTGTTGGCCACTAGAAGACAAATTGGGCTAAAGGACAAAGATGTAATTTTAAATTGTAAAATATTAAGGGGTAGGTGAAACCCTAGTTTGTATTGAATCTTGGCCACACAATGAGATTAAATCTTGGCTATTCATTTTTCTTTTTGGACACTATAAATTGGTGGTCTCCTCTCATTTTCAAGAGGGAGTTGAGTTGTTGTAAAGACATGTTGCTAGAATTTTAATAGAAATTCATTTATTTTGGTGGATTCTTGAGTTCCATTTCATGTTTCATGATTCTTCTCCTCATAATTAGTGAATTTGAGTAGATTTACTTTGTTGTTCTATGTGTTTAGCATGCTTTATTAGATTAGTTAATGTTTTTCATTGGTATTGAAGAATTATGTTATGTCGATGCCCTTCCTTGTTCATGCTTTTTGTTGTTTATTTATAATAAATAGCAATGTAAAGCTAGTCTGAACATTAGTTGAATGTTGCACTTAAATTTTGTCTTTTATTCATGCTTTATTGTGAATGAAGGGTTGAAAATCTGCAGACCTTAGAAGATTGCACTAGTTTCATGAGACTGTTGGTTAATTTAGTTAAGTGGAACTTAGTTTCAGCAAGGTTGTCAACTATAGCATCCTCCATTATCACTGTTCATTGGTAGTTTTAGGTCTAGAAAATTCACTCTTCCCTTTCCCTTTTGACTTTTCTTTTAAATAGTAACTTTACATAAGTTAAAGCATCATTACACATTGTAAAGCCAAATTTGATGATGGAAATAGAGTTCTAGACTGTTGTTTTGACCTTGTAGTAGTTACATATCAAGTCTAACATCTTAAGAACTCCATTTGAAGGACCAATTCCCCTCCAAATTAACTTACGTAAGGCTGCCCTATGATTACCAGCAAGATCACGTCAAACCACTGAGACATTCCAAGCAAGTCATGACCAAACACTCGAGAGAACTTGGGGTAGTGATCTAGAACTTGTTTGCATATTTCTACCTTTCAAGAGAGGTAGTGCACTTGTGCATTTCCTGTGTTGAGAAGGTGCAAAGGCACCTGTCAACAAATATCTCCTCATCCCCCTTCATGAACCTAACATCCCATCTAATCCTTTTCATGATCCCTTTCCACCTATCATCCAAGACATCCCTACACTTTCACTATATCACTTAGGAACCATTACCCTCACTTTGTGGTGATCTTCACAATGCCAAAGAATAACTATCAACTACAAATCCCTCTCCATCTCGAAATGAAGTCATATTTTGTTTCCAAAATATTCTTCATCTTATTTCCATCCATATGCTCAAGAAAATGAACTATCAAGGAAAAGGCTTAGATTTTCATGTAAAAGGTATCTTGGAGCTTATCCATTTCAAATATAATCCATGACTAGAAGCTCTTGATTATACATCTTTTGGACACGAGAAAACTAACACTTCTACTTTTTCTCATGTTCAGACCCTCCTAGTGGACTTTGGCTTGATTTCAAGCCTAGATTTAATGTTGTAATGTGGTCAACACATTCACATTAGGTCTTGGACCCTTGTGAATCATTAAGACTTCTAGGATGTCTTATAAAGGTGTTGTGAAGTGTTGTAACCCACTTTCACACTTTTATAGGACCCTTTCATCATAATTCACTTAAATAACCCCTTTTTATCACTTACCAAGTCTTATTTCAAAGTGTTGTAAAGTGTTGTAGCCTACTTTCACACTTTTATAGACTTTCCATCACTAATTCAACCCATTTTCATGTTTAAATGACCCCTTAATACACTTTTCGACCCTTTTTAAGTGTGTTTTTAAGGATATTCCCATTGGACAACATTTCATGCCCTTTAATTCTCGACACCCACTTAATTTGCTTAAGTGGGACTAAGTCACCAATAGGGGGCGACTTAGTCCTTTTTGGCACAAAACTCAAAATTATTTCAAATTTCTTAGGGTTTGATTACCAAAGTGGGGTTTGACCAAGGTAAACCCCTATACTCTAGCCCTTAACCATTTTTCCCTCTTTAGATGTGTGTTTACAGACTTTGTAGGAAGATTTTTCAAAATAATAGGTGTTGAAAAGTGGTCAGCAACTCATCATATCTATTCAAGTCAACAAAGACCTAATTCAAGCTTGGAGGCAACATTCAACCCGTTTTCTAGAGAATCAAGACTAGACACCTATCATAAAAGCAAGTGCAGACTTGAATCTACAGGATCCTATCTCGAAATTCCCAAAATATGTAGGTGGACCAAGTCACCAATAGTGGTAAATTAGTCCCACTACCAGGCCTAAAAAGTGGTTTCTACATTTTTGGATACCCATTTGGCAGATTCCTGTTGATACCCATTTGGCAGATTCTTGTTTCAACAAGTTTTCTCCAAAACTGGACTAAGTCGCCCACCTTGGTGTAAGTGTCCCAATCAACATTTTTATTCAATTTTTTAGGATTCTAGAACCTCTCCACATCATATTTCAAATTCTAGGTGCACCTCTCTAGTTCTATTCAGTTATTTCATCATTTACTTGCATTTTTAGGTGTTTTTGGGTATCAAAGTGTGTTTTCCAGCACTTTGCATTTCTTAGGTTTAGCATCATTAAATCATTTTATTTTTAGATCAGTGAATTAATACATAATAATTAGATACATTACATCTCATTTACATTAATATTGAGTGTAGACATTTACATTTTGGACCCCATTCTTTCTCCTTTTAGGTGAAAAACCCTAGAAGAAGCTTAAAGCAGTTGGGCAATCCAAAATCATTGTCCACATTTTGGTGAAACCAACTTTTGAACATATTCACTTCTAATTTCAAGTGCATACTAGGTTTCATTTGCATTTCATTAGGTATTGCATTGTTTGAACTGCATCCTAGGGTTTTAAAAATTGCATTAGTTAAAAGCTCAAATAGTTTACATTTTTGCATCATTTTTACATTGAAACCAACAAAAATTCTGCATTTTCATACTATAGTTGCATCTGTGCATCTGAAATACATAAAATTGCATTCAATTTTTTTGAAAAATCTCAAAAAAATCATCACTGGGACTAATTTTCCACACTGGGCGACTTAGTCCTCTTGCACATTTTGCACTGTAATTTCTAGTATTTTTTGGGTATTTTCTACATTTTTTTTTTCTAGTATTTCCTTCCCATTTCGGTTTACAAATTTTTTGTTATTTTCATTCTATTATTCCTCGATTTCATTGCATTTACACCCACCCTGCCTCTTGTGGTATTTGTATGAGTGTTTGGTGCCCTATTGATAATACTTTAGTGAGAAGAAGTTCCCGACTCATGGCATCCCGCGATAACACACTAGTTGTGGACCTTTGGTTGTCTCGAGCTCCTACTCCTGGTATGGACAATGGTGCATTAGGCATTGATACTACCACTAGTACACCCTTACCTTCACATACAATGCATGTTGACACATCAAATAATCACATCCCGCAAGATAAATTCATTAACATTCATGAGGATTTAGCACATTTGCAACAAAACTTGTGTCTTGAAAAAAATTTAACCACTGCAATTCCTGCTATAGACAACATCCATTGAATTCTTAAAAGTGATGAAGGCTTATATGTTATGAAAAAAATTGTTGAGATATACCAAAAACACGCTTCTTCCACCTCTAGCACATCTCAACCAATAAACACTATGGTTAGCTAAGGAGGATCTCACATTCTTCCTCCTTCAACCATAGTATCCATTTTCTATTCCAACTAGCATTCCTAGTTCTTTTGTGGCATCAAATATTCCATCCTCCACCACCTTCACCCCTCTTAGTGTCCCCTTCACTTGTCCCAATATTATATACACTTCATCACCATTCTCTCTTCCACCTCATACCACTTACACTAACCCTCTCATTACACAACTCTTCCAAACTGTTTCTTCCATGCAACAACAACTATCTACCATAAATCAAAACCAAACCGCACCACCCAACTACTATGTTTGTAGTAGCATGTTACCTTTGGAAATCTTAAGAAAACCAATGCCACAAGGAATTGAGATGTCTAGGTTTGAGAAGTATGGAGGTAAAGGAGACCCTACTAATCATGTCAATGCCTATACAGCCTTATGCAGTGATTTTTTCCTTGATTATAAACTATTAGCTAAACTATTTCCTAGGACTTTAAAGGATACTAATTTGGAGTGGTTTTCCTCTTTACCCAATCATTCAATTTGATCATTTAATGAACTTTTTGATGCCTTTATAAGTCATTTCCAAGTCCATATGACTCCCAAAAATACATTGGCTGATTTAATGAGATGTAAACAAAATGTGGATGAAAAAGTAACTGATTTCATTCCACGCTATTGGTCATTATATGCTTAAGTAGATGTCAAGGTTCTTGATTCGCATCTCCAAAAGATATTTATCAAAAGCTTGCAAAATCACATTCAAGATAATTTGACCATGATGAAATTTCCTTCTTTCCTACACTTATGCATAGCCCATTGTGATTATCACAATTCAGTTAGTAGCCGTGATGCAAAGTCCACTTCCAACTGAACTGAGAAATCTGAATTTAACACTTCAAACAATTCGCAACCATTTCACAAACCAAAAAAATGGTTTTTACAATTCCACCCCCCTCCTCAACAATCACCTCAACCTGGCAACAACCAAGTAGCAACTATTAAAGTCATGATACCTTATAGTTATGGAGATCCAAAATGACAGTTTACACCATTACCATACACTCTTCATAACACCATGACCCAACTTATACATCAACAAATGATTTATTTACCTCCTATTAAACCATTAGGTACAACTAAACCTTTTCCTCCAACCTTCCAACCTAACACTTATTGCCATTATCATAGACAAAATGGACATGACACAGAACAATGTAAGCATCTTAAACACATAGTGCAAGACCTCATCGATTTTGGTCGTCTATCTATTTCAAATGTTAATGTAAAAGGAAATATGTTTGTTGCCCCACCCAATCAAAATTTGCAATTTTTTTACCAATCCCATTCCTAAACATAATAAGTCATTTTTCAAAGCCAGTGAAACTCAAAACAATGATGTGATGATTGTTCATAAAGAGACTAAACATCCTGATCCTATTTCACATACACCCTCTATTAATCCTATGGATGAATGGTAGGAGTAATAAACGTCATCCCTCATAAGGGTAAAACTAAGAAAAATATTGATATTACTTTATGTTCCAAAGATATTCTTCTGAATCTTCCTGACGGTCCTCTCTACATAACCGGACATATTTATGATAAGCCCACTAATGGGATACTCGTAGATCCCAATTGTGGTGAGAATGTGATCATTGAGGAATATTCAGTCTTACATGAACTTTATCAAGATAACTATGACAAACCAAGAGCATAGATCAAAACAAATAATGGTTTTGTGTGCCCTACGATTGGATCGATTATTCTTTCATTACAAATAGGACCTAAGACAATGGATGTTACATTCTCTATCATTCCACAATCGAATCAATTTTGTCTATGGCTAGGCCATTTATGGCTTCGCTCGATGAAAGTTATTGCTTTAGTCATACACAAATGTTTAAAGTTTCTACATGAAAATGACATATTCACTATCCACCATAGTGGCTTTAACCCTTTGTCTTCTAAAGGAAATTTCACCTTAGATGCCTTTTGGCCAGAGCCCATGGAGCCCATCACACCTTGCAAAGATTTATTTTTCATTGCTTATCAAAAGTTTAAAGCAAAGAAAATTGTTGAATTGTCCCTAAGCAATCAATCCCCATCCACTTCTAGCATCCCCATCCTTGACGAGACAATGCTTTAACCTAAACTTGAAACAGAAAACTTAGATCAACCACCACTAACCACTTTCCCTTCTTTCTCCAAACATCCACGAGATAATGAAACCAACCCCATCATGACTCCTCACATTAAACAAGTTTATAAACAAAAAGAGAAAGTGATTGACCCATCTCCTTCGGTTCCTCTTCCTCAAGAAGAAAAGGAGCCTATGGTGGATCAACCTGCTCTTACACCCACACAACTTCAAAATAGAATCAAAAGAAACCGTTGTGCTAGGAAGCATAGGTTTCAACATCGTCTCCTTCCTTGTCAATAGCAAACTAAAAACAACAAATATAATCAACCTCTACCTTTGACAGAAGCAATAACAGATCACCCTCCTCCTCCTAACCCACCACAAGATAGTACGTTAAAACCATCACAACAAAATGATCAAATACAACATCTCCAACTCCTGATACACCCTCCATTGGAAATTATCATTTGCTCCCCTGTCGTGATTAATCTGGAGGATGATGAGGAGGAGGAGATCTCTAAAATACATGAAAAGGTGCATAATGATTTTAATTCTTTATTTTCCTCTTCCATGAGCTTAAATGATAAAACTCCCACACCAATTGAAGAACCTAGCACTTCCCTAGTTCGACACTTGCAATTCCCCCGTTGGACAGTCATCCACCCTCCCAGTACACTAAACATGATTGGGAGGCAGATGACCTATTAAATGGTTGATTTGCATTTGCCTCACTAGCCTTTTGCAATTTTTTTATTTTCTTTTTCTTCTTTTCTATGTGTGTGTATCATGTTCCCTCATGACGTGACATTTGATGTTCTCACTCTCTTTGTGGAATTCCTCTATTTGTACCTCTATTCTTCTATATGTCGTACATTGCCCTTTTTTCACTTTTTTTTTGTGTTTCTCCTTTTGAGGATGACACAAAGAGTTGAGACCACAATGTCTCTTCCATGTTGACCCAAAAGGTCCTTTACATTTTCTTTTTTTCTTTTTTTTTTGTGTTTCTCCTTTTGGGGATGACGCAAAGCATTGAGACCACAATGTCTCTTCCATGTTGACCCAAAAGTTCTTTTTATTTTCTTTTTCACTTTTGTTTTGTGTTTTACTTTTGGGGATGATGTAAGGCATTGAGACCGAGATGTCTCCTTCATGTTGACCCAAAATCCTTTTCCTATTCTTTTTCCTTTTCTTTTTATTTTTGCTTTTCTTTTCCTTTTAGGGATGATGCAAAGCATTGAGACCGCAATGTCTCTTCCATGTTGACTCAAAACGGATCTTATTTTTATTTTATTTTTGCTCTCTTTGTGTCATTCTTCCAGTTCTATGTATTTGGTGAATGATGACAGTTTTGAGCTCTCTAAAAACATTGCAGCAAAGACCATATTGACCCCAAATCCATAGATCCCTTATGTGTTTGGTGTGTTCCTTTTCCTTCACATGAAGAATCCTTACTCAAAAACATATGACTTGGCATAGGGGCTTTCCAATTTGGCTCTCATGTCTTGTTTCATTTTGCATTTTTCATTTTTCTACTATAAAATTAATTGCTCACAGAACAGTGTGTAGCAATTCCTTTAAAGTGGGGGCATACATTGGCATTATTCATTTGCATTTTTCTTTTTTCTTGGTTCTTAGTGCACCCTTGTTACTTTATACGATACATTTTTCACTTTGTGGATGACATTGGATGTAATTTCCTTCATAATCATGATCTATCTTAGCATATTACATTCCTCTTGGTGGCCTGATGCGACATATTACATCCCCTAAGTTGCGAATATTCTATTCTTTGATTGGTCCTCTCTTGGAGACATTAGACACAATGTTCCCTAAGTTATAGACCTCGCATGATCTTAACAAGACTCATTTGAACATCTTCTGCATGTTGCATTTTGCATTTACATTGCCACCTTGCATAACACAACTTGCATGCCTATGGTGCCATTGCATTTGTTCATGAGTTCTAAGCATACAAACCATTGCTTGTCTCATGAAGCATGAAATGACATTGTCCTTTGTGGCACCTTATTAAAGTTATAAGGAGGTATAACTTTGATATGGTTGAGCGGGAAGCCCATTCCAAGGAATGACTTTCCCCATAGCCACTTTTTCAGGATTTCTCAACCCATGGAAAACCAGAAGTTTCATGGCCCCAGAGTGAGTATGTTGTGGATTTATCACCCCGCGGACAACCAAAAGTTTCATGGCCCCAGAGTAAGTATATTTGGGATTTCTCACTCGGTGGATAGCCATAAGTTCTGTCAGCCTAGAGTGAGTACACATTTATTTTTCCAAACAAATATCCTAGATCTAATCCACAATGAGCTGGACAGACAATCAAAGCTTTCTTTCATCCTTTCTCATCATCATGTGTGTTCCTTCGCATTCATGTTTGATTTTCCATGGGATCATGATCTTGGGGGCTTGATCATCCCTCTTGATTATCGTTATCTCATCTTATCAAGCATTAGTGCATTTGGACCTTTCTTGGTTGCATGATTAGCTACTTTAGTGTGAGTTTGAAGCAATTTCATCCGCTCACTAAAGTGGGGCTAACTGTGGACACGGAAAAAGTAACCCTTCTACTTTTTCTCATGTTCAGACCCTCCTAGTGGACTTTGTCTTGATTTTTCCTAGATTTAATGTTGTAATGTGGTCAACACATTCACATTAGGTCTTGGACCCTTGTGAATCATTAAGACTTATAGGATGTCTTGTAAAGGTGTTGTGAAGTGTTGTAACCCACTTTCACACTTTTCTAGGACCCTTTCATCATAATTCACTTAAATAACCCCTTTTTTATCACTTGCCAAGTCTTATTTCAAAGTGTTGTAACCCACTTTCACGCTTTATAGACTTGTCATCACTAATTCAACCTTTTTTCATGTTTAAATGACCCCTTAATACACTTTATGACCCTTCTTAAGTGTGTTTTTGAGGATATTCCCATTGGACAACATTTAATTCCATTTAAGTCTTGACACCCACTTAATTTTCTTAAGTTGGACTAAGTCACCAATAGGGGTGACTTAGTCCTTTTTGGCACAAAACTCAAAATTATTTCAAATTTCTAACAGGATTTCATTCTCTAACCCTTGAGGTCGGCTTGTGATGTGTTACTTTCAAGAAATTTAGTAAGATCAAGTATAAATAAGGGTTTTTCTCCTCATTTTTCATCTCCTACAGTCTCCTAATCTCTTCCACTCATTAAGTATTAAATCTTTAAAGCATTCAAGCACTCTAAGCACAATCAAGTCATCCATTGGAGCACTTCATTACATATCTTTAGATTTCTACATCAAGGGTTTGGTAAGTTTATGACATTTCATGTTATTTATTTATCATTCTCTCTCCATTTCATTTCATTTATTAGGGTTTGATTACCAAAGTGGGGTTTGACCAAGGAAAACCCTTATACTTTAACCCTTAACCATTCTTCCCTCTTTGCATGTGTGTTTGCAAACTTTGTAGGCATATTTTCCAAATAAATAGGTGTTGAAAAATGGTCAAAAAGTCATCATATCTATTCAATTCAACAAATACCTAATTCAAGCTTGGATACATCATTCAACCCATTTTTTGTAGAATCAAGACCGGACACCTATCAGAAAAACAAGTGCATACCTGAAGCTACAGGATCCTGTCCCGAAATTCCCAAAATCTGTAGGTGGACTAAGTTTCCACTAGTGGTGAATTTGTACCACTGCTAAGCCTAAAAAGTGGTTTCTACATTTTTGGATACCTATTTGGTATATTCGTGTTCTGACAAGTTTTCTCTGAAATTAGACTAAGTTGCCCAACTTGGTGTAAGTGTCCCAATCAACATTTTCAGTCAATTTTTCAGGATTCCAGAACCTTTCCACATTAGATTTCATATTTCAAGTGTGCACCGCTCTAGTTATGTTTAGTTATTTCATCATTTTCTTTCATTTTTAGGTGTTTTTTTCATATCACAGTGTGTTTTCCAACACTTTGCATTTCTTAGGTTTAGCATCATTAAATCATTTTCTTTCTAGATCAGTTCATTAATACATCATAATTAGATACATTAGATCTCATTTACATTAATCTTGAGTGTAGACATTTGGATTTTGGACCCCATTATTTCTCCTTTTAGGTGAAAAACCCTAGAAGGAGCTTAAAGCAGTTAGGCAATCCAAAATCATTGTCCATACATCTCAAGGCACACAATCCAAATATGTTGATAAAACCATTACCATCCTTAGGAAGCCTCTTCCAAGAACATAATAGGTGCATCCCATCAATCCTCCAAAATATTTATCATCGTGCCCCCTCCTCAATCAAACTAATCCAAAATGAATATTGCTATCACTCCCCCATCTTATCACATTTCCCCCATCAACTAAATCCATTTTCAAACCTTAAGTCCAAAAATCAATTCCTTCATCTTCTCCATCCATTTTGAGTCTATAAAACTGAAACCCCATCATCCCATATACTACCAATCCATCCATTCAAATCCCTAATGAAGATTAATAGAAACACGCGTCTTTGAATTGCTTCAAACATGTTCCCTCCATCACCCCATCCATGCACAATCCAAATAATCCATCCTCACATACCCATACCATTATCTTTGGAAGAAATTTGGATTCCAAAGTAAAAATATATAAAGAAAATAATCCAGAAAAACCCAAGGATCACCATGTCACAATAAATTGATATGCTAAAGAAAAGAAAAATCAAATCCCAAATCTAAAAAAATCCAAAAGACCATAAAGTTCCACAAAGAAAAAAATAAAAACTATATGAATCCTAAAACACAAAGAAACAATGCATCTAAATATAGAATCCAAATATACTAATCCAAAATATTTCTCCATTCTTCAATCCTTTCACCTCCCATCTCATAATATTTCATCTCCTAAATCCATTTTAGGACCTTACATCCCAAAGTCCATCATTGCCACTTCTCCTTCCAAATCCTTAAAGCATTAACACCCATAAGTCATTTGCCAATATTTATCCTATCAATATTTCCTCCTATAATATGGAATCTATTGGATTTTGCTAATATATGGTTGTCATTGATGTCAACACTATTGGCATTAATGTCTTAAAGGTTGTATATGTTGAGTATATTGCAAAAATTGTAATGGAATGAGTTGCAGGTTGTCAATGATGAAGTGAAGCTCAATATGTTGTCAAGCTTAGTATGTTGATGATCAGAGGTTGTGGATTAAAGGTTTTTTTGTCAAGTATATCTAGTTTATCCACGTTACGTTTCAAAGATCCACATGAAGATTTGATCGAGTTATGAGCAATTGTGTTCTAACAATCGTAATGTTGCTTCAGTTGGTGTTCTTGAAAGAAGATGATGTGATTCCAGTAATTTGAGTTGTTGTGGATGCTTTTGTGGTGATTCATGATGTTTTTGGATGTTTCTAGATCATGCTCTATCTGCGTTGCATGTCTGCATTGATCGTTGTGCTCGCGATTGGTGATTTTCTCTTGTGTGTTCATGTTTTTCATGTTCATGGACAACAGGGTGATTGTAGTGTGTTGTGGATCTTTGTGGAATAATTTTTGAAGGTGTTTCATGTTTGAGGATTTTTTTTGGGGTTTTCATTATGTTGTGGCCAACATTGGTCAATTCGCATTGAAAATTATTTATTGTTTTGGGTCGACAGTTTGTATATGTTTTATTATTTTTTGAAGCCAACATGTATCGATGTAACCTCTTGTTACAGATATATATAAGTGATTGTTTATTCCATTTGATGGCATGGTGTGAATGAGATGTGTGAATAATTTCCTAATCATTTGAAGGAAGAAGCAAAGTGTGAAGAAGAGTGAGTAGAGTGTGAAGAAGTTTTCATGTGCTTAACTAGAATTGTAATCAGGCATTAGCAGATGCCATTTTCTCAGTTCAAAATCTTGCAGATGTAATCCGAATGTTTCTGTAAGATAGTGTGTCTTCCTTTGGGCAATAATCCTTGTTGTATTTGAGTAGTGAGCTCTAGGCAGTGTACCTAAATGCATGTGCATTCCCTATTTATTTTTATTTATACTTTTAACATGGTATAATCTTGTGGATTAACCTCCACCGTGGTTTTTCCCCTAATAGGGTTTCAACGTAAAAAAACTTGGTGTTTGTGTGATTATGATGTGGTGATGATTTATGATTTCATGTTTATTTATCAGATCTAAGAATAAGTTTAATAAGTTTATTTTTTGTGACAACTGATTCACCCCCCCTCTTAGTTGTCTTCCCTTGTGTTTCCAACAATTGGTATCAGAGCAGGTTCCTCAGAAGAAGTTTGATGGCTTGAGGTGATCTGGGATGGAGACATACAAGAAGGATAGTCCAAGATTTGATGGAACAAATTATTCTCTATGGAAGGCTCGAATGGAGTGTCATTTGAGATGTATTGGTGAACCTTCCTGGAACATTACAAAGAATAGGTATATCATCCCACATAATGGTCCTTCTACAACTGCTGAGATTAAGGATGTCGAGTACAATATCAGGGCTAAGGAAGCATTGTTGAGTGCTCTAACTAATTTTGAGATGAAAGATGTAATGGATCTGAAGACTGCTTATGAGATCTGGAAAAATTTGGAAACTTTGTATGAAGGTGATGCACATGTTAAGGTTGCTAAGTTGCAAAGTTTGAAAGGGAAATATGAAATGTTGAGAATGGGTGATGATGAGAACATTACTTCTTTCATGCAAAGAGTGAATGAACTTGTGTGTAGTAATAGATGTGCTGGTGGAACATTGGATGAATCAGATATTGTTGCTAAAGTGCGTAGATCTTTGCCTGGTGCATACAAAGCCAAAGCTACTGCTATTGAGGAGATCCAGACTATGACAAATGTAACCAAAGACATGTTGATTGGTAAGCTTACTGGTTTTGAATTAAGTGAGTTTGGTGATGCTCTTCCTAAGATAGAATCTGCATTCAAAGCTACTACCTCCAAAAAGAATAAGCAGAGATATGATCTAGGAGAAAGTTCTTCTAGAAAAATGTTCAAGTATGAGGAGGAAATGAGAGAGATTGAAGAAGAGGAGAGAAAACTATATGAGTTTGAAGCACTTATTGTCAAAAGGGAAGCCAGAGGAGAAGGTAAGTATAAAGGGAAATTTTCTATTAAATGTTTTTCTTACAATAAGATAGGTCATTTTGCATCAAGGTGTTTGGAAAGAGTTCCTAAGCCAAGACCTAACAAGCCTAGATTTCAATGAAAGTGTTACTATGCTACTGATGAAGGTGTGACAGATGATGAATCTGATAAAGGGAATGTAAGCAAGGATGAATGTGTATTTATTGCTATCAAAGAAAATGATCCAGTGCCTACTGAATCTACTAAGTGCACAAATGTGGAGAAATCCCTAGATGTTCGAGTTGAAGAAAAAGATGAATGGGTGATTGATAGTGGATTCTCTCATCACGTGACAGGTGATAAAAGTAAATTTTTGAGCTTGGAAAATTATGATGGTGGTGTTGCAAGATTTGTTGATGACAAAGCTGGTGCAATCCATGGCAGGGGATCCATTTCTCTCAATGGTAAGAATAATACTAGTGATCTATATGTGGAAGGTTTGAAGCATAATATTTTAAGTGTTGGACAGATGGTTGACAGGGGATACCATCTTCAATTCAAGGATGGAAAGTGTAGAATATTGGGGAGTTCTAGAAATGTGATTGCTTCAAGTACAAAAACAAAAGGTAATATCTTTCACCTGAATGCTACTAGTAAAAGTTTTCTGATTGCTCAAGTTGATGAAAGTTGGTTGTGGCATAGGAGATTGTTTCATGTAAACTTTGACAATATTATCAAGATAAGTTCTACTCAGACAGTGAGAGATCTTCCTAAGTTGGTAAATCCTACTAATACTATATGCAAGGAATGTCAGTTAGGGAAGAAAACTAGAATTTCATTTCGGAGCAAACAACATTGTTCAAATAAAGTGTTGGAGCTTGTTCATACTGATTTGTGTGGTCCTTCTAGAATTAGAAGTTTACAAGGAGACATGTACTCATGTTACTTATTGATGATTACTCTAGATTGATGTGGGTTACTTTCTTAAGGGAAAAATCTAAAGCTCTAGAGAAATTCAAGATTTTTAAGGCTATGGTTGAGACAAAGACAGGTTTGAAGATTAAATGTTTGAGATCAGATAGAGGTGGTGAATTCACTTCCCATGAGTTTAATTCTTTCTATGAAGAGCATGAGATAAAGAGACAATTATCTTCCCCGCGGACCCCTCAGCAAAATGGAGTTGTGGAAAGGAAGAATAGGACAATTCAAGATGTTGCCAGGACTATGATTCTAGAAGGAAATGTTCTGCATATCTATTGGAGAGAAGTTGTGAGTATTGTTGTTTACACTCTCAACTAGGTACAAGTCAAAGGTGATATTGGTAAGACTCCTTTTGAGATATGGTTTGGTCATAAGCCTATTGTTAGATATTTCAAAATCTTTGGGAGTAAATGCTATATCAAAAGAGATGAAGATATAGGAAATTTTGATGCTAGGAGTGATGAAGGAATCTTTCTTGGTTACTCTACTAAAAGCAAGGCCTACCGGTGCTACAATAAGAGATTGAGGAAAGTATTTGAAAGTGCTAATGTCAAGGTTGATGAAGACATATTTAGACCATCCAAAACCTGTGGATATGATTTAGATGATCAGAATGATAGTTTAGATAAAGGACAGAAATTTTAGACTTCAAATCAAGTTCAGATCATTCTGATGAATCAGGAAAATCAAGAGGAAGGAACTAGTGAAAGTGAAAAAGTAAGATCACAAGAGCCTGAAGTTCAAGAACATCCTAAGACTCCAAGGTATGTAAGGATAAATCATTTAGAAGATCATATTATAGGTGATAAGAACAAAGGTGTTCAGACTAGGAGAAAAATTGCAGAAGAATATTGTTTGATTTCAAAGACTAGGCCTACTAATGTCAATGAAGCATGCAAAGATGAACAATGGGAAAAACAATGAAAGAAGAACTACTGCAATTGAGAAGAATGATACATGGATTCTTGTTCCTAGACCTAAGGACAAAAATGTAATTGGAACTAAATGGGTCTTTAGAAAAAAATTGAATGAGCAAGGTGAAGTTGTTTGAAACAAAGCAAGACTAGTGTGTAAGGGACATTCTCAGATGGAAGGAATTGACTTTGAAGAAAAATTTTCCCCTGTTGCTAGGATTGAAGCTGTGAGACTATTTCTTGCTTATGTTGCTTACAAAAACTTCAAGGTTTATCAGAGGGATGTGAAGTCATCATTTCTAAATGGTGAACTAGAAGAAGAAGTGTATGTTGAGCAACCTGATGGATTTCAATTGACTGATCAGGGAGATATGGTTTGTCAGTATAATAAAGCATTGTATGGACTTAAGCAAGCCCCAAGAGCATGGTATGCTAGACTGGACAAGTATTTTTTGAAGCTTGGATTTAATAAAGGTATTGCTGATAGTAATATGTATTTCAAGATTGATCATGATAAAGATTTGATTGTTGAAGTCTTTGTTGATGATATCATTTTTGGAGGAGATGATGGTTTGTGCATGAAGTTTGTTGATGAGATGCAGAGTGAGTTTGAGAAGCCTATGATTGGAGAGATAAAATTCTATTTGGGATTGCAAATTAATCAGCTAGATAAAAGGATCTTTATATCTTAGTCCAAGTATGTGAAAGAATTGCTAAAGAAGTTTGGTATGGAAGATTCAAAACCAGTTGGTACAGCTATGGTGACCAGATGTAAGTTGACACAAGATGATGATTCCCTGAAAGCAAATCAAACTAGATATAGATCAATGATTGGTGGATTGCTTTATTTGACTCAAACTAGACTTGATATCATGAATGTTGTATGCATTGTTGCAAGATTTCAAGTTGATCCTAAGGAATCTCATGTGACTATTGTGAAGAGGATTTTTAGATACTTGAAGGGGACAGTTGATTTTGGCCTATGGTATCCTAAAGATGATGACCTTACTTTGAGTGCCTTTACTGATGCTGATTGGGTAGGAGATGTGAATGAAAAAAATAGTACCATTGGTGGTGCATTTTTATTGGGAAAGAATCTGATTTCATGGTTAACTAAGAAGAAGAATGCCATTTCTTTATCTACTACAATGGAAGAATACATTGTTGCTACTAACAATTGTACTCAAGTGTTGTGGATGAAGAAGATGTTGAAAGATATCAGGGTTGTGTATGATCAACCTATTGCTATATTCTATGATAACTCAAGTGCAATTAACATTTCTAAGAATCCAGTGCTGCATTCAAAGACCAAGCATATATCTATCAAATTTCACTTTTTGAGAGAGAAGGTGAGTGAAAAGGAAGTCAGATTGGAGTATGTGCCTACTAAGGAACATATTGTAGGTATCTTTACCAAGCCTTTTCCTAAGGATACTTTTGAGTATCTCAGAGGGAAGCTAGGGGTGATTACCCCTCCTAATCAGAACTAAGATGCATTGACTTGCATCAGTCCATGCATTTCACAGTCATATCTTGATCTGGATTAATGTTGTGGTGTTTACTACTCAAGGGGAGTAGTCAGATGTTCAGATATGTGGTTCAGAACTTGTGTGTATCTTTTTCATTGATGTCAAAGGGGGAGAAGAGTCGTGTGAAAAACTTTGTGGGGAGAAGAGTCATGTGAAAGAGTTGAGGAGAAAAGAGTCAGAATCTAAGGGGGAGAAAGTGCTAAGAGATAGTTACATTGATGATGTTTTTCAAATCATGTGTTGCCATCAATTCCAAAGGGGGAGATTGTTGGATGTTGCTAATATGTGGTTTCCATTGATGTCAACACTATTGGCATTAATGTCTTAAAGGTTGTATATGTCGAGGATATTGAGAAAATTGTAATGGAATGATTTGTCAGTTGTCAATGATGAAGTGAAGTTCAGTATGTTGGCGAGGTTAGTACGTTGATGATCAGAGGTTGTGGATTAAAGGGTTTGTTGTCGATTATATCTAGTTTATCCACGTTAAGTTTCAAAGATCCACATGAAGATTTGATTGAGTTATGAGCAGTTGTGTTCTGACACTCATTTTGTTGCTTCAGTTGGTGTTCCTAAAAGAAGATGATGCGATTCTAGTAATTTGAGTTGTTACAGATGCTTCTGTGGTGATTCATTATATTTGTGGATGTTTCTAGATTGTGCTCTATCTATGTTGCACATCTGCATTAATCGTTGTGCTTGTGATTGGTGATTTTCTCTTGTGTGTTCATGCTTTTCATGTTCATGGCTGACAGGGTGATTGTAGTGTGTTGTGGATCTTCGTGGAATAATTTTTGAAGGTGTTTCATGTTCAAGGATTTTTTTGGGATTTCATTATGTTGTGGTCAACATTGGTCGATTCGTATTAAAAATTATTTATTGTTTTGGGCCAACAATTTGTATATGTTTTATTATTTTTTGAAGCCGACATGTAGCGATGTAATCTCTTGTTGCGGATATATATAAGTGATTGTTTATTCCATTTGATGGCATGGTGTGAATGAGATGTGCGAATAATGTCCTCATCATTTGAAGGCAGAAGCAGAGTGTGAAGAAGTGTTCATGTGCTTAATCGAAACTGTAATCAGGCATTAGCAGATGTCGTTTTCTCAGTTCAAAATCTTGTGGATGTAATCCAAATGTTTCTATAAGACAATGTGTCTTCCTTTGGGTAGTAAGCCTTGTTGTATTTGAGCAGTGATCTCTAGGAAGTGTGCCTAAATGCATGTGTATTCCCCATTTATTTTTCTTTATACTTTTAACAGGGTATAATCTTGTGGACGAACCTCCACCATGGTTTTTCCCCTAACAGGGTTTCCACGTAAAAAATCTTGGTGTTATGTGTGTTTATGATGTGGTGATGATTTATGCTTTCATGTTTATTTATCAGATATGAGAATAAGTTTAATAAGTTTAATTTATGTGACAACTGATTCATCCCCCCCTCTCAGTTTTTTTCTCTTGTGTTGCCAACAGAATCGACCAAGGTGCTTGATAATATGCTATAGTTTTTTGTTGTTTTTGGTTTTTCAGCCTTAGTGCTCATGTTTTGTTGTTGGGTTGCTGACAGGTTATCTAGCTTTATCTTTTTTTAGCATTTTTGAATTTTGTGGGTTGTGGTGTTATTGTTTCTCTCTTTTTAACAACTTTCCTCTGTTGTAAAGGGTTTTGGGGTCCCTTTAAAACCTATTTTTCCTAATCAAAAACATTTCTTCATAGTACCACCATCCCATCCTTTCATCTACACATATTCCAACATCCTATCCACCATCTAAGGCTAGTGTCTATTCATCCATCAGACTGCACATTTGACCGCATTTATTAATTTTGCTAAAAATCACAATACAATGTATTTCTTATTTTCAATTAATCAATAATTATAGTCAAATGTGAAGTATGATGGCTAGGAAGATGTTTCCCCATCTAACCACCATTTACCATCACATCCCTTTCATCCATGTATTTGTGTTTGATCCAAAAAATGTACTCACTGGCATCCAACCTCCACTAGCAAGACTTGTCATCATGAAATTCTTTGCATCTCTTCAGAGCTATTACAGTCCTCTATGTTTGTCCTGTTATTACTCTGTTTTCTATTCTACCCTATATTCTATTCCTATGTCTAATTCAGTTTTATTTTATTTTTTAATAATCTATATTTTAATATGGATTATTTTTAAATAAATTATGTAAAAAAAATTTGCATCAACATTTAAAATCACATTTCATATTCCATCAAGATATAAGAAACCTATAAGAGAATAATGAAGAGTCTTATGCATCTATCTCCCTAGTTTCAAGTTCCCCAGTTTTAGGTTACAATCAAATTTTATAATTTTCAAGGAAGAGTCTTGTGCAGTCTTGACTCAAGAATTTATTACATAAGGCAATAAAATGATTTTATTACAAAACAAATTTAGCCAAATTCCCAGTCAAAGTTCATTGGGCATCACACATCCATCCATTTCATGATATCAGAGTAGGATAGTTATGCATTTACTCAGATAGTTACAACATTCATGAAATTTTATTGCCTATACCATATCTTCCCATTTTGGTACCCTTTAGTTTTGATATTCAAAAGCTATTAACACGTTCCTTGCTCTATAGGTAGGAAATAATAACTTTATTGTGTTTTCTTATATGTGATTACTCTATTTTCTCCACCTCTATTTTCGCTCTTCTTTTATTTACATGGGGAAGGATATGATTTAAGGGCTTGCCTGCGCATGAGGGCTCATGAACGACAGAGGTGATGTGAACCATAAGTTGTCCTTTCACAAAGTGATATTCCATCAATTGGTGCCATGTCTACATCATCCATGGATCCACCACATAAATTAAGCACAATTTAAATTACATTGTAGAAGTCAAGGGCATTCTCATGGATTTTAAAGCAATGTACTTCATTCAATGGAAGGTTTTCTAGGACAGAGTAATGCATGGATTCCGTTGAATAGGTATTGTATCTTTTTCTAAATAGCCAGGCCCCCACAAAAAAAATAGAGGGGAAAACAGTTTGAGTGACAATGGCCTTGTTACAAATTATTTCACACAAAACCTTGTTAGCAATTTTGACATATCAACAATAGGTCTTTGATTCATAATCTGCACCATAACCTTGTAGCCCTTCAACTAGGGACTGCCATCACAAATTCTCTTATTAGAAAAAATAAACCAATTGTAATCACACATTTGAGTACCTTTGTTAACCTTCTAAAGCATATAAAAAATGTAGATATATTTGTTTTGTAACAACACTCATTGAATTTGACTGCCATTCAGCAAACAGGCCTAAATAAGCTTCTTAAGACTCTTCATCTCTGTCAACTTGATTTACAACATCCAAATAGAATCTAAAACCTCCAACATGGCTTCAATTCCATTCAAGACACTTTATTAGATGACCTTCAAAGGGGTCTAACCCCATTCCATGAAAAGACTCCAAAATGATATTGAATACAAACTTAACTATGACTGTCAATAGTGCCAAAACAGGCAGTGAAGAAAAAGATTCAAGCTTCATGGTTTTTGATACACCCTGACCTAACAAATGTTTTCCAAGCCTCTTAGCCTCATATTCAATTGTTCTTACCCATGAGAAAACCCAACTCATAAAGAAAAACATTCAAACTTTACTATTCTCTTCCATTGATAGTCTAAAACACATGAAATTCACACCCTAGGGCATCAGGTTAACATTAGCAAACCAAATCTTCACAAACTACAATATTGGAATATGAGAGTATATGAAGAAATGATACATTCTGCAAGTTTTTACACTTTTCCACTGGTTAGATTAAGAGATCCATAATTTTGTTAACCCATTTTTTACCCTAGGAGGGTTTCAAACCTTTTTGTAATAAAAATGTAATATCTTCCTCCATATTTGATGAAAATGAATGAAACAAATTGAAAAATAAAGTAGAATCACAACACTATCATATCCAATCAGTCTCAAATCATGGAGAGGTCTATTCCTTCCATACAAAGTATCAAAACAGGAAATAAGGCGTGGAAAATAGAGAAATGGAGGGTTTCAAACTTCAAATTCATCTTCCACTACCCACTTACAACGATGCATTGAGGCTATTTATGCCTTTTTCAACTTGTTTCAACTGCCTACAATGAACTCAACAACTTCTACATAACTCTTTTGTTGCAATTTTTTGCAATTTTACAACATTTAACACTTTTACCAGTCTATGCAACTTTTACAAAATGAACCCAATAGAGTCAATTTACATCATAAGTGGTATGCTATGACCTTATTGTAATGCCAAAACACCTAAAACCTATTGTAGATCTCAATTGACAACATTCTCAATTTTTTGCAAATTGGAGACAATGACCACTTAACCTATCCAAACACCCATCAAATGACTTAAGCACATTGTAATGGTCTTGAAAGACCTTATTAAATGACCCCTAAGCACTCCTTAACTACTTATTTACAAAATTGGGCTCATGGAGTCTTGAATGCAACATGGTGCTCCAACACCACTCTATCTCTCTCCCACTCCCTCTCTCTCAAGTCTCTCCCTCTCAAGTTGCTCTCTATCTGTCCCTCTTAGGTCTCTTTATCTCTCTCTCTCATGTCTCTCCTTCCCTCTATCCCTCCCACCCTACCTAGAAAACTCTCTCTCACTCCAACCCCCTCTCTCACACACTTTCTCTCCCTCTCACACCCCCTCTCTCTCAAATTCATATAATTATGTATTATTAATATATAATAAATGTATTATATATTATAAGTTTTATATATATATATATAATATTATATAATATATATAGTATATGCTATATAATATATACTATATTATATATAGTATATAAATTATATTATATATTATATTGTATGCATAGGGTGAAGCTTCAATAGATTTGAAATTCTTAAAAATGGATATCCGTTTTGAATAACAGATATCCATTTTTGAAAAGTGGATATCTAGTTTTTAGACCACATACACCCTATGTTTTAAGACATTAGTGGGTTTGTTTCGAACTGTAAATAATGAATATCTGTTATTTAAGCATACCAGATATATGATTTGTTGCACAATGGATATTTGTTATGGATAGAATGGGTACCCATTTTGTTTTGTGTAAATTATAAATATGTACAGATTATACATATTATATAAAATATTACATATTAATATTATATATTATATTATTATATATTATATTATTATATATTATATTATTATATATAATATATTAATATTTTATATTATATTATATAATTCACCGTGGTGGAAAATTAACTGCATTAATATTTTTAACAAAATCAAAGTTTTTTGAAATATATATTAAAAAATATTTTTCATCGCGGTGAATTGCTGGCGGTGAATTTTACTTAGTGGTGAATTTGTCATGGTGGTGAATTTTCCCTCGATGAATTGTTGGTAGTGAATTTTTCATTTGTGAATTGCTACAGTGAATTTTCCTAGAGCCATCTTATATATATTATATATAGCTCTATATATATAAATATAATATATTATATTATTAATTTATATAAATATATATTAATATATTATATAACCTAATATAATTTAAAATATATAAATATTTATAAGAATGTGTTAATAAATGGATATCTATTACAAAAAATAGATATCCATTATGTTTTCAACATTAACAAATATTTGTTGCGTATCAGATTTTTGATTTGGTCAAAATGGATATCTTGTATCAGATATCTATTTTTCTATGGTATTGCTTTGGTACTTGGCTTGGGGAATACCAAGCTGAAAAGTCAACATCCTCAATGTGTTTAAGGGGTTCTAAGAGTTTTTTGGACTTCACACTTCATGCTGACGACTTTTTTTCATTTGATTTTGATGAAATGAAAATGGTTTGTTCAACAAATTGACAACATTATACTGATATAAGATATGATTTATTTTGAATTTAATAGATAATTATTATTGATTTTCTACATGCACTATGTGTAAAGTCCTAATTGATAGGTTGATTGAAAAACATCTATAACTTTTAAACGGTTATAGATTTTTTGAATCTAAAAGATGCACCACACACTATGCTTCACAAACTATTGTTAAAAAAATAATACCAAGTTAGGGTGGCCGGACAAATGGTTTTTAATATTTTTTAAAATTCCTACTAGAAAATTCATAACTAATTATTTACTTGCAAAAAAAATAGAAAATAATGTGTCACATCTGGGAATGTGTCCTCTACTTATATTGAAAGATTCAAAAAAATATATTTATTTTTTCTCATCATTAGAGTGGTTGGACAAACATCTGCTTTTTTTCTCTTGAAAAATTTAGTACTATTGCATTGAAATTTCAAATTTTAACCAAATAGATTTACTTTTTCCCAAAAAAGGGCTAGTAGCTTAGAAACTACATTCAATTTGCTACAAATTTTGTTCTTACATATTTTTCAAATTATGTTAATAACCTATTCAAATCTTTATGTCAAGTTGTGTAACTTTGTTTTCCTAAATTTTCATTGCCACTTAGGGGCCTAGTTTGGCCCCCCATGATCTTGCACTGACTCGGATGGCAAAGCTAAAGTATAGGATCTTTCTTAAGGATTATATGTGGAACATATTTCCCTTAACTAAGAGCCATTATGAGTTTTGGTTATTGTTATCACCTAGACTATGCACCCTGCTAAATCTTGAATCCAGCTATCTTGTGAAACATGGGATGACCTCTCGAGTTTTGGGACTCACGAAACTCAAGGTCAACCTCCAATTATAGGGCGGCTTCCCTTTGGTAAATCACCTAAAAAACTAACTCTAATTAAAGAACCTTGTTGGGAAAAGAGAGGAGAAAGATCTGATAATCTGAAACTAAAACGGAAAATGGAGGTGATACACCAAATATAGTAGATTTCTACTTTATTTTAGCAACACAACCTATGAATCTGAATCTAAAGCTTCACACAGTAATTTGCAACAATAATTCGGAGGTAAAGTTAGAACATCAACAATCAAGGAGTCATAAGACTCATAATAATACCTACTTTTCTTTCATACACAGAGAAAATTGAAACAAATAGAGGCAAAATGTTGATCTTTGAATCACTGAAGGCTGCTACAATGTCTGTTTTCTAGAAAAACAACAAAATATTACATCACAAGAATACAATCAACCATTATTTCAGAGTGAAATAAGGTTGAAGATGCAATCAATGAAAAAGATTACAAAAGCAGAGACCTGATTATGACTGAAAAAATTAAAAGGACTGAATGTCACTTTGTCGCAATAAACTTTTCCAATGCTTTTCAACAAACATAGGCCTCTTATTTATAGATTTTGAGAGCCTAAAATAAAAAATTCATGTTTACTTTAGATATTTTTCCTATGAGTTGTCATCCTTATCCTTTGTAGATAAGATATTTGTAAATCTTATCCCTTGTGGATAAGATTCACCTTTTTTCTTTATGAGTTGTCAATATTATCTTGTGAATTGTCAATCTTATCCTCTGAGTTGTCATCCTTATCCTGTGAGTTGTCAATCTTATCCTTTGAGTTGTCAATCTTATCCTGTGAATTGTCAATCTTATCCTGAGATGTCATTCTTATCCTCTGTGGATAAGATATTTTGCAATCCTTATCCTCTATGGATAAGATATTTTGCGATCCTTATCCTCATCCCTTGAATTTTGACTTTGACTTTCTTCCATCGGATTTGACTTTCTTCCCTTGACTTTGACTTTGACTTTGACTTTCTTTTGTAGAAAATATTTTCCTTTAATTTTTGTTCTAATTTTCCATAAGAAATTAGGTAACATTTTGGCAATTTCTGCGGGATGATTGCCTACTAATCATGGGATCTAGAGGCTTTATCAATCCATTGGGCACAGAGTCATGAGGGGGAAAACTTCAACAGTTGGGCCTCCTCAAAGCAAACAAAACATGTGCAGCTGCACTTGGAGGAAAGCATGAAAGCTAGAACATACATTCCCTTAAGGAGAATGCAGGGTGTGCAAATGCACTTCATGGAAAGCAAGATATTTACAATATATACACTAAACTAACAAAAACAAAGTATGGAAGCTTGCCCCTATCAATGATGAACCTTTTGAAGGAGATAATCTCCCTCAAACCATAGTTGGAGACCTCACCTAGCTGCAACCACTGAAAATTGCTGCCAACGTGCATGTAACTGTACAAAACGCTTGCAAGGTGCAAGATCACTTCACTATAAATTTTTCCATTGCAAGGAAACAATATGATGCAAGTGTTAGATTCATCTAACATTGGTGTCTCAGCTAAACATACAGTAGCAAGGGTGAACCTTTTTGAAGATAGGTCAACATCCAAGATCAAACCTTTTGTAGAGGGAAGAGAACTCACGTCACAAAAGGATAGGCCAATGTCACCATTGATAACCTCCTCAAAGCATGAACTGAAAGAAAAAGAGAAAGTTTTCAACTCACATGATGATGCAAAATATGCCAAAACTGATTTTTTATCTGCACAAGGAATCGCTTCTTCATGCACCTCAAATGAGAAACTTTGAATCTCAGGCATACTATCAAACTGAGCAACAGGAGCATCACTCTCCAAACAAAAGTGTGGTTGCTCAATAACTACAAAATCATTTGAATTGATGCACACTTCATCAACACAAAACTCATAATTTTGAGACACTTCAAGTGAAGAACTAAATTCTTCAAGTTGTCTCTCTATTTTCATTTCTTCTTGGCAATGAGCTACAACAAAATCAGACTCTTGGCATGTAATGGTTGTCATGTCCTTTGTTTCTTCTTCATTCTTATATTGTTTCCCACAAATCTGTTCTTTTAGGGATGAAATATTGGCATCCAAGCTTGAGAAAAAAGCTTTTAAATTGTCCCAATAGAGATTCTCCACCTCAAAAATGAAAATTTCAATAGATCATGGATCTTCATCCACTATCACAGGGGCTAAACATGTATGTTGTTGCTGCTCCAAAACCATGAAGTTATCTTCAACCATCAAGCCCAAACCAAGTTGTTCGAAGACTTCAACGGATGTAGGTATAGCTGATCTATCCTCCTCATCTTCAACAAAACAAGGAAGGGCATCAAATGAAAGGACTGATTCCTCTATTGCATCAATTTTTTCTACCTTTTTGATGTCTTTTTGCTGCAAAACTATTTCATCTTCAATATTTTCTTGCAGCAAACCAAGACACTCATTATTTTGAGCACATGAAGGCTCCACAATAGCAACCTCTTCACTCCTAGCCCGAAATTGCTCTGTAGGAATAAAAGGTTGAGCCTCCTCAAGGATGGGCTCTTGTGAGGAATGAAGGCTTGCAAAAATTAGGATCTCCAACATAGAAGATCTGCTTGATGGCACAAGAGGTTGTATTGGAGTTTCAAGGGGCTGATTAGGATTCTTGAAACTAAAATTTTTGGGCTTGCATACCTCTTGCATAATAGGTTGTTCTAGAACAAAAGGAGGGCTAATAGAAGTTTCAAGAAGCTTGCTAGGGCTCTTGAAACTTGGGAATTTATGTTTTCTTACCTCCTCCTTAGCAGGTTGTTTTGGAAATGGTGGAGGTTCTTGTCTAAAACTAGGCACACAAGGGGTTGCCTGAGTCTGGGGCACTTGCGCTAAAGCAAGGGAAAGTCTGATTTTTTCTTTCCTAGCAACAAGATCTCTTGTTGTACACTCTTCTTGTTGCTTTCTTTGTGCCTGCAACTACTACTCATACCTCCATTGAGCGTCATTATTTTTCTATTGTGCATAATGAGCTTGATGGACAAACTCATCATGACGTGGGAAATAACCTTCTTGCTACCCTTGATAGGCTTGATTTTCCCACTCCTCCCATTGTAGGTCAAATGCTTGCTGCTCCTTAAGCTCAATAATTTGTCTATGGAGATCCCTCAACATGGACACAAGTTCACTCGTGTTTTGGGATTGAAAGGAAGAACAAGGAGCCTCTTGGGGTTGCTAATAGGAATATGTAGGCATCCAAGAAGACTGAGCAGGGTGGGGTGGGTGGTATGCATTTTGAAAGGGTTCATAACCCACAACAACAGGGTTCTATGGAATGAAATGGGAGGTATAACCAGCCTGATATGGTTGATTGGGAGGTGTAAATTTAGCATTATCATGATATGGTGGAGTGTACGTATGGTTTCCTCTAAAACTTGACATTATTAAGCATGGAAAATGCCTTGAAAATTATTAAATAAGAGCAAAGGACTGCCCAACCAAAGATTTTGGGTACATACCAAAGAGTCACCTAAAGAGTTATGGAGTCACCAAGTGCTCGAAGAACGCCTCCAAAGGTTGAAATGTTGAAGAAAGCACCACTTCTTCAACGGTATGAAATGGAACTAGCACTGCTTGAACTAGTAGATGTGAATGGAATCTCCATGGTGTTTGAAGATATGCCTCAAAAAGCCAGATGCATTGAAGAAAACACCAAATTCTTCAATAGAGAGAAGCTCGTCCCACCGGACATGCCAAAAACCGTTATCACCTGGACTATGCACCCTGCTGAATCTTGAATCCAACTATCTTGTGAAACATGGGATGACCTCTCAAGTTGTGGGACTCATGAAACTCAAATTCAACCTCTAATTAAAGGGCGACTTCCCCTTGGTAAATCACCTAACAACTAACTCTAACTAAAGAACCTTGTTGGGAAAAAGAGATGAAAAAGATCTGATAATCTAAAACTAAAATAGAAAATGAAGGTGATACACCAAATATAGCAGATTTCTACTTCGTTTCAGCAACACAACCTATGAATCTCAATCTTATGCTTCACATAGTAATTTACAACAGTAATTCAGAGGTAAGATTAGAATAGCAACAATCAAGGAGTTATAGGACTCACAATACTACCTGCTTTTTTTTCATACACATAGAAAATTGAAACAAATAGAGGCAAAATGTTGATCTTTGAATCACTGAAGGCTGCTACAATGATTGTTTTCTAGAAAAATAGAAAAATATTACATCACAAGCATACAATCAACCATTATTTTAGAGTGAAATAAGGTTGAAGATGCAATCAATGAAAAATATTACAGAAGTAGAGACTTGATTATGACTGAAAAAATCAAAGGACTGAATGTCACTTTGTAACAATAAACTTTTCCAATTCTTTTCAACAAACATAGTCCTCTTATTTATAGATTTTGAGAGCCTAAAATCAAAGTCATGTTGACTTTAGATAATCTCCCTATGAGTTGTCATCCTTATCTTCTGTAGATAAGATATTTGTAAATCTTATCCCTTGTGGATAAGATTCGCCTTTTTGCTTTAGGAGTTGTCAATCTTATCCTCTGAGTTGTCATCCTTATCCTATGAGTTGTCAATCTTATCCTTTGAGTTGTCAATCTTATCATGAGTTGTCATTCTTATCCTCTACGGATAAGATATTTTGCAATCCTTATTCTCTATGGATAAGATATTTTGCAATCCTTATCCTTATCCCTCGGTTTTGACTTTGCCTCCCTTTGAATTTGACTTTGACTTCCTTTGACTTTGACTTTGACGTTCTTCCATTGGCTTTAACTTTGACTTTCTTCCCTTGACTTTGACTGACTTTGACTTTCTTTTGCAGAAAATATTTGCCTTTTATTTTTGCTCTGATTTTCAATAAAAAATTAGGTAATAGTTATCTTGGTGTGTATAGGAATGGTAGGATATATAGGAGGCTTAGAGTGGTTTATTCAAGATCGTGAGGGAGCTTAACTTGTGTTTATGCAGAAACAATACAAGGAGTTATAGTGTATTGTGAAATCCTAAATTAGGATATGTATTAGTATCTTGACATCCATTTATGGGGTTTTTTAGTTTTGTGAGTCTTTGTGTTCTTCATAAAATTATCTGTAGTCTTGGGTGTTAGTGTGAAAACTATTATTGTACCTATCTAGATTACTTTTACTTAGTTGGTCCTATCCACACTGCACTTAAGCTCACTTAGAGAGACATTTTTATCTTTTTTCTCACCTCATGTGGACTCTATATATGTCCCCACACATGTCTCAAGTGTCTCACTTTTGGAAGGGTAGTCAAACTTCAATCTTGCCTTATTACCTCATCATCCTTGACTTTATTTGTAAGGCTCATTTGTACATTTATTTTACACTTTTTATCTTTCATATTATCATTTGTGGAATGTTTGATCTTAGCTTCTCAAGCATAGTATTAAAACTAGGTCACAAATCTATTCCCAAGTTATCTTGAATTAGCAAGGGCTTTCAAGCATTTAATTTCAAATGATGCATCCTAGAGGAAAATCATTCTCATAATTGCACTCAAAAGGACCATATAGTAGGTTTTGGTGATAGAAAATTTTGGCATTTTGGGAGGGAATTCATTAGAGGCCATATAGAGTTCCATATAGTCTATAAGGATCTATATATTTATGTAATCATATGTCCACCATATCGATAGATTATGTCAAGGTTGTCTCAAATTACATGTTGGGCCACCTCTGCATTGCTCCTATATCATCATATGAAGGTTAAATTATATATATATAAGGTATAGATGGTACACAAGGTTAATGTTAGTGGTCATCCTATGCAAGGCAAGAGACTATAGGTTTTGAAGGTTTCTACCCATGGGGTAATTTTTATACATGTAAGTCAAGGTTCTAAAAGGGTCTCAACAAAAAAATTGTTGTAGGCCATATAGGACCTAGGAGGTTTAGACCTCCAACTTAATTATGTGCCTCTACCACTACCAAAGCAACTATTGAATCCTTCACCCACCACCTATTGTCATCAATGCCAAGAGATCACTACCAAGTCACCACCAAAGGCTCCACCTACCATTGCAATATTTATGTTGCCACTAGCACCGCCTTTACCCTATGTGCTATTGACCAACCACCTAGGTGTAGCTTTTCCCAATGCAACCCACCTAAGTGGCACCACCCTTTGGCCACCACAAAACCACTAGGGCCTATACAATGTTCCTTAAAGATGCATTTTTCCTTTTTTCCATAACTTTCACCCAAGGAGTCAATTTTTGACTTCTTATAAGCAATGAGAAGTTAATTCTATCTACTTCATCATGGTGTAACTAATTTTTCTCCATATCCCTATATTTTTTTGGGATTTGCCTCCAAATAACAATTGTTTACTCTTTTTTAATAAATTTTCAAAAAGACACAACTTTTGTCCATGATGTCAAAATCTACCACTAGCCCTAACCACATAATCATTGATACTAATTTCCTTACTATTGCGCTCCTTTTTTAATTTGCAATCCTACAACATGAAAATTCTTGTTAATTTCTCATCCAAAATTCATCACCAGCAATTCACCGCCATCACAAATTCACCGCCAAGTAAAATTCACCCAGCAATTCACCGCGACGGAAACATTAATATTTTTTAATATATCAAAGTTTTTGAAATATATATTAAAAAATATTAATGTCATGGCATGAATTTTCTCACAGTGAATTGTTGATGGTGAATTTTCCTAGAGCTAGTTTAAATCTATTATATGATCAATATTTGTGACAACGTGCAGTCTTAAGAAAATGAAATCTAGATTATTTAACCACTTAACTCATCCCAAAACTTTTTCTTTTTTTTAAAAAAAAACTACTCTTAAAATTTCATCTTAAACTTTTCCAAAGTTACTCCAAAAATTAACTTAGATTCATATAAAAAAAATGAAAAGGAAAATGGAAAAAACAATAAAACCAAATCTGAATTCTCCAATGTCTTGGGTTTGATCCAGGAAATGTACTCACCTCCAGTAGCAAGACTTATCATGAAATTCTTTGCATCTCTTCAGAGCTATTACAGTCCTCTCTTTCTGTATCATATATATATTTTTTTAAATTAAATTATGTAAGATTTATTTTATATCAATGTCTGAAATCACATTTCATAATCCATTTATGAATCAGATTTTCAAGGAAGAGTCTTGTGGAGTCTTGACTTAAGAATTCATTACAGAAGGCAATAAAGTGCTTTTATTACAAAACAAATTTCTCCAAATGCCCAGTCAAAGTTGGCTGGACATCACACATCCATCCATTTCATGAGATTAGAATGGGAGAGTTATGCATTTACTCAGATAGTTACAGCATTCATGGAATTTTATTTGCCTATAGCATATTCTCACCATTTTGGCAGCCTTTAGTTTTGCTATTCAATAGCTCTTAACACGTTCCTTCCTCTATAGGTAGGAAATAGTAATGGGGAAAGATATTATTTAAGGGCTTGCCTGGGCACGAGGGCACATGAATGACAGAGGTGATGTAGATTTCACAGAGTCATATTCTACATCATCTATGGATCCACCACAGAAAATAAGAACGATGTAAATGACATTGTAGAAGTCAAGGCCATTCTGATGGATTTAAAGCACTGTACTTAATTCAATGGAAGTCTGTCTAGAACAGAGTAATGCATGGATCCCCCTTGAATAGCTATATTATCTTTTTCTAAACAGCCGGGGCCCCACAAAAAAAAACAGAGGGGAAAACAATCTGAGTGACAATGGCCTTGTTACTTAAGTTTACCATTATTAGGGTGTTGGAAGTGAGTTCGTGTCATGGAATGCAGAATAGTAGATGTAATAAGTGGGAATCAGAAGCTCTTCTTCTGAGTTCGTGGACAAATGGAATGAATCCGTGTTATGATTATTAATGAATGACATGGGACTATACATTAAGAAGGCAGTGGCAGACGCACTGTATTGTTATCTCAGTGTCCTGGTGCTTTTAGATAAGAAAGAACTGCGGACTGGAGGTTTCGTACCAACCATACTGCAAGTTTTTCCTAAGGTCCTTTCACACTCGCTATACCAATTTTGTCCTTTCTTTTTTATATTGATCGAAACTGAGAAAAGAATGCAGTCCGTAAGGAGGACTGTGAAAGGAATTTTGGCCCTTCTGCACAGGCCTTCAAAAATTTCCAACACGAGCAGAATTGATCTAACAAGGCATTCCATGGGACCACATTTCTATGAATCACTTGGTCAAACAATATGACAATCTGTGCATTCTTTTATATATATATTTCAGCATTTCATCACACAGTTGGCCCACATTTCTATGAATCATCTGGTCAAAGAATATGACAATCTGTGCATTTTTAATATATATATTTTTCAGGCATTTCATCAAAGAGTTGGCTTGTCTGCTCTATGTTTCAATGTTTTGCATTCATGTCTATAAAAAAGATCGGAAATCTTTAATGTAATAGGAATAATTTTTCCACAGTTCATGAAGAATAGAATGTATCTTTCTGGATTAAACTGTGTATGTTTTTTTCAATCAACATTTTGAATCACACTCAGTAATCCATCATTAGAAAGAAGACCGTATTCAACGTTTGAATCAACCTATTGATTCCTTAGTGTTTCAATGGATGGCTATACTGTTAAGTTAATGATATCAAGTTTCCACAATCCATACTGAGTGATGTGTATTTTCTGGATTCAATTGTGTAGAATTTTTTTCATCAATGTTTCAGGTCACACTCTGTGATCCATCATCAGGATTGACTTTGCATGTGTTTGATTTTTTGTTTTTAGTTATTTATTTTCTTATTTTGGTCCTTGAACCACATGTATCCTCACCTTACCCCTCTTCCTTTTAGTCCAAGTCTGCGAGTTTACCATTTTTCTCTTTTGGCTCTCTAATCGTGATGATGGATCACGGAGTGTGATCCGAAATGTTGAGGAAAAAAATTCTACACAATCAAATCCAAAAAATACACAGCACACATACTCTTAAGATCTCAAAACTAGGATAATTGATCTATGAAAAATTATGTGGTGCTACTGAGGTAGTATGGCTGAGTTTGCGTAACATATTGTTTATTTCCTATTTAACAAGTTCTTAAATTAGTTACACGGGTTATCAAAATCTAATTTATTTGTGTTTTAGGTATGTAGAAGGTGTATGATATTCTTAATAATCAAGAATTTAAGTTAATAAATGATAATATAATTATAGACATCTGAAATTGACACACCATTATTTCAGCTAGTTAGTTAATAATTTCCTCTATAATTGATCGAATAAATATATATTTATTTGATAGATTCTCTATTTTTCATCCCCTCATTAATTAAATTATATTTTATTATATAATTAATAAATTCACTATTCACTTGACCCCTAATCCTAGTCTAAATCATTAATTGTCCTTTTATATAGTTCATCTTTGATAAATAAAGTCAAATATTCATTTATCTAAACCCCTTATCATCATCCCAAAAATTAAATAAATATACCTACTTATTTAATTCCGTTTTTCCATCCACTTTTCATTAAGTGGGCTAAAATCAATTAAACCACCAGTTCCCCACTTGCAAATTCCTAACACTCATTATCATGTTCAAATCATGCACATCCTTCAAAAGTGTAAATAGGTATGGGCCTTAGTACACACCTTTGTACATGTGACATGCGTTAAAGATTTATGGCTTGGTATTTACCAAGCCATAACATGATCATGTTATGTGATTTTGAACATAACACGAGTGTGTTATGTAGAAAATTGACCATTTGACCATTTTTTTTACATCATTTCCATGCACTCGCCTATATAGACTTGAACTATGATGCTTTTTCTCTTTTTGAAATTTATAAGAGTGTACTCTAAATATTAAAAAATATGTAACGCTTAACTTCATTTGACAATTATTTTAGGCCCTATAGAAAATGTATTTAATGTGAGTAATTTATGTCTAGACAAAGGTTCATATTTTTATAAATTATGTTATGAATGGTTAAGAATAATATTTTGAGCTTTATATCATGTATTCACTTGTGCTTGAAAGGAACATTATATGTATGTAGATGAATGGAACTAGCTAGTGCACCTAGTTGTTCATGTTGCTTAATTCATGAATTGGATCATGGTAGGGAATGAAATATGCTCTTGTTCATTTATGAACATGCTTTTGTTATGGGAAAATGAACATATATATTAGTTCAATTTATATCATTTCCTTATCATATATTAAAAATAAGGAATTGGTGTATGAACCTAGAAAGGTTAAGAGGAAAGAAATTGTCATCATTTATTGACTTGACTTCATTCATTATGCATGAATAGGTATCTTAATGGTCAACGAGTATTTTCCTTTTTTAAGTTGCATTCATATCGTGGTTGCATAGTCATAAGTATGAGTACCAATGCACTTGTGTGGGGCAAGACTTGTTGATGGTCAAAATGACACAATCAACTTGGGAAAAATAGACTTAATTGAAACCTCCCCCAACTCTCTTGAAAAGAAACAAACATCGACAAATGTTTCTCTAAGGCTTATATAACTAGGTCTTTACTAACTTAGAAACCTATAGTGGTTTATGTTCACTATTCCTATTTATGGGATTTTCCATGATTCTAGAATATTTTGAATTTATAGTTGTCAAGGTCTCAAGTTCAACATGGTTTCAAGATTTTTATTAAACTCAATCTAATTTAAATCATTTTTATGATATATTTTTTTTCTTGAAATACCTATTGTACAATTTATCATCAGTTATATAGTTCAATGTATTTTCAATAGGTTTTTTAATTAATAGTAAAAAAAAGATTTTGAAAGGGACCCAAACCTTATACATAGATGAAAACAAATATAACAATGAAGTATAGTACACAACAAAGGATTGGTAAAAAGAATCAAACAACAATAAGGTTGTAAACTACTAGCAACACCTATAGGACCTCCCAAAAGAGACTAAAAACAACTAAACATCAAAGAATAAAATAAGATACCAATTGAATTGAGGTGGCTTGAAGTCGTATCACTCCAAAGAGCTTTGAATGCTACCATTAGCCCTAACCACATAATCATCGATAAAAAATTCCTTACTGGCTGCACTCTTCTTTTAATTTTGAATGTTACATCATAAGAATTCTTGTTAACCTCTCATCCAAATACTTCTTTTTATCCTTACATTTGGAATGTGATATGAATGAGTGTATTTTCAATAGTTATGACTTTGTTTGCAAAGTTTGTGTAAATCTAGTTTAGAGATCTATTTTATAATCCAATATTTGTGACAATGTGTAGTTCCAAGAAAATGAAATCTTGATTATTTAACCATTTAACTCATCTGACATAAGAAAACATTTGTTTTTGAAAAATTACTCTTAAATTTTCATTTTAGACTTTTCCAAAGTCACTCCTATTACAAGAAAAAAGGTTAAAAAAAAAAACCAAATTTGAATTCTCCAATGTCTTGTGTTTGATCCAAAAAATGTACTCTTTGGCATCCAACCTCCAATAGCAAGACTCATAATTCATGAAATTCCTTTGCATCTCTAAAAAGCTATTATAGTCCTTTGTTTTTGTCCTACTATTACTTTATTTTGTAATCTATGATATATTCTATTCCTATGTCTAGTTCTATTATGTTTCTTCTTTTAGAAATATATACTTTAGTACATATTATTTCTAGATTAAATTGTGTAATATTTATTTCGCATTAAAGTTTCAAATCACATATTGTAATCCATCATCAAGATATAAAAGAGAACTATAGAATAATAATGAAGAGATTTGTCTTTTAGGGTACAATCAAATTTTATAATTTTCAAGCAAGAGTCTTGTGGAGTCTTAGACTCAAGAATTCATTATAGAAGGCAATAAAGTGCTTTTATTACAAAACAAATTTCTCTTGACCCCTAATTCTACTTTAAATCATTAATTGTCCTTCTTTTATAATCCATCTTTGATAAATAAATCCAAATGTTAATTTATCTAAAGGGTATGTGTAGAATCATGATGGGCCAAAAAGTGGCAATATAATGGGTATGTGTAGGGTACATGTGGTTGACGACTTTTTTTTTACCCAAAATTGATGAGACTAAAAGGGATTTTAAAGGAGATTCTCAGCTTTCCACCAAGATAAATTATGCTTTACTTTGAATTTAATAAATAAATATTATTCATTTTCTATTTGAATTATGACTAAAGTCCTAATTGATAAGCTGATTAAGAAACATCTATAGCTTTCAAACGGTATCACATTTTTTGAATCTGAAACATGTGTCACATTCTAGATGCTTCACATACTATAGGATTTGTAAGAGAGGGGGACCACCGCGTGCAAGACCCCAGGTCACAGAGGGTCAAGATGCGAGAGGCTACTCTAACTTACCTCATCTAAGTGCAATGTAAGGAAATGTGAGGTGAGAGTAACAAGGATCGTGAGGCCTCTCAGTTACTCTGTAGACCCAAAACACAGGAATGGGCTAGGCGGGCTAGTTTTTAGGTCTAACGCTACGCCTTAGGAAGCTCTCTATCTGAGGATGAAAGCATGGTCTCTAGATGTTAGCGTGGCGCGCTGGCATCTCAAAAGTGTGTTGGCGTCCGTACGACCAGACAACAGTGAAGACGAGGTCAAACCAATAAAACTAGCTAACGGCCCAACTGATTAACTAAAGGGCTAGAATGATGTGATTAAGTAAATGGAATACTCTCTAATATTATAAAGAAAATACATAAGAGTAAAGAGGTTAAGGAGGATCTCACCAAGGAATTTGTTCACCAATTGATCCTTTGAGAGTCACGTACTCCTACACACAGAAAGAGAGGAGAATGTTGGGTGGCTGTATAGGGGTCTACATCAGTCAGACCCCCGTTTAGGTGTTTCCACCTCCACGGACAACCAAGGAAATGAGATAAAGGAAATAATGTAGTAAAGAGCAAAGAAGCACTACAAAACAATGTTACGCTACTCAACCAAGTGATAGAGGAGAGGAGAGAGAATCCTACCACCTCCACCAAGAGCACTCAAGACTACTTGGGGGAGAAAATGAGAGTACTCGAGCCTTTGATGCAATGGCGTGGTCCCAAAATTTCTCTATCGAAGTGATGGAGTGTTGCTTTGGCTGCAATGGAATTATTGAATGATTGGAGTGAGTGAAAGTGAGCTTGAGAGTGAAGTGAAGAAGCTTGTGAATCCATTCAAAAAGTTAGAATGCATGTTGAAGGGATGAATTTGAAGGAGAAATGGAGAAAAACGGCCATATTTGGGTCGGTCAGCCAAAGGGGGCGTTACAACTTCACCTCCAATGAGAAGAGTAACACCTTTGTAGGTTCAGCCATAGGAATCTGTCAGGGACGTAAGCACACCGCGTAGACATCTACGCACCACACGGGCATCCCTGACAGAAATGCCTCCACCGATGCTTAAAATAGGCGCCAAGTGGGATGCAAGCAATGGGCTTAGGTGGAATTAAGCCTCTAAACTTGGTTTTCTAAGGTGGATAAAGGAAAAAAGGGGATTTGCACATGGGGTGCAAATTCACTCATACATTTTTCCTCCACTCTAGCGAGCACAAATACTAATAAGTGCTCAGTAAAGTAGATAAAAAAAGATTAGGGTTAGAAACGTATACCTAAACTGTCAAGGAGGCAGACCACAATCTAGCGAACCTGAAGGTGTAGGGAAAGCAAAGGACTCAATAACTGCTCAGAACTATGAAGTTGGAAAAACCTTGTCTTACAGGCCCGCGGACCTGCAAGGAGGCAACCCCCAAGATCTCTTGCATGAAGGAAGCCCTGTGAGGTAAGCGCCTTACAGGCCTACAAACCTGCAAGGAAGGTATCCCGCAAAAACTCTAGTATGAAGGAAACCTCGAGGAAACAGACACTGCCGAGTTAAGAAGCGGCCAAATAGGCAGGTAGGCAGATAGTCATGTAGATTGTCGATGATTCAGAAGTCTTTCAAAGGGGTCCCTCGGGAACCCTTCAAAAGGAGAGGGGTCCACTCAAGGGATGCACTATTTGAAAGGTAAGGTCTAGTCAGGCTACCCCCAAGCTAGACGCGAAGATATGAAATGGGCCTAGTCGGGCTGCCCCCAAGCTAGACGTGAAAAGGGGAATGGAATAAGTCTAGTTAGGCTACCCCTAGGCTAGACACGAAGGAATCCATTTGAGGTAAAGAATTTCAAGAAAGGGTCCCTTGGGAACCTGCCATGAAGAAAAAGGGGTCCACTCAAGGCACACACAGTTTGAAAGTAGATGTTCTTCTCTTCTCAGAGCTATCCAACAACAAGGAATCCTTTTGAAAGATGTTCACTTCATCAAGGAATTTGAAAGGAAGGTTATGCCCCAGTGCGCGGGGAAGTTCAAAGTTGTTCCCGCTTTAGAGGAAGGTCTTCAAGTCCTTTCTTTATGAACCTGTGATGAAGGAAACACATTTCGTTAGGGTTCCAAGTTGAGAATGTGATTCCAAAGAAAAACTTGTGTAGATTTTTGAGGAAAGATTCATTGACAACAAATTCATTTTCTAAAAATTGAAATGTTAAAGAGAAGGCGTTGTCACACATGAAAGGGACAACTCGAGCAAAGAAGAGAGAGATATAAAAGGATAACAAAAGAAAGAGAAAAATATAAACAAAGGGCACAGGGGGATCTAGTTTAGTGGGGTCAGATCTATCTGAGCTCAAAATAATAGGTAATTGTAATGCAAGGAAAAATATCATCAATCTCTAACTAGATCAGGAAGAATGCATGAAAAATGAAGTAAAAATAAAAATTTGGGTTAACATGGAAGGGAAGCCTAAATTCTCCCAACTTTTTGCATTGTCCCCAATTTATCGAAAATCAAACACAAACATGGAAGAATGATGATACAAATAGAAGAAGGTTTACAACACAAAAATCACACTTGTATCCAAGCACCAATAGGGGTGACGAGGGTCATCCAAGCACACATAGCACAAGCACGGGGGGAACACATTACAAAACACATACACAAAGGATCAAGAAAAGGGCCCTCCTCCTAACATTGATCAACCAAGAGGTCAGTCGCTTCCCAATCTAAATCCTCATAAGGGGAAGGAGGACAAGCTTGCAATGGTGGGATGTTAGGAGGAGGAGCATTTGACCCTCCCGCAACAAGGGCTAAGGAAGAAGCCCCCGCAAGGTATTCTTCACCAAGCTCTTGTGGAGCTAAGGTCAGTGATTTTGTGAAGATCGCTAACAGGGCCGAGACCTCATCCATGGAATTAAACATGCACCTGAGAGGGGCACCATGCCTAATTTCAGTGGACGAGACAAGCTATGCCTGAGGTTCACTGCTAAGCTCGCCGAGTGACTTGGGAGTGGTGACAAACTCAAGGGAAGCTGGGATTGGTTTCATCACCAAGACAGAACAAGTTAGTATAGGGCCACCATGTGGAGAAGGCAGGGTCCTCCTACATCCTTCATTGCCAAAAATACCATCTTCCACCTCATGTTTCATCAGAGGAGATGAACCACCCACAGATGAGGCCAAAGGTGCAGATGAAGAGGAAGAAAGAACTGCAACAAATACAACCAAAGTATTAATCATATCAATGGGCTTCAGGAAAGATTGGATATTTGGAATGGATATCAGCAAAGGCGACTCCACCGAAGGAGCGATGAACACCTGTACCCGTTTAGGGTTAGGCACATTTGCACTCGCAACGGAAGTTGGGAGCAGTATAGGACCAGACTGGAGAGAAGCAGAAGGAAGGGAGGAAGACGATGCTACAGTAGGCCCTGGAGCAAGGGTGATTGTTTCTTCCTTCTTTCTTTGTGAGGAAACCTGCTCAACCAAGAGATCCTTTTTCCAGCGCTTGCGCTCACGCATAAGGTGGTTCCTATGGATCTTTGAGTTAGAGGCCAGGATTTTCGAAGGGACAAAAGGTTCCTACTCAACCATGGAAAACATCCACCTCGATTGTTTCTGATAGAGGGATAGGTTCCTGGATAGGAGCAGGAGGAATAGGCTGAGGAGCGACATAAGGAGTTGACTAGAGAGCCTCGACAGCGGGCCTCTTTCAGCTCACTACCTTAGGAGCAGGGGTAGTAGGAGGCCACAGATCAAATTCTTTGTGAGAAACTTTATTTTTTCTATAGAAATAATACCATGGTCCTGGGTATTCATTAGGGAGGTCTGTGATCCTGAGCTTGGGCCTACGCTAAGGAGGAAACATCGGACTCAGTGGATAACCGCTAGGCTGGCTCATCCAATACTCTTCCCAAGAAGGGGGAGAGGAGGAGGTAGACCAGGAGGAGGTAGCCTTTTCTTTACCTTTATGGGTAGGAGAGGGAGCTGGCATGGACTTCTCCTTCCCTTTCGTGGGAGGGAGAGTAGTCGATGTGGGCTTCTTCTTCCCTTCTCAGGAAGAGGAGGTGACTGATTGTTCTATCATAGGAAGGGTCAGCTTCGACTCCCCTTTGCCCCTAGTTTTATACTTCACATAATTCTTGTAAATTAGGTCTATTCTTGGAGGAAGCAAACAGACTGGGGAGGGCCAAAAGTGATCCAATGAGTATCCACCATGGGACACCAAGGGCTGGTATCCAATGTCATGCATTAGGTGCATGACACTCTCATGGGAGAACTTTAAACACTTGTGAATAATGGAGGTGATTCCATTCATGAAGGCGAGCCAGGGTATGCCTATCTTCAACCTGAATAGATTCGACTTCGGGATAACATCAAAGACTGTGTTGGCAACCCTAGGTCCAACCAGGATGGACAAAATGATCAAGCCGTAAGGTTTAAGGCACATACCATCGTGTGTACGGATGGTAGATTTGATTTCTTCATATTTTTCCTTTTGTAATGAATTCAATACTAATGTCTCCTCAGTGATAAAATTCACATGACTCGCGGGGTCTATCAAGACTCCTGTCACAATGTTACTATTGACATGAGTTGGAATGTATAGAGGCGAAGGTTTGTTGTTTAAGGGTAAATCTTGTGATGTAAATGTAATATTTAGTGAATTGGATGCGGGTGGAACAGTGGAAGTTACCATGACCATATTGAAAAAGGCCTCGATTTGGGTAACAAAATTAGTGGGATCAATAATCATGTTAGTAGAGTGTGACGGAAATGGATCCGTGTATATCTACAGTTCACTATTATCTTTCGCCATTGACTTGTTAGCATTCTGTTTATTCCTATCGAGATGAATGGTACTGTCCTTGATGTGGTCATGTATATCATGAAGCAGCTGCATGCAACATTTGGTATCATGTCCATTAGCAATATGGTACTGGAAATAAGAGCTCCCATCATACCAAATAGGGTAGGGTTCTTTAACAAGCTTAGGAGCTGGCAATGTTATGATCTTATCCTTCAACAACTTTTGTAAGATGAAAGTATAAGATTCCAATAACTTTGTCAACTTCCGGTTGCAGTTGAGGTTGTTGTCATCAGTAGTGGCTACTACATTCGAAATGGCCTTACCTTTCCCAGAGATTGATATAATGTACTTTCCCTCAGAATGGGAGTGCAAGGAACATCCCTCAAACTAAACAACCATCTGTTGGTATTCTCGTAAGGCTACACACAAGTGTGCGAAAGAAGGGTATTTCATAAGGGTGAACTTCTCTTGCAAAGGCCTTTGTAAGTCCCCTATGAAAACCTTCTGCATGTCAGAATCAGGAAATTGATATGAGATTTGTGAAAGGAGCACTTGATAGCATGTTATGAAATCAATGATTTTTTCATTATCTCCTTGTTTACATTGGGCAGGATCCGAAAAGGTCATCTTTGGCCCGATGTTTGCTTGGAACTGTCTAAGGAATTGGTTTACTAGTTGATCGAATGATAAAATAGAGTTTTTAGGCAAGGAATAGTACCACTCGAGCACTGTTTCCTTGAGGGATCAGGGAAATAGTTTAGCCATCAACGCATCGTGATGGAAGAAGTCGGTGCACAGGGCATTAAAGTTAGACACATGTGTCTACGGATCTCCCTTACCACCATACTTCTCAAATTTAGGGATCTCCATTATTTGAGGGAAAGGAGTGTTCAAGATGAAAATAAACAATGAGCTATGTCGGAAGAAGGGATGGAAGATAGGGTGGGCAGAGGCTTGGGAAAGACTCGCCAACTGGCTCTGCATCTTACCCATATTCTGAAGAAGAGTGTTCAGAATAGGGTCATTAGAAGATAGAGGGCTAGAGAGACCTCCTCCAAAACCATTGCCAAGGCCTCCTCTAGAGCCACCACTACTGTGACCTCTACCAAAACCACCACCAAATCCACTGCCACCAGTAGGGCCTCTACCGACACCGCCTCTGCTACCAAATCCACCACCACTACCAAATCCCCCACCACTCATCCCATTGAAGCCTCCACCATTAGAGGTGATAGGAGGGGTGAAGCTAAAGCCCAAGGGGACCCTATTAACCTTGATAGTTTTAGGTTGTTCATAGGTAGAAGGGATACTGATAGAAGGGACTACATTGGCCATATAGACAGATGTGGGAGGCATTGATACTCCTAACTGTCCTTCACATTCTTCGAAAGTGCCTCCTTGTGTCAGGTTAGGGTTGTTTGAAGGAGCACATGCTTCAGCGAGACCAAGGAGACTAGTTAGAAGTTCAATGCCTATTCGATCTTTACTCATCATATGTTTTAATTCACTGACAACCCGATTGGTTCTAACCATCTTAGGGTTTCTTTCCAAGTGGTTTTCTAAGTTTCCAAATCCCTTAATAAGGGTGGAAATGTATTTTGCACAAATTTGAATGGCCTCATGCTCATCCACAGATGATGGCATAGGGGACATAGGGGGAGTGGGAATGTGATCAGTTTCATTAGTGAATCCCATCTCGTTCCTTGACAACTGCTTCTATGCAACCAAACTAATGGCAGGAGTAGAGAAAAGACCCATAGAGAGACCAATCAAGACCTTCCTCCTTTCCATCGGGAGGTGTCATATACTTCTCCTAATGATATACCTGGAAGTTTTGGATTGGGTTGCAATGCCCATAAACCTTCACAACACTTAGGAACACAACAGTCACAAAGTAGATGAGAGAGATCTCAACACCAATGGATGAACGGATGTTGGTTCACGTCGAGTTCACCAAAACTGTAAGAGAGGGGGACCACCGCGTGCAAGGCCCCATGTCACAGAGGGTCAAGATGAGAGAGGTTTCCCTAACTTACCTCAACTAACTACAATGTAAGGAAATGTGAGGCGAGAGTAACGAGGACTGTGAGGCCTCTTAGTTACTCTGTAGACCCAAAACACAGGAAAGGGCCAGCTGAGCTAGTTTTTAGGTCTAATACTACACCTCAGGAAGCTCTCTGTCTGAGGACGAAAGCATGGTATTTGGACGTTAGCACAGTGCATTGCCATCTCAAAAGTGTGATGGTGTTCGTATGGCTAGACAATAGTGAAGACGAGGTCAAACCAATAAAACTAGCTAACGGCCCAACTGATTAACTAAAGGGCTAGAATGATGTGATTAAGTAAATGAAATACTCTCTAATATTATAAAGCAAATACACAAGAGTAAAGAGAGTAAGGAGGATCTCACCAAGGAATTCATTCACCAGCTGATCCTACAAGAGGCACGTACTCCTACACAGAAATAGAGGAGAATGTTGGGTGGTTGTATAGGGGTCCGCCTTAGTCAAACCCTTGTTTAGGTGTTTCCACCTCCATGGAAAACCAAGGAAATGAGATAAAGAAAATAATGTAGTAAAGAGAAAAGAAGCACTGCAAAACAGTGTTATGCTACTCAACCAAGTGATAGAGGAGAGGAGAGGGAAGCTTACCACCTCCACCAAGAGCACTCAAGGCCGCTTGGGGAAGAAAATGAGAGTACTAGAGCCTCTGTTGTAATGGTGTGGTCCTGAAATTGCTCTACCGAAGTGATTGAGTGTTGCTTTGGCTGCAATGGAATGCTTGAATGCTTGGAATGAGTGAAAGTGAGCTTGAGAGTGAAGTGAAGAAGCTTGTGAATCCAGTCAAGAAGTTAGAATGCATGTTGAAGCGATGAATCTGAAGGAGGAATGGAGAAAAATGGCCATATTTGGGTCGGTTAGCTGAAGGGGGCGTTACAACTTCACCTCCAATGAGAAGTGTAACACCTCTGTAGGTTCAACCATAAGAATCTTCCAGGGACGTAAGTGCACTGCGCAGACGTTTATGTGCCATGTGTGGGTCCCCGAGAAAAATACCTCCACTTATGCTCAAAATAGGCCCCAAGTGGGATACAAGCAATGGGCTTAGGTGGAATTAAGCCTCCGAACTTGGTTTTCTAAGGTGGATAAAGGAAAAAAGGGATTTGCACATGGGGTGAAAATTCACTCTTATACACGATTAAAAGAAAATGAATTTCATGAAGTTTTGACCAAGTTAAGGTGGTCAAACATACAAATTTTTATATTTTTTAAAAGTTGTAATAAAAAAATCATAATTAATTATTTACTTGGAAAACAATTAAAAAAAAAAATGCATTACATTGGGACATGAGTCCTCTACTTATATCTAAAATCTTATAAAAAAATATTATCATTTTATTGTGGTTAGGGTGGTCAGACAAACACCTACTTCTTATTTTTTCCTTGAAATTTAAGTACTACTAAATTGAAATTTCAAATTTTCACCAAATAGATTTAAAAAAATAAAAAATCTAGTAGTTTAGAAACTACATTCAATTTGCTACAAATTCTATTCTTGCATATTTTTGAAATAATATATATAACTTATTCAAATTTTTACGTCAAGTTGCCTAACTATGATTTATCTGAATTTTTTGCCACTTAAGGGCCTATTTTTTCCATGATGATCCTGCACATACCCTAAATCTCTTATCATCATCCCAAAAATTAAATAAATATACCTACTTATTTAATTCCCTTTTTCTATCCACTTTTCATTAGCTGGAATAAAACCAATTAGCCCACTAATCCCCCACTTGCACATTCCTAACCCTCATTATCATGTTCAAATCATGCGCATCCTTCAAAAATGTACATAGGTATGGGCCCTTAGTACACAAGGTATGGACCTTTGTACATATAACATGGGTCTTGGTACATGTCACATGGGTCAAATATATTCTCATACCCCCAAGGTACTCCAAAGTACCTATTCCATCTTGTCCATCCACTTTCTCTTGGAGAATATTCAACCATTAATTTTTCTTTAATATTGGACCCTTTCATCCTAACCAACTATTAAGAGACACGTGTCCTCTCTTCATCCTCCTAATCCTCTCAACCAGTTCAAGCCCTTGATCCCTCAAATTGATCCTAGCTATCTAATATTTCATCCAAAATCTATAAACAAGATGCAACCTAAGCAATTTTCAAGACTCGATGAAAAACAATGTTAAGCTAAAGGTAGGAACACTCACATATCATCAAATCAACCATATTTAATCACAACCACCATATTTTTGTGCAATAAAGGTTGGCGAATTAGTGAGCTATTTGTATATTTTCATCAATATCTTATTAACTCTTATGCTTAATTGTAGTGTTGTATCTATTGTGAGTAGGATAGATTAACTTAGTTTAACTTGTTCTTGTATTCCACAATTTGTATGTACACATCTTGGACATCATAATCTTCCAAAATTGTATGATTAGGATTAGGTAGTAAAATATTTATGGATGTAATAAATCCAATCCAACCTTAATCTACCAATCCAAATCATCAAACCCAATTGATATATTTTCCTTCAATCCACTTAGTCATTCTTCTAATCCATTCTAATCACTTCAACACATATGTACCCTAAATCAACCCATATGGAATCCTTCATCAATTTTTCTAAGGTATATTTTCACCCTTTAACACATTTGCACTAGTTTATGGAATTTCTACATCCAAGACCTCCAATCCAATCCAAAATTAGTTTGACCAATCCAACATCAAGTGTTGTGCATCCTTGACCTTTATTTCACCTAATCAATTCATAAAATGACCAAAAATCTATATACCTTAGGGCTTCAAATTTTAAGTTGTCAAGTCATCCAATTTCATCAGCAATCCTAATATAAAATTTATTTTATTTTGATGAGTCTCATCATCATAACTATCTCAATAATCCCTTCACAAGGAATGATGATGATAGTATATATTATTAATGAAGAAAAATATGAAATTGATCCCCTTTATAGAATCATTGCAAGAAAGATATCCCCAAGCTTCCATTGCTCATCCACACATAGTCAAATGCCTTTTCACCAAGAATTGGCTAGCACAATCTACCTCATCATGTCTAAATATATATCTACTGGCCAACCTTAAAAAACCTTTGACAATGGAGATCCATCTTATCCCCATTTGTATCCCAACCCTCATACTTCTATTTGACATCTATCACCTCCACCCTTAGTCCAAATCCCTTCGCTCATCATCATTCAATCCATATATTTAATCCTCCACTTAATCTTAGACCATCCAAATCCTTCTTTTCTAAGTTCCTCCAAGGACTAAACCCAAATCCCAAATTTGTGGAGTCATACCACCACACTAATCCAAAACCATTTGCATGCATCAATAACAAGGACATCACCTATCCAACACCTATCATTTCACCTAAAATCTTAAATCCATCCAAAATCCTAACTCCATCTCAAATCCTTACACAATCCAATCCATCAAAGCCACCCCCTCCTAATCCCAATTTTAAACCCTCGTCCTTCATTCTACCCAATCCAATGAGTCTATCCATCTTAAATGATCCTCCCATGTCGTACCTGTGAATGGTGATCCTATACCTGCACAAACACAAAGAAGAAACACAATATTAGTCCAATATGCAAGTTAGAAACAACATTCCCCATGAAATTCATTTGAAACATGAAAACAAGAAATAAGTGAAGAACACAAGTAAAAAAGCTATTAAATCCTATTTTAATGTCCAAACTCTCAATCCCATGGGGGAGTTGGCATCATTTTGAGGTGGAAAATGGCCCTTTCCCAATTCCTTGCAAGCTTGATGATCAATGGTGAAGATTTGATGCTCCTTGATGAAATTTCTCCATAACCTAGTGTTGATGGTGTTTTCTGCACAACAACAACTCAGACAAGATACAAGTATCCTATCTCTCTTGAACGGTAAATCTCTATCAGCAAGCCTCAAGAGATAACCCCAAGGTCTCTAATGACAGGTCTTGACAATGCATAAACAACTCAGTGATAAATGTGAAAATGTTGGTAATCACAAAGGGACCTTACTACAAGCAAATACAGAATCTTAGAATTTATCAGATCTAGCAATATGGTGATACTTGAAATCCTCAATCTAACCAAAATGATAAAGAAATAACAAAAGATAAGGGTTTCAAAGAGACTTCTAGATTTAGCACTAACCCTAAGATTAACAATGCAAATTACTAACACTTGAAATGTACCAATCCCTCAGTAACTAATTCCTACTTAACCCAGATGAATCTGCAATCTCATAGAAATAGTGCAATCTTCTAAGGCATTAAAGATTTTCAGATCATGAACATTCATTCAAAACAAACCTATTGCAATTGAAATGTATAAACCTTTACAATTGAACTAAGCACAATGAATATAAAAGTCCACGCTAACTTTGCAAAGCAGCCAACAATCAGCTAGCTGCAAAAAGTATGGACCAGGGATTGCTGCAAACACTTCAAGCATCAAACCATAAACACCATTAAATCATGTCTAATTTGAAATCTAATATATATCTAATACTTCTCAAGCAATCTCAAAAGATAGAACAACAAGAACCATGCAAGATAAATCAACACAAGAGAATTCACCAAAGCACAATATCTTCAATTGTATTGAATCACCCAATAACAACAACAATTCCAGTGTTTTGTGTTACAACACTTGCTCAAAATAAACTAACTTCTAACTCTTGATCTACTGCCTTGCTTGCTTCTAAATCTAATTCTTCTACTCTAGTGACTTCTACTACCCCCCTAACAAATGAGGCAGAATTCCATATTTATAGAAAACAACCCAAGATATGTCGACCAAATTAGGGTTTACAACAATAAAACAACCATAAACAAGTCAGCCCAAGAAGATCAAGAACAACATAAAATAGCATTAAATGCTTGGGAATCATCCAGGTCAGCCTGGGTCCAATGTAACTCGATCCAATGCATGTAAAGGATGGAAGAAGCAAGGTAGAAAAGGCTCTAGATAAATGGGAAGCACAACTCCCAATGCAATTGGTCATTAACTGGTCCCTTCGTCCCTATCTCAATCCAATTTATTTGGCACCTTAAGAAAAAAATCCCCCTCTAGGTCAGCCAAAGACAGAGTAATAAATACCTTAAACCCTCCTTCAATCGATTTAATCTCCTCCCTTGATTCCTTGACGACTTTATTAAATTCAACCTGCACTCAACAAAAACCACTATCACTATTCATTATAACATGAGGATCAAAATTATCCCATCACCAATAATATATTCATCATTCAAATAAATCCAAAAAAAGATCAAAATCCCCTTGAAATATCGTTAAAACATAATTTCTTCAAAGTTCAGGATTTTCACCCCTTCGCGGAATTCAGGCCAGAAGGGAATTTCGGGGAAATCCAAGCCAAGTAAAATTTAGTGATGAAAGCACAATAAACATCCAAAAGTCATTCAATCAACATCATTAATTAAGAAATAGCATGATACATCTTTAAATCACTCAAATTGACCATATAATGCGACATCACTAACTAATAACTCATGTTATCCCTCAATTCTTCATTTCCAACAGGTTTTCGGGGAATTCCGTTGGGACGAAAATTCGCGAAAATAACAGCAGTCTACGAATTCTGGGAAAATGAAGGGACAGAGGAAATTTTGGTAAAATTCGGAGGGAACGAAAATCCGTGAAGCAGGCATAACTCCGAATCATTGCACATTTCGGGAAAACGAAGAGAAAATGGAAAATCGGGGAAATCCGCCAGCGGACGAAAATCCCAAAGCTGAAGGAAAACCCGAATGTCGACATTTTCCCATGACTTTACTCAAACTGACCGAACGATCAAAAATTTGAAGACCTTGGGCCCAAATGTTGTTTGTCTCAAATCGTTCATTGATGGATCCAGACTCAGAATTCATTCAAGGTAAATTTGATCGGTATTGGTGATGGCTCCAAAGTCGAAACCCTAAGGTTCTGCCATAAACACACAGTCCCAACCTCGATTCACTTCGTTTGTTTCACTAAATCATGATAAATTCACCAAAGGAAAGCCAAACATGCCAAACCCAGACTCAGGACATGCCCTAGACATTATAAAACCATTTATACTCATCAATCAAGGCAAGAGCATTGTGTACATACCATCGATGAAGAACAATTCAAGAGGGTAGCAACTGGCACGATATCCAAACCTCTGGAAAATGGAAAGACACTAGGAAAACACAATCAAAGCTATCAATCAAAGCTCGAACACCAAATTTACACGCAACATTCAAAGGTTAAGCTCTTCCATATTCAAAGAAAGACAAATAACATAAATCTTCAGCACAAATTACCCTAAGAGATCAATAAACACGAGTTGAAAAGTTTGTATGGGAACATAAATGCAATGACAAGACAACAAGCTCAGGGATCTGAGGTCAAGAAGGAATCCGAAATTTGAAGGCCTGGCAAAATTTCGAGAAATTTTGAGGAAGACAAAATTCCCCGAGGATCTAAAATCTCTGAAAATAGTGTTATGATTATTAATGAATGAGATAGGACTATACATTAAGAAGACAGTGGCAGAGGCACTGTATTTTTATCTCAGTGTCTTCAGTGTCCTGGTGCTTTTAGATAAGAAAGAACTGCGGACTAGACTATATCAATTTTGTCCTTTTTTTTTATATTGATCAAAACTGAGAAAATAATGCAGTCTGTAAGGAGGACTGCGAAAGGAATTTTGGCCTTCTACACATGCCTTCAAAAATTTCCAACACGAGCAGAATTGATCTAAACAACGCATTCCATGGGACCACATTTCTATGAATCATTTGGTCAAACAATATGACAATCTATAAGTAGGAGGTATTTTCCACAGCGTGTCAAATTATGATATTGCTATCAGGATTCAACTTTGTAGTTTTAAGAGTCAAACTCATTGACTCATGTTTCATGAGTAGTGGTTCACAAGAACCCATTTCTCATGATAATGAAACTGTGGTTCTCATGACAATTTATGCATTTTTTTAATATATTTTTCAACATTTCATCAAACAGTTGGCCCACATTTCTATGAATCATTTGGTCAAAGAATATGGCAATCTGTACATTTATATATATATATATCAACATTTCATCAAACAGGTGGTTTATCTGTTCTATGCTTCAACATTTTCCATTCATGTCTTCAAAAAAGATTGGAAATCCTTAATGTAGTAGGAATAATTTTCCCACAGTTCATGAAGAATGAAATGCATGTTTCTGGATTAATTTGTGTATGCTTTTTTGAATCAATGTTTCGAATCACAATCAGTGATCCATCATCAGAAAAAGGGACATGTACTCAATGTTTTGAATCCTTAATGTTTCAATGGATCACCATACTCTTAAGATCACAAAATTGGGATAATTGACCTGTGAAGAATTATGTGGTAGCTAGTACACCTAATTTCTCATGTTGCTTAATTCATGAGTTGGATTATGATAGGGAATGAAATATTCCCTTGTTCATTTATGAATATGTTTTTGTTATGAGAAAAGGAACATATATATTAGTTTAATTATGTCATTTTCTTATCATATATTGAAAATAAGCAATTAATATATGAACCTAGAAAGGTTAATAGGAAAGAAATTGTCATAATTTATTGACTTTACTTCATTCATCATGCATGAATATGTATCAGATTAATGGTCAATGAATATTTTCCTTTATTAAGTTGCATTCATATCATGGTTGCATAGTCATAATTATGAGTACCTATGCACTTGTATGGGGTGAAACTTGTTCATGGTCAAAATGACACAAGCAACTTAGGAACAATAGACTTAATTGAAACCTCCCCTAACTCTTTTGAAAAGAAACAAAAATTGACAAATTTTTCTTTAAGGCTTATATAACTAGGTCTTTACTAACTTAGAAATCTATAGTGGTTTGTGTTCACTATTACTATATATGGGATTTTCAATGATTCTAGAAATTTTTGAATTTATAGTTGTCAAGGTCTCAAGTTCAACATGATTTCAAGATCATTATTAAACTCAATCTAATTTAAATCATTTTTATGATATATTTTTTCTTGAAATACCTATTGTATAATTTATCATTAATTATATAGATTAATGTATTTTCAATAGGTTTTTTAATTAATAGTAAAAAAAAGATTTTGAAAGGGCCCCAAACCTTATACATAGGCCAAAAAAAATATAATAATGAAGTATAATACCCAAAAAGGGGATAGTAAAAAGAATCAAACAACAATAAGGTTGTAAACTACTAGAACATCTATAGGACCTCCCAAAAGAGACTAAAAACAACTAAACATCAAAGAATAAAATAAGATACCAAATTGAATTAAGGTGGATTGAAGTTGTGTCACTCCAAAGAGCTTTGAATGCTACCATTAGCCCTAGCCATATAATCATTGATAATAATTCCCTTACTAACTGCACTAGTTTTTTTAATTGCCAATCTTACATCATAAGAATTGTTGTAACCTCTCATCCAAATACTTCTTTTTATCCTTACATGTGGAATGTGATACAAATGAGTGTATTTTTAATAGTTGTGACATTGTTTGCAACTTATGTAAATCTAGTTTAAATCTATTTTATGATCCAATATTTGTGACAATGTGTAGTCCCAAGAAAATGAAATCTTGATTATTTAACCACTTAACTCATCCATCATAAGAAAACATATTGTTTGAAAAACTACTCTTAAATTCTTATTTTAGACTTTTCCAAAGTCACTCCTATTAAAAGAAAAGAGGTTCAAAAAAATAAAACCAAATCTGAATTCTCATATGTCTATATATATATATATGTGTGTATTTTAATAATCTATATTTTAGTACATATTTTTTCTAGATTAAATTGTGTGATATTTATTTCACATTAAAGTTTCAAATCACATTTTGTAATCCATCATCAAGATATAAAAGAGAACTATAAAATAATAATGAAGAGACTTTTCTTTTAGGGTACAATCAAATTTTATAATTTTAAAGGAAGAATCTTGTGAAGTCTTAGACTCAAAAATTAATTATAGAAGGCAATATAGTGCTTTTATTACAAAAAAAAAATCTCTTGACCCCTAATCCTAGTCTAAATATTTAATCATACTTATTTTATAGCTCATCTTAGATAAATAAATCCAACTATTCATTTACCTAAATCCCTTCTCATCATCCAAAAAATCAAATAAATATACATACTTATTTAATTCCCTTTTTCTATCCACTTTTCATTAAGTGGAATAAAACCAATTAGCCCACTAATCCACCACTTTACACATTCCTAAACCTCATTATCATGTTCAAATCATGTAGATCCTTCAAAAGTGTACATAGGTATGGGCCCTTAGTGTACACAAGGTATGAACCTTTGTACATATCACATGGGTCAAAGATTTTCCCATACCCACAAGGTTCTCCAAAGTACCTCTTCCATCTTGTCCATCCACTTTCTCTTGAGGAATATATTCAACCATCAATTTTTTCTTTAATATTGGACCCTTTCATCCTAACCAACCATTAAGAGACACTTGTCCTCTCTTCCTCCTCCTAATCCTCTCAACCAATTCAAGCCCTTGATCCCTCAAATTGATCCTAGCTATCTAATCTTTCATCCAAAAATCTATAAACAAGATGAAACCTAAGCCATTTTCAAGACTCGATGAAATACAATGTTAAGCTAACAATAGGAACACTCACATATCATCAAATCAACCATCTTTGATCACAACCAACATATTTTGGTGCAATAAAGGTTGGTAAATTAGTGAGCTATTTGTATATTTTCATCAATGTTTTATTAACTCTAATGCTTAATTGGAGTCTTGCATATATTGTGAGTAGGATAGATTAATTTAGTTTAACTTGTTCTTGTATGCCTCAATTTATATGTACACATCTTGGGCACCTAATCCTCTAAAATTGTAATATTAGGATTAGGTAGTAAAAGATTTATGGATGTAATAAATCCAATCCAACTTAATCTACCAATCCAAATAATCATTTATCCAATTGAGTTCTTTTCCTTCAATCCATTTAATCATTCTTCTAATCCATTCTAATCACTTCAATGTTGTACATATGTACCCTAAATCAACACATGAAATCCTTCATGAATTTCGCTAAGGTGTATTTTCACCCTTTAACACATTTGCACTAGTCAATGGAATTTCTACATCCAAGGCCTCCAATCCAATACAAAATTAGTTCAACCAATCCAACATCAAGTGTCATGCATCCTTGACCTTTATTTCACCTAATCAATTCATCAAATCACCAAAAATCTAGTTACCTTACCCCTTCAAATCCAAAGTTGTCAAGTCATCCAAACTCAACAACAATCCTAATATAGAATTTATTTTATTTTGATGAGTCTCATCATCATAACTATCTTAAGAATCCTTTCACAATCAATGATGATGATATTATTATTAATGAAGATAAATGTGAAATCGATCCCCTTGACAAAATCATTGCAATCAAGCTTTCCCCATGCTTCCATTTTTTTTGATCGGTACTCGCTTTTGACTGGAGCTTTGAACCAGTGAGGCCACAATTTATGGGGGACCTCATCCCCATGTTTGTCTGGTATTTGACACCAGTCCATCTGTTCCGCCCTTCAGCTCCCTCTGTCTTCTCTTCTATTTATCCTCTCTTCTTCTCCCTTCCTCCCTCCCTCCGCCTTTCTCCACACCTTTTTCCCTCCCTACTCCTTACCTTATTCCTCCTTCCCTACTCCTTCTCCACTCCATTATTCTCCTTCGTCATCTCTCCTTTCTTCCTTCCCCGTGCGCTATTCTTCAGCCTCCCAAGCTTCTTCCTCCACTCCTCCACGGCAAGCTCCAAGCTCCATTCTAAGAGTTGTCTCTTCTGCACCGCCTACCACCTGCCACCCCTTACTCTGTTTCTTCCTACAGTCCACCTGACATTTGCACCTGCCACCGTCAGTGGGTTCTATCATATATCCTCCTTCTGCACGAACATCTTCCTTCCCGAGCAATCCACTCTACTGCCCATTGGTCCCACCTTGGATCCATGGCCTGCCTTCTTAACTTCTCGCAACCTTCCTTCCCGTCGAGCGCTTGTTCCTCATCACAGTGAGACTCGAACCCTGATCACCATATCAACACGGTGTTGCAACTACCGTTGCACTGCGGGGTGAACCCCCTTTCCCCATGCTTCCATTGCTCATCCACACATAATCAAAATTCTTTTTCACCAAGAATTGGCTAGCACAATCTATCTCATCATGTTTAAATCTATATCTATTGGTCACCCTTAAAAAACATTTGTCAATGGAAATCCATCTTATCCCCCATTTGTATACCAACCCTCATCCTTCTATTTGGTCTCTATCACCTCCACCCCTAATCCAAACCCCTCCACTCATCATCATCCAATCCATATATTTGATCCTCTACTTAATCTTACACCATCCAAATCCTTCTTTTCTAAGTTCCTCCAAGGGCTAAACAAAATCCCAAATTTGTGGAGTCATACCACCACACTAATCCAAAACCATTTGCATGCATCATTAATGAGATCATCACCCATCCAACACCTATCATTTCCATCTAAAATCCTAAATCCATCCAAAATCCTAACTCCATCCCAAATCCTTATATGATCCAATCCATCAAAATCATCTCCTAATCCCAATTTGAAAACCCCATCCTTCATTCTACCCAATCCAATGAGTCTATCCATATTAAATTTTCTTCCCCCATTATATCATCCAACCAAATCCACCTATATCAAAATATTGCTCCAAAGCATTCCCAAACATCCCCCCATCCAAATAAAGATAATAAAATATCTCATGATCCACCTGATGAACCTAACATCCCATCTAATCCTTTTCATAATCCCTTCCGCCTATTATCCAAACCATCCCTATACTATCACTATATCACCTAGGAACCATTACCCTCACTTTGTGGTGGTCTTCACACTGCCAAAGGACAACTATCCACTACCAATCTCTCTCCATCTCAAAATGAACTCATAATTTTTTTCCAAAATAATCTTCTTCCTATTTTCATCCATATGCTAAGGAAAATGAACTATCAAGGAAAAGGCTTAGGTTTTCATGTGCAAGGTATCTTTGAGCTTGTCCATGTCAAATAAAATCCATGATTGCAAGGCCTTGATTATACATCTCAAGGCACACAATCCAAACATGTTGATACAATCTTAACCCCCAAAAGAAAGACCAAAAAATTTTGTCACCAAATTTAATCATTCCTTATATGGATTTATAGATTTTTGGGCCCTTTGAGCATAATCATGAGATCCATTTAAATTTAGGGTTACCCTCATAAACTTCCTAGTAAAAACCCTTGAAAAATAAGAAGATTTTTTTTTTATCTAATGCTCTAATACCATGTTAGATAAATGAAATAAGTCGCAATAGAAGGAATATAATCGACAAGACCAAATACCTTCTACATGTGAGATGTAAGAAAAATAATTACTATATTTCTAGAAAGCAATGAATATAGAATTTAAAATTATTATAAAACAATAAGATGGCATTTATGTATATGTAAGAATCAATCCCTAAAACAAACTAATATCATGACAAGTGTCTTAATCATATGATATGAGACAAAAAAAATTAAATGTCCTAAGAAATCTTAAATAACTAGATGTGAATAGTTCCAAAAGTGAAACTAGTTAGCTATATACCATTTTAACACTAACATTGCACCTTTATATTTATTTGGTAAATAATTGTATGTTAAGATTTATGATTGGTAATACATAAAATTGATATGTCCTAAGAAGTATAATATTATTTTTTAAAATTAAATATAAAAGGCCTTAGAGTTGAACAAATAAAGGGGTATTAACACATAGATGCTAGTGATAAATATTAGGTTTGTACTTGTATCTTTCTATTTACTTCATCATGGTGTAACTAATTTTTCTCCATATCCCTATATTGTTTTGGGATTTCCCTCCAAATAACAATTGTTTATTCTTTTTTAATATATTTCCAACAAGACATAACTTTTGTCCATGATGTCAAATCTACCACTAGCCCTAACCACATAATCATTGATACCAATTTCCTTATTGCCTGCACTCCTTTTTTTAATTCTCAAACCTACAACATGAAAATTCTTGTTATTTTCTCATCCAAAATTCTTCTTCTTTTTACCCTTACATGTGAAAGGCGATACAAATGAATGTATTTTTAATAATTATGTCTTTGTTTGTACCCTGTTTAAATGTAATTTAAATCTATTATATGATCAATATTTGTGACAATGTGTAGTCTCAAGAAAATGAAATCTAGATTATTTAACCACTTAACTCATCCCAAAACATTTTTCTTTGGAAAAACTACTCTTAAAATTTCATCTTAAACTTTTCCAAAGTTACTCCTAAAATTAACTTAGATTCATATAAAAAAATATGAACAGGAAAATGGAAAAAACAAATAAAACCAAATCTGAATGCTCCAATGTCTTGTGTTTGATCCAGAAAATGTACTCACCGGCATCCAACCTTCAGTAGTAAGACTTGTCATCATGAAATTCTTTGCATCTCTTCAGAGCTATTATTTTATATTCTACCCTATATCCTATTCTTATGTATATATATTTTTTTAAATATCAATATTTTAATATATATTATTTTTAAATTAAATTACGTAAGATTTATTTTGTATCAATATCTGAAATCACATTTCATAATCCATCATCAAAAGTCTTTTAGAATCAGATTTTCAAGGAAGAGTCTTCTGGAGTCTTGACTCAAGAATTCATTACAGAAGGCAATAAAATGCTTTTATTACAAAACAAATTTCTCCAAATGCCGAGTCAAAGTTGGCTGGACATCACACATCCATCCATTTCATGAGATTAGAATGGGAGAGTTATGCATTTACTCAGATAGTTACAGCATTCATGGAATTTTATTGCATGTAGCATATCCTCCCCATTTTGGTAGCCTATAGTTTTGCTATTCAATAGCTATTAACAGGTTCCTTGCTCTATAGGTAGGAAATAGTAATGGGGAAAGATATTATTTAAGGGCTTGCCTGGGCACGAGGGCACATGAATGACAGAGGTGATGTAGATTTCACAGAGTCATATTCTACATCATCTATGGATCCACCACAGAAAATAAGCACGATGTAAATGACATTGTAGAAGTCAAGGCCATTCTGATGGATTTAAAGCACTGTACTTCATTCAATGGAAGACTGTCTACAACAGAGGGGAAAACAATCTGAATGACAATGGCCTTGTTACTTAAGTTTACCATTATTAGGGTGTTGGAAGTGAGTTCGTGTCATGGAATGCAGAATAGTAGATGTAATAAGTGGGAATCAGAAGCTCTTCTTCTCTTATGGTGGACTGAATTCGTGGACAAATGGAATGAATCCGTGTTATGAATATTAATGAATGAGATGGGACTATACATTAAGAAGACAGTGGCTTATCTCATTGTCCTGGTGCTTTTAGATAAGAAAGAACTGCGGACTGGACTATATCAATTTTGTCCTTTTATTTTATATTGATCAAAACTGACAAAATAATGCAGTCCGTAAGGAGGACTGTGAAAGGAATTTTGGCCCTTCTGCACAGGCCTTCAAAAATTTCCAACACGAGCAGAATTGATCTAAACAAGGCATTCCATGGGACCACATTCCTATGAATCACTTGGTCAAACAATATGACAATCTGTGCATTTTTTTAATATATATTTTTCTGCATTTCATCACACAGTTGGCCCACATTTCTATGAATCATCTGGTCAAAGAATATGACAATCTGTGCATTTTTTATATATATATTTTTCAGGCATTTCATCAAAGAGTTGGCTTGTCTGCTCTATGTTTCAACGCTTTGCATTCATGTCTATAAAAAAGATTGGAAATCTTTAATGTAGTAGGAATATTTTTTCCACTGTTCATGAAGAATAGAATGTATCTTTCTGGATTAAACTGTTTATGTTTTTTTGAATCAACATTTTGAATCACACTCAGTAATCCATCATTAGAAAGAAGACCGTATTCAACGTTTGAATCAACCTATTGATTCCTTAATGTTTCAATGGATGGCCATACTGTTAAGTTAATGATATCAAGTTTCCACAATCCATACTGAGTGATGTGTATTTTCTGGATTCAATTGTGTAGAATTTTTTTCATCAACGTTTCAGATCACACTCCGTGATCCATCATCGAGATTGACTTTGCATGTGTTTGATTTTTTGTTTTTAGTTATTTATTTTCTTATTTTGGTCCTTGAACGACGTGTATCCTCACCTTACCCCTCTTCCTTTTAGCCCAAGTCTGAGAGTTTACCATTTTTCTCTTTTGGTTCTCTAATCGTGATGATGGATCACGGAGTGTGATCCAAAACGTTGAGGAAAAAAATTCTACACAATTGAATCCATAAAATACACAGCACACATACTCTTAAGATCACAAAACTAGGAAAATTGATCTATGAAAAATTATGTGGTGCTACTGAGGTAGTATGGCTGAGTTTGCATAACATATTGTTTATTTCCTATTTAACAAGTTCTTAAATTAGTTACATGGGTTATCAAAATCTAATTTATTTGTGTTTTAGGTATGTAGAAGGTGTATGATATTCTTAATAATCAAGGATTTAAGTTAATAAATGATAATATAATTATAGACATCTGAAATTGACACACCATTATTTCAGCTAGTTAGTTAATAATTTCCTCTATAATTGATTGAATAAATATATATTTATTCGATAGATTCTCTATTTTTCATCCCCTCATTAATTAAATTATATTTTATTATATAATTAATAAATTCACTGTTCACTTGACCCCTAATCCTAGTCTAAATCATTAATTGTCCTTTTATATAGTTCATCTTAGATAAATAAAGCTAAATATTCATTTATCTAAACCCCTTATCATCATCCCAAAAATTAAATAAATATACCTACTTATTTAATTCCCTTTTTCCATCCACTTTTTATTAAGTGGGCTAAAATCAATTAACCCACCAATTCCCCACTTGCAAATTCCTAACACTCATTATCATGTTCAAATCATGCACATCCTTCAAAAGTGTAAATAGGTATACGCCCTTAGTACATGCGACGTACGTTAAAGATTTATGGCTTGGTATTTACCAAGCCATAACATGATCATGTTATGTGATTTTGAACATAACACGAGTGTGTTATGTAGAAAATTGACCATTTGACCATTTTTTTTACATCATTTCCATGCACTCGCCTATATAGACTTGAACTATGATGTTTTTTCTCTCTTTTTGAAATTTATAAGAGTACTCTAAATATTAAAAAATATGTAACGTTTAACTTCATTTGACAATTATTTTAGGCCTTATAGAAAATGTATTTAATGTGAGTAATTAATGTCTAGACAAAGGTTCATATTTTTATAAATTATGTTATAAATGGTTAAGAATAATATTTTGAGCTTAATATCATGTATTCACTTCTGCTTTAAAGGAACATTATATGTATGTAGATGAATGGAACTAGCTAGTGCACCTAGTTGTTCATATTGCTTAATTCATGAATTGGATCATGGTAGGGAATGAAATATGCTCTTGTTCATTTATGAACATGCTTTTGTTATGGGAAAATGAACATATATATTAGTTCAATTTATATCATTTCCTTATCATATATTAAAAATAAGCAATTGGTATTTGAACCTAGAAAGTTTAAGAGGAAAGAAATTGTCATCATTTATTGACTTGACTTCATTCATTATGCATGAATAGGTATCTTAATGGTCAATGCATATTTTCATTTTTTAAGTTGCATTCATATCATGGTTGCATAGTCATAAGTATGAGTACCAATGCACTTGTGTGGGGTGAGACTTGTTGATGGTCAAAATGATACAATCAACTTGGGAAAAATAGACTTAATTGAAAACTCCCCTAACTCTCTTGAAAAGAAACAAACATCGACAAATGTTTCTCTAAGGCTTATATAACTAGGTCTTTACTAACTTAGAAACCTATAGTGGTTTATGTTCACTATTCCTATTTATGGGATTTTCCATGATTCTAGAATTTTTTTGAATTTATAGTTGTCAAGGTCTCAAGTTCAACATGGTTTCAAGATTTTTATTAAACTCAATCTAATTTAAATCATTTTTATGATATATTTTTTTTCCTTGAAATACCTATTGTACAATTTATCATCAGTTATATAGTTCAATGTATTTTCAATAGGTTTTTTAATTAACAGTAAAAAAAAAAAATTTGAAAGGGACCCAAACCTTATACATAGATGAAAACAAATATAACAATGAAGTATAGTATGCAACAAAGGGCTAGTAAAAAGAATCAAACAATAATAAGGTTTTAAACTACTAGCAACACCTATAGGACCTCCCAAAAGAGACTAAAAACAACTAAACATCAAAGAATAAAATAAGATACCAATTGAATTGAGGTGGCTTGAAGTTGTATCACTCCAAAGAGCTTTGAATGCTACCATTAGCCCTAACCACATAATCATCGATACAAATTTCCTTATTGACTACACTATTTTTTAAATTTCGAATCTTACATTGAATTGAGGTGGCTTGAAGTTGTATCACTCCAAAGAGCTTTGAATGCTACCATTAGCCCTAACCACATAATCATCGATAAAAATTTCTTTACTGACTACACTCTTTTTTAAATTTTGAATCTTACATCATAAGAATTCTTGTTAACCTCTCATCCAAATACTTCTTTTTATCCTTACATGTGAAATGTGATATGAATGAGTGTATTTTCAATAGTTATGACTTTGTTTGCAAAGTTTGTGTAAATCTAGTTTAGAGATCTATTTTATGATCGAATATTTGTGACAATGTATAGTTCCAAGGAAATGAAATCTTGATTATTTAACCATTTAACTCATCCAACATAAGAAAACATTTTTTTTTGAAAAAATACTCTTAAATTTTCATTTTAGACTTTTCCAAAGTCACTCCTATTAAAAGAAAAAAAGGTTCAAAAAAATAAAACCAAATCTGAATTCTCCAATGTCTTGTGTTTGATCCAAAGAAATGTACTCTTTGGCATCCAACCTCCAATAGCAAGACTCATAATTCATGAAATTCCTTTGCATCTCTAAAAATCTATTATAGTCCTTTGTTTTTGTCCTACTATTAGTTTATTTTCTAATCTACCATATATTTTATTCCTATGTCTAGTTCTATTCTATTTCTTCTTTTAGAAATATATACTTTAGTACATTATTTCTAGATTAAATTGTGTAATATTTATTTTGCATTAAAGTTTCAAATCACATTTTGTAATCCATCATCAAGATATAAAAGAGAACTATAGAATAATAATGAAGAGATTTGTCTTTCAAGGTACAATCAAATTTTATAATTTTCAAGCAAGAGTCTTGTGGAGTCTTAGAATCGAGAATTCATTATAGAAGGCAATAAAGTGATTTTATTACAAAAAAAAATTCTCTTGACCCCTAATCCTACTTTAAATCATTGATCGTCCTTCTTTTATAGTCCATCTTAGATAAATAAATCCAAATATTCATTTATCTAAATCTCTTATCATCCCAAAAATTAAATAAATATACCTACTTATTGAATTCCCTTTTTCTATCCACTTTTCATTAAGTGGACTAAAACCAATTAGCCCACTAATCCCCCACTTGCACATTCATAACCCTCATTATCATGTTCAAATCTTGCACATCCTTCAAAACTGTACATAGACCTATGGGCCCTTAGTACACAAGGTATGGATCTTTGTACATATCACATGGGTCTTGGTACATGTCACATGGGTCAAAGATTTTTCCATACCCCCAAGGTACTCCAAAGTATCTCTTCCATCTTGTCCATCCACTTTCTCTTGGAGAATATTCAACCATCAATTTTTCTTTAATATTGGACCCTTTCATCCTAACCAACTATTAAGAGACACTTGTCCTCTCTTCATCCTCCTAATCCTCTCAACTAGTTCCAGCCCTTGATCCTAGCTATCTAATATTTCATCCAAAATATATAAACAAGATGCAACCTAAGCAATTTTCAAGACTCGATGAAATACAATGTTAATCTAAAGGAAAGAACACTCACATATCATCAAATCAACCATATTTAATCACAACCACCATATTTTGGTGCAATAAAGGTTGGAAAATTAGTGAGCTATTTGTATATTTTCATCAATGTCTTATTAACTCTTATACTTAATCGGAGTGTTGCATCTATTGTGAGTAGGATAGATTAACTTAGTTTAACTTGTTCTTGTATGCCACAATTTGTATGTACACATCTTGGACACCTTAATCTTCCAAAATTGTATGATTAGGATTAGGTAGTAAAATATTTATGGATGTAATGAATCTAATCCAACCTTAATCTACCAATCCAAATCATCAAACCCAATAGATATCTTTTCCTTCAATCTGCTTAGTCATTCTTCTAATCCATTATAATCACTTCAACGCATGTGTACCCTAAATCAACCCATATGGAATCCTTCATCAATTTTGCTAAGGTATATTTTCACCCTTTAACACATTTGCACTAGTCTATGGAATTTCTACATCCAAGACTTCCAATCTAATCCAAAATTAGTTCAACCAATCCAACATCAAGTGTTGCGCATCCTTGACCTTTATTTCACCTAATCAATTCATAAAATCACCAAAAATCTAGTTACCTTACATTTTCAAATCTAAAGTTGTCAAGTCATCCAAATTCATCAACAATCCTAATATAAAATTTCTTTTATTTTGATGAGTCTCATCATCATAACTATCTCAATAATCCCTTCACAACCAATGATGATGATAGTATTATTAATGAAGACAAATATGAAATTGATCCCCTTGATAGAATCATTGCAAGAAATATTTCCCCAAGCTTCCATTGCTCATCCACACATAATCAAATTCCTTTTCACCAAGAATTGGCTAGCACAATCTACCTCATCATGTCTAAATCTATATCTACTGGCCAACCTTAAAAAACCTTTGACAATGGAGATCCATCTTATCACCATTTGTATCCCAACCCTCATCCTTCTATTTGGCCTCTACCACCTCCACCCTTAATCCAAATCTCTTCACTCATCATCATTCAATCCATATATTTAATCCTCCACTTAATCTTAGACCATCCAAATCCTTCTTTTCTAAGTTCCTGCAAGGACTAAATCCAAATCCCAAATTTGTGGAGTCATACCACCACACTAATCCAAAACCATTTGCATGCATCAATAACAAGGTCATCACCCATCCAACGCCTATCATTTCATCTAAAATCCTAAATCCATCAAAAATCCTAACTCCATCTCAAATCCTTACACAATCCAATCCATCAAAGCCACCCCCTCCTCATCCCAATTCTAAACCCCCATCCTTCATTCTACCCAATCCAATGAGTTTATCCATCTTAAATGCTCCACCCATGTCATACCATCTAGCCAAATCCACCTATATCACAAGATTGCTCCAAATCATTCGCAAACATCTCCCCATCCAAATAAAGATCATAAAATATCTCCTCATCCCCCTCATAAACCTAACATCCCATCTAATCCTTTTCATGATCCCTTTCCACCTATTATCCAAACCATCCCTACACTTTCACTATATCACTTAGGAACCATTACCCTCACTTTGTGGTGGTCTTCACAATGCCAAAGAATAACTATCCATTACCAATCCCTCTCCATCTCAAAATGAACTCATATTTTGTTTCCAAAATAATCTTCATCTTATTTCCATCCATATGCTCAAGAAAATGAACTATCAAGGAAAAGGCTTAGGTTTTCATGTGCAAGGTATCTTAGAGCCCATCCATGTCAAAAACAATCCATGACTACAAGCCCTTGATTATACATCTCAAGCACACAATCCAAACATGTTGATACAACCTTTACCATCCTTAGGAAGCCTCTTCCAAGAACATAATAGGTGCATCCCATCAATCCTCCAAAATATTTATCACCATGCCTCCTCCTTAATTAAACTGACCCAAAATGAATATTGCCATCCCTCCTCAATCTTATCACACTTCCCCCATCAACTAAATCCATTTTTTAGCCTTATGTCCCAAAATCAATTCCTTCATCTTCCCCGTCCATTTTAAGTCTATAAAACTGAAATCCCATCATCCCATATACTACCAATCCATCCATTCAAATCCCTAATGAAGATTAATAGAAGCACACATCTTTGAACCACTTCAAACATGTTCCCTCCATCACCCCATCCATGCACAATCTAAATAATCCATCCTCATATACCCATACCATTATCTTTGGAAGAAATTTGGATGCTAAAGTAAAAATATATAAAGAAAATAATCCACACAAACCCAAGGATCACCATGTCACAATAAATTGATATGCTAAAACAAAGAAAAATCAAATCCAAAATCTATCACAATCCAAATGACCATAAAGATCCACAAAGAAAAAATAAAAACTATATGAATCCCAAAACACAAAAAAACAATGCATCAAAATATAGAATCCAAATATACTAATCCAAAATCTTTCTCCATTCCTAAATCCTTTCACCTCTCATCTCATAATATTTCATCTCCTAAATCTATTTTAGGACCTTACATCCCAAAGTCCTCCATTGCCACTTCTCCTTCCAAATCCTTAAAGCATTAACACCCATAAGTCATTTGCCAATATTTATCCTATCAACATTTCCTCCTAGTACTGCCATCCCATCCTTTCATCTACACCTATTCCAACATCCTATCCATCATCTAACGCCAATGTCTATGTAGCCATTAGACTACACATTTGAACGTATTTATTAATTTTGTTAAAAATCACAATATAATGTATTTTTTATTTTCAATTAATTAATAATTACAATCAAATGTGCAGCATGATGGTTGGGTAGACGTTGCCCCATCTAACCTCCATTTACCATCACATCCCTTTCATCCATGTATTTGTGTTTGATCCAGAAAATGTACTCACTGGCATCCAACCTCCACTAGCAAGACTTGTCATCATGAAATTCTTTGCATATCTTTGAAGCTATTACAATCCTTTGTTTTTGTCCTCTTCTTACTCTGTTTTCTATTCTACCCTATATTCTATTCCTATGTCTAATTCAGTTTTATTTTATTTTTTAATATATATATATATATATATATATATATATATATATATATATATATATATTGTTAACGATAGGGGTATCCCTGCGACCCCGCGCAACAGCCGAGCAGCCCGTATCTTGGGTATCTGGGGCAAGCAGGAGCAAGACTAGTCCCCTGCAGGGGGACCCAACGGCTGGCAAGCCAGTCCCAACTGGTTAAACCCGGGAGGGGATTCAAACCCGAGACCAATGGGGAGCAAACCCACAGCCCAAGCTAACTCCACTACCCATGCCGGCTAATAATCTATATTTTAATATGGATTATTTTAAAATAAAATTATGTAAAATTGTTTTGCATCAACATTTAAAATCACATTTCATATTCCATCAAGATATAAGAAACCTGTAAGAGAATAATGAAGAGCCTTATCCATCTATCTCCCTAGTTTCAGGTTCCCCAGTTTCAGGTTTCAGGTTACAATCAGATTTTTTAATTTTCAAGGAAGAGTCTTGTGCAGTCTTGACTCAAGAGTTCATTACAGAAAGCAATAAAGTGATTTTATTACAAAACAAATTTCTCCAAATGCCCAGTCAAAGTTCATTGGGCATCACACATCCATCCATTTCATGAGATTAGAGTGGGATAGTTATGCATTTACTCAGATAGTTACAGCATTCATGAAATTTGATTGCCTGTACCATATCCTCCCCATTTTGGTAGCCTATAGTTTTGCTATTCAATAGCTATTAACAGGTTCCTTCCTCTATAGGTAGGAAATAATAATGGGGAAAGATATTATTTAAATGACATTGTAGAAGTCAAGGCCATTCTGATGGATTTAAAGCACTGTACTTCATTCAATGGAAGACTGTCTAGAACAGAGTAATGCATGGATCGCCCTTGAATAGCTATATTATCCTTTTCTAAACAGCCGAGACCCCACAAAAAAAAAACAGAGGGGAAAACAATCTGAGTGACAATGGCCTTGTTACTTAAGCTTACCATTATTAGGGTGTTGGAAGTGAGTTCGTGCCATGGAATGCAGAATAGTAGATGTAATAAGTGGGAATCAGAAGCTCTTCTTCTCTTATGGTGGACTGAGAATTCATGGAAAAATGGAACGAATCCGTGTTATGATTATTAATGAGTGACATCGGACCAAACATTAAGAAGACAGTGGCAGAGGCACTGTACTCTTATCTCAGTGCTTCAGTCTCCTAGTTTTTTTAGATAAGAAAGAACTGCACACTGGAGGTTTCGTACCAGCAACCATACAGCAAGATTTTCCTAAGGCCCTTTCACGTTCGCTATATCAATTTTGGCCCTTGTGCGCAGGCCTTTAAAAATTTCCAGCACGAGCAGAATTGATCTAAACAAGGCATTCCATGGGACCACATTTCTATGACTCAATTGGTCAAACAGTATGACAATCTGTGCAGCTTTTTGTTTTTTTTGGGAGGGATTTCATTAAACAGTTTGTCTGCTCTATTTTTCAATGTCTTAAAAAAAATTAGAAGTCCTTTTTTTTCACAGTCCACGAAGAATAAAATGTATGTTTCTGGATAAAATTATGTATATTTTTTTGAATCAATGTTTTGAATCACACTCAATGATCTATCATCAAAAAGAGGACCATTCTCAACCTTTCGAATCAACATTTTGAATCCTTAATGTTTCAATGGATATCCATACTCTTAAGATCACAAAACTGGGATAACTGACCTTGAAGAATTATGTGGTGCCATTGAGGTAGTATGGTTGAGTTTGGACAACATATTGTTTATTTTCCTATTTAACGAATTTTTATAGTAGGTTATCAAAATCTAATCCATTTGTGTTTTAGGTATGTAGAAGGTGTATGATATTCTTAATAATCAACAATTTAAGTTAATAAAATTATAGACATCGAAAATTGACACACGATTATTTCAATTAATCAGTTAATAATTTTCTCTATAATTGATTGAATAAATATATGTTTATTGGATAGATTTATTTTTCATCCTGACATTAACTAAATTATATTTTATTATTTAATTAATAAAATCACTATTCACCTGACCCCTAATCCTAGTCTAAATCATTAACCATCCTTCTTTTATAGTTCATCTTAGATAAATAAATATCCAAATATTCATTTATCTAAATCCCTTATCATCATCCCTGCAATCTAAAAAAAAAAAAATCCCTTATCATCATCCCAAAAATTAAATAAATATAACTACTTATTTACCTACCGAAGGAGAGTTAATTCGTGCGTGCAAGATAAAAACAAACCCAAAATTAAATAAAAGACTTTTTTTTAGTTGTGGAGGATTGCACTACACCCCTTATGTTCCTGCATCAAACATCCAGGGTAAGAAGAAATGTTCCATGAGTTGGAACTCATGAACACTTGAAGATTTGGTGTTTGTTCTTCAACCATGTTTCTTCCTTATCAATCCATTTCTTCTTCTTCACCCTGCTTTGAATTTTTCTATTTCTTCCTTCCTTCATTCTTCCTCTTTTCCTTTCCCTCATGAGATTCATTTCACTATGCCAAGATTCTTCTTTCCATCCTACTTCTTCATTATCAACACCTGCATACAAATTAACATTAATAAATTCATAGAAATCAAAGAATTTTGTTTGCACTTCTTTCTCACCTTGTCTTCTTTAATCTTCCTCTTCTTCTATTGTCAACAAAATTTATCATACCTTGTTGTTTTTCAGTTTGTGACCTTTATTGCTGCCCTTAACCATCTTTCCCATTTCACTTTCTTTCACCAATTCATCAAAATACAAATCAGCTTGAACATCAACTTCAACAAACTTTGAAAAAGTGTCAAATATCTTAATTTTCTCCTCTTTCCCTACTAGTGCATCAATCTCATTTCCATGATTGTAAACCATGTGATTTTCATGTAAAACAATCTTTTTTTATCAACAAATAATTCATAAAAGTCAAATTTTACCTCAATGTTTGTTGCAACTTTCGTTTCACTTATTATTAATGCAAGCCACTCCTTTTCAACTTCCACAATCTGCATTAATAAGTCATTTTCTTTTTCATTTACTACTGCAACCTTTTTCCTTTGCATTCAATTTCATCTTTATTTTCTTTTATGTCCTCAACAAGATGCACATCTATTGCTACATCTTTCTTCTCCATTCTTTCCTTGTGTCTTTCTTCTTTTCTTGCTTTCTTTCATCTAAATTTGTGTGGGTTGCTCCCACATGACTTTCCTTCCATTCTCTTTCTATCATAGGGCTGCAACATTGCACTTCTACATTATTCTTTTCACTATCCTCTTTGCCAAACCTCTGATTTTCCTCTTTCTCCTTTTCACTGTCCTCTGTTAGAGCTTTTTTTCCTTCTTCATCTCTTGTACACAAATCGTTACTTGCAAACTTTTTATGAAACAAACAATGAAACTCAACTTCTATTTTTTGATTTTCCTCAACTATAACTTGCTTCTTCATTCCCAAGCTTTCCTCAAGGGCATCCAAACTCACTTCTATCTTCTTCAACTCTTCAACTCTATAATCTGCATTTGTATACCCTATCAAGAAGAGTTGATCATTCATTTTGTATTTCAAACCATGATTCATTGCACCATGGATGTACCTTAGCACCCATTTTGCTACTTTCCGATGACATGTTTTTTGTTCTTGCATAGCTATTGATAGATAATTAACAACAAAATTAATATCTGGTCTAGAATAAGTCAAGTAAATCAAACCTCCAATCATTTTCTGATAGAGAGTTGCATTCACCTAACGAGATGAATTGAAATAGATAACTGCAAACCCGATTCCATAGGTGTAGACATGGGTTTGGAATCCAACATTCTAAACTTCTTGAGTAATGTCTTGGCATATTTTCTTTGAGATACAAAGACATGGTGATTTGTCTACCATACCTCTAAACCAAGACAATAGTGAAGTATCCCAAGATTTGTCATATCAAAGGCCTTCTTGAGATCATTCTTGGTTGCCTCAATCATTGCTTCTAAGCTACCTGCGATAACTAAGTCATCAACATACACATTAATGATCACAATATGCCCCCCTTGATCCTTGAGGTAGAGATTCAGATCAAATGGATGCCTGGTAAAACCATGTTTTAGCAAGTGTTCATCAATTTTAATATACCAAATTCTAGGAGCTTGTTTGAGACCATATAGGGATTTAATGAGTTTGCATACCTTTTCTTCTTTACCAAGTGGTATGCATCCCTCTAGTTGGGTCATATAGAACTCTTCCTTAAGGTATCCATTACGAAATGCACTTTTTACATCCATTTGATACAATTTCCATCCAAACTGGGCAATTAAAGCAAAAATCATTCTAATGGCTTTAATTTTTGTTGTAGGAGAAAATATTTCTTCATAGTCTATCCCTTCTTTCTAGGCATAACCCTTGGCTACAAGTCTAGCCTTATGTTTATCTATACTACCATCTACTTTATACGTAGTTTTAAATATCCATTTACATCGAATTGCTTTCTTACCAGGTGGTAGATCAATAAGCTCCCAAGTGTTGTTTTTCATTAGGGATTGATACTTTGCATCCATAGGCTCTTTCCAAAGCTTTGACTCTAGTGCTTCCTGAAAATTAGATGGTTCAAAATTATCAACAACTGAACTCATTAATGCTAGATTTACCTCATTGCGAGCCATGTTGCGAGTCTTTGGACCTAAAGTTGAAGTGTTTGGGACTCCATCTAGCTGTGCATTGAGAATGGTACTAGTATACCACTTAGGTCTTGTGACATTTGTGGGTGTTGAATTAGATTAACAATCAACATCCCCATCATTTTTCTCATCCATGTTGAATATAGGAGCACTATTTGTAGCAGGTGATGATGTGGGAGGAGAACTTGACTCACACTGCTCATCAAAAATTACATCTCTACTAACGTATATCTTCTTTGTATTAGGATCGATAAGGCGATATGCCTTTGATTCATTACTATATCCAAGAAGAATACATTGCATTGATTTTTCATCTAGCTTCTTTCTTTTCTATTTAGGAATGTGCATATAGGCAGTGCATCCAAATACACGAAGATGAAAGATAGAAGGCTTTACCCCTGTCCATGCTTCTTTTGGTGTGATGCCATCAAGGGCTTTGGTTGGTGCATGATTCAACAGATAAACTGTTGTGTGCACAAATTCAACCCAATAAGCATGTCCCAAATGAGAATCCTTCAACATGCTACGAACCATCTCCATGATGATGTGATTTCTCCTTTTAGCAACACCATTTTGCTGAGGTGTGCATGTTGTAGTCAATTGGTGCCAAATTCCATGTTCCTTCAAGTATGTGGAGAATTTTGTGCTGGTGTATTCCCCCCCGATCTGAGCAGAGGACACGAGTACGATGATTCATATTTTTCTCCACAAGAGTGTGAAACTCTTTGAAGTAGGAAAAAGCTTCATCTTTATGCTGCAAACAATATACCCACATCTTCCTTGTGTGATCATCAACAAAAAGCTGAAAATAATTGAATTCATTGTGACCAAGTGCCATGGGACCGCACAGATTGGTATGCACCAACTGCAAAGGTTGGCCTACACGATGCTCACTAGGATAGAAGGGTGCTCTATTTTGTTTTCCAGCAATACAACTAGAACAAATAGCACTCGACTTCTCAAGTGAGGGAAGCCCCTTGACCATGCTTTCCTTGCTAAGTGTAAGCAAGTAACTAGTGTTTAAATAACCAAATCTATGATGTCATAGCACAACAAGATCATTATCCTTAGTCACTAAGGCTTGATTATTGGAAATTGTATCAAGTCTAAACATTTTACCAATTTTAGTAGCACTTGCAACAATTTTTGCACTTTTTGACTTATCACAGATGAAGCATACCTTTTTATCATCATTTTTATCAAACTATATCCTTAGGTTGTGATCAAGAAATTGATTAACATAAAGGATATTTTTGGTAAGTCTAGGAACATATAAGAATTTAGTGAGCCTACACTTATGTATACCAAATTGCAAGGAAATGTCACCAATACCTTGAATATCATAGGTGGTATCATCTCCAATAGAGACTTTACCATGATGGGGTTTCAATGTGAGAAACCACTCCTTCTGTCTAGTCATGTGCTTAGTAGCACCTAAGTCCACATACCAAATTGAGATGGATTGTGAACTATCCTCTAAAGTGTGGGCTGAAAACATGTACTCCTCGTCAACTTCTCGAGAGTCTTCTTCTTCAACAATGTTGCCATGTTGTTTATGTTTGTTCTTCTACTTCCATTGAGTATTGCCACTTTGAAATGGATTATTTTGATGCAATTTGTTAGATGATCCTTTGTTTAAGGAATTGTACCAACAATTTTTCACATCATGTCCAATCGTTTCACATATTGGACACTTCTTTTATGATTTGGATGAGTTACCAGATTTGGGTGGTCCACCAGACTACTTCATAGGCTTCTTGCCTTTATGACAAGTGGTCATGGCATGATCCTCCTCATGTTATTTCCTTAGAGACTCTTCTTTCTGCAAAAAATTCACCAACTTTTCAAAAGTGGGTGTCATCTTATTCAAAGCTGTCACAAAAACTTTAAATCTAGAAGGTAGCGCTCACAAAACAATAGGCACCAATACTACATCATTGATTGTTTCTCCCAGTGCTTGTAGTGAGGCTCTCAATTCAACAATCCTTTTTAGAAAGGATTCCAATTGTTCTCCATTCTTCATGTTTAGACCATGTAGCCGACTTTGCAAATTTAGGATCGAATTTTGATTCTTAGCCTCATACATCATCTTTAGCTTGTCACATGCATCTTTGGATGTGGACGAGTCATGGATGAAAGGATGAACTTCATCAAACACGCTGAACATAAAGATCAACTTTGCTTTTCAGTCAACTTGATCAAATTTTGTTTGCTCATCAGGATTTGTCTTATGGCATGTCATGGTTCCACTGACCACATCCCAAACATCCTCAAACTCGAGTTGAGTTTTGAGTTTGGTTTTCCATGCTGAGTAATTATTATTGCGTAGGAGTTGAGAGTTAGAGAGAAGAAATTTTGGAGAACTTCATGCCATTGTGTTGGTGGTGGTTTATGGAGTAGGTGTTGGTACTATCAGAGGCTTAAAAAATGTATCTTTGAAAAATGAAGAAAACTTACAAAAGGCACTGACATTGACAAAGCTAGGTGCAAAATATAACCCCTCTTAAAATTTCACATGAAAAACAGACTCATAAATTGAATCCTTATATCACAGACTTAAGAGATAAAATAACTTATTGCTACCATTATTAATAAAATAGTGATTTCTATATTCTCTTGAGACCCATTACAAAGAAGTCATAGTATTCAACTTGTCCACAAAACTTTGAAAAAAAAAAAAAAGATAACTATGTATGCCAATGATTTCAATGATTGATAAATATACCTGGGGCTGCAAATAATAAACTTTTTGACCTTCATAACTATGTTGTAGAGGTAGTGGAAGAACAATAATATCGTTCTTAGTCATGGGCGGGTTGAGAATAATTGATTGGAATAACGTTGAAACTGACCATCAAAACCCAACACACGAGCCTGCTATAGGGAACACCTTGGTTTCACGCAGGTCAACAATATTACACCTCTGTCTTCCACTTCCAACCACTTTGACTTAGCTCAAATCGGAATAGAGAAGCAAGAAGGTCACTGATCAAGGTGAATATGTGATGGCACCAAAGCTAATGGTGTCATCAAATACCTATCCATAAACCTTGTACCATTGATGAAAACAAGCAAATCGCCATGAAAATGATGTAGGTTGCAATCTATGACAGGAGCATTGCTATCAAAATGCCTTGACACCTGGTTGACAAACAACCTCGATCCTACGTGAAGGCACTATCAATGGATATGAGCCAACATTCTCTTTTCCTTACAAAATAATAAGCATAGAATTCGCCTTTAATCATGCATGCTTCAAGCAACCCATGCCTATCTTTTGTTAGATGAAAATTATGTAATCACCTTTTTAATAGATTACACAACCTAGATTTCAACCACAACTGTGTCAGATATAATCTCTCCTCTCAGAAAGGGGAGGTGCCCTTCTTACTGCTTACAGAAGCTAAGTAAAACTAACTAGATATTCACAAAATGTCCACTACAACTATGAGATGGGGGGTGTGTGTCACATTCATGCTTCTCTATTTTTTTAGAGAAGATGTTTTACAATGCTTCATAGTTGATAGTTCTAATTCAAAATAACTTTAAAATCAAAACAAGCAGTAATTCCAATACCTCTATCTTGTCAAAGAAAAGCTTAGAGATACCACGTATGATAATAAGAACAATAAAATGGGAAAGGAAAGATCACGAAGGCACAAAGTCGTTCCGTAGCTTTTTCACCGATGGATCTGTGAGAGATGTACCATTTGTCGTATTAGAAGCACAAAGTCTTCTAGATACAAAAATTCCACAAACAACATGAAAAATTATAAGCACAAAGTCTTGCAGATCATTCAACAATAGTTACTCAAACATAAACATAAATTCAAATAAAGAATGTAACATAAAGTTTACATAAATTTATTCGAAGCCCTTTAGATCTCATCTACTAATCACTACCAATATGATCAATCCACAAGATTACCGATTCCAACACAAAGTCTAGTATGCAATTCTCTTCTTTATTGATTAGATTTTCATTTGCAAACATGAACACAAAGTTTCACAAATTTGCTTCAAAAAGGGCAGCACTTCGTTGCAAAATACTAAAGGTAAAGATTACAATAGAAATCCATCTTATAATTTATAAAAGAGAGGGAAGAGAAAATCTAGGAAATTAGTTGAGTAAAATTAGGGAAGTTAGGTGAGCTAATTTAGGAAAATCTCACCTACTTTTGACTAAGTCAAAATGTTGTCCATCTTTGTGAAACTACATCTCAAATTTTACATGTAATTACACTTGCTAAAAATACATTTAAGATGTCAAAAGCTATTTACAAAATGCATAAAGAGAAACATAAAAATATTCAACACTAGAGATCAAGAGTCTTCATGGTTCCTTGCTTTGGGCGTGAAAGTTTTCATACTTCTTCTTGTTCTCCTGCATGAATGCATCATATGGACTGACTGTGTAATCTACAAGGGTGTGAACTATTGTGATCAACCTTCTGGTAGATGAATGAATTTTCTTGCACCTATGAAGATGCGTCTTGAGATTATCAAGGGTGAGCCATATCTCATAAGTGACATGTATTGAGGCTTTTGAAAAGCTAGCATCCTCAACTTGCTACATGACAACTTCTTTGTAGATTTGGGATAGTTCACTGGATCAAAATATGTCACCTTCAAGATCACTTGATGAAATTTGGAGAGAAACTACAAGGATGGTGAATCAACCAAAATTAGCAAAAACAACAACATTGGGAAGCATGAAGTGAGAAAATGATGTTGGGAAAGCATGAAACGAGCAATTAGGCATGAAAATAGAGCAAGAGTGAATAAATGGGGTATGGAGCGAAAATGGAGCAATTTTGAAGTGTTTAAGGCAAAAATTGCCAAATGTGTAGGAGCGCCGAAAATCGACACTCCTACACTTAGATGATTTCAGATGTAAGGGTGCTAAATATCAGCGCCTTCACATGTCCAACATGTAAAAATTGTAAAATGTGTCAAGGCATTGAAAATCAGCACCTTGACATGTTCTTAGACTTAGAGAAAAAATTGAACTGCACAGGCGGGCTTTTTAAGTGCTCTTGCACTTTGGTGAAAAGTCACTCCATGTAGGAGTGGTGATTTTCACTGCTCCTACACTTGGAGTTAGAGAAAAAATTGGGTGTAATGGCATTCAAAAACACTGCTTGGGCATTTTGAGTGAGTCTTTCAACGTTGATATGGCATGAAATTTTTGGAATGCATTGACTCAAATTTTCACTGCTTTGACATTTGATGAAAAACTTGAAATGAAAGAGGAAAAAAATACATCGAATGAGATAGAGAAGAAAATGAGAAACCTAGGGCACGAAGCAAAAGCGTAGAACATGAACAATTCAAATGGCTTGAAGTTCAAAATAGAAAAGGAAAGCTAGGCGTGACAAAGAAAGGAGGAGAAAACATAATCATTGAAGAGTTTAAAACCTAATCACATAAGAAGTTCATGACAAGATTGAAATTAAAATATAAAGTTTCTTGAAACAAATAATAAGAAATCGATGAAGAAATAGAAGCGACAACATACCTAAGAGAAGCTCGAAACCCTAACTCGAATGTAAGCTTGAAGAAATCTCCAAACACGGCTTGAGGGAGGTTAGAGGGAAACCAACTCAATGAGGAATGAGAGAAAAATGAATGAAATGAGGGCTACCTAACTTAAAATCACTTAAAAGTGATTTAAGAGTGTAATAAATGAAACACAAGTCACACATTAATTAAGGTGGGCTAAGTGGCATAAAACTGGGAAAAGTGCATTAGAGATCGAAATCATCGCTCATGCATTGAGAAAACTAAGTATAGAGAAAAAGTGCACAAGCGCTAAAAGTAAGTGCTTGTGCATATAAAACTGACTTTGACAAAAATGCACAAGTGCTGATTTTTACCACATGTGCACTTTTAGGACTTAGAAAATTTAAAATTCCAACATGTAGGAGCGTTGAAAATCAACGCTCCTACACTTTTGCCAATTTTCACAACTCCCAAAGGCTGGAAGCTAATGAAGATGTTTGTTTTGAAGCTCTTCAATAGACAAACAGGAGGGGACACTTAAAAAGATTGTTTGATATTTTGGAACGCACTTCAAGGTGGATTGAAATTCACCTCATTTTGCATGCTTAAACATCACGAACGTATGAAATAGACAAGTTTCATAGGTGGTTATCCATGGATCAAGCGCTACTAGATTATACAATAACAACTAGCTCCGGCTAGGGATCTTCCTTCAATAGTTCTCTGAAATGAATGAAGGTTGAAGAACTCTAGAATTCAAGTGCCTTTATCCATCCATTGGGCTTGGAGTCAAGCGACGATGACAAAAAGACTTAAAACAAAAAGACACAAGGACTAAAAATAAAAAATATTTACATTTGAATGCCTGTCACTTTACTGCGTAAAGTGTTTGAGATGTTGCCTGCTGTGAGGAAGGGAAAATGGCGTTCCATCCTCATATGCCAATAGGAAACTATTTTCACCATGTAGTTGATGAACCTTGAAAGGTCTTGTCTACAATGAATCAAACTTTCCATGCATACCTTTTGGTTCTCTTCACTTGTCCCATAGGAGAACAAGATCACCAATTTGAAAATCTCGAGACTTGGCCTTGTCAAAAAGCTTCTTGACCTGGTCCTGATGTTTTGTGATGCGTTTAACCATTTGAACTTGATTCTCTTCCAATTCAGAGAGATACATAATACGCTTATCAACAGAGTTATCAAAAGTCTCCCCTCAATGGCCTTAGCCAATTTGAGGGTTGGAAGTCCCAAGGTTATGGGAATCTCGACATTCAACCTGTACAAGAGTTGAAAAGGAGACATGCCAATCACCTGCTTCAAAGTTATTCTATCTGCCTACAAAGCATTGTACAAAGCTTTGTGCCACAAATGTTGATTCTCGTCCACCAGCTTGCAGATGATAGTCACCAAATTCTTGTTGCTTGATTTAGCCTGACCATTACCTTGTGGGTAATAGTCGGAAGAGTGTGACAAAGTTATGCCATTTTCAAAACAAAACTCTATGATCTCATTTGATGAGAAGGAAGAAGCATTGTCAGCAACAATTATTTTTGGCACACCAAACCTAGAAATGATATTCTCTTTTAAGAAATTACACACCACCTCAGAAGTAGCATGTTTACTCAGAATTGATTCCACCCACTTGGTGAAATAATCAGTTGTAGTTAGGACATAGGTGTGTCCTGCACTTGATGATAGATTTACTGCACCGATGAAGTCAATTCCCCACTGCTGGAAGGGCTCTTCAATAACAACTAGTTTTAAAGAAAAAGTCGCCAACTTTGGATTTCCCACAAACTGTTGAAACAACTCGCACTTATGCACCCAAAAGTACACATTTTGAAAGAGTGTGGGTCAGTAGTACTTCACTCTCAGGATCTTGTGAGCAGTCACTAGCACTGAAAAGTGTCCTCCACATGCTAAGTCATGGTATGACTTTAGCAATATTTCCTATTGTTCTTGATCAACACATATTAAAAAGGTTCCATCCAATGCATGTTTGTACAAACCGTTGTCCCATAGGATGAAGTTTGCTGATTTTAGCTTGATGGTTATTTTTTCCTTTGAGGTCAAATGATCAGGAAATTCCCCATAAGTGAGGAAATGGGTGATGTTGGAATACCATTTGTCGGTGGTGCTGATGAACAACACCATTGGAAGTTCACTTGAGTCTACCTCTTCATTTCCTGAAACTTCTTCATCAAGATTATTTTCAGCGATGAGCTGGCATAGTCCACGCCCACATATCAACTTGGTAGGTTTCATTTACATGTCATATTCCTAGATCTTGGCAATCCAAATTCCTGTTGTGTTAGGATGGACTTAACAGTTGAATATGGGACTAGAACTTTGACATGGCTATTTAGAATGTAGAATCGAAAATGTTTAACTTTGACCACAATGAAAGTGTTTTTTTCCATCTGGGATTATTTCAATACATAATTCTTTATAGGGCAGCTCATGAATGCAATTGGAGATTCAAAACCATCACTGTTCTCTTGCACTAGAATCGCTGAAAGTGTATGCTCAGAAGCATAACTATACATGATGAATTCTTTGGTATAGTTAGGGCAGACTAACACTGGCGCATGAGCAATGGCCTCCTTGATGTTATCGCACACAGCTTTCCCTTCTACCGTCCAATGAAAAGTGGTATTTCCTTTCATCATATTTACAATATGATGAGTTTTTTCTACAAAGTCTAGAAGGAATCTTCGCAGAAAGTTTACCTTGCCAAAGAAGGAATGGACAACCTTCTTGCTTGATGGCAGAGTAAGTGATTTGATACTATTGACTCTTTCTGAGTTAATCTTGATTCCCTCTGTGGACACTACATGACCAAGAAGTTTTCCTTCTATAACCCCAAAAATTGACTTTTTGGGGTTCAAGGAAATACCATGTTGTCATCATCTCTCCAAGATTTTCCTTAGGTGGTAACAATGTTCATGACGCTTTTTAGAGAACACCGTGAGATCATCAAGATACACCATGATAAACTTACCCATCACATCATGAAAATCCAAGTCCATCACTTGTTGGAACGTGGCGCTAGCATTGATCAAGCCAAAAGGCATCTTGCGATACACAAAGGTACCCCATGGCATTGTGAAAGCTATCTTGTGTTGATCACTTGAATTAACTTCAATCTGGTTGTAACTGGAGAAACCATCTAGCATGGAGAGCATCTCGGATCTAGTTATGTTTTGTAGAACTTGGTCCATCATTGGAAGAGGATACTTATCCTTAAGTGACAGCTGGTTTAGATTTATGAAATCCACACAAATATGGATCTCACCATTTTTCTTATGAACGGGAACAATATTTGCTATCCATGTTGAATGATGGATAGGGAATATTATTCATAGGTTCAACATTTTTTGAACTTCTACAAGGATTGTTCCAAAAATCTTTGGGTTGTTTTGCCTTTGCTTTTGTTTATAAGGCAATGCTCCAACCTTAAGGGGAATGTCATGTTGTACCTCCTCTAACCAGAAGGATTTCAAATCTTCATATGAATATGCTAAGACATCCATATACTCTTGTAACATCTGGGAAAACTATTTCATTTCTTCAACCGTGCAACACTTGCCAATGTTTACCATCTTAGGATCTAATTTAGTTCCTAAGTTGATATGTTCAACCTCATTAAATGAATTGAAGTTTGAGAGTTGCTTCTTGACATAGCGATCATGCTTATCAAAAAATTTCTCTAAAGATACCAATCCTCTAGGAATTTTATTCCCTTTAAGCTGCAAGAGTTCTTCACCCGTAATTGGATGAATATAAGACACAAATTCTCGATGTGGAGAATCACTTCCTTCAAAGTAAAATTCATCAAAATTTTATGCTTTCTCCAAAAATGCAACAATTTGATGATCATCGTTGAAAATTTGCCATTCTCTGAATTATTAGGAACACTTGGGCAAAAAACCAACTCAATGGTATTGCTGGAACCTTGAAAGTCTTTATGCGGTATAAAGAGCATGGTTGAATCTGCTAAGGAATTAGCTCTGGTATTATATTCCCTTGGAACTACGAATATATCAAAAGCCTCAAATTCCTCAATGGAATCCCAAACAAGATTGCGATAATGCCTGAGCCTGTCATTTTTTGTTTGGTACAAATTTCTTACCTGACATACTATCAATTCGGCATCACGTTGTGTATGAATATTTTTTATACCTTTCTTTAGTGCAACTTGCATTCCTAATAACAAAGCTTCATATTCAGTAGTGTTATTAGTGTTATCAAATTGTAATTTGAAAGAGAAAGGGAAAAAATTTCCTGTAGGGGAAATGAAAACCATTCCTACTCTGCAACCAGTGGAAGAGCAATTGCCATCAAACTCAAGTAACCAAATGCCATTTGGGTCATCAAGGCTGACAGTATCAAAATTTGAAGATTCATTATCTGATGAAGTTTCGTGATCTAAGATAGATAAGTCACTTGATGATGACTCATTTTTTGTTGATGAAGAATCATCGCTCTCCAACTCATGTTTGGTCGAAGATTCACCAACCTCTTCTGTTTGCAGATAGTAAGTTCCCATGCTTGAAGACTCAAACAAGAGCTGAGCTCTTGGGTCGTCTAATTGGGTTACTGAAACTTTGATTCCTTTTCAGGAATCAATTTTTGCATCACACCTTTCACCAGTATTTTGGCTTCAGACATGTCCATGCTTAGTTCTCCTCCAACATCCTTACAAAAATTGCATCCGAGGAGGATTCCGTAAGACGCTGGTACATCAGCTACAAGAACTGTCATCTTTATCTTCTTCTCTAGGTACGCAACAAATGCATACTATGCATCCTTGATCTAGCTGATCAAGGGAACTTGTTTGTTCTCCATGGAGAAACAACAACTAAAGGTTTTGGTTAGATCCAAGCCTAAGGCAATAGCTACTTTGGCGAGCATCACATTTTCAGATGCACAAGAATCTATAATACAATTACTTAATTTAGAGTTGTTTAGAAGTAGCGAGATGAAAAATGGATCAATGCATTTGGAGGCTATTGGAGAGTTGGACACAAGGTTACTCTATGGTGTTTTGGGTGTAGGAGCAACATGAACATCAAGAGGTGGATCCTGACTTGGGGTAATTCCCTTATCTTGGATGAACTTGATGAGTTTGTCAAATTGTTCGGGGTTGGCTTTGAGGTACTTAGCCTCAGACATCTAGACCTTGGTTTTCTTGGCATGGTCAATAATTTCAAAATCCTAGAAATAATTGTGTAAACTAGAAGTGGTAACTTCACTGATAGGTTTGATGAAAGGCACACTGGTCTTTGGAATTGGAGGATTGGAGGATTGGCTTTGGGAGTAGCAAAAGCTTATTAAGGGGGAAGAGGTGCACTTACTTGTGGGTTTGCTGCTTTCTTGGGTTGCCAAGGGAGAGGAGAACCTCTTTTGACAATTGTAACTAGTTATTTCTCCTTTGTTGGTGGAGCAACAACTTAAGCTTTATCAAGTTGATTTTGTTGATGCCATGCAAAAAAACATAAGTGTCCATCACTAAGTCATCTTCATCATCTTCATCCGCCATTTGCAAGTAGCCAATCTTGGAGTCGCTAGCTAATTCAATTTCTTCATCTTGGAAGAGATCAACATTTTCTTCCACAGGATAATCTGGCTATGCATATTCATCTTGTTCAGCTTCATAGTATCTTGCGACAATATTGTTAGGTGGAGCTTCAAGTGCAAGTCTCCCTTGTGGTGTTGGAAGGTGGTTTTGATTCCTGTTCCTAGCATAGTTGGGGAAAGTCCTTCTTGGGATGTCCTTATAGGTTTTTTTGTTGTTAGAAACTTTCTTTTTCAAAGCTAAGTTTTCATTCACCAACCTTTGGACCATGGGATTTGCAAAGTTGGAACTGGCGTTAGGAGTATTGGCATTAGATGTTGAAGATACCGATGCTTGCATCCTTTTGTTGGTATTGGTGCTCATCCTTATTTCTCCAGCAAAGATCATATTGTCTTCAAGACTGGTAGCTAATTGTTGAGCTCCTTCAACATTGGAAATATTTTCCCTACATAAGAAGAAACTTACTTTGGGGAGTTGCATGTTGATAAAAAAGCACTTCAGGTTATGATCTATTGGTCTAGCATTGTTTGGAATCTGCGTCACCAGCTTGTTGAACTTAGCTACAAACTTGTGCTTGGGTCCATGGGCCTCTTTTTGCATGGTTGTGAGTTGCGCCAACAAAGCGTGTGCATCTTCAGTAGGTTTGAATATTTCTTCAAACTTTGTGCAAAGAGTGGCCCAGTTGGTGATTGAAGCATTTGGAAGAGTATAGAGCCATTCGGTAGCAACCCCTTGGAGGGATTCAATGAACAATGTTATAGAAACGTCTTCATTCTCTATGCCAAGAACACCACAAATGATGTAGAAGGCTGAAATGTGTTCATTAGGATGTTGTTTTCCATCTCTTAGAAACTTCGGTAGATGCTTTCTTGAAACACAAGGAAGTTCATGCAGAGGTGCGGCCAAAAAGAGGGGGCCAAAAGAATTTCCCCATAGCCCTATAGGTGGTGTGGCCATGACTGATTGCACAATAGGTACTTGAATTGGACACCTATGATAAATAAAGAATTCACTTGGAAGATGAGATCTTAACCTTCTTGGAGGAAAACTCGTTGTGCGCTTCAACGGTGACCTTACTCACAGAGGATTAGGTGGAGAGTTATGTTGCAACAAGTCTTCAAAAAGTGGATCTGTTACTCCTTGATCCCTCAATCATTGCATATACCTTCTATCCACCATAATGTAGATCTGAACAAGATAGAGATCAAAAGTAACAATATACAAGAAAACAATAAGAAATTGAAAAACTTGTTCACTTTAATTAAAAACATGAGGCTTTAATTGCGCATGTCGTTCCCCAGTGGAGTCGCCAAAAAATTGTTGGGTGAAAATTATGTAATCATCTTTTCAATATATTGTACACAACTTAGATTTCAACCACAACTGTGTGAGATATAATCTATCCTTTCAGAAAGGGGAGGTGCCCTTCTTAGTGCTTACAGAAGCTAAGTAAAACTAACTAAATAGTCACAAAATGTACACTACAACTATGAGATGGGGGGTGTGTTTCACATTCACGCTTCTCTATTTTTTTAGAGAAGATGTTTTACAATGCTTCACAGTTGATAGTTTTGATTCAAAATAAATTTAAAATAAAAAAAGCAGTAATTCCAATACCTCTATCTTGTCAAAGCAAAGCTTAGAGATACCAAGTATGATAATAAGAACAATAAAATGGGAAAGGAAAGCTCACGAAGGCACAAAGTCATTTTGTAGGTTTTTCACTGATGGATCTGTGAGAGATGTATCATTTGTCGTATTAGAAGTACAAAGTCTTCTAGATACAACAATTCCACAAACAACATGAAAAATTACAAGCACAAAGTCTTGCAGATCATTCAACAATAGTTACTCAAACATAAACATAAATTCAAATAAAGAATGTAACATAAAGTTTACATAATTTATTTGAAGCCCTTCAGATCTCATCTACTAATCACTACCAATATGATCAATCCACAAGATTATCGATTCCAACACAAACTCTAGTATGCAATTCTCTTCTTTATTGATTAGATTTTCATTCGCAAACATGAACACAAGTTTCACAAATTTTCTTCAAAAATGGCAGCACTTCGTTGCAAAATACTAAAGGTAAAGATTACAATAGAAATCCCTCTTATAATTTATAAAAGAGAGGGAAGAGAAAATATAGGAAATTAGTTGAGTAAAATTAGGGAAGTTAGGTGAGCTAATTTAGGAAAATCTCACCTAACTTTGACTAAGTCAAAATGTTGTCCATCTTTGTGGAACTACATCTCAAATTTTACATGTAATTACACTTGCTAAAAAGACATTTAAGATGTCAAAAGCTATTTGCAAAATGCATAAAGAGAAACATAAAAATATTCAACACTAGAGATCAAGAGTCTTCATGGTTCCTTGCTTTGGGCGCGGAAGTTTTCATACTTCTTGTTCTCCTGCATGAATGCATCATCTGGACCGACTGTATAATCTACAAGGGTGTGAACTATTGTGATCAACCTTCTGGTAGATGAATGACTTTTCTTGCACTTGTGAAGATGCATCTTGAGATTATGAAGGGTGAGTTGTAGCTCATAAGTGACATGTATTGAGGCTTTTGAAAAGCTGGCATCCTCAACTTGTTGTATGATGGCTTCTTCATAGATTTTGGATAGTTCACTAGATCAAAAGATGTCACCTTCAGGATCACTTGATGAAATCTGGAGAGAAACTGCAAGGATGGTGAATTAACAGGCATTAGCAGAAAAAGTAGCAATGGGAAGCATGAAGTGAGCAAACGATGTTGAGCAAGCGTGAAATGAGCAATTAGGCACATAAAACAAAGCAAGAGCGAAGAAACAAGGTATGGAGCAAAAATGAAGCAATTTTGAAGTGTTTAAGGCAAAAATTGCCAAATGTGTAGGAGCGCTGAAAATCAACACTCCTACACTTAGAGAGATGATTTCAGATGTAAGGGTACTAAAAAATAGCACCCTTACATGTCCAACATGTAAAAATTGTAAAATGTGTCAAGGCACTGAAAATCAACGCCTTGACATGTTCTTAGACTTAGAGAAAAAATTGGAGTGCACAGGCGGGCTTTTTAAGCACTCTTGCAGTTTGGTGAAAATTCACTCCATGTAGGAGTGGTGATTTTCACCACTCCTACACTTGGAGTTAGAGAAAAACTCAAGTTTAATGGCGTTCAAAAACACCGCTTGGCCATTTCAAGTGATTCTTTCAATGTCGATATGGCACAAACTTTTTGGAATGCATTCACTCAAATTTTCGCCGCTTTGACATTTGATGGAAAACTTGAAATGAAAGAGGAACAAAATACATTGAATGAGATAGAGAAGAAAATGGGAAACCTGGGGCATAAAACAAAAGCGTAGAACATGAGCAATGCAAATGGCTTGAAATTCAAAATAGAAGAGGAAAGCTAGGTGTGACAAAGAAAGGAGGAGAAAATGTAATCATTAAAGAGTTTAAAACCTAATCACATAAGAAGTTCATGACAAGATTGAAACAAAAATATAGAGTTTCTTGAAACAAATAATAAGAAGAACTCGATGAAGAAATAGAAGCGATAACATACGTGAAAGAAGCTCAAAACCCTAACTTGAATGCAAGCATGAAGAAATCTCCAAATGTGGCTTGAAGGAGGTTATAGGGAAACCAACTCAATGAGGAATGAGAGAAAAATGAATGGAATGAGGGCGACCTAACTTAAAATCACTTAAAAGTGATTTAAGAGTGTAATAAATGAAACACAAGTTGTGCATTAATTAAGGCAGGCTAAGTGGCATAAAACTAGTAAAAGTGCACTGGAGATCGAAATCACCACCTATGCATTGAGAAAACTAAGTATAGAGAAAAAGTGCACAAGCACTAAAATAAGTGCTTGTGCATATAAAACTAACTTTGAAAAAAATGCACAAGCGCTGATTTTTAGCACTTGTGCACTTTTAAGACTTAGAAAAATTTAAAACTCCAACATGTAGGAGTGCTGAAAATCAACATTCCTACACTTTTGCCAATTTTCACAACTCCCAAAGATTGGAAGCTAACGAAGATGCTCGTTTCAAAGCTCTTTGAAAGATGGACGAGAGAAGACACTCAAATAGACTATTTGAGATTTTGGAACACGCTTTGAGGTGGATTGAAATTCACCTCATTTTGCGTGTGTGAACATCACAAACCTATGAAACAGAGAAGTTTCATAGGGGGGTTATCCTTGGATCGAGCACTGCTAGATTCTAGGATAACATCTTCGACCCCTAAAAATACCTCAGTTCATGGTAGAGAGAATGATTGCAGCCACATATGATAGGCATGTAGACAAAGAAGGAAATAAGCATTTTCAACTCCTATCGAGGTGCCAATAATATCTCTACATCACAATATACTAGGCACGAAATCGCTACTGCTCTGATACCATATCAGATTTTGTGGAGCAAGTGAATAATTTGGTTTGCATTATGGAACATATTTATACACGGAGAAATGATAAAACCTATGTATATTCTGGTAGTGATGGGTTCAACAAAATACTAACCAAATTCCTAAATGTACTATCAAACAATAACAAATCAGAACCAAACAATAACAAACTATCTACGGGTGGACAATGGTGGAATATACCAACATAATGAGCTTCTTTTCTCTCACTTTTTCCCAATACTCTTCCCAAAATAACATTCTCACAGGTCTTCCAATGACTCATCTTCTCTTATTTTTAAAAATAATTTTTCGAGACTCATAAGTCCCTCTGCAGTTACACATACTCCTTGCAACAATTTCTCACTCACAAAACTATCCTCTACCCAACAAAGACTCTGGAAGATACTTCCTCTACCCACCCTCTCCCAGTGGAGGAACTCTACACCTTCTACCCAACTTTGTCTCTACTAGAGGATAGTAGTCACAAACCCTCTTTCATGCCTACAACAAACATACTTTCTCACAACTCTCTCTCTTGTAGCTTCACCGTATCACTCTTCACCAAAACAAGCTCTTGCAACAAACTCACACTCAACACATCTCACACTGCAACAAGATCAACCTACTCCGATACCATTTGATGTAGTACAAGGATGGGGTTTTTTGTCAAACAATCCATCCAAGTAGCCATAACATAAAATGCATTCTCATTCCACAATTTCAAGCATGTGCAATTAGAAATCTAATGAAAAATGTTTCCAACTTCTTTAAACAACACGTTGAGAAAATCAGATGTTTATTAAAAATCCATTAAATTTCTAGAAATACTCTCAACAACTTGTGATAGATCACTTTTAAAAATTAATTTGAGCTTGCAAATGAGATCCTCATTCCCTAAAAACTTGTACAATGTGTAATGTCCCCTTCTCACCAGTGATCAGTTCAGTCACTCTTCAACCTATTCCGAAGGCCCATAGGCTCATTGAGGTAAAATTAGGGCTTCCTTGCTTGGAGGTTTGAGGCATTTTTTTGGGTGTTTACTATTTATAGTAAATACTATTTTTAGCAATGGTCCTATTGGCAATGCTTCAGTGTGTTCTTTTCTTGTTGGAGCAGTTGGTATTTTTGATGTAGACTTCAATACACAGTATTTGTGGCATGTTTTTAATTACAAGGAAATTAATGTTCTATTTTCCAATTGACCCCTTGGCCTAGTGGAATAACTTGAAGTTGTGTTTAAAAGAGGGGCTTGGAGTGGGATGCCTTCATTAAGGTGTTTTAATAATTTTTTAATAAATTTTTTATGTTGCCTTGAAGTGGGATGCCATCTTGAGGAATTATGAATTTTGGAAATTTGAAAAGTTTCTCCAGTGGCTTTTGGCGTGCCTTGAAGGGAAGTTGATGAGTTTTATTCTTTTCTATAAAAGTGAAGCTTGCTCCAGCATTTGGTATCCATGAAATTATGCTAAAGTTATGCTATCAAAATGACATTGTGATTATTTATTCAAGGGATGCTTACCTCCTAGATTCCAATCAATTTCATGTTTGAAAGACAACACCTAATTGGTTTTATTGCTGCTTCTCATCCAGACTAGCAGATTGAGCCTATTTGTTGAAGAATTTTGGAGTTTTGTCAACTTCTAAGTTGCTGGTTCATATACAGCTGAAAGTGAATTGTGTATGCAGCTCATTGAATAAATTAAATTTGGTTCTGTGCATTGATGTTATGTGTATTTCTACTATGGGCGACCCTTTCCACCAAATTTGAGAATTTATTATAAAGTTTTTGATTTTATATGACAAAGTCACCCTTCAAGGAGGGTTGTACCTTTCATTCTTGGTCTTGGGATTTGTGCCAAATAAACAAGGATGCACTGATTTAGTTTTATGATCCGATTTGGGGTGCCATCCTCCTAGAAGACCTTTGCACTTCGCTTCATGCCATTCAGAGGTATTTTGAATGAGTTATGAACATATCATTGGTTTCACAGTTGTTGGTTTACTAGTTCAGTTTGCTGGTTTTTATAATTAGACTGTAATAAGTTCAGATTTTGGCTTCCATTTTCAGTATTTGAGTTGTTTAGTGCTTGCAAGAACTATTCCTCTCACCTTGCTTCATTCTATCATTGCAACACATTGTAATTTGCAGATTTCTTATTTGTAAGGTTGAGAGTTAGTAGTACTAATCCAACCATTGTTAATTCTACATTTACTTGTGCTTCTAATTCACATATAATAACCCCTGGATGGTTTACCGCCAGTGAGGAGGAAAATTACTTGTACTTGTTATTCTCACCCACTGTTAAGTGGTGAATCTCCACTCTTGAGTGGATGCCCATCGTAGCGGAAGAATTAGATAGTTTGATGTTTCTATGGCTAGTTATCCACCTAGTTATTTCAATTTCTAATAATTACCCCATCATATGTTAGCACCTCGCCCTCACTGGGATCTTGAGTATACATTCTTGATGTTGAGTTTTATATTCAGTTCAGTTGCATTATATTTCTGTATCAAGTTTGGATACTAGGGACCCTCTGACCATATTCCTGCCCCTCTTCCTTAAGTGGGTTTAGGGTGCATTCTTGGTTAGAGTTGCTTTGATAGTGTTTTGGATTTGGCGCTAATGCTAATCAAGTTGGCCAAGTGCTGGTTGTGTTGTGTAAATTCAACGAAAAAATTGGTTAGCACATTTTAGTGGTATCAGAGCAAAAGACCCTGCCATCCTGTGACATCTTGCAGTCAGTTGTCTGATGAGTGAAAAAGAAACTAGACCATTCGCCAGAAGTCAGGCTAGAACTTAGCATCATTTTCCACCCATTCCAAAAGCAAAGACATTTTTAGAAGCATTAAGAGATCTTGGAAAAAAAGTTGAAGGAGCTGGTCAAACGATTGAAATAATGTCAGACAGTGTTAGGCAAGCTAATGAAGAAAGGGGAAGAGTAGAAAAAAAGTTTGATGGGATGATCAACATGATGTCTTGATTATTGTCCAAGTTGAATCAACAAGCAGCACAAAATATCATCCAACCCCAAAATAATCCAATTGGTGAAAGCAGTGGAGTTAATGGGAATAACAGTAATGGCAGTCCTGAGGTGAATAGAAGAGATAGGATTGCAGGTCAGCATACTGCAACTTCTAGTGGGCCCTTCTCTAGACCTCTTTTCCCTAATTTCACAACAAGGGAAGAGCAACAACCAGTTGAAGCTGCATTACCATTTGCTGATGATGTACATCAAGCTTATATGGAATATGCTTCTTTACCTCTTGACATGGGAGATGCTTGGACCTTTGATGAATACATGAATCAAAGGAGTCGAAGAAATGGTGGAAGGAATGAGCAACATCTTCCTATGGTGCCTAGAAATGATTTTTATCAAGCTTTGGGAAAGATAACCTTGGAACACTTTGATGGTGGTAATAAGTGTACAGCTAGATCATGGGTACAAAAATTGGATAACTACCTCTCTCTCAGACCAACGCCAGAGGAAGATGCAATTAAATTTTCCATGTTGCATTTGGATGGAGTGGCTCACGAATGGTGGACTCATGGTTTGGTCACTCTTTTCCATAACCTCATCTGCACCTATGATGAGTTTACCAACAAGCTGATTGAAAGATTTGATACCAAGGATCCTGAGTTGAGATTCAGAGAATTGGCATAGTTGAAGCAACAAGGATCTTTAGAAAATTATGTGACTGATTTTTAAAGGTTATAAGTAATGGTACCTAACATTACTGAGAGAAGACTTGTGGTTCTCTTTTCTGAAGGATTAATGGAGCCTTTGAAGGGATGGGTCAAAGCTTTTGATCCACCAACTTTAGATGAAGCCATCAAGAAAGTAAGAAGCATGGAGTTGGCAGCCCCAAGGCCTAAGTTTCATTTGAAACCTTTCAGCCATAAGAAGGATACCAAACATTCTTCAAATCTGCCAAAGAAGTTTCCACCAAAGATGTCAGAAGAGCTTCGAGAATAGCTTAGAAAGGATGGTGTTTGCTACACTTACCATGAACCTTGGGTTAAGGGTCACCGTTGCTATGGAAGAGGAAAAGCACATCAAATGGAGGGCTATTCTGATTATGGATCAGAATCTGATTCATCTTATTAGCAATACGAATCAACAAGTAGTGATGGTGAAGAAGCTCCATAAGAGAAGCCTAATGAGGTTGGAGATGGTAGTGCTTTAGAACAACTATCAAGCTTTCAAAAAAATGAATCCTTTCAGGTTCGTGGAGTGGTTGGTTCTCAAAGGATAGTTGCTCTAATTGATACTGGAGCAACTCACAACTTCATTGACGAAGGATTGGTGACAAAGAGAGGATTGAAGACTGAAGAGTTTGAAGGCTTCAAAGTAATGGTAGTAGATGGTTTCACCATGTCATGTACAAAGAATATTCCTAACCTTTCTATTTAGTTAGGTAATTATGAAGTAAAAGATGATTTCTATGTTGTTGGTATTGGTGATACCAATGTCATGTTGGGAATACAATGGCTGCAATCTCTTGGAGAGATCACCTTGAATCTACAAACAATGAAGCTGAAATTTCAAGCTGATGGAAAGAAGGTTGTTTTCTGAAGAATGGAAAGAATGGAAAGACTGATCTGTCATGATCAAGTTGAATGGGCAATAGAGTGTATGGTCCTACCAGCTGATCCAGTGGAAGAGAAGAGGCAATATCATCCCGATATCCAAGCCTTACTTACCTAGAAGAGTAAAGTCTTTGGTAGCCTACATCCTGGGAGACCTCCTGAAAGAGGTTTTGAGCATGTGATTGAAGTAGGAGCAAAGCCCATCATCACCATGCCTTACCATTATCCTAAGAAGCAAAAAGATGAAATTAAGAAGGCCATCAAAGAGCTTTTGGAGATGGGTTTTATTTGGCCAAGAAAAAGCCCTTTTGCTTTAGTTGTGGTGTTAGTAAAAAAGAAAGATGAAACAATGTGTATGTGTGTTGACTACCGTGCATTAAATCAGAAGACCATCAAGAATAGATATCCTATTCTTAGGATTGATGAGCTTATTGATGAGCTCCATGGGGCTATGTTTTTCTCGAAGATTGATCTTCATTCGGGCTATTATCAAATCAAAATGAGGGAGGCGGATATTGAGAAGACAACTTTTAGATGCCATTTTGGGCATTTTGAATTTCTTGTCATGCCTTTTGGTTTGACAAATGCTCCAACTACATTCCAATCTTGTATGAACAAGATTTTTAGATAGCAGTTGAGGAAGATCGTGCTCATCTTCTTCGATGATATTCTCATCTTCAGTAAGTCTTGGGAAGAGCACCTCAAGCACTTAGAAGAAGTCCTTAGCATTTTGGAGGTGGAATGTTTGTTTTCCAAAGAATCAAAGTGTGAGTTCGAGATGACGAAGCTATTGTATCTCGGCCACATCACTAGTGCCAAGGGTGTCAAAGTTGATCCATCCTTAATTGACCACCTCCAAAGAATATTTCTCACTTGAGAAGATTTTTAGGTTTGTGCGGATTCTACAGAAGATTTGTTAAGGGATATTCTCACATGGAAGCCCCCCTTACAGATCTTACAAAGAAAGGAGCTTTCCTATGGACAAATAAGACACAAGGAGTCTTCGACAAGTTCAAGCACATAATGAGCTCATGTCGGGTGTTGGCCCTACCATATTTCACAAAGCCCTTTGAATTGCAATGCGATGCTTTAGGTGAGGGAGTTGGAGCTGTTCTCATGCAAGACAAGCACCCAATTGTCTTTGAGAGCTATTCTCATGCAAGACAAGCTCCCAAAACCATGTTCAACACTTCTTGGCTTGCTTTTTCTTCACTTTTTCCATTCTAGAGCTTTTAAAACCCGTCACTTTTTTCCTTTGACTACTCCCTCATTCGTACAAATTTTCTAAAATAGTTTATGGGTTTCATGCATCTCCTTTTCAGTTTTTCAAACATTTTGAATTTTCCCATTTTGTTAAGAAATGAGAAAGTTATGCCCAATCTACTGAGACTAGGTCTCACAGTTACGATCCAGACAATCTTCATCTCCCCAAAATGCCAGTCAAACCTTTACCCTCTCGATTCTGACATGGTAATTCATGCAATTGGCCTCTTCAATGTTTTTGTCAGGAAAATTTCAAATCTTTTCCAAAATTGTCATCCATTCCTTCTTTCAGCACATCCACTCCCACAAAATTTAATTCCTTTTTTTTTTTTAATTTAATCCAAGGAGTTACAAAAGCAATAAAAAATTAATATTCCAACCTAGATGTTGGATGCTACATTCCAAATGTAATGTGAAATTATACCAAATGCCTTGACATTTCATCTGAATTTGGAGCGAGACAAAGTGTTGAAAGAAGGGGCCTTTCAAGGTTGCTGAAGAGAGTTAATTTCCAAAATTGAAAAAGGCAAAATTAAATAAAAGACTTTTTTGGTTGTGCAAGATGGCACTTCACGTCTATGCTCCTATTAATTTTATTTTATTTGTAAAAGATGTAAGAATCATGGAATGATTTTAACTAATTATTATTCCTTTTTAATTTCAGTAATGTTTTAGTTATAAATTTGTATTTTTTTAATTTCAAATATTAACAAAATCATTTATTTCATTTTATAATTATTTTTATATATTGAAACAAAACAGATTATAAACAAGTGACGCAAGCGTCGAGTTCCTGCCGAGAGGTAAAAAGCATGTAGCTATGAGTTATAAAAAGTTTTTAGATAGCAGATAGGAATATAAATGCATTTAAAATAGCTAGAAAAGTTTGAAGCAATTTTTAGTAGTGCACTATTGCATGGAATTTTTACGGTGCATGGGCAACATGGTCCATAGGGACATGTGAACAGGTAACATGTGTGGATGGATGGATGGGAAATTTTATTTATGGGTATCATGTATACATGGACTTTTTTATAGATATACCAGTGAATACTTGTTTTTTTTGTGTGTGTATGTATACATTTGTGAGAAGGAAGATTCTTTATGATCTTAATTAGGAAGCAAGAATGCATTATTAATTTGTAATAATTATTGAATGCAAACAATCAGAAACATTTGTAATAATGCTTGAGACATATATGCATACATGTATCCACGTGAACACAATGCATAGAAGAGTAAGATGCATAGTTGGCATGTGAACGAGTCTTAAAGCAGGAGGAGACTCAGCTCGCATTTACAATATTAAAATTATGTTTAGTGTACTATTGTAAAACACATGCTATGTTAATTAATACAATTGAGTTATTTTAGTTTATCATATCCCAATATGCAAGTGCTAATAGAAACAGTAGTGTAAGGTAGAAGATTGATAGGGGTAGCTCATTTGAGTATGAACTTTTGTAAGATTAATCAATGTTTTTTTTAATGTAGTATGAAGGTTAGTATTATATAAAGCTATTGATTTTATTATAAATAAGATTTAAATCCTGTCTATGTAATATAATAAGATATTTTTGTGTGTAGAACAATGTAATTATATTACAATAAATTGTTAGATGAATGACTAGAAAGCTATTGATTTTATTATAAATAATATTATAATGTTGTTTATGTTATGTAAATAAAAATTTGTGTTTATATAATAAATAATAAGTAATTTGCAAAAATATAATAAAGAACCTTACTACCTAAGATTATATTTGCGTATATATAAAATGAAATGTAATAATTTAACTTATTGAAATGTAATAAGTGGAATAAATATTACGATAAATTCTTAGATGAAATAGTACAAAGGTATTGAATTTATTTATAAATTAGATTTGAATGTTGTTAATGTAATACAAATGAATATTTTTTTGTGTGTATTTTTTAAACAAAAAATAATTTGAAAAGATATAAAGAATCTTATTAGGTAAGATAAAATGTAGGTACAGTAAAATAATTTACATGTTTGTAGCACTTTGCATCCAAATTATTGAGAGAGAAACATTTGTAACAATGCTTGAAGCATTTAAGTATAGATGGATGCATGTAGACATCTATGGACGTGCACATAATGCATAGAAGAGTGAAAAGCATCCTTGGCACTTGAGTAAGCCTGAAAGCGTCATGAGAGTGAAGTTGCATTTGTAGTATTAAATGAAAGAAAACAAGAGAAATAAACTAGTTAGTATGAATGCATATATGAAAGGAAAGCATTAAAATATGGATCCATGTAAAGACATATGCATGCACGGATGTGTACATGTGTCCATGTAAGTTGGTATGTTAAGAAGAATCTATATATGCCTGCATCCATAAAGTTAGAAATGTTAGCAACAATTTGCATCTTAAACAGGATAAAAAAAAATATTATTGTCTGAAACAAAGCAGCAATACATTAGTGTTTGTGGAACAAGTGTATAAAGTATATCTAACAATGCATTTGGATGCATGGAAACATGTAAATATTTGTGAAATCCGAATATACATTATAGCCTTTGAGGAATTGTCATATGTGCTTTTAGGAATCTGTAAGAAACAAGATTTAGAAAAGACGGTTTGAAAAGAACTCTTGAATAGAACTGTATTTCAACAATGAGACTCAATTTGCATTTGCAGTATTAAATGAAAGAAAACAGGGAAAATTAATTATTTATTAGCAATCCATATATCGAAGGAATGCATAAATGTATGGATGAAGGAAAAGATTTAAGCATCCATCTATGTGTACATGTGTCCATGTAAGTTGGTAAGTAAACATGAATCTATAAATGCCTATGTGCACAAACCTAGGAAATGTCAGAAACAATTTGCATTTGAAAGATATAAAAAAACATTTATGATCGAAACAAAAGAATAATACATTATTGTTTTTTGACGAAGTGTATTAAGGATATCCAACGATGCATTTGAATGCATGGATACATGTATATATTTATGAAATCTGATTATACATTTTAGCCTGCAAGAAATTATGATAGTTATTTTCAAAGCCCTCAGTGTTTAATTGCATAACCTTGATATTTTCTTCATTTTTTCCTTTGGTATGGTGTGAATTTTGTTCTAATGGATGAAGGTATATTTGAGCTATAGATAGATAAAGATATGTAAGGGTGGTAAAGAAGAATGAGCGATGTAAGTGGAACAAAGAGAAGGAATTGAGAGAATGATGAGATGCAAGTAAGGTATATGAATGCCTTATGGAAAGTATTAGATATGGGAAGCAAGGATATTTGAAACTGGATGTGAGAATGAATTGAATGTAAATGATATGAATTTATCATTTTTGAGTTTAACGCTTAAAATTAAATGCAAGATATAAAAATTTGAATGAGTGAGCTGGATTGAGAGAAAAAAGGAATGCAAGTCATTAGTGTGATGCAAGAGAAGCATATAAATGGATTTTGAAATGTAGTTGATTTGAGAAGAAACGATGTGGATGGGTGGAAATGGAAATGAGTGGATTCAATAGGATATGAAGTGAACTTTTGTTGCAAGAAAGGGTGGAATAATGTCTATTTTGTTATTGGTTATGCTTTTTAAAATCATCATAGGGCTGAGTGTCTCAATACAAATACAAAAGAAAGTCTGATGTCCCATTTCTCAGTCTCCTTCGGACTAAACAAAGTTCCAAGATCCTTGAGCTTCCTCAAAATGTGACAAGAGAAGAATAGATATAAAAATATAATGATATTTAAGGATAAAAGAGTCAAAAGAGAAACACCAATGAATACTAGTACCTTTACATGGGTGCATGTTTACATTTGCAGTAACAAATTTCCTTTATGATCTTATCCAGGAAGCAAAAATGTGTTATTATTTTGTTTCAAGTATTGAATGCAAATAATCTTAAACATTTGTAACAATGCTTGAGGCATCTATGTATACATGCATGCATGTATACATGTATCCATGTGCACACAATGCAAAGAAGAGTGAAAAGCATAAATGACATGTGAACGAGAAATTTGAATGGAAAACACTAAAATCAAGTAGAAATACAAATCTTTCAAAACACATTGAGGCTCAAGTAGCATTTGCAGTAGTAGGCGAAAGGAAGACAGGGAAAACAAACTATATATCAACAATGCATATATCAAAGGAATGCATAAATATATGGAGCCATGTAAACATTTATGTATGCATGGATGTATAGATGTGTCGATGTAATTTGGTGCATAAAGAACAATTTATAAACGCATGTGTGCATAAAGCAAGAAATGTCAGGAACAATTTACATTTGAAACATATACAATATTGTTTTTTGAACAAGTGTATAAAGGATACCTAACGATGCATTTGAATGCATGGAAACATGTAAATATTTGTTAAATCTGATTACACATTATAAGCTTGAAGAAACTGTTATACGTGTTTTTAGGGATCTATAATAAACAAAGTATAGAAAACACATTTTGAAAATAACTCTTGAATACAACTCTATGTTATGAGTGTTATTTTCGAAGCCCTCAGTGTTTATTTGCATAACCTTGATATTTTCTTCATCTTTTTCTTTGTTTGGTATGGTGTGAATTTTGTTGTGATGGATGAAGGTATATTTGAGGTGTAGATAGATAAAGATATGTGAGTGTTAAAAAGAAGAATGAGTTATGCGAGTGGAACAAAGAGAGTGAATTGAGAGAATGGTGAGATGCAAATAAGGTGTATGAATAAGTTATGAAAAGTATTTGAAATGGGAGGGAAGGATATGAGAATGAATGGGAATGTAAATGGTATGAATTTATCATTCGTAAGTTATATGCTTACAATTAAATGCAAGAAATGAAAATTTGAATGAGAGAGGTGGATTTAATGAAAAAAGGAATGCAACACATTAGTATGATGCAACAAAAGCAAATAAATGGATTTTGAAATGTATTTGATTTGAGAAGAAAGGACATGCAAGGGTGGAAATGGAAATGAATGCAATCAATAGGGTATGAAGTGATTATTTCTTGCAACAAGGGGTGGAAGCATGCCTAGTTTGGTATTGGTTATGCTTTTAAAAATCATCATAGGGCTCAGTCCGTCAATATAAACACAGAAAAAAGAGCCATGTTACATTTCTCACTCTCCTTCATACTAAACAAGGTACTGAGATCCCTAAGCTTCCTTGAAATGTGACAATAGAAGAGTGGATATAAAAATATAATGATATTTATGGATAGAAGAGTCAAAACAGAAGACAAAGTGGAAGTTGTTATGCATATACTATGGAAAAAATAAATATGGAAGGTCATCAAATTTAGAACATGCAAATGTTGATGCAGTGGAGAACATTAAATACATGGAGAGAGAAACACGTAGAGCTATTCACAGATATATGCATGGATGCATCAATAGGCACATGTATACACAGAAAACAGAACTACGTGGAGAGATGGAGATATGAACATATGTATACATGGATGTATGCATATTTGCATATAGGTACAAATGCATATGGTACATGGAAGGATGTATTCATATACACATGTAAATATGGATGAAGGCATATATGCATATATGCATGTATGGACAATATGCATAAATGTATGTCAACATATAACTTTTAATTTTGTTATATTGGAAAACTAGCACTATTCTGGTAAATCAATATTGGAAAATTAGCATTTAGATGTTTCTATTTATTAGAATAGCTTTATAAATTATTCTTGTTATTGAAATCAGTGAAATGCGATTGCATAGATTGATTAAATAAATTTAAGCAAAGGCATAGTTTATAAAACTGGCGAGTAGAGATACGTAATCCATGAGTGCAAATTAAATGCATTGAAATATCAGGAAAATGCGAACACATGCAGAGGTCAAAATAATTGAAACAAGTGCATTAAATGGCATGTGGCTGGTGGGGAGGGCATTGGAATTGCTTGGCAGCCATGGGTGACTAGGATACTTTGGCCATTAGGGGCCATTTGGCTGAAGACAAAGACAAATACATGGGTGCATGAGTCCATACATGCATATATACATGTATCCATCCAAAATATCGATAAATACATATGTAGATGGATGTGTGTATGCAATTCATAGGTGCATGTATGCATAAATCAATGTATACATGCACTGATAGATACAGTCATACATATATAGACAAATGCATGCATAGATGGCAAGATGTGCATAAATCGATATATGCATGGCTTCATCTATGGATACATATATACATAATGAAATGGAGAAAAATACACATTTATATATGCATTTATTTTGGGAGTTTGATTTTGAATCCATATGCATACTTTGATTAAAACTAGTGGTTGAAGGTACATAATTCATTCAGACAAAATTAATGCATTGAATGGCATCTGACTAAAGGAGAGACTGTTTGGATTGCTAATCAGTCTTTGAATATATAACAATTAAAAGAGATAAGTAAGTATAAGTATCCTTGGTGACATTTCACATTTTGACCTTTCAATCAAAGTCAATCAACAAAGTAGCAGTCAGAACTAAAGAAAGTTCAAGGACTATGCCGATAGAAAATCATATTTTGGACAATGGATAGACAATCTGTTGAAATTGCTTTAGAAACTTTGAAGCAAATGCATTTTGCTTCTATTTACTTTCACTGTACATCTTAAATGGAAGTCGGGTTTTGCATTGGTGCAATGTATTTGTATATTTTGATTGTAAAATCATAGTTTAGATCATTTTAAGTGTTATCCATTCGAATATTTCCTTGAAATATGAAGTATTCATCTGAGTCTTGGAGGCAATGCACAACTGTCCTATAAAGAGAGCTTTGGAACCAATGAGTTGTCATATATACATGGGTGCATGAGTCCATAGATGCATATATACATGTATCCATGCAAGTTATTGATAGATGCATAAATACATGGATGTGTGTATGTAATTCATAGGTGCATATATACATAAATCGAGGTATACATATACCCATAGATACATCCATACATATATAGACAGATGCATAAAGAGATGACAAGATATATGCATAAATCGATATATGCAAGATTGCGTCTATGGATACATAGATACATTATGAAATGAAGAAAAAGACACATTTATATATGCATTTATTTTGAGAGTTTGATTCTGAATCCATATGCATACTTTGGTTAAAACTAGTGGCTGAAAGTACATAATTCATTGATACAAAATTAATGCATTGAATTGCATCTGACTAAAGGAGAGGCTGTTTGGATTGCTAATTAGTCTTTGAATATATAACAATTAAAAGAGATAAATAAGTATAATTATCCTTGGGAACATTTCACATTTTGACCTTTCAATCAAAATGAATTAACAAAGTAGCAGTCAGACCTAAAGAAGGTTGAAGGACTATAATGATAGAAAACCATATTCTGGACAATGGCTAGACAATTTGTTGAAATTGCTTTTAAAAACTTTGAAGCAAATGCATTTTTCATTCTGTTTATTTTCATTGTACATGTTAAATGGAAGTTGGGTTTCGCATTGCTGCAATGCATTTGGATACTTTGATTATAAAATCATAGTTTAGATCATTTTTATTGTTATTCAATTGAATCTTTCCTTGAAATACCAAGGATTCATCTGAGTCTTGGAGGCAATGCACAACTGTGCTATAAGGAGAGCTTTGGAACCAATGAGCAAGTGAAGGACAATTTTTTTCAGTTGGCATTGCCAATTTCACTGTGTGCTTTATACCTCTAAAGTTAGAGAAAACTGACGAAAGAAACTATTTATTGCCTCAAGTAACTCGTTTCTACTTCTGGATAATGTAATTATTGTCCTTATAGGCAAACATGCAAAGTATGGAACCATATAAAAAGCAAGTGAACTCTTTAATAATCCCATGAAATATAGTCTTTGTATGCATTCATGTATATAGGTTTGCATGTATATATGTGTACATGTAATTATGTATATATGTTAGACAGTATGTATTTGTGCATAGGTGCATAAGGATGGTATGTATCTTTAGATTTTAGATTGCATAAGTAACATGTAGTTCATAGTCATCTAGCTAGAGTAATATGATCACTTTGTGCATATTGGTATTTAATTCTAGAAGTTGATGTTTCTAAAGTTGTTTTTTTTAATTTGGAAAGTGGTATTTAGTTGTTCTCTTGATTGTGTTTCAAAGTCAATGCATTAAATAGAATGTGGATTTATCATGTAATATAGATTTAAGTGACTAGAGATGCATTGTGATTACTTTGAGCGTTTTATTTTTTGTTATTCTGCAGATCTATGTAGTCACATGAGATGTTACTGTAGAGTCAAGACCTGGAACTGAGCTACTTGATACATGTATCCATAGATACATGGATGTGGAAATCTATCATGGTATCCATAGATGCGTAGATACATGTATCTATGGATAGATGTATTCATAGATACATTGACACATATATGGATAGATGCCTGTATACATTTGCACATAGAAACATAGATACATATATGCGTGGATGCATCTACAGGTAGAAGAATACATAGAAACATAGTTGCATGGATAGATAAATAGATGCATAGCTGGATACATAAATGCTTAAATATACATGTATGGAAATATCCATGGATTGCATATGAAGTTCCATAGACACATATATCCATGCCTGCATGTATACATAGATGCATGTATTACAATACACATGGATGCATGTATACGTGTATCTCTGGGCAAGATGCATGGTTGCATGTGAGGCTTGTAAAGTTTGTATATTTTTTATTACTGCAAAACGGTCTCATAAAGAGAGGTTTGGAACGAAAATTATGTCAACATGTGTGATAATCAGAGATTTTTTCTTGAACCTTGTTATATATTCAAAGAGTAACTAGCAATGCAAACAATGTTCCCTCTAGTCAAATGCCATTCAATGCATTGAGTTTGTATCAGTGGATTATGTACCTTCAGCCACTAGTTTGAATCAAAGTATGCATATGGATTTAGAATCAAAATCTCTTTCCTGTGAACCCATTTTTAATTTGTGTATGCATTTTCCTGGAATGCTTTTAACTAGCAGCATTGACCAATCACATTTTTCCATTTAACATATTACTTATTTTTTTGTATAGTTTAAATTTGGAGAGCTATTTTATATATTGGAAAATTAGCATTTATCTATTTTTCTATTCGTCTGAGTAGCTTTGTAAATCATTTTCATTTTACAAATTCGGGAAAATGTGAATGCATAAATTGATTAAATAAATTTAAGCAAAGGCATAGTTTAAAAGTTGGCGGCTAGAGGTATGTAATTCATGAATGCAGATTAAATGCATTAAAATATCAGGAAAATGTGAGTGCAATGCATGAATGCAAATTAAATGCATTAAATGACATCTGGCTGGAGGTGAACGTGCTGGAGTGGCTTGGTGACCATGGATGGACAGGGTACTTTGGTCATTTAATATAGAGTTAAGCCACTTGCTATGCATCTTTATTACTTTGCGTGTGTTGTTTTTTGTGTTCTGTAAGCCTGTGTTCTCAAAACCTAGATTTTGCAAATGCTTTGAGCCTTTTCGCTATGATGAAAGCATACAGGATAAAGGAATTTTGTGTACTATTATAGTTAATGTGCTCATAGGCACATATGTAAAATATGGAAACATATACAAGGGAAGTGAATTGTTCAAAAAAACTCCTCAAAGAAATGTGGTCCCATGGAATGCAATAAGTGTTCACAATGGACACTTTAGTTTTTGAAGACTTTAGTTTTTGCATGTTAACTTTGTCAGATAATGCAATTTGGCATGAACAAAGTTGAAGCCATAACATGAACAATAGAACTATTCAACTCTAAACTCTATGCTTGTAATAATTATTGGAAAAGCTGTAACTGCCATAGATGAAATAATATGAATAAAATTCTAGTTTCTGGTTTTCTTGAAATGCAATGGAAAAACTGCTATAAAGGCATAAGACAAGGTTGTGTAACATATTGCCATTCCTGTATCTAATTTCTTTGAACATGAATGCTTTACACATTTGATTGCAATAGTAACATGTCTATGAAAATGGGACAATAGAGATCACAATTCAGTAGTTTTTAGTGTGAGTTTATATGTATCTTGATACATATAAGCTCGATCTGGTATTTATGAAAACAACTGCTATGTACAGTGGAAGAGCTAATTAGTGTTACTATATGCGATATCCATATAACATAATAAATTGATACAAGGCTAGAGTAGCACATCCATAAATACATGGACGCATGTATATGTAGTTGCATACAGGGATACATAGAAGCTTAGATGAATACATGTATACATGAATATGTGCATATGTGCATATGGACATAGAGGCATATATACATGTAAATATGCATATATGCAGCAAAAGCAACATATGGATTTGTGTATACAGGAGTGTACTCTATACATTAGAATGCATGATGGAAAAGTGACTATAAAGTACAATGCATAAAAGTAGGGGCGAGACTTGGTTGCATTAATAGCATAAAATAAAAAAAGCCAGAGGAAAATAACCATTTATTGTCTCAAGTAACTTGTTAATGGTTCTAGAGTGTGCAAACATAACAACTTCCAGTTGGTCACCATAAAGTCTTGAAAATGTAAGAATCAGAAAGCAAATATTGGAAAAGCTAGGAAGAATAGAATGCAAAAGGGAACATTTAAACTATATAGTTTGAATGGCATTATGCATGGAGGGGTAATAATTATTGAACATATATGTCAAACATACATAGAGAACCATTGTCTTCATAGGTACAAAAACAAAATTAGAGTTTCAGATTCCATATTTGAGAAGACTTTAACATAGTAACCTATAGAAGTGTCTAAATGTATAATAGCAATAGAGTTTTTTAAAACCAAAGATGTCTTTAACATGTGAAAACTAGTGAAATGTCATGGAGCATGGAAAGGCAAAAAAGTAAAAGTCTGAACAATGTAAATCCGTGCTCCTGTATTGCTAGTTTCCTGTAAAGCCAACAAAATGCTATGTATTAGAAACATAGTTTGTATGGATAGTGATTTGAGGTGCTGGTTCAGAAGAGAAAAAGTTTACATATGAATGACTTTATTACCTTCTAGTGTTGTTCCCTGTTTATTTGTCAATGCAAATGGCTTCAACAATGGCATTGTTTTGGTCAAGGCTAAAATGTCCTTCAACACTGAAGTCCCGTAGGATGAATATCACTGCTGACTTGTCCTTGATATAGTCTTCATAGCTGAGCCTTTGCAGTGTGGGCAATAGACGATGCATGGTGACCTGGTCAATTGAAGACTAAATTGTTTGATTGTCATAAGTTGTTATGGTAGTTTTCAGTTGTAAACAGAATGTATAATTGACTTGTTGGTTGCACTATTTATAGTGAGCAGTTTTTTCTTGGAGTGTGCCATAAGCAGCGAATTTGAATTTGCATTTTGGACAGCATGCATGAAATGGATTGGAAAATGCATTTGTTGTTTTTAGAGTACCAGAAACCTATAGAATATGGTTCAAATTTGTTAGAGGAGACAAAAAAAACAAGTTTGGATTCACTAGTTTTTTTTTAAAAGAATGTTGTTACCTTGAAAGTTGAATGTAGTAGGCTATTGAGTTTTTCCAAGCTTCTTTTGTCATTCAAGGTACAGATGAATGTTGATCAACATGTGTGAAATGTGTTCTTCTGATCCGTTTTTCTTACAACATTCTTGAAAAGCATTGCAGGTGTTTTATTTGTATGCAACTGGTCTTCAAGTGCAAAGTATTGTTGCTCATATGTTGACCATAATAGCACCTGCAATTGAATGAGAGAATTAGATTTTATTACGGAAATTGTTATAGAGACCGCTGTAGAACATTAAAAGGTTGAAACTAAAAGAAGAGGTAAAAGTTCTGTAGACTGAAATACCTGTGCTCTGTCTATGTCAGTGTGGCCATCTTTGATATCAACTGCAAATTGGGTACCCATTTTCCTGGCACCAACTACTAGCGCAGCTATTGTGCCAGCTGGGTACTCATTTACAGTGGTTAGCAATTGGTTGATAGTCGTGCTTGGAATGAATTTGTACTCTTGACAGAGGCAGGGGATGTTTTCAGTGGTGCTTATGTTTGTTAAGATCAAAATGCAATCACAGTCACCTCTGTCATAATCTATCCTAGGTGCAACTTGGAAATCTGAGATTGAAATAGCTGATCCCGAGACTATTTTAGGCTCATGTTGATACACAAGGTTTCCACTAACATTTAACGTGATTGTCATTTCTTCTCTGTGATCTGTCAGATCAGCACGTAGCATTTCCCATGTTTTGTTGGCCTTATCCAGTGTTGCTTTGTAGACAACAAGGACGTCACCTTGGAAGGTATCTACAGCTCTTTTTGCATTTAGCTGTTCGATTGAAATGATCTTAGGTTTCTTGACTCTTGTCCTACAAGGAACAAGGATAATGTTAATTGAATGCTAATTTAATATTAGCAAGCCAGGCAAATGGCGATACAATGAAGAACCAAGTACTTTACCATTGTGTTGACTCTTGTGCAATTTGCACCTGTTTTGCTTGTCTTTTTGATACATCTTTTAGTGTCCTACAAAGAATTGAAACAATGTTATTCAAATATTTGTGATTTGGGTGAATGAGTATGAAGGAATAATACTATGAGCACTTTACTGTTGTGTTGATTCTTCTTGTGTGGTTTGTATTTGCTTTGACTGTCTTTTAGTTTCATCCATAGATCTCCTACAAATAATAGATATAGCATTGGAAAAGACATTGCAATGCATAAAGGTGATATAAGGCTATAAGTTCTATAAAGTTGAATTTGTCTATTGGGCAACATGCAATTCTAGGAAAATTGGATTGTGATCAGTCCAATATGCTTCTGATATATAGATAGAGCATATATTTGTAGTCGTGTTGGACCAAATGTGATCAATGACTGCATTGCCGATGTTGTGTTGTTGGTTTAACATAAATTGTATATTGTTCTGTTGCATATAATTGTGGAGCATTTTTTTGCTTCTGCTTTCTGAAGACATGTCGACATTAAAATTGCCTAAAATGTATAACATGTTTTCTGAATTTGTGGATCCAATAATTATTTGCAAGATTGAGATTACTTCATCTATGGAAGTTGCAGGTCTTGCATAAATATTACAAACATTGAGTTCATTGCTAGATAGCATTATTGTTGATGTGATGGCTTCAATATTTGAGGTTTCATGTTGTGTTGTTTTTGACAAGAGTAAATGTTTCTTGGTTAAAGTTGCTATGCCATGTATGTTATGTACAGAGAAGATATCAAAATATTGTAGCAAGGTATTTAGCTCGAAGGGATGCATATGTGTTTCTTGGAGACATAAGATATCAGATTGCATTATGCCATAGTCATTGACAATGTCTTCTACATGTGCTTTTAAGCTCCGTGTTCAATGTACATAGGAGCAAATGTGATTTGTTTTTTGAACATGTGTTTAGATTATCAAGTTTCCATTGTGCACATGTCTGAAGACGAGACATTTCTAGTTGTATTTTGTCTTTAACTTTGAAGTTTTTTGTAGTTAAAGGTTGTAACAGAAACAATGATTCTACTAATTTTGTTCGTGACAGAGCTGTATAGGTTAGTCCATGTTGTCTAATGCCTGTGGGATCAAAAGCCAAGGCCTCCATTGTTAATCCTTAGGATTGATGTATGGTTCGTGCACATGCTACTTGTACTGGGAATTGTTTTCTAGTTGTAATTTTCTTGTTTATTGCTATTTTCTAGATTGGCCTAGCAATGCGTTGTATAGGCACCCAGTCTTTGTCAATGATAGTAGAATAGCAGTGTGCTAGTTTTGTGCACTGCTGATGTCCAATTGATGGGTCATTAAATTTAATCTAGACAATATCAATATTGTTTTGTGTTGTATATGCTTTAAAAATTCCATCTGAACCATTGACGAGGCCATCTTGAACATTGTAATTGCCTGCATAAAGCTCAACAAGAATGTTTGGTTTCAAGCATATTTGTGATGGGAGTGTCGTTGTGTGACTGTACACTCGTATTGCATTAAGGTCCTCGTGAACTTCATCTATTGCATCTAGCACAATCATTTGGGTTGGAATGATTGATGACATTTTGTTGTTATGTGCTTGAACGTCTATTCTCCTATAGAAAAGGTGTGGAAGCAATGGATCTAATGGTATAGGATGAAACCAAATTTTGTTGATATAGTCTATGTCATGAGTTGTCTGAATGCCTACTCGTAGTCTATTAAGGATTGAAATAAATATTTCATCTTTTTGTCTCATGGTAGTCACCAATGAATAGCATTTTATGTGGTCTTTCCAGAAACTATAAGGCATTAATTCAATTGGAGTAGGCCTATTTTCAAAAACCATAGAGTCAAGGATAGGTTGCGCCTGGTAAAGGTCACCACAAAATATGCTATCAAGGTTTCTAAAGTATGTTGTAGGAATTTGCATTATGTCTCGTAGTCTTCTATCAATATACCGTAGAAATGTTGAGCCAACTAATGATATCTCGTCTATAAGAAGTATGCACAATTGATCATAGTGCATTGACATAGTGTCAAGCACTTCAGTGTTTAGAGGCAGGAATTCTAATGTATTAAAAGGTATGTGAAATGTTGAATGTAATGTGAATCCCCCTATGTTATATGCTGCTTTACCTGTATATGCAGTTAATAAGCCCTTGGGTTTATTTGGATTATTGTCAACAGAATTGCTATACATGCGAATGAGAGCTTGGTAGATGGCTTTTGCTGTAAAAGTCTTTCCTGTTCCAGCTCCCCCAGTCAAAAACAAGTGCAATGGCTCTTGTGGATTTTTCATCTTTTTTATGAGAACATCCTTAACAATTGCTTGTTGTTCTTTATTTAACATTCGTCTTAACTTGTAGTATTCATTGTTATCTATAATCTGTGGGTGCTTTGTAATTTCAAATCCATTGGAGTACATGGTATTTGGGTTAGAATGACCTATGTTTGGAAGGTCTGTTTGAATGTCATATAGTTCTTTATGGGAAAGCCTTGCTTGCATTGGCAGGTCAATGAGCTTTTCCTCTTCAAGAGACTAAAGATCATTTATAGCTTTGTCAATGTCACCCCATGCGGAGTTTGTGCTGTGGATGAACTTTGCACTATTTGTTTGAAAGGTTTGTCCATGGTACATGTATGCATGTTCCCAAGAGTCAAAGTTTTGTTTGAGTGTATGCTCATTAATGGTAAATGGAACATAGAGAACCAATTGCTCTCTACAATGATTCTCTATATCAAAATGTTTGTTGAAATTGATAAACCGTATCACATTGGGTTTGGCCTTTGGTTCAATTGTAGCACTGTATTTGTTGTATCTTGAAACAAATTCTACAAGACATATGTCCACCAGTGTCTCAGGACGTTTTAAATAGTAGTCTATAATAGATTTTGCAAGGACGTTTTCTGATTCATCTGGCTCATTGCTCAATTGTTTAACATATTTGAGTATAAATGTGCGATCATTGTTAGATCATGTATCAATGAATATACATTTTCTTGAACTGTAATTTAATGGAAATGACAGAACAATATGTGCAGCTTGTTGTGATGACATTTTTTGCAAGTTAAGCATGGCATTTCCAAGTTTACTTACCATTCGTATTGCATCAATATTGTCTTTCTTGTGGTCTATACATATTCTTTTGAATGCATATGTCATTGACTTGTCTAATTTTGCAATATATGAGCTATAGTACATAGCAGCAGCATATGCATTCAAGACAAATTGTGCATCTGTATTAGCCTTCCAAAGATCTGGAATTTTCCTTGAAAAATTATTGTGCCATATTTGTGATGGTTTTCTTTGTAAGAAAATAATAGGCCTGTTTAATGTTGAGCTCAAAGCTTCAATGTATTCATTTTCAATTAAGTTCAATTCTTTTAAGAACATTTGAAAAGTGAATGTTTCGTCATAGTTTGCTTTTTAGAGTTTTGAAAAGATGTCAGTGGCATTTGCAGTTATCGCTTCAGTCTTTTGGAGTATTGGTAAAAGTATAGTTGACTTTTGCATTGGTGGGAAAGGAAAATTGTACCTACAAAGTTGTTTTCTTGATCTCTTGCATTTCTTTGTATGATGATGTTTATGTAGCATTGCCAAAGGAAGTTCCAAATTTTCAGTGTTGCAAGTAATATACTTATCAACAAAAGCTATGATGTCCATGTTATTTTTTGTGTAGATTGGTGCATTTTAACCCATATGAGAAAATGATCATGTTTGTTTCCTTGATTTTGGAACTCAATGACTGAGAAGTAATCAATGACATTTCCAAAGAAAGAGTCATCTGTAAGTATCAATTTTTTTATTGCATTGATTCTATGTTTATAGTAACGTGTACAAGTTATAGGATCTTTTTTTATTAGTTCAAATTTGTCAACGTTTGTTGGCTGATTAGATTCTTGATGGTTTTGTGCTGATTGGTGTAGATTGTGCAGCTCTTGTAATGTTTGAATTAGTGGATCCCAATTTTGCTCAGCACTAGAGAAAGTGATGAAAAATGTCGGTGGTCCTAGTTGTCGAATCATAGCAAATATATTTTTCTTAAGTTGTGAATAGTCTGGAGAGATTCTTATTCTTTTGAAATCAACATATCCAATGTCTGATTTAAGAATTTTTTCTAGGTTTGGTTTGTGTTTAACGTCTTTTGCAAATAGCTTTCGCCCTTTTAACTAGCCCTTGTGGATTCTTATTGTCATTGTAGATAGTACTTGTTGTATTAGTACCTTTATAGCTTTGAAAAAAATGTTTGTTGTATGATATGCAAATTGTCTTTGTGACTGTAAGAGCTCCCAGCGTACTATTTTCTGATACGTAAAGTTTTTTACAATGTCATTATCACGTGGTTTGCCAAAGAATAAAGTTGGGAAATTCATTTCTTCAGCATAGATGTCCTTAAATATTCCAATTGGATACTTGTGCTCTGCAGGTGCAATTTCAATAATCTTGTCTTCCATGTTATGGATACTTCTAGACTCAGTGAATCCATGTATCAATGTTTCTGATGGGTTTTCATTTTCCATTTCACTGTCTGATTCTGTTTCACTTGTATTTTGTGGACTATTGTCTTCGTTTTCTTCAGTGCATTGGAGAACTTCTTGCCAATCTTGGTTTATGTGGACTTCGTGCATTTTGTATAATGGTGTCCTTGTTAATTGAGTCAAAGCTTGCATGATGACATTTGGGCACACCATGCCTTTTTGAAATGCATTTTTGTATTTTAAGCGTCTTTTCAATGAAACAACAATTGTTTGTGTGTTGTTAATTGATTGTGGCAATGCTCTTTGTACAATGTTCATGTCAACAGGGACATTTATAATAGAACCTGTTAGGCCTATTTGAGACCTTTTGAACCCTAGTTCCCAAATCTGTGCAAATGCAATTCTAAGTGAGACAAGTCATTCTTCTAGATGAGTTAAATTTTGCACATAGCACAATGGTCTATTAGTTCTTATTTTCTGTGGCGTAGCATACTTTGGAATAGTGGACTGTTTCAATGCAAAGTAGCATACATGACATATGAAATCTGTGAATGGTAAGGAATTTGATTGTAGTAGCTTACAGTATAATTGTTTTTGTTTCTCTTTGAATATTCTGATGTCCTTGTTCAAACAGAGCACTTGGCAAATTGCACATGGGTATTTTGGTGTATCTTGTATTGTTGTTTTATAAATTTCTATTGGTGTCAATGTTTTTTTTTTCTTTGGACTGCTAGGTACACTTTCTTTTTGTTTTTTTTGTCTAATCAAGTTTTTCAGGTGATTAAGTCTTATTGTTGATTTATGTTTAAAATTGTTTGCTATGACAAATGGTATCAAATTTTCCTTGTTTTTAGGCAAAGCATGTGACTTGGTCAAGTAAGTATTTTTGTATTGTGGATGATTTATGATCAACTTTTTTAGTTGGAGTAAGCTTGTTGAGCATTGGCGAGTTAGATTTTGGGCTTCGATTCTTAGAAGCAGCTCAAAATGTCCAGCCAGAGGGGTTGTATCATGGAACAGTATAGAGACTGATTTTGTATATCTAGAATCATTGAAATCTAGGTACTTTCTTGATGTTGTCAATGACCAGAGGCTTATTTGTATTTTTAACCATTTGGATATCCAGTGAATGCAAAACAAGTCACCCCACAATCCACATTCACTATGGGCGATGCATGGGCTTGCAGACAACCGCATCTTGCGGAAGTATGTTTCTTGATCATGTACTTTATGCAATGTATATAGAGTACTAGGATTTAGTTCATTGTTATATGATTTAATTGCTTCTTTGTCCTTTTTTTGAAAGCAAGCTAGGAAATAATCTATAGCTCCATTGCGTAATTGAGTTGAGGTGTACTGGTTGTTAAGTAGCACTTGAAGCGAATCAAACAAACAATCACCAACATTGTATGCAAATGTGCTTAATCTACAAAGGCCTTCAGCTCTAAGGACATTGTCAATGTTTGACATTCGAGGATACTTTGTGCATAGTTTTTTAATTTCATGTGAACCTATGGGCTGTTTTGAAGTTACGTTTTGTGTTTCAATTTTTAACAATGGTTCAAAGTGTCCACTTAAAGAATTCATGTCATGAAATAGTATAGAGACTGATTCTTTGTAATCAGAACTATTGAACTGTAAGTACCTTCTTGCTGTTGTTCTTGACCAAAGGGATATTTGTATATTCAGCCATTTGGATATCCAGTGAATGCAAAATAGGTCACCCCACAATCCACTTTCTGTGCAATCTGCTTGTGGCTTTGCAGATAATCGCATTTTGCGAAAATATGTTTGCGGGTCACGTACTTTGTGCAATGTATATAGAGTATCAGGGTCTAGTTCATAGTTGTATGATTTTATTGCTTCTTTGTCCTTGTTTTGAAGGTAATTCAAGAAGTAATCTATAGCTCCATTTCGTAGTTGAATTGATGTGTAACGATTGTTAAGAAATAGTTGTAATGAGTCAAACAAACAATCACCAATATTGTATGCAAAAGCACTCAATCTACAAAGTCCCTCGCCCTTAAGCATGTAGTCAATGTTTGATATTTGGGGGCGCTCTGTTAATTCATAGGTGTCAACATCTATCATTTTCTTTGTGTCTCGTGTATCCTAATGTGTTTGAGAATGGCAAATTTTGTGTATGAATAGCATCTAACGCTATTATCTAGATTACAAAATCTATAATTGTTTACATCGTCACCTATGTGCTTTTACTCAATAGCATTCCATAGTATTAATCATGTTGTCGAGCATCTTGGAAGTTAATAATCTCTATATATGTTGGAAAATGGATCTTGAGTAGTAGCAGAAGCCTACGTAACATACCACACAACAAACAATTTAATAGAAGCACAAGGGGAAAATAGTATTAATTCTTCAACCTGGCCTTGTTATCCATTGTCCCCCAGCAGGATTGTATGTACTTATTTCTATTACATTGACAAAGTGGATAAATGAGTACAATGCATGATGTATACTTTTAGTGCCACAAACAAAAAACAATATTTTCAGGTAGCTTTGTTTACATGCAACAAATGGTCGACAAGAATCTTTTTTGCTCACATTGTCAATCTTAGTCTATGGTATTTAAATGTTTTGTGTAATTGGATTCCTTTGTTTCTATGTACTTCTCAGTGATTGGTTTTTTTCAAAGAACAAATTATTTTAAAAGCTATTCAGACAAACATGAATTAAGTGGCATGTAGAGAATAGTTTCAGAAATCATTTTTGTTTAAAGAAAATCAGGGAAATGCAAAAGCATTGTTTGATCAAAGAAGATCTATGGATTTTCTTATTTGTGGGAATAGCTTTTAAAATCATTTGTGTTTTAAAAATTTGAGGAAAATGGAAAGGCATAGGTCCATTAAGAAAAAGTGAAGGCATAGATTGATTAAATAATTAAAAGAAGAGATTGAAACTCAGAGGTGCAGGCGCACAGTGCATACATGCAAAGCAAATGCATTAAATAGCATGTGGGTGGATAAGAAACTGCTGGAATGGCTTGGTGGACATGTATAGCCAGGCTGCTTTGTTCATTTGTTATAGACTTAATTCAGCTATTAAGCATGACTATTACTTTGTGCAAATTGTTTTTCTATTCTACAAGTATCTGTTCTGGGAGAGTTTTTAGCAATTGAGTAGATTTTGTTATAGTTACAGTATCCAGAACCAGAAATGAGTTACTTGAGGTAATAAATAGTTTCTTTCCTTAGTTTTCTCTTACTCTAGAGGTTTAAAGCACACAGTGAAATTGGCAATGTGAGCAAAAAAGAATTGTGGATAATGGCATTTTGCATGTAAGCAAGACCATGGAAAAATATTGCGTCATGTCTATGAGTGACGTAGTACATCATTCATTGTACTCATGTGCTATGTCAACTTTTGAAATTAACTTTGTAGGCTTTTATTTGCAATACAAGAAGATTAAACATACGTTAACTTGCATAATGCACAACAACTTGCCTTAGATATAAGTAGTCCTATGAAAAAAATTTCCTTAAATGCATATCGGTAAAAACCAGTTGACACAAAACAAAGAATTATAACTCTATAGGCTATTAAAACTGCAAACAGGGTTTAAAAATTGCATGCTAGCAGTTCATTCTATTCTATGGATATTGTATAGAGGAAGTATAACTTATTAACACACAAGCAAAACCTGTTCTATTGTCCGAAGACAAATTACTATTGCAATTGTGGAAAATGCATTTTCCTGTTTGTATATGTGCAAGCAACTTTCTAAATGATTTATGTTCAAAGAAATGAGGAATACAAGATGAAAAAATGAATACATGGAAAATAACTTTATGCAATTATTATATTGAAGAATTTCAATTACATTTCAAGAAAAGCAAAAAGACAATTTGGAAAACTGACCTTGCAATCTGCTATCGAACTATCAAGTATACTTGTAGAAATGTACCAATAGTGATAGGCACAAGCAATTTTCCCTCGTGCAGTTTGTGCGTGATTGTTTAAATACAGTTGAGAGCATTGATCCCTGTTACAAGGACAATTTAGACAAATGAGTACAGTGAGTGACATATACTATGCTATTCATAAAAACAAAACATAATTCTTATGTACATTCATTTGAACGAGAAACAACCCAAGTAAGAACTTTTGTTTCTTAAAATGCAAATTGCATTTTATAATTTTTAAATACTTATTGCTATTTGTGTACCCTATAATATAGAACATTTTTTTTTGCATATGCATGCACTAGTGTAATTCTGTTATATTTCATAGTGGTCTATTGTGTGGCCGAGCAAGGTATTTTGTAGTTGCAGAGTTGCACGCTGGACAGTGAGAGACGAATTGCTTGAGGTCAGAAGAGGTAACTTTTCATTTTTTTTGTCTATTTGATACAAGAAATGCAAGTAGGGTTTCATAGTGCTTTAAGGCATTCATATACTTTGATTATAAATTCGTATTTTAAACTACTTTTAGTATTGTTTATTCGAATACTATGTTTCATGGGATTATTAAAGAGTTAACTTGGTTTCTATATGCTTCCATATTTTGCATGTGTGCCTATGAGGACAATAACCACAATATTTGACAATATTCCTCTATCCTTTATGATAGCTCATTGGTTCCAAAGCTCTCTTTATAGGACAGCTGTACATTGCCTACAAGACTCAAATGAATGAGCAAGAACTTTTTAGTAGATAAAGGTCATGAACATTGAACTAATAGTATGATAGTCACCACAACATTTAAGTAAACCTATGCTCAACACTCTCTTTTCCATTATCAATTGTATTCCCAGTTTCATCCATGAAGAATATCCTCAAAGATATAGGATTCATGGATGCACAGGTTGAAGAAGTTCTTCATGGATCAAAGATATGGAGTTCATTGATGAAAGAAATGGAAATCATGGATCAAAGTTATGGCTAACAACAGGATCTACAGGTTGACAAAGCTCTTCATGGATGAAATTGGGAATAAAATTGATAATGGAAAAGAGAGTCTGCACCATAGGTTTACTTAAATGTTGTGGTGACTATCCTACTATTGGTTCAATGTTCATGACCTTCATCAACTCAAAAGTTCTTGCTTGTTTACCATGCAATATAGATTTTAGTGACTAGAGATGCATTGTGATTACTTTGAGCATTTCATTTTTTGTTATTCTGCAGATCTGTGTAGTCACAGGAGATGTTGCTACAGAGTCAAGACCTGGAGCCAAGCTACTTGATACATGTATCCATAGATACATGGATGTGGACATCTATCATGGTATCCATAGATGCGTAGATACATGTATCTATAGATAGATGTATTCATAGATACATTGACACATATATGGATAGATGCCTGTATACATTTTCACATAGAAACACAGATAGATATATGCGTGGATGCATCTATACATAGAAGAATACATAGAAACATAGTTGCATGGATAGATAGATAGATGCATAGCTAGATACATAAATGCTTAAATATACATGTATGGAAATATCCATGGATTGCATATGAAGTTCCATAGATACATATATCTATGGCTGCATGTGTACATAGATGCATGTATTGTAGTACACATGGATACATGTATATGTGTATCTCTAGGCAAGATGCATGGTTGCATGTGAGCCTTGCAAAGTTTGTATATTTTTTATTACTGCAAAGTGGTTTGATAGAGAGAGGTTTGGAACGAAAATTATGTGAACATGTGCAATAATGACAGTTTTTTAATTAGTAGGAGTTTCTTTTCCAAGTGTGAATATATGTGGGAGTAAGGAGGGTAGGGTTGGTTGAGGAAATATGGTGTATTGGCTAACTATCTCTGTAATATGGTGTTGGAATGGTAGGTGGTTCCTGGCTAATATTTGATGGGTTATGGCGTGGAGCCTAAAGAGACTATGGGAGCTACTCGGCTAGGTGTAATAGGGCTGGGTGGCCATAGCCTGTCCAGAGTTATTGGTGCCCCCATAACAGAAGGGAAAATGCATTTGCTTCAAAGTTTGTAAAGCAATTTCAACAAATTGTCTAGCCATTGTCCAAAATATGTTTTTCTACCAGCATAGTCCTTGAAGCTTCTATAGGTCTAACTACTATTTTGTTAATTGACTTTGATTGAAAGGTCAAAATGTGAAATGTGGCCAAGGATTATTATACTTATTTATCTCTTTTAATTGTTATATATTCAAAGACTAATTAGCAATCCAAACAACCTCGCCTCTAGTCAGATGCCATTAAATGAATTGTTTTTGCACAAATGAATTATGCACCTTTAGCCATTAGAAACAGTTTCTAGCTATTGTTTAATGCCAAACCAGCTATCACTTAATAGTGAAAGCGACGTAAATATTGATTTTCTAACTAAATGGGGTCATTTCATTTCCATATGCATAAGTTTATTTTGTACCATTATGTAGCACTTACTATTACTTGTGCAATGAAGCCACATGCAAGTACAATTCATAACTCATTGCATTTAGATACACCCAGGGAGAAATACAAACCAAGGTTGTTGGTATCCTGATAAGAAAGATGATGACATACATCCAATTAATGTATGCCACAACATCTTATTCAATGAAGATGATTTGGATAGGAATGTTACAAATCAGAATCCTTATTGGTGTGTGAGTAATTCTCTTTTTCAACAATTTTCAAGGAAATTGCATGCCAATACTATCAGTGAACAAGTGGAATCAGATTTTTTAATTGACTTTGTTTGATGGGTCAAATGTGCACAAGGATAGTTATAATTATTTCTTTGTTTTAATTATTATGTATATAAATACTATTCAACAGTTACCTAATTAATTAGATATGAAATGACAAAAGGAAAAAGAAAATTAATTAATTAAGATAATTTGATTCGTTAATTAATAAGGTGAATTATCATGTAAAAGTACAAAAATTAGAAGTTGCGAAAAAATCCTCTTTGCTTTATGCTTCAATGACAACGAGAGAGATGAAAGCAATTGTGGAGTTTAGGCTTATATCTGTAAATTGCATTTGCCTGATAGTTTGTAAAGTCCTCTCAACACATTGTCCTCATATTGTTTGTAAGGCCCCATTATGGGACATGCTAACAGAACAGTGGCTCTAAAGCTTGCACTATGGAGCAGTTCTGCAGTAATTGAAGATATGCAATCTTTAGAGGACTCATAAGTGCCAAGTTATTGTTAAGCTCTCACATTGTACATTGGACAAAAGACAATTGCTTGTCCAAGCAACTAGTCTCTGAAGAATAGCGTAGGCTGAGCATTGTGAAACCCAATGTGCCTATGGACGTTAAAATAAAAGAAAACTGATGAAAGAAACTATTTATTGCCTAGAGTAGCTTGTCTACAAGTGCCCTTTTTTGGAACCATGACAACCTTTGCCCTGTCACTGTAAACTCTTTCCTAGAAAAGACATATCGACACACACATATATGTATGCATATGTATATATATGTATAGATACATCCATTTAAAGACAGATGAATGCATGTATGGACATAAACATATATGCATCCATATGATTGCATGCATAAACACATAGATGCATCTATACACACATACATATATGCATAGATATATCTAGAGTCACGTGCATACATGCATATATGCATCTACAAATGTCTACATAGATATGCACATAGGTAAATGCATATGCATATAGAGACATGCATACATACATACATGCACTGACACATTAGGCAGAAAGTGATAGTGATAGTGAACTAAAGCACTATGAAACACAGCTCCACTATGCACTTTAATGGAAAGGAACTATGGAAAATAACAAATTATCATCTCAAGTAACTCGTTTCTAGGTCTGGATCCTGCAACTGTAACATCTCCTGCTCAGTGGCTACAAACTCTTCCCCAGAACTAGAGCTTACAAAACACAAAAAACAACACACGCAAAGTAATAGAAATGTATAGCAAGTGACTTAACTCTATATTAAATGACCAAAGTACCCTGGCCACACATGCCCTCTAAGCCATTCTAGTGCCTTCACCTCGAGCCAGATGCCATTCAATGCATTTAATTTGTATTCATGCACTACATACATCTACCCACCAGTTTTGTAAACTATGTCTTTGCTTGAATTTATTAAATCAATTTATGCGCTCGCATTTTCCTAATATTTTAATGCATTCAATCTATATTCATGGATTACGTACCTCTACCTGCCAAATTTTAAACTATGCCTTTGCTTAAATTTATTTAATCAATTTATGTGCTTGCATTTTCCTGAATTTTTTAAACAAAAATGATTTATAAAGCTACTCAGACAAATAGGAAAATAGATAAATGCTAATTTTCCAATATATAAAATAGCTCTCCAAATTCAAACTATACAAAAAGATAAGTAATATGTTAAATGGAAAAATGTGATTGCCCAATGTTGTTAGTTAAAAGCATTTCAACCGAATGCATGAGTATTATTGCCTTGACACTAGGAGCCAATAAAATTGTCACTATAGAAAACAGTTTATCCAAGTGAGTGCTATTAGGTTTGTTATCTTCAATTTCAAACTCCTTTGACGTTAATGCATTTTCTTTGGTGGTAGAATATGGAGATTCTTTTTTTACTGAGAGTCTGGAAGAAGATGACATATACAAATAAATTTAAGCAAAGACATAGTTTAGAAAACTGACAGCTTTTATCAATAGAAAGGGGACGTTTACAGTGACAGAGCAAAAGCTCCTCTGCTCGTTGAATGAATACCAAGAGACAAGTTACTCAAGGCAACAAACTGCTACTTTTATTTAGTTTGCTTCATTTTATCCCAGAAATGCAAATTGGGTTTCACAATGCATGAAAACACATTTGTACAAACAACTCCCAAAATTATAATTGCAATGGATGACAGTGATAGTGTAATGGATACTAATAGTCAAAACACCGAAATACACCAGCTAGTTTATTTTTAGATTCAATGGAAACAAGTATCAGTTGGAGACAGATTAACCTAGCAGTCTATTTATCATAGGTTCTTGAATTCCAAATGCACAAGTGCGAGCATGGTTCTCTACAGGATTTTGCTATGCATTTTAACTAGATTGTTGTTTTGCATCGAGCGTAAAGAACTACTGCAAGTATGGTTTCCAAACAGATTTAAATCAATGAATGTAAGTCAACAAAAGTTTCCAATTACACTTTATACTTGAACCATGAAGCATCATTGCTTCAAGCTGCAGCAGAAGTGCAGATAGGGACACAAAAGCAAATTCAACAATGACATCATCAAACAAGGATTTGCTTGCTATTACTATGATTAACTATTGAACTCAATTGACTCATCAGTCAAATAGCTCAATTGATCACTAACCTAACTTGTTTCAAAGCTATCTTGGTAAGCTGATTAGTTAACTTCATTAATGAGTAAAAGATAGAATTGGCTTAATTTGCATGAGCTAAGTGTAAAATTGACTTGTTTGTTAATTGAATTTGATTAATGGTTTAGAGACAGATGAGACAAATTAAATTCTCATGAGAAAAATGTGAGATGGACTTATTAGCTGCTATTTAGTTGATTTGCTTGAATGTTTGCAAAAATCCCTTTTCGACAAATAGTTCTTTGCATAATTTGCAATCACTACACACCAAGAGTGAACATTTCTTCAAGGGATTTTGTCAAACAGTTTAAATGTTTTTGCTTGTGCTTCCATATTTGGTATGCATATTCATGACAACATTTCAAACCACTATATCTGTCAGAAATGCACGTCTTATGATGCTTAGATGAATGTACATATGCCGTTCTAAAGCTCCTTTTCTGTTAAAAGCATGTAAAATGTTTAGAAAGATTGTGTATCTATGAATGTGAATAAGCAAGATTGATTTAACTAATTTGGAGGATAAAGATGACTAATAATTAGCTATGACTAACCATGGAGCACAATTAATTCATCAACCAATTAGCTTGATTGATCATTGAATTAACTTGTTTGAAAGCTATCATGTTAGGCCAACTAGCTAATATGCCACATACAATATGACATTTGAGTTTCAAATAAGTCTCATGCACGCAAATCTGTTACCATGTTAAAGCCATGTAAACATTGATGTTTCAATTCCATGGGGCCATTCTATTTCCATTTGTCCTAGTTCATTTCATTCCATTATCAAGAACTAATAATTAAATGTTTAAACCAAGCACATGCAAACAGAAATGCAAGTAGGGTTTCAACAATGACATCATCTAACAAGCATTTGTTTGCTATTACTATGATTAACTATTGAACTCAATTGACTTATCAGTCAAATAGCTTGATTGATCACTGACCTAGCTTTTTTCAAAGCTATCTTGTTAAGCTGATTTGTTAATTTCATTAATGAGTAAAAGATAGAATTGACCTAATTTGCATGAGTCAAGTGTAAGATAGACTTGTTTGTTAATTGACTTTGATTAATGATTCAGAGACAGATGAGACAAATTAAATTGTCATGAGCAAAATGTGAGATGGACTTATTAGCTGCTACGCCACATATACTATGACACTTTCGCTTTCATGAAATAATAGCAAAAGCAATAGAATAAACAGATGGCTTCAACATAGATGGAGGGATACAATTAATATGGACAACTATAGCCTGTTGAATATTTGTAGCACAAGAAACAAAAAGGAAGATGTTGGCGAGGATTTTGCAATTTCAGTTTACACCTAGCAATTGCATTTGCTTCCTTGTCTATAAAGCCTTTTCAAGAAATTCCTTTTTTTGCATATGAATGGCCATGATTGGTTTAATTGATTTGGTGTACAAACATGTTTTTTAACTAACTATAATTAACTACTCAAGAAAACTGATCTATCAATGAACTAGTTTCATTGATTAGTCAAGTAATTTGATTCACAGTTAACTTGATCAGCTATTTAGTTGATTTGCTTGAATGTTTGCAAAAAGCCTTTTTTGACAAATAATTCTTTGCATAATTTGCAATCACTACACACCAAGAGCCAACGTTTGTTTGAGGAATTCTGTCAAACAATTTAAATGTTTTTGCTTGTGCTTCTATATTTGCTATGCATATTCATGACATCATTACAAACCATTATATCTGTCAGAAATCTACATCTTATGATGCTTAGATGTATGTACATATCCTGTTCTAAAGCTCTTTTCCTATTAAAAGCACGCAAAATGTTTAGAAAGATTGTGTATCTGTGAATGTGAATAAGCAACATTGATTTATCTCATTTGGAGGATAAAGATGACCAATAATTAGCTATGACTAACCATGGAACACAATTAATTCATCAGCCAATTAGCTTGATCGATCACTGAATTAACTTGTTTGAAAGCTATCATGCTAAGCCAACTAGCTAATATGCCACATACACTATGACATTTGAGATTCAAATAAGTCTCATGCACACAAATCTGTTATCATGTTAAAGCCATGCAAACATTGATGTTTCAATTCCATGGGGTCATTCTATTTCCATTTGTCCAAGTTCATTTCATTCCATTATTGAGAACCAATAATTAAATGTTTAAACCAGGGACATGCAAATAGAAATGCAAGTAGGGTTTCATAATGCTTTAAGACATTGTTATACTTTGATTATAAATTCATATTTTATACTACTTTTAGTATTATTTATTCAAGTTTCTTGTTGAAATGCGAAGGTTTCATCTGCGTTTAATAGGAATTATGTAGAAATCCTCTTCTCCATTTTACTTCATGCATGTGAGCCCTGTCAAGTTTGTATATTTTTGATTACTGCAAAGCGGTCCCATAAAGAAGGCTTTCGAACCAAAATTATGTCAACATGTGCGATAATGAGATCTTTCAACCAATGAGTCGACAGTGTGTTGCTTTGAGCTTTTCCGTTGTCATCAAAGCATAAAGGATAGAGGGGTTCTGTTAAAAGTCATGGTTGTTGTCCTCGTAGGCATAAATCCGTATATTAAACTACTTTTAGTATTATCTATTTGAATTTCTTGTTGAAATGCAAAGGTTCCATCTGTGTTTGATAGGTACTATGTAGAAATCCTCTTGTTCATTTTACTCCATGCATGTGAGACCTGTAGAGTTTGTTTTTTTTTTATTGCTGCAAAGTGGTCCCATAAAGAGAGCTTTGGAACCAAAATTATAGTCAATCAATTAATCTAATTCTACCTATTTTCTAATAGTATTGGCATGTAATTTTCTTGACAAGTCTTCAATCAAAGAGAGCATTAGCCACACACCAATAAGGATTCTCATCTGTAACCTGCCTAACCAAATCATCTTTATTCAATAAGATGTTGTGACATACATTAATTGGATGTATCTCATCATCTTTCTTATCAAGATGCCAACAACCTTGATTTGCATTTGTCCTTGAATATATCTGGTTGCTGTGAACTATGAATTCTGCTTGCATATCACTTGGCTGTACAAGTAATAGTAAGCGCTACATAATGGTAGAATTCACAACTCATAGCATCCATATACACCCATGCACAAATACATGGTATTCAACACATTAACATGGACATGGTTTTCTAGGGCTAGTTTGTTAATTGCCTTTGATTAATAGTTCAAATGTACACAAGGCTAATTGCAATCATTTCTTTCTTTGAATTGCTATGTACTTAAAGGCTAATTAGCAATTGCCTAATTATTTAGATATGAGACAATACCAGGATGAATGAGGAAATATGAACTTTCCTAAATCATCATGAATGATAGAGCTATTGGGTAAAATGCTACATATACTGTCACATTTAAGCTTCAAAGACTGCCAATGAACAGTAAAAGCTTCAAGACTCTTAGTTAACATGTAAAGGGCTGGGAAAAATTGATCTGCTAACTGAATGGGGTCATTTTACTTCAATTATCTAGCACTTATTCTTAATTGTTTAATGCAATCACATGCAACCAAAATTCAGAACAATTAGCATCTATACACACCCATGCATAGATACATGGTCTCTAACATATTGATATGCATATGGTTTTCTATGAGCACAATCCTTGAACATTCTCTAGGTACGAGTGCTAGTCTATTAATTAACATTGATTACTGGATAAAATGTATTCATAGACACATAGCTGCACACATGCCTCAATGCACAGATGCATAGATACATGCATGGATGTACACATATATACACGTACACATACATACATGATCACATGGTTACACCTATATATGCGTTCATGTATCCATGGATGCACATATCCATGTATCAATAGATCCCTTAATATATGCATATATTGAAATGACTACATGGGCTTGGGGAATGAATATTTATGTGGCCTTTACATGATAGCAATGAATCCTATAAATATGCATATATGCATGAAAGCACATAGCCATCAATGAACCTATGCATTTGCATTTTGACAAGCATTTTAAAACAATCACGATTCAAAAAGCCACTCCCATGGGTTCCAAAAACAGATAAATGCCAATTTACCAATATGAAATATAACTCACGAAATTGAGTTCATATATCTTTAAAAGCAATATGTACAACAACGACAATATGACTGGATGGCTAGCTGGCACCATCCACAAAAAAGCATTTAAAGCAAATGCAATAGTAATCTGTTATATACACACATACATACATGGCAACATAGATACATGCATTCATATATACATAATTACATGCACACATATATACATGCAAACCTGTATGCATGGATGCATACAAAGACTATGTTTCATGGGATTATTAAAGAGTTAACTTGCTTTCTATATGCTTCCATATTTTGCATGTGTGCCTATGAGGACAATAACCACAATATTTGACAATATTCCTCTATCCTTTATGACAGCTCATTGGTTCCAAAGCTCTCTTTATAGGACAGTTGTTTATTGCCTACAAGACTCACATGAATCCTTTGTATCTGAAGGAAAGATTTGAATCAATAATACTTAAAATGATCTAAACTATGATTTTACAATCAAAGTATCCAAATGCATTGCAACAATGCAAAACCCAAGTTCCATTTAAGATGTACAATGAGAGTAAACAGAAGGGAAAATGCATTTGCTTTAAAGTTTGTAGAGCAATTTCAACAGGTTGTCTAGCCATTGTCCAAAATATGGTTTTCTAGTAGCATAGTCCTTCAACCTTTTTTAGGTCTAACTGCTACTTTGTTAATTGACTTTGATTGAAAGGTCAAATGTAAAATGTGTCTAAGGATAATTATAGACAGCTGTACGTTGTCTCCAAGATTCAGATGAATCCTTGGTATTTCAAGGAAAGGTTTGAATCGATAACACTTAAAATGATCTAAACTATGATTTTACAATCAAGGTATCCAAATGCATTGCAACAATGCAAAACCCAACTTCCATTTAAGATGTACAATGAAAGAAAATAGAAGGAAAAATGCATTTGCTTCAAAGTTTGTTAATCAATTTCAACAAATTGTCTAGCACTGTCCAAAATATGTTTTTCTACCAGCATAGTCCTTGAACCTTCTGTAGGTCTAACTGCTACTTTGTTAATTGACTTTGATTGAAAGATCAAAATGTGAAATGTGGCCAAGGATAATTATACTTATTTATCTCTTTTAATTGTTATATATTCAAAGACTAATTAGCAATCCAAACAGCCTCGCCTCTAGTCAGATGCCATTAAATGCATTGTTTTTGCATAAATGAACTATGCACCTTTAGCCAATAGTTTTAATCAAAGTATGCATATGGATTCAGAATCAAACTCTCAAAATTAAAAAAGGCAGGTTTAAATTGTAAAGTGCAATCAACCACCCAAAAAATTGGTTGGATAATTATTGCATTTTTGAGATCATGCCACTGCAACGAAGATCTACTTTTGAACCCCAATTGCTTAATTTTTATGAACCATATAACATATGCCACTCACAATACCCATTTGAAAAGATTGTCCTTGTAACAAAAAGCAATGATATGATTACAAGTACAATCAATATAGTGAGAATTTTGAATTAACCTTTTTCTCTGTCTACTATATGCAATTGTAAACAAAGGAGAAGGTTCATTCTAGAAACTCACCTTGTACTACTTGCTTGAAGAATTTGCCACAGCTAGGCCACTACACGACCTCTTTTCTTCCAACCAAAAGCATTGCACCATGTAAAAAGATTTGATTAGAAAACAAAAACCATGTGTTTGTTTTTCTAAAAGAATAGCAATATATAGTACTCCTTCTACGATGGATACTAATAGCAAAAACCATTAAAACACTAGCAAACATTTTTCTAGATTCAAGAGACACAAGTATAAATGTAGATCAAATTAACTACACAAACTAATTGCCACAGGTTCTTGGACCACAAATCTTCTAGCAATGAATTTGATTGCTCTTTTGCAAAAAGCCTACAACTATTCTATCAAACAATATTACTTAACTGCTCTATGCAACATTGTATTTGGATTCTATAACATTTTTGACATAGTTTTTTATAACCCCAAGATACAAAAATAGTAACGATGACATCTGACAGAATTTTTATGCTTGCTGGCAGGAAAAAGGTTTCTACTGCATTCTTTATGCTCCCATTGTTTGCATTTATGCCTACGAGGACAACAACGACAACTTTAAACATAATCCCTCTATCCTTTATGCTTTCATGACAACGGAAAAGCTCAAAGCAACACACAGTCGACTCATTGTTGAAAAGCTTTCATTATCGCACACGTTGACATAATTTAGGTTCCAAAGCCCTTTTTATGGGACCACTTTGCAACAATCAAAAAAATACAAACTCTACAGGACTCACATGCATGAAGTAAAATGAACAAGAGGATTTCTACATAATACCTATCAAACACAGATGAAACCTTCGCATTTCAACAAGAAATTTGAATAGATAATACTAAAAGTAGTTTAATATAAGGATTTATGCCTATGAGGACAACAACCACGACATTTAATTGAACACCTCTATCCTTTATGCTTTGATGACAACGGAAAAGCTCAAAGCAACACACTATCGACTCATTGGTCGAAAGCTCTCATTATCGCACATGTTGACATAATTTTGGTTCGAAAACCTTCTTTATGGGATCGTTTTGCAGTAATAAAAAATATACAAACTTGACAGGGCTCACATGCATGAAGTAAAATGGACAAGAGGATTTCTACATAATTCCTATCAAACGCAGATGAAACCTTTGCATTTCAACAAGAAATTCAAATAAACAATACTAAAACTAGTTTAAAATACAAATTTATGATCAAAGTATACGAATGCCTTAAAGCACTATGAAACCCTACTTGCATTTCTTGTATCAAATAGACAAAGAAAATGAAAAGTTACCTCTTCTGACCTCAAGCAATTCGTCTCTCACTGTCCAGCGTGCAACTCTGCAACTACAAAATACCAAATTATCACCTCAAATAACTCATTTCTGGGTCTGGACTCTGCAACTATAACATCTCCTACTCAGTCGCTAAAACTCTCCCTCAGAACAAGCGCTCACAGAAGACAAAAACAACACACGCAAAGTAATAGAAATGCATACCAAGTAACTTGACTCTATATTAAATGACCAAAGTACCCTGCCCACGCGTGGCCTCCAAGCCATTCCACCGCCTTCACCTCAAGCCAGATGCCAATCAATGTATTTAATTTATATTCATGCATTACGTACGTCTACCCGCCAATTTGATAAACTATGCCTTTGCTTAATTTTAATTAATCAATTAATGCAATCGTAGTTTCTTAATATTTTAATGCATTTAATCTGTATTCATGGATTACGTACCTCTAACTGCCAACTTTTAAACTATGCCTTTGGTTAAATTTATTTAATCAATTTATGCATTTGCATTTTCCCAAATTTGTAAAACGAAAATGATTTATAAAGCTACTCGGACGAATAGAAAAATAGATAAATGCTAATTTTCCAATATATAAAATAGCTCTCCAAATTCAAACTATACAAAAAAAAAGTAATATGTTAAATGGCGAAACGTGATTGGTCAATGCTGCCGGTTAAATGCATTCTGGGCGAATGCAATAGTATTCCTGCCTACCGGCAGGAACTAATAATAAGAGCTACCAGCAGTAGCTAAAATGAATATACATGGCTAATCATCAGAGAAAACAGAGAAGGTTATCATCAAACAAACAACTGAACTTTAAGGCTTTACTCTGACATTTTTCTTCACGTGGCTTGTTTTTGTTCTCGCAGCTTCCAATTTTATGCAAGAAGAATATGACAGCAAAGATCATCTTCAGCAAAGCAAATTAAAGAAGTAGTAATTGTTCATTTTATTATTTGATGTTGGCAGTTCTTGATGTAAGAGTAGATGTGTTAGGTAGACCTCTGTTTTATTTGTTCATTTTTTAACCATGCAGTCGGCAAAGAATATTTGTATATATGAACAGATGTTGCTGCAGCATATCTTATCAATGAATATCCTTGAACAGAAGGATAAATTTGAATACACCTTTTGTAAACAACTATTGTTGAATAGGTTAATCACTGGAGTCACAAGGCATGGGTAGTATAAGAAGACATTAAAAAAATAAAAACGCCAAAAAACATACCGTCTGAAAGCACAAAACTGGTCTGGCATCTGGATAAATTACTATTTTTCTGTTTGACTTTGTGAAGGCATTCGGTATGAGTATTATTGCTGAGCAATTTGGGTGATTACTATCCTGCCAATCTTGAAGCGTAAGGCCCTTCAGAACATCATATTCACTTGATTATATTTCCTGTTTGGTCATGTATACAGTGGAGTATATGCAGTGTAACAGCTATGCACGAAAGGCGCTGAAGCGACACTCACAAGCCCCTCTTTTCTCTTGGGCAAGTAAAACAATCTGTAAGTCTTCAATATCCTATTTGCATTTGATTTTTTGGGTATTACTTAGTTATTTGAAAATTCTGGTTATTTTAATTTTCCTTTGAGGGTAATGATTGAAAGAGTAGTTTCTGACTATAAATACCCATTTTTTGATTAACAAAGCTAAAATAAATAAATGGTAGTTGCAATTGAAGTGCTTGGAAGAAATCGAATGAATTAATATCTGCATGGATTTTGCAATGGATTTATGTATTTACAGTTCAGATTTGGAAAGAGGTGATGCTTTTGGGGTGTCCTGCATGGCCTACTATACCAGGTGCAATGCCTTTTCTTGTTGGGATTTGGCCCACTGTACTAAATGCAGATTTTGTTTTGTTTTTCTACTTTTTTGCTACTATGTCTTGTTTGGAATTTATACATGGGTTATGTTTGGAACAAGAAATCTGGAAGGTGCTGACCTTAAATCAAGTAGAAGCTGGAACACATTTTCTTTTAATATGCATGCTGTATAAGAGTACTAGGCACAATCATACAGATTGCAATTGCATTTTAAATCAAGACAATCAAACAGAGTTTGGGTTATTTTAAAAAAAATTTTATAGAGTGAAGTTTTGCAAAGTTTGTATGGCCAAAGTGTTATGCTGCCAGATCTTCAGCTCGTCATTTTACAACAAAAATACAAGATTTAGGCAAGCTTGATAACATGCATGTCATAGTCAGCTCAAAATGCTACATAATAAACCCATATATCAATGGCCAGAATATCAGCTTCTAAAAGCCTACTTAGAAGTAAAGAACTAATCAACAAGCTTTTAGTCTGGACTGCAGAAGAGCACATTCTTAAAGAGTTACTTCTCGATTCTCTTGAACTTTTAAGGTCTTTTAGACTTAATTTGGAAGTCTTTAGGTGGAGGAACGGGAGGAGGGTCAGCATGGACAGTAGTATCATTCTTATCTTCAGCCCAGTTGACAGTTACTAAGATAGGCAGATTTTTTCCCCTTAGATAGTCTTCTTGATCAGTGGTGCCAACAGTTGATTCTTGAAATTTATCTTTATGCCATTGGATACCTTTTCATTTACTGACTGTTTACCCTCACAAATGTGGATATTCCTTTGGAGAATTTCTTTGGTACTCTAAAATATTCTGCACACGCTCGTGAGGACTGTCATTCCTATTAACATTATTTAGTAATTATTGTTAATGCTCAATCGTATGTTTGTAACGCCTTGTTACTGACGACTCCGTCATTCATAATTGTCATCATTTTTGTTTTCTTGTTTTGGTTCTGTAACGTCCCTAACTGGGGATTCTATAACGTCTTTGACCATTGTCGCCCCAGCATCTTGGTAACGTCTTTGACTAGGATGTTACTTGTTTTGGCTTCTTTTTATTCGCCTTTTGTTTTGTAATTTGTATCGTTTCAATAAAATCTTGTTTTGTTTTAGCTTTGAAAATTTTAACAACATGGTATCAGAGTGAATCGATTAGGTGAATATTTCCGTGAGCACTTGAACTCGATGCTAGTTGGGTCATGATGTGAAACATCTCTGCGGGTCATGTCTCATCCTGTTCGCGTTTCATATTGCTTCATGCTTGTGCGTCTGGGGTGATCGGGATCTCTTCATCTCGTGTGAGCGCTTCCTATGATCTGGTTATCGTGTCTGTGAAACAGATTTATTCTCCTTTGTTTCTGTGCGTCGAACTTCTGTGAAGACGTATTTTGGCTTCTTGGAGATGTATTTGTGGCTTCTTGCATTCCTAGGAGTCATCTCTAGTTCGAGTGACGGCTTGCTCTCTGTGTGTGTTCATGTTCGAGTGACAAATTTTGTGGGTGTCTTGGTGCTCGTTTATGTGACTTCTCTTTGTGTCATCATTTCTCTTTGCGTGACTTCTCTTCTTGTGAAGTCTTTGCGTGAAGTCTTCTTGCACGCGATTTCTTTTAAGCGGATCCTATTTTTTAGCGACGGCTGCATCTCTTCATCCTCTGCTTGCACTGATTGCTCGTGATTTGTTGAAGAGTCTTCTCTTCCTTGGGCACACGTCTATGGTGTGGTTGTTCCAGTGTTAAGTGTCATTCAACATTTCTGGGGTTCTCAACCTTCTTCTCTATAGCTTGTGGTTTTGATTTTTTTGTGCTAGGTTTTTTGAGGTGATGGCAACTTGAAATAATTTGTGGAGCCAGTTTTTGACAAATTTTCTAGGAAAATAAAAAAAATTGAAATGAGTTTTCGAAATTTTTTCTTAAAAATTTACAAGAGTTTTGAAATTTTGGTGTCTTTTAGAAGTTTTTTGGAGGATTTTTTTTCTGAAAAATATCTTACTTTCAGAGTTTTTGAGGATTTTTCTAAAAAATTCTTACAATTTTTGAGCCTCTTTTTTAGACGATTTTTTGAGTGTTGTGCCAACTAATTGTCCAGTGTTCTACCAACTGATCATATAGTTACCTCGTTTTTCATGCTTTGGAAAATGGGAGGGATAACAACTTTGTCCAATGTTATGTTGGAAGGTTCGCAAAGGTTTAATGGAAATAATTACAACACATGGAAGCAGAGGATGCTTACCATCTTTGAGTACCGGTGTTTGGATGTGCTTGTTCTAGGTACAGAAGTTAGTTCCACTACTGTTGGGAAGGATTAGGACAAGTATGATGGAGGTAATAGGGAGGCAGTCATGCTTCTTAAATTATCTATCACCGATGAGATGTTACCAAAAATACCATCTGGTAATTTGTTGCGGAGATCTGGAAGCATTTGAAAGATCTTAATGAGACCTCAGACAAGGGAAGGGCTTTCTTTCTAAAGAATATGCTTTTCTCTATTATGATGGATGACCAAGTGTTTTTGGAGGAGCACTTGATGAAAATAAAAAATATTCGTGATCAACTGAAGGCCATTGGTCATACGATGGAAGAGGAGGATATGGTAGTGATCACTTTGAAGAGTTTGCCATGTTCCTATGAGCACTTCATCGAAATGCTCAACATTACATCCACCAATGTTGACTTGAAGTTTGATGAACTGTGCAACAAGTTTTTGCAGCAGGATAGGTGGAGGAAGCAGTTTGGAAGCAGTAGTGAGTCTCCTAGTGCTGAACAAGCATTTACTGCCAAGGACATTGGCAAAGGCAAGTCCACTCGGCAGAAAGGACGAGACGATTTAGAGGAGACCTCCAAGAAGAAGTCTATTACTTGCCATTACTGTGGGAAGATTGGTCATATATAGAGGTATTGCAGAAAACGGTTGGCTGATGAGAAGTCCAACCAAGAAGCGTCTTAGCAAAGTGCTCCAGTGGCAGAGCAAACTGAGCAGAAAGAGTCTGCATACTATGCATTTTGATGACCAATACAATTTGGGTAGACTTAGTTTTTGTTTGTACATTCAGCATTAAGGGAGGGTATTAACATTATTTAATAATTATTGTTAATGCTCAATCTGAGTGTTTGTAACGCCTTGTTACTGATGACTCTATCATTCATAACCTTCGTCATTTTTGTTTTCTTGTTTTGGTTCTGTAACGTCTTTGAGCATTGTCGCCCCAACATCTTTGTAACGTCTTTGACTAGGACGTTACTTGTTTTGGCTTCTTTTTATTCGCCTTTTGTTTTGTAATTTGTATCGCTTCAATAAAATCTTGTTTTGTTTTAGCTCTGAAAATTTTAACAACAATTCCCATAAAAAAGGCAGAGTGTTGTGTTTTCAGGTGGTCTACGTATAGGTGAATTTGTATGAGGAGCAGAAAGATATGCATTGTCAATCTTATATGGCCACTCATTCATTGCACTCTTGTTGATCTTTCAATCTATCCTAGCTCTTAAATGTCTTGTTAATTTCAAGTGTCAATTATAACTTTAGGGGTGAATTCTCGCTTGTTTATCCTCAGGTTTGTCAGCCTTCTATTACCCAACACTCTTTCAAGTGCTTCTGTAAAAATAGTAGCGACCTTCATTATCAACCCCTTTTCCTCTAGAAGTTATCATGGACTTGGGGAAGTGGGGATTCAAATGAACGAACAGTGGTAACAAGGCTCTGTTTTTCCAATTCTCGGCTATTTTATCACCTTTCTGTCACATGTGATTGTCTATCTTTTCCAACAACCATACATTCAATTCCTCTTCTTTTTCTGCAGAAGGCAATCCGCCCTGAACATTACCACTGTCCTCTATGAAAGAGTCATGATGAAGAACTTGGAATCCTAGCAACCAATTTGTTATATTTCCCTTGTTGGAGAGTTTCCTGTTTCGAGGAGCTTCTTCAACTCGTGCTGCTGTATATTCAACTCCATGGCCTTGCAAAAAATGGGGTAGGTAATGATTCCACCAGTGAAGTCAGTAGGTTCTGTGTCCTTGTTTTCAAACAAAACACAAGCTTATTCCATTTTCTCCACAAAAAACCGAAAGGACATTTGTAGAGATAACTAACCATAGAGTATCAAAAGAATTAGATTGTTGATGTCTATCTACAGTTACTGTATGAGAGACAGAGCGATAATGTTACGCGCTTGATGCAACTGATTGGTTGGAAATTTTTTCAAAGTTGTTTTGAGTTAAAACATAGAGAATTTGAGGTGAAAGCTCTTTCTATTTGCATTTAGTTGTTTTGAAGTCATATTTAGTTTCAAGGCTTGGTGCAAGCTATGTCTCTAACAGTAGTATCTATCTATGTTACCAGAAACGAGAAACGGAAAGCGCAACGGCAACGGCAACGTGACGAGAAACGGAATATTTACAGGTTGCGTATAAGAAACGGATTACATACATATATATTTTCAAAAATTCATATATATATATATATATATATATATTATGTATGCATATGTATGTGTATTTGTATGTGCTGTGTGTGTATATATATAATCTAAATTATAAAACATATTTTTATATTTAAATAGATTTATATACATAGATACATTAAAATAACTTCAATTATATATATAAACTACAATTTAATTATTAATTTTTTTTATAAATGTATAATAATTTTATTAAAAATATATAACACAGCAAAAAAATATATAACAAAAATGGTTAAAAAACTAATCTATCAATAATAATGAGCATTATTAATTATACTCCCCGAATTCTGCAATTAAACTACCTGAGCATTATTTATTTTACTCACCGAATTGTGCAGTTTAACTAACTGACAGTGTATTAATTCTACTCAGAATTTCGCAGGTTAACTGAAAGTGTATGTGAATTCCTGGAGAGCCTAAAAACACCAGCAGCTTTTATTTTTTTTACTCCAACGGCTTAGAAAGGGCTCGACGGATTGGAAACGGCCGTTGGCGACGGGGAAACGGGTTTCGGCCGTTGAAACGCGAAACGGCGCTTTGCCGTCACGTTTCTGGTAACATAGGTATCTATACAAAATTTCTCAGTCTACTGAAGAATTTTTGCTACCTGGATACAATTTGGCCTTTCCTAATTATTAGGTTCTCTTAAATTGAATTTTATGAACTATTTTTATCTCTAAAACAATGGTTCAGGGATTTCCTTTGACGTGGTTTATTGTGAAGATTATCTATTGAGTTTCTCAGCCAGATTTGTATCTGAATGGTTTTCAAACCTTGAAGATATTTCAAATGAATCAGAAGCTCCATGGACTTATGTGTTTGTGTGCTGAAAAGAGTTATATGAATCTTGAGCAAACTCTTGGCCCCAAGTTACTAAGAATTTTGGAAGGTTGCATTTTCCAAGTCCACTGTTGTTTCCATCAACTCATTTAGGGTACAAGATCCTACTGAGGCTTGGAAGCTCTCGTTGCAGAATCTATTTGTAATGAAAAGTCATAAAGTCTCTTCTTTTGAACTTTCATTGGTAGTATTACCACATGCTCTCGTTTTAAAGGATGTGTGTTGTATCTTTCTCTCATTTTGAATGATGTTTACTGTATATTTTGGTACATATTGTTGATGCAAACCTATTCTGGTGATTAGTGAGCTAACTGATTGTTCTTCCTGTTCTTTTGGGGATGTTTGTAACTGCTCCAACATTTGAGAATAGCTGTACATCCGTGCTATTTTGAAAAGTTAGAATTGAACTAGGAGTCTTCCATGTGCCTAATAGGGGATTCAAGACTGTGGAAGTGGTAATTAGATAAGGGCTAACTGAATAGTCAGCAGCAGGTAAATAGGTAATTGCTTACACCAGCAGTTATCTGAATTAAAGGGGATGGTTACTCTATGCAAAAGAATTCCCCACTCACCATGTATGGTTGGCAGCAACATCTTTCATATACTGTCCTTTTTCTAGGAAGGAGGGAGCATTCGCTGTAGATTAGCTGCAGCCAACAGGGAACCCTGCCACTGGGTATTGTGAGTTAGGATATACAAATTTATGTTAGTCATATTGTAAATGAGATCTTCTGTATCTATTATTTTCTTAATAGATATTAGTTGAGAGCTGCATATTCTTCTTGTCTTAATTCTTTTCAGTCTGCTTTGTTTGTTTTCATCTGAAATGAGTTTAACAAGTTGCAGCCTTTAGAGAAGTGTCTGCATCCGTTTGGTATCAGAGCATCTTAAGATGCTGGTAATGGAGAGTTTGTGAGAAGAGTTTTGATGGTAGAATGGGCAGTCGTGGTTATGGCTGTGAATGCAAAGATAGAGCTTTGTCATAGTCTAAGAAAATGGATAATCATGGGAAGAAAAAATAAGACAAAGGCAGAGGTAGAAGCTAACAAAATAACAACAAAAAGAGTTGCAAAGATTAGAGATTGAGTTGGAAGAGTTATGGTGGATGTTGGAGCAGTATGAGACATGTGATAATGGGAAAGCAAAGAAAAAGAAAAAAACTAGCAAGGGCTTGGAAGGGTTGTGATAAGGCAAAGAAGAATGGTGAGAATAAATGCTCACCTTGTGAGCAAGAGATTTTTTCAGAAAGGGAAGCAATAAAGTCTAGAATTAGCCAAGGAATAGAACTGTTTGAATAGGGAAAGATTAAATCCGTTGAAGATTTGGCAAAATTATTAGTGGATAGAAGACCCTTAAATATGATCTTCCAAGAGTTTCAAAGAGTAGAGATAGATGAATGGAATGAAGTAAAAAGGATGAGAGGTATGAAGCTATTGAGTTGTGTTACCCCAAAGAATGGAAGGTATTGATGATTACAATGCAAGAGGAGAGGAGTTGGAAGAATGTAATAAAGAGGAATACAGCCTATCACACAAGGTGGCCCAAGATGTTTTAGTAGTGGAAGCAGTCCATATTAGAGAAGAGGTTGCAGCAAAGATAGAGCTCTTTGAGAGCCCCATTTGTGATGAAGCCTTATTGGGTTTGGAGAACACAACCAGCTGGAAGCAGCTAGAGGAACATCTAGAGAATTCCATTATTGATGAACAAAGAGTAGAAGATCATTTTCTTGGTGAAGGAACACGAGTGATTGAGGGAAGAAGCAGAAGCACATACATCTGCTGTATAGCAAATGAGGACAATGCAAAAAAGCTTTTGTCTCATAAATGACATCACACAAAGCTAGGAAATGAAGACCTCCTTACAAAAGATGAATTTGAAAGCATGCCTAAATGGCATAATGTAGAGAACAGGGAAACTCATATGGCATTTTTTGCTTTTAATGGCTTATGTGCAGTTACAACAAAGGGTTGTACGAGTGATGCAAAGAACCATCATGATTTTCAGTGTAGGACCACTAAGCCTTCAAGGAGCTAGGAGGAGAGAAAGAGAACTAATTGGAAAAGGAGGAGGATTTTTGTTCTAACAAGATGCTGAAAGCAAAAGAAGAAAAAATGTGATAATTTGCAAAGGTGTATGGGTATCTAATTTGGTGGAAGGGAATGTTGTGGCTTGGATCTTCAAGTCAAAAGGATGCTTCTACCATCTAACCCAAACTCTTGCAGAGATGTTTGATGCAGTAACATCTTGAATAGAAACAATTCTGTATCACAAAAAAAAAATGTAATAGTTGAGTTCTTAATTTTGTTAGTGTTTTAGCTTTCTTAAAGTTTATTTTCAAATAAATTAGCTTTGAACCAGGGGGTTCAAAGTTTTGAAAGAAGGGGAGAGTGACGTAAACTGATTCCGGTGAATTAGTGAGCTAATTGATTGTTTCATGTTCTTTTGAAATTGTTTGTAACTAACAGTTGTACATACATGCCATTTTGAAGAGTTAGAATTGAATTAGAAGTCTTGCATGTGCCTAGAAGGGGATTAGAGACTGTGGAAGTGGTAATTAGATAAGGGCTAACTCAATGGTCAGCAGCAGGTAAATAGGAATTACTTACACCAGCATTTACCTGAATTAAAGGGGATGGTTATTTTATGCAAACGAATTCCCTCCACTCACCATACACTTTTTCTAGGAAGGAGGGAGCATTAGCTGCAGATTGGCTGCAGCCAACATGGAACCCTGCCACCGGGCATTTTTAGTTAGGATTAGGATATATAAACTTATGTTGTCATATTGTAAATGAGATATTTTAAATCTGTTTTGTTTTCTATTATTTAATAGATATTAATTCAGAGCTGTAGATTCTTTTTGCCTTAATTCTTTTCAGTCTGCTGTGTTTGTTTTCATCCGAAGTGAGTTTAAGAAGTTGAAGCCTTTAGAGAAGTGTCTGCATTAACTGTGGTCAGTTGGATTTTGACACAAGGATTATATCTCCATTAATGTTTCCTGCAGGAGATATGACCTGATTGACATGTTGAAGAAATTTCAATGTAATACACTCATATTTGTTGGAGAAACCTATCCTTTTCATACACAAGCTCTTTACATGAATGCAAAAGTGGACAAAAGATACAATGCTTCGGTTGAGGTGCAATGATTATTTTTAAAATCTGGTCTCAAGCTATATTGTTTTGTCTTTATATAGCGCCTTTTGTGGATGCGTATCATTGTTTGATCCTCTCTTGGAAACTAGCAATTTTTTATTACATTGATTTTAAGTTTTTAGCAGTGTCATGTGGTCAGCAATAATACATGTGAAAACATGCAGGCAACTTGCTTCATTTTGGAAGCATCAGAGAGGAAAGAAAGTGTATTACTAATTTTCTTGAAACAAAATTACAAAGATAATCATATGTGCAGGGTTGGTCTGAAAATTTCTCTCTTTCTAAGCTACATTGACGTTGTATTTGTCTATTTGTAGGGCTAATCTGAAAAATTATCTCTTTCTGATCTGTTACAGATTTAATGAGTACACTTTGCAAGAAATCCATATTTCCAGTCACACCTCATTGCTAACATCCGAAGCTGTCTCATCTTTGTGTGCTGGTAGACACGTATGCAAATGTGGAAGCATAGAAAAAGCATGTGAATTGTTTGACAAAATCTCTCAAAGAAATGTGGTCTGATGTAATGCTATGACTGATGTGAAGAAAATGGATTTGGGATGTTTTTTCTCAAGACATAAAGTAAAGTGATATTTTATTTTATACTTCAAAATATTATTAATTAGCTGTTGATAAGAAATTGTCTGCATAATTAGCTCTTGTTTTATATTCAAGTTTATGTTTTCACTTCAGCGTCTTAATTTTTGTTTCACCGCCTGTATATACATACAGGCGGTGCTATGCATTACTCAAATCCGTTCATCCTTCATTTCTTACACAAAGGAAAGAGAAGACAAGAATTAGATCAACATGGTGAATGACGAAATACCGTGCAGACAGACAGTATGTGTGACAGCAGCAGGAAGATTCATAACCTCCTGCCTCATAAAAAATCTGCTTGAGAGAGGATACATAGTCAATGCTACCTGTAGAGAACCTGGTATGTTATGCATACTTCATAATCTCTATATATTATTTATCTCATAATCACAAGTCTATTTTCATTGTTCATACTTTCTGTTGATGCAGATAACCCAAGCAAAACTAGCCATCTTCTAGGCCTTCCAGGGGCGAAAGAGAGGCTCCACATCTTCAAGGCTGACTTGTTCGAGCAAGGCAGATTTGATTTAGCTATTCAAGGCTGTGACTTAGTCATTAACATGGCCACATCCCTGGATTTCACTAGAGATCCTGAGGTAATCACCTATAAGGAAATGGTTGTCATGTTGGATTTAAAGATAAAGTTGTACATTAACTTCAGTTGTACTTTTAGGTAGATTCGATTTTGCAGAAATATTGTGGGTAAGTATATTTGAGTCAAAGTAATATTTGGATGGGTGATCTCCTTGGAAGTCACAATATTTCATCATTGTGAACATATTCTAAATGTGATGGATATTACGTGGACCATAATTCATTAAATATGAACCAATAATAATTGACCCACACAATAAACAATTGAATCCCTATAAAACATCAGATAATATATTAATTGTTTAAACTTTGCCTTATTTACTAATATAAACCATTACTCATAAATATAAATTATAAAAATTGACTTAAGATTAGATAATTGAATTCAGAGAAAACATCATATAACATACTAAATGTTTAAACTTTACCTTAATTATCTACTATAATTAATCTCCACAAATCATCTTGAATACTAAACTGTCTTAATTTACCATTTAAAATTATCATTAACAATCTAACTTTTAAACCTTTCGATGTTTATATAGAACGGTTATATCCAACCCACCATTGATGGAACTCTGGATATTCTAAGAGCTTGCAAGAAAGCAAAAACAGTAAGGCGTGTGATCCACACTTCATCAATTACCGCAGCCACCCCACTGGATGAGAACGGAAAATTCAAAGACTGCCTTGATGAATCCTGCTGGACTCCCATTAACTACATGAGAAGGGAAAAGCCCATAAACTGGGTAGCTAACTACACTAGAGCTCAACGTTTCTTTACATACATGTAGGAATCGAAAGTTCTTCACATCTTTAACATATCAGTCCGTATTACATGTGGCCTTGTTCAGATGTATTACGTGGCAAAGACATTAGCCGAGGAGGCAGCTCTTCAGTACGGTGCAGAGAACGAGATGGAAGTGATATCAGTGTTGGTAGCTCTTGTGGGCGGCCCTTCCATCGCTCCAACTTTGTCCAGCGCTCTGTTAACGTTATCGCCGATCACAGGTATATATACAACTTGACCGTAAACAACAGGGGTGTTGGAGCGAGTTAATATATCAATTGTTCTAATCATTTAACGACGTTTTTGTATTTTTATGTTCCAAACTTGGACCCCCATGGACTCTAAGAGTGAATTTTTTTCCACCATTCCAATGTACTACTCATTCAGATGGCTGATTGTAAGTAATGATTTCAGGCAATCAAGAATGCTGTGAGATCTTGACATCATTTCAAGCTATGATGGGCTCCGTTCCAATAGTCCACGTGGAGGATGTATGCAACGCTCACATGATGTTGATGGAGCACCCATCTGCACGGGGGCGGTATGTGTGCTGTTCAGACGCTCCCCTCATTCCTGACATGGCAGATGTATTTCGTAAACTCTATCCTGAAATTCCAATAACTTGGGAATTCAAGTAAGCAATGCAAACTCATTCACAACTGTCTTTACTGCTGAATTCATGCGGATTATTTGATATGAAACTAGCGTATTGATATTCTTGTTTTTTATGCGTTTGTAGAGAGACAGAGGTTGATCAAGAAGAGCAGTTGCCGAAAAGGGCTTTGCGAATTGCTTCCAGCAGATTAAGTGAAGTGGGTTTCGCTTACAAGTATGGGATGGAGGAAATTATAAGTCACACGGTTGAATGGGCCAAGAAAATGCAAGTGTTGTGAGCCTTGTTGTCAGAAACTGAAAGTCAAATAACTCTTATGGATTTTATATTTGCCTCTGTTAACATTTAAATAAGAACAAAACTACCTGTAACGAGGCGGAGACTAATGAGGGTCGCCTGTGTTGGAATATTAACCCTAACTGCTGCCGTCCCCGCCAACCACTGCCCTCTATATCACAATCAATAAATTAGCCATTGCGATACCGCGGGAGACTTCCGTAGTCTTTTTGCAGCCAATGCCCGCTATATCGCAATTAATAAAATATTCATCGCGATATCACGGGAGACTCCGTAGAAGTTTTACTTTATTCTAACCGCCAAGTGTTTACCGCAGTTTACCGGGCCGTCAACTAACCGCTGCCCGCAATATCGTAATCAAGTTTTTAACCTTCGCGATACCGCGGGGAACTATGGAGAAAGCCGCCACCGCCAGAAAGTTTCGGAGTACGAAGGAATTAATATTTAAGTTTGAATTTTATGAAAAGGACATTGTTTTAAATGTATTTTGACGGGGGAAAAATTAGTTAGGTAAATTTGAATTTTAAATTGTAATTTCGGGCTTTCTCATCCGTGAAATTCTTTCACGTGACTTTTTACCTTGAGCATATATTATGTAATTGTAATTTTATTTTTAACAAGTGAATGAGAATGATGAGAAGGTGAATGTGAAGAAATAGAAAATTACGAGCAGCAGCTCTGTGTGTTTGAAAATAATATTTTTATGTTTTAATTTTTACTGTGTGTGAAAATTAATTTCCTCCTCTGCCTCTGGCCTTCACTTGGTATCAGAGCAAGTTCGAGTATCAGAGACAATTCGATCAAAGAAGATTATCTGGGTAAATTTCAAAAATGGCAGCAAGCACAAGCTTGACAAACCCACAAATTCCACAGTTTAATGGGAAGAATTATGAGTACTGGTCAATCACCATGAAAGCACTATTTAGCTCACAGGATATATGGGATTTAGTAGAGAATGGATTTGCAGAGCCAGCAGATGCAGTAGCATACAATGCTTTAACACAAGCAGAGAAAGACTTATTGAAGGACACAAGGAAGAAAGATTCAAAGGCTTTATTTTATCTATTTCAAGCTGTACATGAGAGCATTTTTCCAAGGATTTCAGCAGCAACAAAGTCCAAACAAGCATGGGACATACTTCAAACAGCCTATCAAGGCATGGCAAAAGTTAAAACAGCAAAGCTACAAATGCTGAGAAGAGATTTTGAAACAATATGTATGAAGGACAATGAATCTGTAGATTCATTCTACACCCAAGTCATTGGGGTGGTTAATCAAATTAGGTCTCATGGAGAGAATCTGGAAGATACCAGAGTTGTTGAAAAGATTTTAAGGAGTTTGCCCACAAAATTTCTACCGGTTGTAGTTGCTATAGAGGAGACAAAGGATCTCTCACAGTTCTCAGTTGATGAGCTGTATGCATCTCTAATTTCTCATGAACAAAGGCTGAAAAGGTCAGCAGATACATCACTGGAGCATGCTTTCAAAACTCAGGCTTCAGTCAGTCAAGGAAGAGGCAGAGGTAGATCAAGAGGAAGAGGAAGAAACTCTTACAGAGGTGAAAGATACAGTTTATCAAGCTCAAATGGAAGAGGCAGCAATCAAGGCTCAAGCCAAAACCCATCACAGAATCAGTCACAAAATCAAAGGTATGATAAATCTCAAGTCCAATGTCACTACTGTAAAAAATATGGGCATTATATGAATGAGTGTAGAAAGAAGCAGTATGATAATAATAGACAAAATGCAAATTTTTCAAGAGAAGGTCAAAATCGGGATTGGATAAAGAGAACAATGTTTTTAGCTTGTAATGTTGCTCAAGCAAATGAAAAAGATGTATGGTTTTTAGATTCAGGCTGTAGCAATCATATGACAGGGAATCTAGAAATGTTTTCAAGTTTAAATGAGAATGTAAAGTCTGATGTTACATTGGGTAATGACAACAAAGTGTCAGTCAAAGGAAAAGGAGATGTCAATATTCTAACTAAACAGGGGGAGAAAAAGTATATTTCAGATGTGTATTTTGTGCCTGGTCTGAAACATAACTTAATGAGTGTAGGGCAACTGGTTCAAAAAGGGTATAGAGTAACCTTCAAGAATGGTCTATGCACAATTTTAGACAAATACCCAAGCAACCAGCTTATTGCAAAAGTCAGAATGACAAACAACAGAATGTTTCCCTTAAAGATAAGGCCAGATTTGAATATAAATTATGCTCAAGCACAACATTTAATGAATTCACAAATGGGTAGAGAAGAAACTACAGCAGTAGTGCAGACAATCTTTCAAGCTGAGATAAAAGATGAAAACTGGTTATGGCACCTGAGATTTGGTCATCTCAACTTTGGAGGTTTAAATTTACTTCATAGGAAAGGCATGGTCAAGGGACTACCTTTAATAGAAAAACCAGAAAGGGTATGTGAAGGGTGCATTTTAGGAAAACAACATAGAGAATCATTTCCTGCAGGAAAGTCAACTAGAGCAAAAGCCCCTTTGGAAATTATACATTCAGATTTGTGTGGACCTATGCAAACACCTTCAATAGGTGGTAGTTTTTATTTTCTGACATTCATTGATGATTATTCAAGAAAAACATGGGTTTATTTTCTAAAGCAGAAAAATGAAGTGTTTGATCTGTTTCGTCAGTTCAAGAATTTGGTTGAAAAACAGAGTGGTTATTATATTAAAGTGTTAAGAACAGATAGAGGTGGTGAGTATATTTCAAGAGAATTTTTTAATTTTTGCAAAGATCATGGAATTCACAAGCAATTCACAACTAGATACACACCTCAACAAAATGGAGTAGCTGAAAGGAAAAACAGAACAATCATGGAAATGGCTAGAAGCATGTTGAAAGCCAAACATTTGTCAAATGAATATTGGGCAGAAGCAATTTCTTGTGCAGCCTATATAATGAATAGGTGTCCAACAAAAAGTGTCATGAATATAGTACCTGAAGAAGCATGGACAGGAAGAAAACACAATGTTACTCACATGAGAGTATTTGGATGTGTAGCATATGCACATGTGCCTTATGAATTGAGAAGGAAGTTAGATAACAAAGGAGAAAAATGTATATTTGTTGGATACAGTGAAGAATCCAAAGCTTATAAGCTCTATAATCCAACAACAAAGAAAGTAATAATCAGCAGAGATGTACAATTTGTAGAAGATGAAGCATGGGATGGAAGCATAGAGAAGACAGTCAATATTTCAGCCAGTATACCTCAAGAGGAGGATGAAGTTTCAGCATCAACAAATGTTCCAGCTATTGTGACTCCTACCACTCCCATTCAAGCTCAACAAAGTGGTCCACAAGTGACACAAGCATCGACTGTAAGAACAACCTCAATCATTCAAGGAAGCAGTCCAACAAGAGGACAACAAACACCATCTACAGCAGGACCATCAGGTCCACATTCCACAAGTTCAAGTGATATGTCAAATCCTACATTGGCAAGTCTGAGAAGACAAAAAATCAGAAGCATAAGAGATATATATGAGCAAAATGAAGGTGAGAATAATTCAGATCAGATTTCTCTTTGTGCATTTTATTCTCAAATAGAAGATCCAGTTCATTTTGAAGATGCAGTCAAAGATGATAAATGGGTAAGTGCTATGGATGAAGAGATTGAAGCAATTGAAAAGAATCAGACATGGGAACTAGTCAGTCTTCCAAAAGACAAAGATGTAATTGGAGTGAAATGGATTTATAAAACCAAATTGAATGAAAAAGATGAAGTTCAGAAGCTTAAAGCAAGATTGGTTGTAAAGGGACTATTCACAACAGCCTGGAATTGATTATAATGAGACATTTGCACCTGTAGCGCGATTGGATACTATAAGGATGATTTTAGCATTAGCAGCTCAGAATAAGTGGTCTGTATCTCAAATGGATGTAAAGTCAGCTTTTTTAAATGGTTATTTAGAAGAAGAAGTTTATGTGGATCAGCCACCTGGGTATGAAATTCTGGGTCAAGAAGACAAAGTTTACAAATTGAAAAAGGCACTGTATGGATTGAAGCAAGCCCCAAGAGCTTGGTATAGCAGAATAGACAGTTATCTTTTGCAGAATGGATTTAATAGATGTAGCAGTGAGCCCACACTGTATACAAAAATGAATGAAGAAGGTGAAATACTAATAGTATGCTTATATGTGGATGATTTAATTTTCACTGGCAATTTGTCAATTGATCTGTTCAAGGCAGACATGAAGAAAGAATTTGAAATGACAGACTTAGGTCTGATGAAGTATTTTTTAGGCATTGAAGTGAATCAAAATGAAAATGGTATTTTTATTTCACAGTCAAAATATGCAAATGACATTTTGAAGAGGTTTAATATGATGAAGTGCAAACCAGCACCAACACCTACAGTGACAGGTCTGAAACTAAGCAAGGATGATAGAGGGTCTAATGTTGATCCAACTTTGTTTAAGAGGCTTGTTGGAAGTCTCATGTATCTCACAGCCACAAGGCCAGACATTATGTATGGAGTAAGTTTGATTTCTAGGTTTATGGAAATGCCAAAAGACACCCATTGGAAAGCAGGGAAGAGAATTTTAAGGTATGTAAATGGAACAAAAATTTTTGGCATCAAGTATTCAAGTTCAGATGAGTTCAAACTCATAGGATACACAGACAGTGACTGTGCTGGTAGCATTGATGACAGAAAAAGCACGTCTGGTTATGTATTTAATTTTGGGACTGGAGTTGTCTCATGGTCTTCAAAGAAGCAGCCAATAGTTTGTCTTTCATCAGCTGCAGAGTATGTGGCAGCCACAAGTGCAGCATGTCAAGCAGTTTGGATGAGAAGAATTTTGAAAGAATTGCAAAATGAACAAATGGAGGCAACAAAAATTTACTGTGATAACAATTCAGCCATTGCTCTTTCGAAGAATCCAGTCTTTCACAAGAGAAGCAAGCATATTGATACCAGGTATCATTTTATCAGAGAATTAATTAACAATGGTGATATATTTTTAGAGTATTGCAGATCAGAAGAACAGAGTGCAGATATCTTCACGAAGCCGCTGGGAAGAGATAATTTTATTTTTCAGAGAAACAGATTGGGCATGGTGGACAGCGCAGTTATGCTTAAGGGGGAGTGTTGGAATATTAACCCTAACTGTTGCCGTCCTCGCCAACCACTGCCCGCTATATCGCAATCAATAAATTAGCCATTGCGATACCGCAGGAGACTTCCGTAGTCTTTTTGTTTTATATCAACCGCCTGCCGTACCTCCAGCCAATGCCCGCTATATCGCAATTAATAAAATATTCATCGCGATATCACGGGAGACTCCGTAGAAGTTTTACTTTATTCTAACCGCCAAGTGTTTACCGCAGTTTACCGGGCCGTCAACTAACCGCTGCCCGCAATATCGTAATCAAGTTTTTAACCTTCGCGATACCGCGGGGAACTATGGAGAAAGCCGCCACCGCCAGAAAGTTTCGGAGTACGAAGGAATTAATATTTAAGTTTGAATTTTATGAAAAGGACATTGTTTTAAATGTATTTTGACGGGGGAAAAATTAGTTAGGTAAATTTGAATTTTAAATTGTAATTTCGGGCTTTCTCATCCGTGAAATTCTTTCACGTGACTTTTTACCTTGAGCATATATTATGTAATTGTAATTTTATTTTTAACAAGTGAATGAGAATGATGAGAAGGTGAATGTGAAGAAATAGAAAATTACGAGCAGCAGCTCTGTGTGTTTGAAAATAATATTTTTATGTTTTAATTTTTACTGTGTGTGAAAATTAATTTCCTCCTCTGCCTCTGGCCTTCAGCCTGAATATTCTTTTATTTAAAAACAGCACCGCACCCTCCTAGAACTTTCGTCCTCGTATTCACCTCCTTTGGCAGCAAACCTCACTACACATGGGGTTTATTATAATATCAACTTGAAGCATAGTTTTTATTAATAATATCATGTGGAATGCAATGCACAAACATACCGTCGGGAATACTATGAGTTTGCTTGTGAATTGACTAAAATTTGCTCCCAATCGAAGACATTGTCTGCCATTTTCTTCTTCTTGATCGATAAGAGCTATGCGGATATGAGAAATAACAAGGTTACATTAGGGAAATTTCCCATTGTCATGTCAACCTAGGTGGTCATGATCACATTGAGTGGTAATCATGTGGCAAGGGAGACTAGCCTTGACACTGAAGGGATCCATGATAGCCATGACTTGAACAATCACTAAGGCTATTATCATAAGGGTGCCCTCATGGAGGAGAAATGTCCCTATTAGTGAGAGGGCCACACACGTGCAACCATACATGGGGCATTAGCCTAATGCTTAACAAGTGCCTACAAATGGAAAACTTCCAAAGCAACTTAATTGGCCCAAACTTAGATACCTAACATAATTTTATAGCATATAATGACTCTAGTGTACATAGAGAAATGAGCATCCAAAATAGATCCTAAAAATAATGTAGTATTTTTGTCCTTCCATATGCTAAATAGAATTTTCATTTTTGCAAGTATGTAAAATTTAGTCAAATCCCCTAGGCATCTTAGCCTAGTTGCATAAAAGTATCATACGCTAGGAAAATAATTCCAGGCAATGAAGAAATCATGTATCTAGATCCATGCATCTTGGGTCCATGACCAATACTCGAAGAGATGCTTGAGAGTTTCCAAATGTCCATCAAAATGGCAAAGGGGGTTGGGAGTATCCAAATGCATAAGACACGATCCAATGGGAAAACCTTGATACAAGAAGCAAGCCAAGTAAAATGAGCAAGTTTGGGCTTCAATATGGCTAACCAAACTATTTGAAATCTATGATGACATTGAGTGGTAATAAGCTAGAGGTTCCACTTAACATTGAGTTTTTGAACCATGTGGGTAGGTTTGGAGAAAGCTAAGAATACCCTTTGAAGGGTTTGTAATTCCTAAAAGGAGTGTTTGGATACCACTTCCTATCCTTCCACCAAGGTTTAGTACATCAAATCCCAACATTATGCAATATTTTTGGAGGCATAGACTCCATAGTGGTTTGAAAGGATTCAAAAGCCTAATTGACAAGCTCGCATTTAGCTTTAAGTTTTGGAGGAGATAGCCAATTCTTAGTGGCATTGGAGAAGAGATCTAAAATTAAATGAACCCCTTGCTTCAATAAAATTAATGTATTGACATAGGAAACTTTGGGAAGAGGCCAACCCTAGCAAGTAATCACATGAGACCACCTTGTTAGTTGATGCAAATCCTAGTCTTGAAATCTTTAGCATAAGACATAGGTCATGGCTGGATGGCTTCCTAAGCCTTCCATGTACTTTTAAACAATTTTTATTTTATTTTATATATATATATATATATATATATATTTAATATTTTTTTCTGAATTTACATAGGATCCTTCATGATGAGAATGGAGTGAAAGCCTAAACCTTGTCAAGCCTTCCTACCATGAGAAAATCTAAATGCAATATAGTGCTTGAGGAGGATTTTCTAAAGAACATGAATTATCCATTTAAAAAAAGGGCTAGACTCTATTTGTGAGTACTAGTAAGGCCAAGACCACAATAGTCATGTTGAATGGGACAAAATTTCTAGGCAACTAAATGAAGCCCATGATATTGCTCCAAGGATGCTCAAACAAAATACTTAAGAACTTTTGATAAGAGGATTTTGAGGGAGCTCAACAAGAAGAAGAATACATGTGGGTAGTTAAAAGCTCTTTAGAACAAATCTAAAATTGTCTAGCTAGAAAAAAATGCTTGGCAATCCTAAAGCGTAGTTTCTTTTTAATGCAAGTAAAAAACATTTACCAAAGAGTTGAAAATAGGGACTATAAAGCAAAGGGGATACCCAAAAAACTAAAAAAATTAAATAATGGTCAATCCATTTCCAACCAAAAGAATCAAGCTAAGAGGGTTTGGGAAAGAAGGATAGATGATAGCATTAAATCTTTTGTCACTAAATACTAGAGCCAAAAGAAAACAAAAAGTTATATAAAAATTGTAAGGTGTGGCTCACATTTTTTTGCACTTCCAAGAGAGTGAGAAATGAGTCATCAATGAAATTGCCATTAGCAAACTAAGGATTGGATTTGGGAAGGGAACTACCTTTAACCCTTTACCAGGTAATTGCATTTGCAAGAAAGTAGTGAAAGCATTTAGTCACAAGAACATATATCCTTGACATATGGTTCAAAAAACCCAAAAGAGGATGAATATCGACCATTAATGATGATTCTGCAAAGAACATTAAAATTAACTAGAGAAAATTAGGGCTAAATACAAGATCTTGAAATGAAACATGTCTAGAATAAATGACCGTTCAATGGGATCCTCTAGGTTTTAGCAAAGTTGATTATAATGAAAATAACCTATTTCTAAGAACAAAAGGCCCATTTCGTACCTTCCTAAATGACAATAACGTTGTCCAAAATATATTTTCTTTTGATGAAGCTGGTCTGCTTAGGATGAAAAATTAGTGGAAACAAGAGATGATTGTGAAGAAAAGGCGATTTAGCTACGATCTTATAGGAAGTATTTAGTAAAGTGATTGACCACTAATTATAAATTTCTTCAATATTACCTACCTTAGGTGTGAATTCAATATGTGTATTTATGATAGCACCTAGAGAACATGTAACAAAAGATAAAAGCTAAAATTGGAAGACATTAAGTCCAAAAGTGTCCTATAGGGCTTTATAGAACTCACAAAGAAAACCATCATAATTAGGGGCTTTGCCATTACCCATAGAAAAAAATGTTTCACTAAGATCCACTAAAGTGGAGTTTTAATCATAAAAGGATTTCTATGTAGCATATAGTCTACAAGGGACCACACACACATACTCTTCAAGGGCTTACTCAGTCTTTGAAGAAGGAACTTGAGCTTGAAAAACTTATTGATAATGACAAACAAAAGTCAAGAATCAAGTAGGAAGCTCCAAGATGACTTGTTGGATCCCTTTGATATACTTGTTTTTTTATGAATTTGGCAAGCTTGAAGGGATTAAAAAAGTTCTTAAAGAAAAATGTACCTCCAATTTTGAGCCAATGCAAACATGCCTTGGTTTGAAACCCTTGAGTTGTATGATTATTAACAATTTTCTTCTACTAGAAAATTTTCAAAGCAATGCACAATTATAGATTAGGAGAGCATAAAAGCACCTCCAAATCAATAGTGATATGGTAGAGCTCCAAGATAGTAGCCTTGTATGAGTAATGACACAACTATGATAATTGGTAACCGTAAATTCATAAAAGTGAGTAGTCCATAATTTAATGGAGTCATTCTCTTATTAGATATAGCTAATTCCCTAAGTAATATGCAGCTCAAGATTCCAAATTTATTCAATAGGGGTGGGTAGATGGTCAACAATGATGTGTTGAGGTAAAATTGTATTTTGGGTGCTTTGAAAATTGCATTGCTAATCAATTCAAAACTAGACCAAAAAATGATTTGAAAGGACACTATCCTATAATGAACTCACTAATAATTTAAAGTAACTAGCAAAATTAAAGATACATGTTGTCTTGACAACATGGCCCTATCAAGATTATGAATTATTTTTTGTAAATTTTTCCATGTATACCATAAGTAATTAAAGTGACATCAGAGCTAACATTTAGATCAAAATGACCCAATTTATTGTTCATGTAATATCAAGCCTCTCTTTTACCACTTGTCCATACCATAGGTAGATGGTGTCATTTATTAGATTCTAGTTCAACCTTACTAAAATCCCCATACATAATCCAAGAGGTAGTGGGAAGTGACTTCACAATGCATTACCATAAAAAATACCTCTCAACATAATTGGAAGCATAAATATTAACAACCCCAAGTGAGTGGTTATTAATATTAAAGAGGGCCCATAAAACATTATTAGTGGGGTCACATCCATGAGTCACTATGTTATTTTCACAAGCAAAATGAAAGTGGAAAGTCCTCCATGGCTTAGCTCATGATCACTATGCAAAACTGACTTTTTGGTCATATGACATGACAAGTGGAAGAAAGCATGAAACTTACAATTTTCAACTCATTAAAATAATTCGATGAGTTTGAGAATTTTTTTTAACATCTTGCATGATGTATTTCCCTTTGGGGTGAGTAAGAACTTGAATATTTTATGAAATAAAATTCATGGAAGATAGGAATCGATGGGCATGCCATCTTCATTGAACTCATTAAGAGCTCCATATATATTATTCAAGAAGTTGTCCACTTTGAGTGTCACCACGTTTGGAGATAGAAACCCAAAAAATGACTTCTTTGCTAGAATTGTGAAAAACCACAAAACCACGAGGCATGAGATTAAACAACAAACAAAGAAACCTTCCACGCAAGAGTCTGTAAACAATATATGCTATATTCTTCAACAAGAAAAAGCTATAAAATCAAGAGACTATCAAAAATATATGAAAGCTCGAGTGATAATTACAATGAGGGTTGAGTGTTATATAGGAGCAAAACCCTAAAAGAATAAAAACACTCCCAAGTTTAGCTTAAGTGCATGAGAATAAATTAGACTAATAATCAATTAAAGAGTAATTAATTATTAGCTAATGCATGATTATTCTAACACCCCCCCTTAAGATGAACTTAGGGAGTAGCTATAAACCCTAAAAAGAATGCATGATGGGTCCTAACAAACAAGGCTTGGTGAGGTACCCATGTATAATCAAAAGATCTCTCAAAACTAGAGAAAAAGAGAAAAAACCTTGTGGGAGAAAAATCCTCTCCAAAAGAGAGAAAGGCGAATGAAGGATTGAGAAGCCTCCAACTGAAATAATGTTCCAAAAAAGAGGAACATGTTTCGTTTGTATCTTCATGTTCCAGATGTAAGAGTAGAAGGTGGTTGAGTAACTAGTTATGATGAGAATGTTGAATGCACAAGAAAACTAGGAGGGGGTGAATCAGTTGTACCTTAAAACTTCAAAAACCTCACAAAAATTCAGATATGTGTTAATCCAATTAACCCTTAATATGTTAGAATGATTTATCATGAAAGCAAATAACAAAAATAGAACCAATCAACACCAACCAAAAAGAAACACCAAATTTACGTGGAAAACCCATGAAGAGAAAAATCATGGTGAGGATTAACTCACAATATAAAGTCATATCAACACTGATTACAAGGGACTCACTACTAGAGGCCTCATTGCCCAAAAGAAAGAAAGGCTCACTACCATAATAGAACAAAAGATAGATCGGGGAGTGTTACAATGAGAAAAACCATCTCAATGCAGAAGAAAAATCCACCATAACATCACCAACACCTTTACATTCTTACTGAATAATTGTATACACCTTCTACGCATTGCATTCAGTAATCTAACATATCAAGCTCACACTGCACTTCAAAAATTTAAACTCTACAACTCTGTAATTCACATCTTGCTTATCACACTCATCTATCTTATCAACCCTCAACAAATTAACTCACATTTATACCATCTTTGACCTTGAAAATATTATCCAAGGTCAGCTATACACCTCAATCGTGCAAATTCAAATTAGGTCGACACCAAAACATTCCCGCATTGGAATGGAATGAAGGGTGGACCATACCACTCCTTAGCTAGCATGTAAATCCACTCATACATGCCACACCATGCTTCCACAAACACTAAATAAACTTTGCAATTAGTGTAAAAACCCAAGGTCAATCGAACCTATGTTAACACCATCAAACATTTAAATGCATGCTTCGTCAAATCCAAAGATGAATCATAGACAACACACCACACTTGGACATGATCTAAAATATTCCACAAACACCCTGAAATCCAAAAAATTCCTTCACAAAAACTTTCACTTGAAGAATGTACACCTAGTACATTCAAATAATTCTATCATACATTGCAATACAAGAAACCAACTTTTGAAGAATCAAACCTCAAACAACTTCATCTGAGGAAAGATACAAACACTATCAACACCCTTTCAAATCCGCAAGACTTGAAACCACTTTGTAGAGAAATGTGAAACAACATTTCTCTCAGATGCCTTTGCAATACATAGTTCACACACTGGTGAACACACCTTCCTCTGCACAATGATCTAGCAGACCAAATTTTGAATGCAACACCTTTGAACATCTCTGATCAACATATCCAAACTGCACAAGTAGATCTTCAATATAGAATAAATGTAGATCCAAACTAGAATACTACTTTACAACACAAAACACCACTGTAACACAGTGAACTTACTCTTTTTATTCAAATTTTCTCATAATCACTTGGAAACCAAGCAACAGAGACACATATTCAACATCTCCAACACTTCCTCATCACCACCAAGCCAATTGCAACATAGCAACTCAACCATACATCCATAGACAAAATCTTATCAAAGAAACACTAGAGGTTGACACTAGTAGCTTACTAATGACAACATAATGCAACTAATCAAAGCATCATCAAATTCAACAACAACTCAATACCAATTGTTCACACTCTTGCAACAATCTCCTACTCATACTATTGACATAAATGATAACACAAGCTTGTTAACATCAATGACAACACCAACTGCACATACTTGCAACAATCTCCCCCTTTGTCATTGATGGCAACACATGATGTGAAAAACCATCAACAACAAACCCAACAACTCTTATCATCAATACTTTGCTTCATACCATCTCATTATCTGTTTTCTCTTACTTTCTCACCCTTACACAACTAGCTCATTACTTTCTCTCTCACTTTGATAACTAATACTTTTCTTTTTCATATTGTTCTATCCCCTTTTCTCAACTGAACATTTTTCACATTGCTCTACAACTTCCTTTCCTTTTCTGCTTTGCATACTAACCCTTAGGAGCACACACCAAATTGCATCAATCAACAACCATTGCATACTATTTACCAATCATACTATTTACCACTGCTCTACAACTTCCTTTCCTTTTCTGCTTTGCATACTAACCCTTAGGAGCACACACCAAATTGCATCAATCAACAACCATTGCATAATGACAACTTTCACTTATCTCGACTACAACAATCAATAATGCCACTACCTACTCCCCTTGAGAGGTAGCAACCGAAAGATCAATCCAGACCAAAGAAAGAATCTTGAGATCCACTGTATTGATGCTTCTCCAGAAAATTGAAGGCATCATGCATTCATTTAACATGTTTGGACTATTGATACAATGTTGATGCCACATGATGATGCTTTGATGTCCATAAATTCTATTTTTTAGTTATGTGCTTCTTTGATTTCTAGATAATCATAATGAGCTAGTGCTTACCTTTTGTACAACATCCTAGTTTGTACTTTCAAATATTTCATGTTTCAATTGGCTTATAATAGCTAGTTCGAAAGGGAGAACATAGTTCTAGTTTTAAATTTTAACTTTGAAACTTACGGGTCACTTTTGCATCTATATATCTAAATTAGGTTAATTATGTGTCTATGGATTTGACCAAATCCATGAGTGAAAAAGTTACTCAATATAAAGAATGGACAAAATAATTATGAGGGTTGATCCCTAATAATGTGTTTTGATAGAATCGAGTTAGAATTAAGTTAAATGCGCCTACTTTTGTGCAAGAATACATCACTTTACACACTAGTCATAATACTAAAGATAAACAATTCAAAATAATTCATAAAGTGTACAAAATTTTCATGATTACAATTTAATTACTCTATATATCATATCTATTTTTATTAATTCACTAAATCAAAATTTAATTTTTTTCTTGACATTATAAATTTTCTATATCTATAAATTAATATAATGTTTTCCCACCATTTTAAATGATTGATTTTGAACTACCACATGAATTAAATTTTTCTTTAAATAAGAAATATTGTAACTTTAAAATAGAATGAAGATTATATATAAAAACAATTATATCAAAACATATCTCTAAAAAATACATAAAAATACATATTTTGTTACATAAATTGTAACTAAACATAGGTCACAACATACATCAACATACATCAACATTAAAATTTGCATCCACAATGATAAAAAAAAATCTCTTTTTAAATTTTTTTTTTTTCTTTAAGTGCTTCATAAAATCATGAAAGGCTAGAAGCTAAATAGAAAAGGAAAAATATTTCAAAAATTTTCATTGACAAAAATTAATGAAATGAAATATTTCTATTTCTATTTTAATTTGCAAAAAATTTCTCGACTTTCATTAGGACAATAATGATCAGGCCCACGTATCTAAATCCTTGTAGGAACAAAATAGTCTTCATATTTGAATTAATTAAATGTCTTTTCTTTAAAGGAAAAAAGTAAGGTTATTTTTTTGAGATTCATAATTAAAAATATAATAGATTTAAAAAAAATTATATATAATATATTGAGATAAATGATATATTTTATTATTAGAAATAATATTAAATATTATAATTAATATATAAATATACATTAGCATTAATAATATTTATGTATATAATTGTAATAATGAGAATTGCATATTCATGGTTTCTTATTTTTTGGATTTATTATATTAGGTTATCTTTAATCTATTGAATATTATGTAAAATTGTCTAATTTGTACGGAAGTGGAAAAATAATCTCAAAAGTGCATGAACTCCACTGTAACATATTCCTAAATTTCACAATTCCATAAATGTTTCATTCTCCCTTTTCAGATTAGATATGAAAGTGTGGCCATACTCTAGATTAGGTCTGCAATGATGGATTTGATCCTAAAGTTTCATAATTAAAAATTCAAATTCACCCTAATTGGAAATGAACCATCTAACACATCTAGGAATTGAGAGCACATGTTAAATTTTGATTGCATATAGCTAAAAAGTATTAAACCTTGCATCATCATTCTAGGAACATATTGCACACTTTCCTATTGTCCTCAATGTTTTAGCTAGAGTTGTGATGTTGGTCTGTTAGGGTGACACTGAAGAGAACATGACCCTTGCAATTCAGCAGATTCCCCAAAGGCCTTTGTAAATATTGTAATTATCTTAATACACATTCAAACATCAAAAAACTAACATGGACTAAGTTTAATAGCTTACAAATTATCAAATCATTCCCATGAGTTATAGAATTACTTTCATCTCTTCCATCTGATCTTTGATATTACACAATCAATTTTCACATTAATGAAAGAAAAAATTTAGAATATTAATAAATGTGTACTAAAAAAAAGTTAAATATACCTACATTTAATTTCTTTAATTTATATACTCATTTTTCCATTCAATTTATATAATTTTACATGATCAATTCCAACTTTTTTTACCTTTACAAAAGTATTAATTTGTATAATTACAATACTTCTAATTTCATTCTCTTTATTTTATCACCTTCCATATCCCATTCACAATTTTATAAATATTTTTTATATAATACAAGTAATATAATCAATAGATATTTACAATAATATTTAGTCAAGACTTTTAAAGTATTATACTGTACATCATTTGCTCTATAATTTTATAATATTATTTTGTTAATAACTTGGGGGTTTAACAATTATATTATAGATTATAACTCTTTATAATACTGTTTTTAAAGTCTGGCATTTATCAGAATGTTTCCCATAATTCAGTTTGAGAATTTATATTATTTGTTTTAAACTTTATTCATAATCTTCATCTCACTTCTTCTACCCTGAAGTAGATTTTCATGTTTCTGGGGACATCTTTTGGTAATCTTACAATTCCTCTATCATTCTTTATGAAGTGTGATTGTTGAAATCAAAATATACACAATTCTTTCAGAAGACAAAACAGCTTTTTACAATCAATAGAATAAAAATTAGAATTTTGAGTTGAGTCTGTTTCTGATTCATTTAATTACATTCTTATGATAATTTCAAAATGCTGTACAGATAAAGTATCAGCCAAGCACCACCTTAGGGTGCTGTACAAGCTGGTCAAATACAGTATTTTTCTGTAAGACCAATGTTATCCCACAGAAAACATAAAAAGAATCAATGTCTCAATCCTGATAAGCTAAATTTCTCCTAAACAGAATAAGAATTCTTCAGGCCTCAAATTCATTGAAAGTGTGACCAAACTGTCTTCAACCCACAAAATCAGCTAAAGCACGAGTCGAATTTATCAGTGTAAGTCAGCACTCAGCACAGTGATCAGAATGCTTTACAGAGAGCCAATCCTGAATGAATAGAGCTCTTCCCAAGTAAAGGATGAGCAGTCACATGGAGTCTGCTCATTTCATGTTTGGATATTTTCATCTGTGAAATTGCAGCACAGAGTACATCTACAAGACATAAATTTGTTTCTTGCTTTTCACAGTCTCTCTCTGAAAACGATGCAAGAGCTTGATCGACTAGATCAACAAGTGACGACTGTAAATTCTTGCATATGCATTTCTCTGTCCGCTCTTCTGGGCTTGAATTATCTGTGTCTTGCATTCTGTCTGGCTTGTATGGAGAAATCAATTTAGTCTCCTTAAAGAGCTCCATATCAGATTTTGTATGATACACAACCCAAGGATGGTCTGTAAAAGAAAAGAAAAAAGTGAATAAGAAAAACCTCACAATAAATGTTCAAATATATGCATGCATAATTGCACTATCCTCAATCACTGGCAAATATATGTGAAGCTAGAAAAATATACATACTCAAAACTTCATCTGGAGAGAGTCTCTTCTCAACATCCCTTGAAAGCATCTTTGAAAGCAAATCCTTTGCGGGTCCAGAAACAGACTTCCACTTTTCAGTCTGGAAATCCAATTGCACATTTTTCACTGCCTCAAAAATGGCGTCCACAGAATCCCCGCAAAATGGTAAGCTACCAATCAAGAGTGCATGGAGGAGGACACCAGTAGCCCACACATCTACCTTTTCTGTATATTTCCCTGCCAAAACTTCCGGGGCAACATATGAGGCACTGCCCACCAAACCTAATAAATTTTGGCCTGTATTCAGTATAAACAAGAAGTTTTAGTGAATGACCAGTAATCTTGATAAATAATTCATTTTAAAGAATTTGGGTTTGATGCAAAGAAAAAAGCTACACTTATATGAAATTTTGAAGCCCATACCATTTGCAACATGCACAGACAGGCCAAAATCAGATAACTTTATCTGTCCATCACTGGTCAGAAGAACATTCTCAGGTTTTATATCCCTATGAACAACTCCCATCTCATGACAGTGTTGAATTACACCAACCAACTGTTTGATTAATTGTGCAGCTTCCCGCTCGGAATAAGATCTATTTTTCATGGAATCAACCAAGCGTCCCCCAGAGCAAATCTCCATTACAAGATGCAAAGAATCTGCATCTTCGTACACTGCATGAAGTGTTGCAATATTAGGATGACCAGATAAGTGCTGCATGATCTCCACTTCCTTGTATGCATTTTCTGCACCATCTTTGGGCAGAGTCTTGCATGCTAGCTCTTCTCCCGTGATCCTGTTCTTGCAGACCTTGACAACTCCAAATTTTCCTCTTCCTAAGATTGGACCCATATAATAATCAGATTCAATTTTCTGATCTCTGCCAGTCTGAGTGGCTTCCTCAATGCATCCACATTTTCTTTTAATTCCTCTTGGAGTTGTATCACGCAAGTAGGCCTCTCTTCTTGGAGTAGAAAGAGTGACAACTGGTCCTGGATGAGAACAAGAAGAGCCCAATTGTTTCTCCATCGTTTCATGATGCTTTCTCTGATGCATAATGGCTTTAATTGACAAGGGCGAGGCAGAGGATGAGGTTGATGCACCATCATCACAAGTGCAGGTCACCCGCTTTGATTCAACATTATCTACACCTGTGTTGTTCCTCCTCCTCTTCTTTACAGGATCCATGCTTGCTTGGACCTTCAACTTGTCAAAGAAATTTGATCCAATTGTCTTGGATGTTACACCCAGCCTAATTTATCTGCAACAACAAATTCATCTCAACACTTATATACATATTAATTCAAACCTAGTATGGATACCACTAAGATGTCTTCATGGCCAAAAAGAAACTTCTTTTTCTTTCAATTGTTCTAACCTTAAATTAGACTGCATGGTGATGTTTTTCTAGACCTCAACATCACCTCTCTTTAATCACATTATCAAGAATGTAGAAACAAATGGTAAAAACACGAATCTAAAATTCCAATTACAAATGATAAACAATAAAAGAACACAAAACCCCAACCACAGATCAAATCAGTATCCCAAGACTGAACCCTATGTGTTGGTCTACAGTCTACACCATACTTTTCTATAAAAACTGGACACAAAATCTCAATTTTTTTAATAAGAATAACAAAATACAGAAATTAACAAGAGTTATTTCTGGTTTGGCTTCCAATGCAAAATCTGTTCCAATCAGCCAGCAGAAGTTAATTCCAGCAGAGAATACATATCAGTTGTTTTCAAAGAAAAGAAAAAAAACCCTAATAAAAAACAAAAAAATCTGACAAAAAAAACATTTATTTCAATATTTATGTCTATCTTTTCACTGAATTCAGCAACACCTGATTAATTTCTTGGCTTAAACAGAATAAAAATATTCATGTTCTTCTTTAATGACATCAAATTTAGATATCGCCATCATTTCAAATACCTGCATTATAAAGAACTTTCTTAAAAAAAACCCTTTAAATTACTAAGTTGAAAAACAGCCCAAAACCCAAAATCAAATCCCCAATCCTATATTAAACCTTATTTCTTACTCTACACCATAAATGTTCAAATAAAAAATAGACAAAAAAATTGATTAAAATGCATATGATTCAGAAAAATCTAATAAACCCGAAAAATGAAATTCACCTCCAATTCAACCTCAATCTGCATATAATTCAAAAAAATCTAATAAACCTGAAAAATGAAATTCACCTCCAATTCAACTTCAATGTGCCAACAACGTGAAGATGATCTTCAGATGAAATTTTCTACTTCAACCTTTCAAAAATCCCAAAACCCCCACTTTTCAATCTGCCAACAACGTGAAGATGATCTTCAGACAAAACTTTCTACTTCAACCTTTCACAAATTCCAAAACCCTCACTTTTTCTTGAAGTTTCAAAATTCTCTACAATTACAAAACCAAATGCAGCGAAAAGGAGCTCCTTAATAGTCCAATCAATGGGCGCACTGAAAATCAATATGTTCAGCAAGAAATTCGCTTGCAATCGTCTGTGAAATCAAGGCAGAAATTTTTGTAAACTCTGCAAAAACCTTTGTTCAACATCTGTCACCTTGGGAAAGGCTATTTATATTTATATTTAGAATGTATTAAGGCGGGAGATTCAGCAGGATATGCAATTATATATATGTATTTATCTTTCATATGAAAGAACGACCCATTTTTGAAATCTACAATTAAAATTGGCAGAAAGATGTAAGATTATGTAATTATTCAACAAGTTACATTTCTCTGGTATTTTTTATTTTATTTTTATATAGAATCAATAATTTTAAAGCAAGTAGATAAGGTTGAAATGAAAAATGAAATTATAGTTTATTAATATTTTTTACACTGATTAATTCTAGAAAGACGTTTTAGTTAATAAAATAAAGATTATCCTATATTTTATTAATATTTCTTTTTTATAATTTTTTAATATTTTTTTAAAAATAATTTGACAATTTAAAATATATATTTTTTTTAAAAGAAAAGAAAAGAAGTTGATCAGATTGGAACTTAAATCAAAATTATATTTTAGTATATTCTATTTTCATGTAAAAGTGGACAATATCACAAAATTCTATTTTCATTATTTAATTACTATATTTTTTTTTTTTTTTCATCTACTAAGTCTCACTAAATCCATGAAAGAAAGAAAAAAATCTACTTTCTATTTTCATGTGCAATGATTTTTTTATTGATTTTTTCAATTATTTGAAAATATCACAAAATTCTATTTTCATTTGTTTAATTAGAATATTTTTTGTTTCTATTTTAGAAATATACAATGATTTTTTATTTATTTTAAATTTGCTAATTGAAAAAAAAGGCTATATATAGTTAATATTTCAATTCTAATAAATTGGAAATTTGTTTTACTTTTTATTTAATTATTTATTTATTATTTATTAATGTTTGTAAATTATTATTATTTTTTATTTGTATTTTGATATATTTTGACTTTGAATTTAGTTTATTCTATTTTAATTTTAAGTTAGATTTAAAATTTAAATTTATTTAAATTATTTATGTCTTCTTATGAAATTACAAAATTAATTAATAATAATTATAAATAATTTAATTTATAATTAATTGTCTTATTAAACTTTTAATTATTGTATAATAATTATATTTTGAAATTGTATTTTAATTTATATAATAAAATAAATTAAAAACTTAAAATCTAAATCAAAAGTTATAGTGAGAAAGAGAAACCAACTTTTGATCAATCATTTCATACCAACAATCTAAGGATAACATGTGCCCCCAGGGAGTTATGCTTAGGGTAGCATGTCATTTGATTATAGATATGATACTTCACCTTTAAGACCTGTTCACTATACCCATTGCACACTTAAGGAGGAAAATAGACAAAGAGAAGAGAGAGAGAGAGAGAGAGAGAGAAGGGAAAGGGATATGGAGATAAGATATATATAGAGGCAAAGGGAGATAAAATATAAAGAAAGGAAGATATATATATATAGAGAGAGAGAGTGGTAGAGATAGGGAGATATATAGATAGAGAGAGAGAGATGGGAACAAAGAGAGAGAGAGCTCTTTATATCTTTGTCTTCCTCTATTTTTATGTTCCTCGTTATCTCTTAATCTCTCTCTTCCTCTCTCTCTCCCCTATTTCTCTCTATATGTGTCTTCCCTTATCTCTCTCTCTCTCTCTATATATATATATATATATCCCTCTTCCTCTCTTCCCCCCTCTATATATTAATCCCTATCTCCATCTCAATCTTCATCTCTATCTCTATCTCTTTTCCTTATCTTTATCTCCTCATCTCTTCCTATCTCTCTCTCTCCCCCCTATATTTCCTAATATATGTCTCTCTATCTCTATCTATATCTCTCCCTCTCTATCCCTCTCTCCCTATCACTCCCTCTTTCTATATCTCTCTACATCTCTATCCTCTCTCTATTTCTCTCCTCTCTCACTTCCTCTCTATGTATTTATATATCTCTCTCCCTCTCTATCTTCATATCCATATATCTATCACTCATTCACACATACACAATCCATGTTTCCTCTACCTATCTCTATCTCTATATATCACACTTAATCACACACACACACACACACACACCTTATTTCTCCATCCCTATCAAGTTATATTTATCTCTTTCCTTCTCTCTATCTCCCTCTCTCTATTACTTGTCTCTACCATCCCCTTTATCTCTTACTCTTGTCCCCTCTATCTTCATCTTCCCATCTCTCCCTCCCCCACTCCCTCCCTATCTCCCTATTTATCTATTTATCTCTAGGTCTATCTGAGCTCCCTTTCTCTTTTCATATATCTATCTCTTTCTTTCTCTTCCCAATATCTCTATCTATTTATCTCTCTATCTCCCCCTATTTCTCTCTCCCTCTCTTTGTCTTTATTTGTCTACCTCTACTTCTCTCTATCTCTCTCTCCCTCTCCCCCCTCTCTCTTATCTCCTTATATCTCTATCTCTCTATCACTTTATATCACCATCTATATGTCTCTCTATCTCTCTCCCCCTCATCCTTTATATCTCTCAATCTATTCCTCCATATATTTCCCTATCTCTATCTTTATCTCTCCCTCTACCTCTCTCTATCTCTCTATTTATTTGTATCCTTTCTCTCTCGCTTTATCTTCATGTCTACCTCTATCTTCCTTTCTCCCCCTCTATCTCCAAACATGTATCCCTCTCTCCATCCATATCTCTCCATCTCTCTCCTAATTTTCCTCTCCCTATACATATATATATTGAACCAAAGGAAATAGGGTTCCACCTTTTAGGAGATGGAACTAAAGGACCTCCTATTTCACTCTAGTTCATTAAATGAAACCAAGATCCCTCAACCAATTGAATTGATTAAGGAATGGTCTAGGGTTAGGATTGTTTCCTTGGGTGTGATTAAAGACTAAAGGGGGTTCACCACTAAGCAAAGGCTTAGAAAGAAAGAGATGCAAATGATATGCAAATGTAACTATGTAACCTAGGAAATGAAACTCAAAATCAGAAGAATGAACAGGAGATAAATAGAGGTTCACCTAGAAATCTTGAGATGTTCTAAACAAGGTCTATAATCCCAAAATTATGACTTTTGAAGCATACTGGGACTCATACGCTAGGCTATGAGATTTAGTCCCAATTTTGGGTTTCAAGCTGGATCTGGAATTTGCAACTGGTAAAGCAAGATCTATAGAAAATGTCTGAAAAATGGTATACTAGGACTCATAAGCCTAAGGTGGTGATTTAGTCCCAATATGAGGGCTGATATGAAACTTTGATATCCTCTAGTGATCTACTATAGATTCCCTCCCTTCTAATCTTTGAGTATGAAACATGAAAACTTCTTGACAAGTTTGACAAGTTTCTTCAATCTTGCAACTTAGTCTTCAAAGGATCTTCAAGCTCAAAACACCTAGATTTGCAATCACACATGTAGAGGAGATAAAAAAAATTGATTTGTTAGTGGATAGGGTTTTTCCTTGTTCAAACCTCATTTTGGTAATCAAACCTTGAAATGAAATCAAATAGAATGAAGGAATGATGAATGAATAAATAAGCTATGTTGCAACTCACCAAACCTCAATTGAATCTTAGAATGCAAATCTAAAAATTAGCATGAAATGGCCTCAATGAGTGTATATTTTGATCATGAACTTGACATAAGAATAATGCATTGAATATGCTTGATTGATTGATCTTCAATACTACATCAACACCTTAGCTCAACTACATGCAAGACTTTGACATGATGATATGACCTTTGATTGTTGCAATAAAACCTTGATATCCTACCCTTGAATGCCTTTGAAAATTATCTTGTAAACTCTATAATGCTCTTGTGAAAGTACTCTTTATTGCTTATGAAGATCTAGGATTGCTTATGAAAACTTTCTAAATGAAACTAAGTGAAATAGCCTTATGTTTATACTTAACTTAAAATTTAATCCCAAAATTCAAATAACACAAGTCGACATTAGATCTAGGATTCAAAATCACTAAAATCTCACCAAGAATAATTTCAAAAAGGGTTGTCCTAGGTAAGGAGGACCCATTCACCACCTTGGGAAAATGGGTCCTAACACAGTTTTCTAGAATCAAGTTTAGGGAGGTGAAATATTATGTAAAAAGGGGGTCCTAGGACATAATGAGGACCCATTTTCCAGGTAGTGAATGGGTCCCATGTCACTATCTTGGGACTCAAACCTTGCCAAATTAAATGCTATGCAACATTATTAATAAGTGTCAGGATTTATCCTCAAAAAAATGCAATTAATAAGGCTTGGATTTGAATTAAAGGGGCTAATTAAACTCTAATTAACCTCAATTAATTAATAAATCCCTAGATTAGTGTGAAAGTGTAAGAAATCACTTTAAAACACCCTAAATAAGGCACAATTAAGTCCATTTTATCATTAATTACTTATTCCCAAATTAATTAAAGAAAATGGATTTTTTTTGTTACTGCATTTTCCCCCACTTTAGTGAGAGTTTTCCCCCATGACAAACTCACACTAAAGTAGACATTCAAGAAACTTAAGTATGCAACAATGAAAAAGATACATAGTCATGCCCTCTCAAAGACCAAGAAAAACAAAGGAAAACAAAGGATCAAGCTTCGATTGGTCCAACACAATGTGGAATGTGGTTGTTTTTCCGTAACAAGGATCAAGCTTCAAAATTTTGTCCAACACGATTTGGATGAGGTCTAGGCTGCTTGTCTGTAACATGTGTTCTCACTTTGGGGTAGTGGAACCTCAGGCCATCCACTAGGTGAGTTATCCCAATGAGGTGGCAAATGAGAGAGTCATATTAACCTCCATACCATACTAAAGTTATCCTCCTGACAACTTTGATAAGGAACCACAATGCTATGATTTTGAATGTTATGTCTATAGGTTTTTGTTAAAGGGGATTTTGCTTCATTCGTGTAAGGTCTCCTTCTTAGGGAACATCATGCCAATGTCTCCTAGAGAGGATAAGTCAAGAATATCAGATTGCCACTTATGGGATGCCTCGTTTACATCATGCCATTAAGGGAAATCGTACGCTTAGAAATATCACACTCTTGGAGGACATCAAACCCAATGACACCACCAAGAAAAGGACACATCACAAAATAAAATAAAATCACACCATGAAAATGCGGAAAATGTCAAAATATGTCATTAATGTATGCCTCCACTTTAAAGTGGTTGCTAACACCATTGTTGTGAGTGATTGCTTTAAAGTAGCCAATGTTTGCTCCTAAGAAATGAGAGCTTTCCTCGAGAAACTCTATGCCAAGTCATATGTTTTCGAAATAAAGCTACATCACGAACAAGGAGGTAAGCATCACCCGAGCAAAAATACATAAGGTATCTATGGATTCGAGGTTAGTATGTCTTTGCTACAATATTGTCATAGAGCTTGAAACTGTCATCATTCCCCAAATACTCATAGAATTGAAGAATGACACAAAGAGAGCAAAAACAAGGAAAAATCCTTTTGGATCAACATGGAAGAGACCTAAATGTCTTGATGGCTTGCATCATCCACAAAAGGAAAACATAAGAAAAATGAAAGATAAAGGAAAATATTTTGGGTCAACATTGAAGAGACCTAAATGTCTCGACGCCTTGTGTCATCCCCAAAAGGAAAACACAAGAAAAATGAAAAAGATAAAGTGTTTATGGAATAAAGAAGAATGTAGGTACATATAGAGGAATGCACAAAAAGAGAGAGAGATATACATCAAAAGAAACATCGCGGGGGATCACATTACACTCATGCAATCATATAAAAAAAACTTTAAAAAGTCAAAACAATACAAAAGACTAGTAAGGCACATGCGCGTCAAACTATAGTAGGTCATCTACATCCCAATCTTAGTCTGTATAAACGGAAGGCAGACAACTAGCCAAAGGGAAAACAACAAGTTTTGAACTAGGGGAAGCACCAAGTTCAACATTCTTCTTAGGAGATTTGTCATTTAAGCTCAAAAGAGGAAAACAATGTATTCAACTCATTATGCACGTGTTCATCAATATTTGTAATTTCAACGTCATCATCTGGATTAATCACAATGGGAGGTTGAATGATAATGTCTTTGGAATCTTCTTGTTTACATTGCGGCGAAGGTATAAAATCATCATGCATTGCTTCAGGTAAGTTTGGATTTTGATTTTGTATGATGTTCTTGTCTTCTTTAGCTTGTAACATATGAATAATAGCACAACATCTACCCCTACGCTCTCTAGAACTTCAATTTTTTTCAGTCTATTATCAATTTTTATTTGTGTAAGAATGGGTTTGTCAACCATAGGTTTCTTCTCTTCCTTGGGAGGAACAAAAAAACAAGAGTAGGTTGTTCAACCACTTTCTCTTTACCTTTGTAAACTTGTTTAATTTTAGGAGGCACAACAAGATTTTTTTGGTTATCTCACGGTCTCTTGTAGGAAATTAGAGGAGGTTTTGTCCTAGGCTACTCTTGGATTGTTGGAAGGACTTTTAGTTCAATCATTGTTTTATCAAGGATAGGAGGCTCAGTCATGGGTTGAGGCATGTTTCAAAGGGATAATTTTGTTATACATTTTTCCTTGAACTTTTGATAGGATTTGAAAAAGAAGTCTTCTCAAGGTCTAATAGGTTCAATAGGCTCGGGCCAAAAGAAATCCAATGAAAATTTCCCCCAGGAAGACATTGGGTTAAACCCACTATGATGCATAGTAAAGATATCATTGCCAAATGGAAACTTTAAAAATTTATGCACAACAGAAGGGATGACATTCATGGAGAAAAGCCATGGATAGCCTAGCTTCACATGAAATTGGTCCAATTGTGGGATGATGGTGAATGATACATTTAATGTTTTTAGTCCAACTTTTAAAGGGAGATCTATCGAGCCAATCGTAGGACAAGTAAAACCATTATGTGTCTTGATCCATGCTTTCGATTTGTTGTATGTATCTTGATAGAGTTCATGCACTAAATAGAAATTCTTTAGTGATCACATTCTCTCCAAAGATGGGATCAATTAATATCCCATTAGTAGGCCTATTATTGATTCTTTCAGCTATGTAAAGAGGACCATTGGGTACATGTGTAAGTATGTCGTTTTGTGAGAAAGCAATATCAAGAGGCATTTTAGTTGAGCCCTTATGAGGTTTAGCTTTGATAAAGTTGACCAAGGCATGGATGTTATTATTCTCTTGTTTTTTTAAGTTATCATTTAGGAAGAAACTAAAGCTATTGACAATTTGTGTTTCGTTTCCTATTTTAAGCACTTTCCTTAGATTTTGTAATGTAGGAATCATACTAATGTCCATGCTTTTAGTAAGGATAAAGTCTTGAAAGTTTTCTATGTTTTCATCTAATATTTTTATGTCTACTTGCGAGAGATGGAAATCATGCACATCAATGGAAGTCATGGGAAATGAAGTATGCAAACTATGAGCCATATAGAGGGTTGATTATCAACACTATTAGAAAGAGAGCTAGAAAACCCAAGATCCATGACAAGTGAGATATCGTAGGATAACATGAGCCTCAAACTATGTATTATAATAGTATTTCTAATAACACACCAAGTTGTAAAGCTCATACAAGTTTTACAAACTTAGTGTGCAAACCCAAAATGGAAAGAGGCAATGCAATGACCTAGAATGAAAAATATTTTTTCTAATTTTCAGCCTTAGAACAAGGTAATTTGTAGATTATACTATGCAATAAACTGAAAATAAAATGTTGTAAATGCAATTTTGAATTTTGACAATGCACTAAATGAAGCAAATTAAGCTAAATCTAATGAAATAAATGAAACAAAAAATCAAAAAACTAAAACAAAGATGTAATAGTAGCAAACATAAGCATTAAATAGGAGATTTCATATTCTAGAAATGTAGATCAACACCTGATTAGGGACTCATTCGACCTAGGGAGAATGGGTCCTAGATTAGGGTTTTTAAAATGATTTTTACTAGATTTTAAGCTTTTTCTAATGATTTTCATATTCAAGTTTGTAACAATAAGTTTCAGATTCAAATTTTTGTAAATGTAAATATGAAATGCAAGTTGAAAATGTGACAAAATGATGAATGCAAAGATCTAGTCTGATATGCAATTTTGTTTTGATTTTCAAATGCAAATTTATGTGATCTATGATATGCAAGATGACTGATTTTTTTGTACTTTTTAGATTTAAAGAATGCAATCAATGCAATTATAAAACCCTAGATGAGATGGAAATTTGAATACAAAGTAGGACACCCTAAATGAGATCTAATTCAATGCAAATGAATGCAATATCTAACCTAGTATGAAAAGAAAGACTTTGAGATCAAAAAATGATAATGTTCAATAAGTCAGGTTCACCATTATGAACTGAAGGAAATAGGGTTCCACCTTTTAGGAGATGGAACTAAAGGACCTCTTATTTCACTCTAGTTCATTAAAGAAAACCGAGATCCTTCAACCAATTGACTTGATTGAGGAATGGGATAGGGTTAGGATGGTTTCCTTGGGTGTGATTAAACACTAAAGGGAGTTCACCACTAAGAAAAGGCTTAGAAGCAAAGAGATGCAAATGATATGAAAATGTAACTATGTAACCTAGGAAATAAAACTCAAAATCAGAAGAATGAACTGGAGATAAACAGAGGTTTACCTAGAAAGCTTCTAGATATCCTAAACAAGGTTTTTAATTCTAAAATTATGACTTTTGAAGCACACTGGGACTCATACACCAAGTTGGGAAATTTAGTCCTAGTTTAGGGTTTCGAGCTAGATCCAAAATCTGTAGCTGGTAAAGAAGGATCTATAGAAAATATCTGAAAAATGGTATACTGGGACTCATATGCCCAAGGTGGTGATTTAGTCCCAGTATCAAGGTTGATCTAAAACTCTGATATCCTCTAGTGATCTGTTGTAGCTTCCCTCACTTCTGATCTTCGAGTTTGAAACTCTAAATTTTGACTTGTAGGTGACTTTCCATGAAGATGACAACTTCTTGACAACTTTGACAACTTTCTTCAATCTTGCAACTTAGTCTTCAAAGAATCTTCAAGCTCAAAACACCTAGATTTGCAATCACACATGTAGAGGAGAGAAAAATATTGATTTGTTAGTGGATAGGGGTTTTCCTTGGTCAAACCCCATTTTGGTTATCAAACATTGTAATGAAATCAAATAGAATGAAGGAATGATGAATGAAAAAATAAGCTATGTTGCAATTCATCAAACCTCAATTCAACCTTGGTTCATGCAAATTTGAAACTTAGCATGAAATGGCCTCAATGAGTATATATCTTTATCATGAACTTGACATAAGAATAATGCTTTGAATATGCTTGATTGATTGATCTTCAATGCTATATCAACACCTTAGCGTAACTACACTCATGCTACAATATGACCTTTGATTTCTACAATAAAAACTTGATAATATTCCCTTTGACTTGATGATATGACCTTTGATTGCTACAATAAAACCTTTGACTTGATGATATGACCTCTGATTGCTACAATAAAACCTTGATAATAGGCCCTTGAATTCCTTTGAAAATGCTCTTGTAAACTCTATAATACTCTTGTGAAAGTACTCTTGATTGCTTATGAAGATCTAGGATTGGTTATGAAAACTTTCTAGGTGAAACTAAGTGAAATAGCCTTATATTTATACTTAACTTAAGATTTAATCTCGAAATTCAAATAATACAAGCCGACATTAGATCTAGGATTCAAAATCACTAAAATCCCACTAATAATAAGTTCAAAAAGGGGTATCCTAGGTAAGGAAGACCCATTCGCCACCTTAGGTGAATGGGTCTTGTTGAACCCCAATCCTACTACCTGTAAAACAACATAAAAAACACATTAGATGGTGAAATGCAAGCAAGAACAAGGATTCCCCATGGAATCCATTTACAAAGTTCAAATTAGGAAAAGCAATGAAGAATACAATGAGATAACAATAAAAGAGATTGATTCCTAATTAAACTAGCAAACTCATGATCCCATGGGGGAATTGGTGCCAATTCGATGTGAAAATTGGCCCTTTCCCAATTCCTATGATGCAAGATTGATGTGTGATGATAATTGATCCACTTTGTTGATGCTTGATGAGTGCTCCAATGGAAAAATCTGCATAACCTAACTAAGATTCAATGATAATGGATGGAATTTGCTAATGATTTGAGCATAGTAAGTTTACTCAAATTGTGGATGCCAAAATGAAGAGATTAGCCTCTTATTTATAGATTGACAAGTTGAAGGCATGCCCAAAATAGAGCAATGTGGGACTAAGAATTAGCCAATGGAAAAGTGCCACTTGTCAACTTGTGAGTGGATGGAGGATGTGCAAGTTTTGGCCAATGTGCCAAAGAGGGGGAGATTCAAATTTGAATTTGAGAGTTAAATGCTAAGTGGGGGACATGTAAGAGATAAGTTATTGCCATGTTGGAAGGGACAAGTCAACTTGCTTTTTCAAATTCAAACTTGGAGAATATTCCCAAAAGATGCTTTGTTGAGGAAAAATGATTAATTTATAAATGAATTAAAATGCTTTATTGGTGCAAGTGGGAAAAGCTAGAGGATGTGATGGGTGGTTAGATTAGATTAATCAGGATTATCTTAGTTAAGATGATGTTAGATGCTTTTGACCCATTTGACTTAAATTCTTTGATTTATTTAAATAAAAAAGAGATGGAATATGAATTTGAGATTTAATAAAATAAAGTTTGGTTTATTTAATTAAAAGGATGATGCAAGGTAAAGGTTAATTAATTTGAAGGAGATGAATCTAAGAGATGATTTATGAAAGATGAAATGTTAGGATTTGATTAAAAATTGATTTATGTAAATGAGGTAATGATAGGTTTAAATTAAATAAAGTTAATTTATTCAATTTAAATGGATGATCCTTAGAGATTTGATTTATTGAGTTTGATTTACCTGATGAATGGATGAAATGTGAATGATGTCAATTTCATATGTCTACATTTTTCCCCTCTTTGAAGTAATGTACTTGCTACATTGGTTCAAAGAATAAACTTTCCGTGATCAAAATTAAAAAAATTATGATTTTTTTGGATGCCCCAGTAGAAAGAAGTACACTAGTACATTGCCCCCTCGAGAGATCGAGTGAAAAGATTCGATTTAAGGGTTGATCTTGTGATTAAGAGGTTCAAAATGGATGGTTATGATGATGATGCAAATAAGATGGTTTTAAGAGCTTAGAATAACCAATCTATTTTATCCTAAACAACTTAAATGATGATATGATGTGATGATGGATGATGCGATAATGCCTATATGATTATGCAATGAATGTTTTATGCAAATGTATGATTTATGAAATGCTTAGACTAATAGATCTATATTATGATGATATGCCTGTGAGATGATATGCAAAATACTGATGGTTTGTGGATGCAGGATGGATGCACTGATGATGATGATTGATTGATCATGACGTGATGTTAATGTGGAGAAGAAGAAATCAAGTGATGACAAGAGGATCCAACAAGCCAAATTTATGAGAGATGATGATGAGAAATTGATGATGATAAATGGATGATTTTCTTATCAAGGATTGGGAACAAGGGTCACTTACCTTATGTTTGATAACACACCTAAGCATGATGCATCAAGGTATAAAGGACCAGGATGGCGTTGTACTTAGTGTGATGGAATTTGACTCGACAAACAGATAGGAGTATTCTTGTTCACACCTAACATACAGAAACCTTGCTAGGATGCACTTTAGAAGTTTCAAACACCTCAGACCAAAACACGGAAAGGTATAACCTATCAATGCAATAGTCAACAAGTTGCCCAAAACATCCTCCATACATATCTAACAAAGAAAGTATTCGCCAAGGTTATTTTACAAGAATGTCCAACAAGCACAACAGACAAAAGATAATGATCATTAACCCATTCCTATCTCTCTAAATCCATTTGTTTGGACATCATCGAGAGGTTATTGGAATGAGCACAAAGAGATAAGTCAAGATAAAGTAAACAAACAAGCTAATGTTCTTCAATATCGCTAACCAAAAGGAAATGTTTTTTTAAGGATAAGAACTGAAACTATTGCCAAAAGATAATGCCCATTGTAGGAAGGATACATCCTAGGACATGATGTTATCAGATGATTTGAAATGGGACTGATTGGATGATAGGCTATTGACACAAAGAGTTGACCAACTTGTTTACGTACTGACTTAGACTTGAGACTTGACGTTTTGAGTTTTCACTTTTCACCTACTACACTTGTTTCTGATTGTTTCACCAAAGGTTGAGGATGACGATCGTTTATTATGAGCGATGTTTATTGTGGGTGAAAGCGAGATGAGAGGGATGTCTTTTTTCAAATATTTGGATGTTTTTGGAGTTTTGCAATGTTTTGAGGCTGTTTTTGGTATTTTTGAGATTTTCAAATGTTTTGATTTTTGATTTTCCAATGTTTTTGGGGTTTTCTGAGATTTTGACCAAGAGAATAACCTAAAGAACTATCCTAGGGGCCTCAGGGGATGATCAACAGATTAGCCTTACCTACGTTATACACGCAGAGACCGCGTAGTTCGACTGACGACTTGACTAATTTACATATGACGATACACATGATGAAATGCCAGATTATTATGACAGACTCCTAAAGGACTGACCTAAGTGTCTCGGGGGATGATCAAAGATCAACCTTGCCTACGTTCAAGGCTCAAAGACCCATAGTTCAACAAGATGACCTTGTTTTTGACTTTTTGACTGAATTTTGACCTATTTTTGGGATTTTGATATGTTTTGGTGTTTTTGGATTTTGTGCTTTTTCAATGTTTTTGGATTTTCTGATGTTTAGGACTTTAAGAATATGCACGAATCAGATCTGATGAGAACATGCCCCCAACGTGATGAAATAGACTACTCTAATAAAGGTAGGACAAACTAACCTTGAGGATGGGCCTGCAGTACTAGGAGGGATCATGATACAAAAACAAGACCAAGCTATGATGTGGATGTGGGTGGATGGGTGATTGATGGAAATTCGAATGCGATGGATGATGGAAATGTAATGGATGGATGATGTCAAACAAGCCGTAAAGATCTTGGTGGATGGAAAGTGCTTATTTACACAAGGCGCCTATTTGCCAAGTTTTCACCAAGGTACCCATTTTTTTAGGACATTTTTTGATTTTTTTGATTTTTTGGTTCTATACCTTGAAATATTTAGGCATAAAACTTTTTGAGATGAGAGCTATTCATGGGCTCTTGTAGAGGTTCCCCTTCGAGTGTTGATAATTGATATGCCCTTGACTTATAACTTGTTGTGATAATGAATGGTCCCAACCAATTGGGTTCAAATTTTCCTTTGCTGCTTGGGTTTGGGACATTCTTCTGATTCTCCTTTAATACCAGTTCTCTAACTTGGAAAGTCCTGCTTGTGATTTTCTTATTATAACTCCTTTTGAGTCTATTATGATAGACTTGCAAATTATTTAAAGTGTCTATACACCACTCATCTAGTAGCTCTGACTCATTTAGTCTTGATACTCAATACTCTTCATCCATGATGAGGTTTTGCAGTGATATCCTAAGTGATGGGAGCTTGATCTCAATGGGGAGTACTACTTCTGATCCGTAGACTAGGGAGAAAGGGGTGGTGATGGTAGGAGTGCAGATACTGGTTCGATAGGCCCAAAGGGTGGGATTAAGCTACAGATGCCAGTCACGACCTGCGTCATTGACTATATTCTTGAGGATTTTCAAAATAGTTTTATTAGTGGCTTCTGCTTGGCCATTGCCTTAGGGAAAGTATGGGGTGGAGAAGCGATGTTGGATTTTGAAATTTTCACATAAGTCACGGACATCCAAATTCTTAAATGGTGTCCCATTATCTGAGATAATGGCTTGTGGAGCACCATAGCAACAAATGAGATAGTTCAGGATGAACTTTGATATCTACTTCCCAGTTATATACGTCATGGGTATGGCTTCTACCCACTTAGTAAAGTACTCTATGGCGGTTATGATGAATTTGTGGCCATTAGATGAAGTGGGAGTTATTTTTCCAATTTGATCGAGTCCCCACTGTGAAAAGGGAAATGGTGTGGCGATGGGATGAAGCTCTTGAGTTGGAGCATGGATGAGGTTCCCATGCTGCTGACATTGTAGACACCTTCTGGCATAGTCATGTGCTTCTCTTTCCATTGTGGGCCAATAATACCCCATCCTCAGCAATTTCTTGGCTATAGTCATTCCACTCGAGTGTGAACCATAGATACCGTTATGTACTTCAGTTAGAGCAGTCAATGCCTCCTCAACATTTAAGCAGCGTAGTAGGGTTCCTTCTATGCTTCTATGATATAGGGTATCTCCTAGGATGACGAATCAGGATGCCTTTTTGAAAAAGGTTCATTTAAGGTTTGAGGGTAAGTCGGCGTGTATGACTCCTATTCGAAGGTATGTATAAATGTCGTGGTACAAAGGATCACTGGGACCAACGATTTTGCACAAGAATTCTGATTCTGGTACCTCGAATGTAGGCATGAGAAGTTGCTCTATTAGGAATTCATATTTTGGAACGTTGTGAGGGATGTCCAGTAAGGATGCAATTGTTGCCATGGCGTCTGCTGCTCTATTGTTGGCTCTAGGAATTTGCTCAAATGTAATCTCGATGAAGGATTCTTTGAGAGTCTCCACCAATTTCTTGTATGGAGTGAGTTTGTCATCCTTGGTCTAGTATTCATCATTCACTTGATTTATTATCAATTGGGAGTCTTCATATACTCTGAGAGCTATAATGTTCCATTGCACTGCTATTATGAGAGCTATGGTTAAAGCCTCATATTCTACAATGTTATTGGTGCAGGGAAATGCCAGTTTGTAGGATCTTGGTATGCAGTCCCCTTGTGGGGTGATAAAGAAGACACTGGCTCCTGATCCATGCTGCATGTATGAGCCATGAAGGTACAGTTTCCAATGGTCAGCTACATTGAGATTGAAAATAGATTCATCTAGAAAATCTGAAATGAGAGGATTCTCTGAATAGATTGGTGCTTCTGCAAGTTGATCTGCGATGACTTGGCCTTCGATTGCTTTCCGATCCACATATTCAATGTCATATTCTGACAGTATCATCACCCATTTGGCCATTCTTCCTGTGAGCATTGCTTTTGACAATAAGTACTTGAGAGGGTCAATTTTGGTGATGAGTTTTATTTTGTGTGCCAACATGTAATGTATGAATTTTTGTGATGCAAACACTACTGCTAGGCATGCTTTCTCTATGAATCAGTAGTTTAGCTCATGCCCAACCATTGTTCTGCTGATGTAATAAATGGCCCTTTCTGTTCCATTTTCGTCATTCTGAGTTAGGAGAGCTCCAAGGGCTAGTGTTGTTGCTGATACGTAGAGAATTAATGGTTTTATTGGGATTGGTGGCATTAAGACTGGTAGTGTAAGTAAATATTCTTTGATTTTATTGAATGCCTCTTCACACTTGTTATCCCATTTTTACACCACTCCCTTGTGAAGTAGGTGAGAGTATGGGTTTTGTTTGTCAACCAGTTGTGCTATGAATCTTCGAATGGATTGGAGCCTGCCTTGGAGACCTCTCAATTGCTTTAATGTTTTTGGTGCCTCCATTTCAAGGATTTCTTTTACCTTTGCTGGATCTACCTCGATACCTATCATTGACACTATATATCCTAGCAGTTTTCCTGATTGTATGCTGAAGACGCACTTCTTTGGGTTTAATCTTACCTTGTACTCTTCCAGCCTATCAAAAATGGAAGTTAAGGTTGCTATGTGATCTTTTCTCTTTCTGGATTTGGCTAGAATGTCATCAACATAATCTTCCACCATCTTATGGATCATTTCATGGAATATCAATGTCATGGCCCTTTGGTATGTTGCTCCTGCATTCTTTAAGCCGAATGGCATCATATTCCAGCAGTAAGTCCCCCATGGACAAGTGAAAGCCATATTATGTTGGTCCTCTTTAGCTATCATGATCTGATTGTACCCTGAGAATTCGTCCATTAGTGACAACATTTCATGTCTGACTGTCATGTCTACTATCATCTCAATGTTTGGAAGTGGGAAGTCATCTTTCGGACATGCTTTATTCAAGTTTCAAAAGTCTATGCAGATTCTTATGCCCCCATCGAGTTTTGAGATAGGTACCAAGTTTGATACCCATTCTGGATAATCTATCGGTCAGATGAATCCTGCATCTAGTATCTTCTTTAGTTCCATTTTTACTAGCAGGGCGATCTGAGGGTGCATTTTCCTAAGCTTTTGTTTAATAGGCTTTGCTTCTAGATATACTGCTAAGTGGTGAACCACAATTTCTGAATCAAGTCTTGGCATGTTAGCATAGCTCCATGCAAAGTTTATCTATCTTTCTCTTAGGAAGGCTGCTAGGAGCTCTTGTTCCTCTGATAGTAATGACTCCGCATAGAATGTGATGTGCGGGGTTTCCTCTGTTCCTAGATTTACCGGATTGCACCTTTCTGCTAGGACTACTGGTTTTTCTTGATGAAGAGCTTTGAAAGGAAGATTGAATCCCCCATCCTCGGGCACCTCGGAGAGGTTTTCACCATTGGATGCATCCTTTTTGTTTACTTTTTTCTGGTCAGAGAGTGCCACAGTGTGGTTTTCACTCAAGGACTTAGATATTATTCTTAATTTTTCACTTTTGCGACTGAGGGATTCAATCATTTCCCCATAATGAGCATGTGTATCTAGCTCAATTATGAACCCTACTTTGTGATCCCCAAATGGAATGTTATCCCGTAGTCCCATGAATTCTGAGAGCGCCTCATCATTTTCGAATGTATTAAGAATTGGTGCTCCTCGTTGGTTATAGTCAATGAGTTGGGGGTATACTAGGCGGATTTCCTAATTTTGGTGGTTTGATTCAAAAGATAGGGTGCTAATCATGAAAAGAGTGGTATCCTCAAATAGCCTAGGTAGGTTGGTTATAGGATCCTCATCATCACTACTACTACAAACATCTATTATGTCAAATGTAAAGTTATCATTGACTCTACCTATAGATACTGGTAAGAGGAGTTCAGTTGCGGTTTACTGAGGAGGATTATTAACCTTTCTAACTGGAGGACTTCAACCACATATGGTTATACTCGAAGGGGTACATCCAAGACCAAGATTTCTCATTCGTGTCTTCGGAATGATAGGTATTATCAACCCATTGTCATTTTTCCCAAGTCTCTGATTTTTGTCATAGCCCATTGTGAGCATCATTTGCAGACCTTTACTTCTGTCATCCATTGGTAAATCGGCTACTGGTCTCTCATCTTGGTATAAGATATGAGATGGATCTGCCTCGATAAATTCTCCGTCGAGATCTCCCCAACTTGTAAAGTTGGGATAGTCTTTAGGAGACGTTTGAGATGTGGAGGCTTCATTTTCTTGGGGACGTCCCCGTGATCTAGGAGATTGTGGTAACTCTCCTACCACAAAAGAATTTTTAGGGATCATGTAGTTTCCACAACCATTATCTTGGATGATGACCTTAATGTCAGAGATGGTGGGAGTGGTGGGAGTGGCAGGTGTCTATGTCATAGAAGTGGAAGTGAGAGTGGCGGGATCAATGTATGGTGTAGATGGGCCCTCATCATTTTTTGGTACTTGGGGGATTTTATAGTACTTTTCCTCAAGGATTTTGCAATAGCAGAATGGTTCAGGATCTCCATGGATGGTAACTTCTTGTCCTTCATGTGTGAATTTAACACATTGATGGAAAGTTGATGCTACTACTTTCATCACATGAATCCATGGGCATCCTAGGAGGATGTTATACAAGTCAAGGTCCAAGAATTGACATGTGGTTTCCATGATAGATGTCCCTACTTGAATAGGGATTTTGATTGTGCCCTAGGACACTCTTTCTTGATCTTCATATGCTCTTATTGTGATACCCTTTCCTTTGTCAATAGAATCCTCTGAGATTTTTAACTGTTTGATGAGCTTGAGAGAACAAATATTCAAGCCCGCCCCTGCATCCACCAAGACCCTTTTGCCTTTGCTTTTCTATACTATGACTTCTAAGTGGAGTGCACAGTTGTGAGATGGTTGAGTGGGGAAATCCTGGTCAAAGAATGTGAGGATATTTGGCATAATGATATTTCTGACCATAGCTTGGAATTGTTCCACATCAAGATCTGTGAGGACAGTGGATGAAGCCAACACTTCCTCAAGGATTTTCCTATGGGAAAATGATATTTTTAGTAACTCCATGATGGAAATTTGTGCTGGCATTCTTTTGAGCTGATCAAGGACATTATATCCATTAGGGACAACTCTAGGTGCAGGGACTCTGTTTGGCTGGGATGATCCTGCGATGGTAACTTTGTCGCCTCTTGTGGTGATTCCACAATCGACATGGGCACCTTTGATGGTGATGATTGTGCAGTATTCATTTAGAGAGGCGACGACAATTTCATACACATGATTCATGTTTGTGTGGGTGCCTTTCCCCTTATCAGTGTTATTATTCCCTTTATTGCCATGGTTAGGCATCAGATTTGTGTATATCTTAAGGTCTTGGTTTCCTATTGGCTGTTCCACATTTATAATTCTTTGATTGATGAGATCTTGAATTATTTTTTTTAGCATCATACAACTGTTCGTGGTATTCCCTTTGATTTTATGGAATTCACAGAGTTGATTCTCATTATACCAAGGAGGTTTCACATCCGATTCTTGGTAATTCTCATAGGTGGGGGCTTTGATGAGTTTTTCATTTATCAGTTTCTTCATGATGACTTCAAGTGGTTCCCCCAGAGTGGTGTACTTTCACTTGGGGTAATTCTTGTTCCGTTGGGGTGGTCCCCTTTGATCATTGAGATTGTTAATTGCCTTATTGTTGTTTGGTTGTTGTGTTGTCTGATGATTGTTTTGGTGTTGGATTTGGATTTGTGGTGTGGGTGTATTTTGGCATGGGGCACTAATGACCACCTTGGCATTGACTACACCATCATTAATAATGTTTTTGTTTCTTTCCCACGTGTGAGGTTTGTCATTGTAATTGGTGGGTGGGCAGTTGTTTTGTTGTTCGGGGTATGAAGTTGATCCTGTGGGTTGTGTCATAAGGGCTCGTTCAATGATGAGTGCCTTGGAGATCAACTGGTCATATGTGGTGATCCCTTGTACCTTGAGATGAAATGAAAAGAGGCCATCAAGGTTGGATATAATGGTGCAAACTTGTTGTTCCTCAGACATGGTCCATTTTCTCTGATTGGCCTTGGATCACCATCATTGTAGGAATGAAGCAAATGATTCATTATTTCCTTGTTTCAGAGCTGAGAGTTCTTCTAGACTAACATCCATTGCAATATTGCATGCATAGTTTTGAATGAATGCATCTATAATTTCTTGGAATAATCTGATGCCTGTAGGTAGGTGAGAGAACCATTCCATGGCATGGCCAGCCAAACTCCTAGGAAATAGCCGCATAAGATAGGTATCGTCATATGCGACTTCCATGCAATGAACCTAGAATTCCCTGATGTGATCTTCAGGGTTTCCCATCCCATGATACTTGTCAAACTTGGGGATCTCGAATCCCTTCGGGAATGGTTTCATCACAAGACTCCTGTCAAATGGATAGGGACACAAGTTGCTTGGTGTCTTTGTGGTTCGCCTTGATTGAAGATCGAGCACTTGTTGCGAGAGCAACCTGATTTGTGTCGTTATGTCATTTTGCATATCAGGGGGTGGGATGAAGGTATTATGGGGTATTTCAATTGTGGGTTGGATGGGTGGGTTGTTTGGTGTGTTGTTTGATGGTATTTGCACATTCTACCGAGCTAAGTATGCTTGCATTTGTTGTTGTATAAACAATGCTTGTTGTTGATCTTGTTGTTGTTGTGCCAGGATTGCTTGTTGTTGTTCTTGTTGTTGTTGTGCTAGGATTGTCTGTTGTTGAGCTTGTTGTTGTGCTTGTTGTTGTTCTAACAACGCTTGTTGTTGGGCTGCTTCTTGCTGCTCTTGATATTATTTTATTGTTTGTTGATAAGCTTGTAGTTGTGCTGCTTATTTTTGTGCAAGAATTTGTGCTTGTGCTTGTGCTTGTTGTGCTTGATATTGGGCATGCGCCTGAGCTTGAGCTTGTGCTTGCGCTACTTGTGCTTGGGCTTGTGCTTGTGCCACTTGTTGTTGAAATAGAATTTGGGCTTGAGAAGCCTTTTGTACTTGTAATGCGACTTGGGCTACTTGAGCAACTTGTGTAGCTTGAGCAGCTTGTTGTTGTTGTTGCAATAGGGCTTGGGCTTGTGTAGCATGTTAGGCTTGCTATGCAATTTGGGCAGTTTGAACATTTTGCACTGCTTGTGTGGCTTGTTGAGCAGTTATTTGTGTAGATTTTTTCTTTTGCATTTGTACAAATGCCTTTTGATAAGAAGCTTGGTGAGCGGCTTGCAATGCCATGCTGTATTGGTATGATAAATTGGAGTTTGGTGGTGGTGGGGATGGTGGTGGATTTGGAATGGTGTTTGTGGTGGTGGTGAGCAGTGATAACGTGTTGTTGGTTTGAGTGGTGAATGTTGTTGTTGATGTGACTGGCCCTTAAGAGACCATGTTTTGAGATGTTAGGGGGCTGGTTGATGATGTCGCGATTTCTTATGTAGTTGTCATCTGTTGTTGCGATATTGATGACAAGTTTTGAGAGTTTGGTGTGATGCTTTGATTGGTGTTTAGAATGTTGGTTTGATTGATATTTGGTAAAGGTGGAAGCCCCAAGCCAAGTAGAGGTGTGGATAATGGTGGTAATGGTGGAAGGGGTGAAAATGTGAGGGGTGTGAGTTCTTGAGAAAATTATGTGGTGTCAAAAATGCCCCCAGGTCCGAACATGTCACCTTCTTCTTGCGAATTTGTGAGGAGAGAAGTTTGAGGTGTTGCATGGAAGGATGATGATGATGGATCATTAGGATTATGGAAAGTGAGAGGAACATACTTATGTAATGGATTTTGGGGTATGTTTTGTTCCAAGATGGTGTTTGCATCCAAGTCTTGATTATTAACAAGGGGGTGTGTTTGAATAACATTAAGAAATGCATTTCCCTTATTGACATTATTTTGAGCTGGAGAAAAAGATGTGATTTGCAGAATTTTTTGAGTGATGTTTTGGGATGGGGGTGTAGATGAGACATCTGGGGAGTGTGGATGAAATTAGAGGCATAACCTCCAAAGATGGTTCAACTATAGAGCTCACGTCGAAATCATAAGGTAATTTTTCCCCTTGTTTTTCTAGTTCAAGCATGTATAGTGAAGGATTAAGCCTCATCATGATGTTGATGATCTTATGGTTTTCTGGATTTTGGAGCATTTCGGTTATTTCTTCATGCGACATCCCAAAGGTAATATCTTCTTGAATTTCCTCTTGTGGATTTTGTGATGATGAGATAGTCAAAGGATTGCTTGATTCAACTGGATTCATTTCAGCATTTGTTTGGCTTAGGTCACTTGAAGCAGGTGTTTCTTTGTCGGCTTCCATGTTCTTCTTGTATTGAGATCTAGTTTGCACCATAAAACAAGGATCAATTTTCAAGAATATGGGAGATGAATCTCTTAATTCTTTGGATTGATCTTTACTTTATGCACAAAAGAGAAAATTTTAGGATATCTTGAGGATCAAAAGGTGATATGATGATGATGCAAGAGATGGATGATGTGGATGTTTTGATCTTTTGATCTTTTGATAAATCTTGAGGGGGATGCTAAAATTTTGGGACTTTCGGATATGTTTTGGATTTTGATTTTTTATTTTCTTTTGGGATTGTCCTTGACTTGATTGATTTTGGTTTTCTTTGATTTTAACCAATAGACCCTAAGATGTTGGATGATTATCTAAGGGGTAGATTTTCTCAAAGGATGATAATTTGAATATGTGTAGGGAGAAGGATGCATCTACCCACACCTATTCAAACAAGATGATAATTTAACCAAGCATATGAAGAAGGATGCATCTACATATACCTAGCTAAACAAGATGGTTTGATAACTTTGACTAAGTATATGAAAAAGGATGCATATACACATACCTAGCCAAAGATGATTTGATAAAGATTTCAAGGATTTTGTCTCAAGGATTTGATGATTTTGATTTTTGCCAAAAATCCTAGCATGAAGGATAATTTCAAGATTTCTCAAAAGATGATGATGAGATGATTTTTGGATTGATGTTTGAAGGATGGATGAAAAAATATTTGATTTCTTTTGATCCTAGGGTGAACCTATAAAAAAGACACTTTTTTTGCCTAGACCTCGGTATTGAAGAACATGCAATGCTTCTATAGACCTTTATAACCAAGAAGTGGTTCAATTTGAGCATACATTTCCAGATTTTGAATCAAGGACTTTCGTTTTGGGATTTGACTTTCTTGGAAATTGTGAGGTTTCAACACATGTGAGAGTTCATTTTGTTATCTTTTCTTAGTGGATTTATTTTACCACAAACACTTCTTTGATTAGGTTTCCAAACTAGATGTCCAATGTCTTAATTTCTTCAAATCCCACAAAGTATGTTAAGTGGAAATTTGATGAATTCAAGGCAAGGGTTACCTATTGTTTAACTTTAGTAGAAAAATTGAGAGGTAATCCAAGTGTTTAGAAACCTCTAAGGATATAATCCCAAGGGCAAGCAATAACATATGGATTGGGTCAATTGTATTTGTCTCCTAAAGGGTTTGAAATTTTGATGATGATGTTTAAGTGTTTGTTTCCAATATGTTTTCAGACAAGCAAAGCATTTCATAACCAAGAATAAGTACAACCCTATGGATATGGAAGACAATATTTGTTGAGTCCCCACTTGGACAAGTCCAGCTACACTTATCTTTAGTGAATGGTTAGATGCTTGACCCCATTGGCTCCCCTCCACGACACTCACTTATACAGGGCAGCCAAGCATCAACGCCCATGAAACTCCTATGGCATGCTTTCCATTTCTACTAAAAGACCGTAAAAGTGTGGGGCGGCTTCAGAACGACTGTTCTTGCACCAACAAATAGATCAAGGATTTTGGCAATTCTAATTAGGACTTTTCGTTTGTGGAGATTGACCCATACAGCGAGAGTCCCTTTTCAGATCCATCTCGTCGGAGCCAACCACGTGATATTGGCGTTTATTCCAATACCCACATTTATATCCCAGTTGGAAATACTCTTGGATTTAGAGTGTTATCGGTTGAGTCGTTCCCTTGGGTTAGTACTTTTTCCCCAAGGCAGACCCTTTAAGATAAACAAAAGTGAATAAACATATTCATAGTTCAATCGACCTTCATTTAGAAACAAAGGGAGAACACATAGAATAAGTTCATTCACACTCACACAAGATTTTGTTCAATTTTAAACCCAAAATGAAGTATGGAGGTGATTGCTTTATCTCAACCTAAAATCACAAAAAAAGGCCTTTTGATTCTCAAGATCGTTATAAAGCATGAGAGAAGCGCATACGTCCTTTTTCAATGAAGTTAGTTTAAGTAAGCCATCATGAAGACAAAGTTGCACTTGTTCATTTTAGAGCCACAAAGCAATTGTGAGTTCTTTTTAAAGCACCAAAGGACAAATGAGAGTTGTTTTGTTCAATTTGTTAACCAAAAAACAAACTCTAGTAAGTTGTAGTCCTAATGTTCATTTTAAGCCTTTGCAAAAATTGAAAAGGTTATTTTTAAAAGCCCAAATGAAATTAGTATCCTAAGAAAGAAGAGATAACAATTTCCTAAGAGTGTTAAACAAACATTAAAGTGTTTAAAAGCACTTTGATTTTGTGAAATACCATCATCATGCTTCTCTTTCTTTTGTTTTTTAATTGATCCAACTCCCTACCAGTGGTGCAACCCATGACTGTGTCACAGTTTGATTTCTCCAATGGTGTTGTATAGCGCCGCTTACTAGTCAGCGGTGCTCTGTACCTGAACCAGTGAACTGAAATGTGTCACCCTTTTGCTTAGCGGTGCAATTTGATTTTTTTGAAAATTCTCGCGGGTCTGATTGGTCAAGTGGTGCAGTTTGAAATTCAAAATCTTGGGTGGGAAGGATATAGCGTCGCAGTTTGATTTTTTAGCAGTCCTATACAATGACGCTGGAAAGCCAATCATGCTAAACAGCGATGTTGAGCTTCCAGTGGTGAAGTTTTCCTATGGACAAATAAAAACGTGTAATTTTGATGAAAAACGTGATTGAAAAGTGAGATTGCCCTCCTTCTAGTGCCAAAATTTCGAACACCAATCCTACTACCTGCAAAACAACATAAACAAACACATTAGATGGTGAAATGCAAGCAAGAACAAGAATTCCCCATGGAATCCATTTACAAATTTCAAATTAGGAAAAGCAATGAAGAATACAATGAGATAACAATAAAAGAGATTGAATCCTAATTAAACTAGCAAACTCATGATCCCATGGGGGAATTGGTGCCAATTTGATGTGAAAATTGGCCCTTTCCCAATTCCTATGATGCAAGATTGGTGTGTGATGATAATTGATCCACTTTGTTGATGCTTGATGAGTGCTCTAATGGAAAAATCTGCATAACCTAACTAAGATTCAATGATAATGGATGGAATTTGCTAATGATTTGAGCATAGTAAGTTTACTCAAATTGTGGATGCAAAATGAAGAGATTAGCCTCTTATTTATAGATTGACAAGTTGAAGGCATGCCCAAAATAGAGTAATGTGGGACTAAGAATTAGCCAATGGAAAAATGCCACTTGTCAACTTGTGAGTGGATGGAGGATGTGCCAAAGAGGGGAAGATTCAAATTTGAATTTGAGAGTTAAATGCTAAGTGGGGGACATGTAAGAGAGAAATTATTTCCATGTTGGAAGGGACAAGTCAACTTTCTTTTTCAAATTCAAACTTGGAAAATATTCCCAAAAGATGCTTTGTTGAGGGAAAATGATTAATTTATAAATGAATTAAAATGCTTTATTGGTGCAAGTGGGAAAAGTTAGAGGATGTGATGGGTGGTTAGATTAGATTAATCAAGATTAGCTTAGTTAAGATGATGTTAGATGCTTTTGACCCATTTGACTTAAATTCTTTGATTTATTTAAATAAAAAAGAGATGGAATATGAATTTGAGATTTAATAAAATAAAGTTTGGTTTTTTTAATTAAAAGGATGATGCAAGGTAAAGGTTAATTAATTTGAAGGAGATGAATCTAATAGATGATTTATGAAAGATGAAATGTCAGGATTTTATTAAAAATTGATTTATTTAAATGAGGTAATGATAGGTTTAAATAAAATAAAGTTAATTTATTCAATTTAAATGGATGATCCTTAGAGATTTGATTTATTGAGTTTGATTTACTTGATGAATGGATGAAATATGAATGATGTCAATTTTGTATGTCTACAGGTCCTAGCACAGTTTTGTAGGACCAAGTTTCGGGGAGGTGAAATATTATGTAAAAAGGGGGTCCTAGGACATAGTGAGGGCCCATTCAGCAGGTGGCGAATGGGTCCCAGGTCACTATCTTGGGACTCAAAACTTGCCAAAAGAAATGTTATGCAACATTATTAATAATTGTCGGGAGTTATCCTTTAAAAAATGCAATTATTACAGCTTGGATTTGAATTAAAGGGGCCAATTAAACTCTAATTAACCTCAATTAATTACTAAAGCCCTAGATTAGTGTTAAAGTTTAAGAAAACACTTTACAACACCCTAAATAAGGAACAATTAAGTCCATTTTATCATTAATTACTTATTCCCAAATTAATTAAGGAAAAGGGATACTTTTTTCGTTACTACATATATATATATATATATATCTTCACCTCTTTATCTCTACCTCTCCATATTTCTTATTCCACATATCCCTACATATCTATCTTGTTATCTCTTCATCTCTCTCTACCTCAATATCTCTCCCTCTCTCTACTTCTCTATATATCCATTTGCATCTCTATCTCTATCTCTATCTCTATCTCTATCTCTATCTCTATCTCTATCTTCCTCTCTATCTCCTTACCCCCTCTCTCTCTCACGCTCTTAACCCTCTATCTCTCCCTCTTTATATCCTTATCCCTCTCTCTCTCTCTCTCTCTCTCTCTCTCTTTATTGAAAACATAACATGACTATCTTGGTAATGAATCTTGATTATCTTTTTTATTCAAATATTTTGTTTAAGTCATGTCTAGATACCTATAAGTGGATGCATACATGATTTGAAGATATCACTTCTCCATTGAGACATTTTTTGCACAAAAAATGTATCATTTACTAAATGGACTACCAATTGACCTTACGTACTATGCAAATTTATGCAAAAGATAGACCAAATATTTTCCTAATTGAACTTCCACACTTTTCAGTGTACCCATTGCACACCAAGACATGATTGCTAGTTTATGCTCTTTTATTGTAGATGATGATTGTATTATACTTAAATTATTTAATTGATAGATAATTATTTCTATTAAATTAAAAAAATTCTTTTAACTTTAGATATTATTGTATTTAGAATATTTTAGGTGTATTAATTTTGTATTAAATCCGATTAATTAAAAGCTTTATTTTGTATTCATTTTACTTTTGGTAATGCTAACAATTATAAGATGCATATTATTTAATGAAAAAGAAAATTATATCTTTAAAATTATTGAATAAAACTATTGAGGTCTTATTCAATATTTCTATAAAATAGTTTTAATATTTAAATACCACTATTTTATATTTAAATACCATGCTATCTTTGATTTTCTTAGTTGCATTAGATATTTGGATTAAAATTTAATTATGCAAACTTAAATATTTGTTTTAATAGTCTCATTATTTAAATTCTTGTGACAAAGAAAGGGCTTTATTGTGATTAGTTTAAATTTTTCCTCCAATGATGTACAATTCATATTAATCATATTTAGTTATGAATTAGCTCATAGTAAATATTGATAATAGTAGTGTTTACAATTTCTTATATTCCTTACTGTGGCCTATAGTGAAGATCTATAATATATTGTTAAGAAAAATCAGTTCAGATGCATTCCTTTCTATCTAAGTCCAACCTTTCGTTGTTCCCCATCAAACCTTTGGACTTCTTCATATTTTCACACATATCATCCTTCCCCCACTTTTCCTTTATATTTGTTGGAATTTGGAGTCATCTTTATCGGCACACTATTTGTTCGACCCCCAACACCCTAGCTTGTGTATGAGTCTCGTGGTATCACTAATCCTTGAATATATGTATTCCCATCTTTGTTTTTATTCTTTATACAATACCTCAACACATGTTCTAGTATCATTAATGGTTAGTTTTCATTCCCATGATCATTGTTCAAGTTTGGAGTTGCAAAATTACATTGTGGCCAAACCATTATTATTATGGATACAAGGGAGTGAATGCATCCATTCAAGGAGCAATGTCTACACTTAATCAATTCCTTTTAGAATCAATTTTGAGTACTTTTTGTTTGAGCATGGGAATTCTAGGATGAAAATTGTAGTGATTTTATAGCATAGGGGTTGTATTTGAGCTTCATTAGATGTGGAATCTATTTTCATTAAATTGATTTGTTTTAGATCATTATTATAATGGTATGAATTTTCTGTAGTAATTATCGATATTACAAAACTATTTGAATGTAATACAACCAATAATGTAATAAGATAGAGATTGATATTTCATTGGTTATTTCTTGTTCATTATAATAAGAATTTAGGAGTTATTTATATCATTTGTTGTTCAAAATGTAATGATATTGTTGATACATAAATAATAGTTTTAAATCTTAGTTATCTAAGATCAATTTGAATGCTAGGGTTGATAGTGTTGTTAATCAAATAATAGGTGTTTTTAGAAGGTTAAGAATCATTTATATTCATTTTGGAAAATAAATTACACCTTCTTATGAACCATATGAACAAGGATTTTTTTAAAATTGTGAATTGCAAACAAGAAAAAGAGTTTCATCAATCTCTTGACTTCAACAAGAATTGTCAAATATTACAATATGACAATTTATCCACCTTCGACTTCTTTATGAACACTTCACATAGTGATTCAAAAATATTTTCAATCAATCATTTTTTTAATATTTCACATGCATATTCAATAATCAAACTTTAACGGATGTACTGACTATCATACCTTGGTCTTTACACTACTTGTGAAGGTACTCAGTTGTTTGTGGAAGTGTGGTGTAGTGTGTAAGGATGGATTTAAGTCCTAGCTAGGGAGTTTTGTGGTCCGCCTTTATTCCTTTCCACCACGAGAATGTTTCAGTGTTGACCTAATTTGAATTTGCACATTTGAGGTGCATAGCCAACTATGAAGAAAGTTTCAAGGTTGAAGATGATATAAATATGAGCTGATTTGTTGATGGAGTGTGTGATAGAAGAGATAGACAAGTATGATGTGAATTGCAGAGTTATAAAGTACGAATTTGAGAAGTGTAGTGAGAGATTTCATGAGTTAGATTACTAGATGTAGTGAGAAAAAGGTGTATACAATTCTTTAATCAGGCTGTGAAGGTTTTGGCAACATTGTGGTGGATTCTCTATTGCATTGAGATAATTTTCTTTATGTAACATTTCTTCTCTATCTTCTTTTCTATTTTGGTAGTGAGCCTTTATTTTTTTGGGCAGTGAGGCCTCTAGCAGTGAGCCTCTATAATCGGTGTTGTCATTACTTATAATGTGAGCTAACCCTCACCATGGTTTTTCCCACCTTGGGATTTCCATTTAAATCTTGTGCTCTCATGTGTGTGGTGCTACATTGTGTTTTAGTTTTTGTTATTTTCTTTCCATGATAAATCATCATAATAGATTTAAGGGTTTAATGAATAAATGTGGATTTGGATGTGTATAAGGGTTTTGAAGTTTTAAGGTACAACTGATTTACCCCCCTCTTAGTTGTCTTGTGTATTAAAAAAATTTCACAACTAGGCTCACCAAAAGGGATTCAATTGGTCAAATCCTTTGGTGTTGGTTCATGAGGGTTTTTTCTCTTATTATTGTTATTAATATTATCTTGTAATTCCTTAGTCACCACCTTAAGAGCTGACAATTTCCCATTACTCTATCCCTAATCTGAATTAAAACAATGTCTAATATTTTGTTCAATCTGGAGGAATTGGGGTTTTAATTCCTTCTTTGAGTTGTGCACTTTTCCTTTTTGAGATGGAGACCGGGTAATGGGCCTATGCATGATTCTAGGGTTTTGACTATTGTTCTCAATTACATTCACAATGTTTTTTAACCTTTAATTCAATTTTTTTATTTAGACAGGGAGAAGAATTCTTCATTATTTTTGCCAATTCAATACATGGAGATTCCTTATTGAGGGGGGAAAACCTCTGTCAGTTGATTTTTTGAACTTCCTTTGTCTTTATTTTTTGAATTAATATTATGGATAATTTTCTCCATCACTATTTGTTGAGAATTTTTCTTTTCCATTTTAATGTATGAGTGAATGTTTGTATTAGAATCTATGTCAGAGTTAAAAGAACCCAATTTGTTATTCTTATTCTAGCCAAGCATCTCGAGAGGAGGTGCGGGATTTAGCACTTCATAATCTTGATTTCCTTTTGGGGTCACAAAGTTAACTCCTAGTAACAGATCATGATTAGTATTCTTTATACATAGGGAAGGATTTGCATTTACCATTCTTGTGATGCTGAAAATAGGGTTTTTAGACCTCTCTTTTTCAAGTTCTATAATTGAAGAAGATGACATCGAGGAACCCAATATATCTCTAGATGGGGGGACTTCTAAATTCTTCTCAGAGGGGAAATTATTCCCATATGTGTGATAAATCTTAGGGGTTTCCACATCTACCAACTCTTGAGGTGGACTATTTATCAAGTCTTGTGGATTTCTTGACATCCCAAAATTGGGATCCTCATGACTTCTCAGATTCAAACTAGGGTTTGGAGGATTTTTCTTAAAATTTATCTAATTTTTATGATAGGACAATTTCTCCAAAAATTTCCTTCCTTTCTATATAGATAACACACATTCATTCCACCAAGAATTTCTATTTCACAATGGATTAGTGCTCCTTGGTCTAAAAACATTAGCTTTTTCATGAATTTCAATAGTGGGAGGAGGGTAATTAAAACCCTTGCATCTAAATGAGGAAGGGTAACCTTCAAATCTTCAATTCTCAGAAAATTGTCGAAGGAGGAGATAACATTAGGTAAAAAATTCCATACAAATGATGATAATTTTTTTATTTTTAACCATCTTAGACCTGATAAGGCTAAGAATTCTTTGTATATGGCCTTGGGGGACCACTTTAAATCCATGAAAGAACACTTTCCTATATTCCATAATTACCTATTAGTTATAATCTCTTTCATTTTAGGGTTATGGAAAAAAATAAAAAAGAGTCCTTTTTGGACCATCCTACAAAAGGAGATTATAACCCCAAATTTTTTGCCCCAAAAATTGAAAAACCAGTCATCAACATATTTTCTTGTAGAAACTTTATTGCAATCAACAACCACTAATAAAATAGAAATCTATTTTAATCTTTTTTTCATTAATTAAAGAATCAAACATATCTATATTAGAAGAGAGCATAAAAACATTTTGGCTATCAGACGAATGCATACCTTCCCCATTTCCATCTCTCAAAATTCCTCCATCTTCATAGAGAGGAGAAGGGTCGAATGAAGCAGTTGGAGAAAAGATGCCAACCACATCTTCCACCACATCGTGATTGTTTTTTTTCCTTCATGAAAAGATTAGAAACCCCATTAGGGTCAGCCAAAGGGTCAACATTCATTGCACCATTAAATCATTGTATAGATTATTAGGTTAACAAGTAAGTGATGCAACCAAAGGTCAAACCAAATAATTGTAGATTAAAAAAGTAAGAACACAAACATAGCAAGAAACTATGCAATGAGGAAGGCAAGGTGAAAAAATAACACTCACACAAGGCAGAGCAAACCTTTGGTGGAGGAGGTCTGAATCCTCCTCCACAACACACTGAGCGCCTGCCACACCAGCACCTCAAACTTCAAACCCTTACGAGTTTATTTCCATCTTGCAGACTATGTCACCTCAGAACTATCTTCATATTGTGCAAGATAATGCATCATTTGTTGGAGCTAAAAAATTGAATTTTACCTACTCCTAAAAAAAGATAGTTTACAATGCGATGAGATAGATCTATGTGTGGTTTTTTAAAATGTGTAGCAACAAAAATATTTCAAGGTATAATAAAAATGTGAAAGCTAATATTTATTTTGATGTAGATGAGCAATATGTCACATAATTCTCATACAAGGGTGTCTAATTGGTTGTCCACTATCATTGGCATTTCCATGGAATTTCCTCCTCTATATAGAGAAATTGAGTGTACCCTATTAGATGAGGGACAAGATGGTGAATAAAAGAAACACAATTGGGCCAAGGATCAATCAAAGGGAATCTGACAATTATGCTAAGTACTTTAACTTCCTATATGAATCCAAGATAAAAATAATATTGGATGTTAAATTTATAATCTACAAATAGATATTCAAGATTTGATAATTAGTTAATTGCTTGATACCATGATCTTTGGTATATTTACCTCGTTGGATGCATTTGGAATGTCACCATTAGGCCAATGATGATCATCAACAAGCATATCCTTAGTAGTGAGCTTAGTATGAAATTCATGAAATTCCTTAAGGCACAAGAATGAATTAATAATCATATAGGCTCACTTGAGGAATGGTTTTTCTTTGCTTTTAGATTCAAGTACTCCATTAGATTCAAGGTGCATTGTGTTAATCCATCATTCAAGTTGTTACATGCACACTATGGGATACTAAGCTTGTATGTTTTGAATTCTAATGTGACAATAAAAGTGCACACTATATTATTCATGATAGTAATAGTGGAGAGTTATTATCAACATGATTTTTACACAACAATGATCAAGACTATGATAGTTTTTGAGAAATGGATGAGTTGTGCTAATGTTGGGATTAAGGTGTCTCAACCTTATAGTCCTAATATTGATTTAATTGATGTATTATTGTATTAATTTGTATTATTTAATTTCCCATGGTGTCATGTTACAAATTGGGACCTAATGGCCCAGTGGCATCCCCATTGGAATTGAATAGATGACACATGATCATCCCAAGTGGACATAGGCATCCCACTTTAGAATCTATGATATATGAAAGATTCTATGATGCGTCATAAGGAATCTTTGAATGCATGGGAGAAAGTTGGCGCCCAAGTTGGGTTATGATAGGATGTAAGAGAATCAACTATTTTTAGTTAGTTATGACAGATTCTCTTACAACTATAAGTGTTGTCAGCTATGACATATTTATGATAGTTGTAAGATGTGTAAGGCATCTTTCATAAGCTATTTTTAGCATATTCTAGGTGCCAAAGCTTGAGGAAGGAATATTTGCATGTTTGACCATTGTAAGGGGTGTAAGGGAATGTTGTACATGTGTCCAAATGCATGTATATGGCATGGGGTATTGTACCATATGGATTTGGATTCCCCTCTCCTTCTAGATGCTTATTGAAGCTTGTATCTCTCTATAAAATGAGTGCCTTACATTGTAGAATGCATAATTTGTTTGCAGTTAACGAAGTGCTATCGGGTTAAAAATCTAGAATAGGTGTTTGTGACGAAGGACTTGTGTAGAATATTTGTACTTGGGTTGTATTGTAACTCCTATTTAAATTAATATAGAAGTACTATGCTTTTGGAGGGTGGGGTTTCTTACTTGAAAGGGTTTTCCCCATGTATATCTAGTGTATGTTGTTTTTATGTACTTGCTATTCTATTCCTATTCCTATGTGTTTCTCATTATTATAACTATATAAGGTGTTAAGAGGATTTTTTTTGTAACTCTCCACTACTTAGATTAGTGTAGGAAGTTGTTTTCATTCACCTGGCTTCCTATTAGTTGGTATCAGATCTTGGACAGCCTTGGTTCCTCTGTTGGGTTAGAAGGGTTTTTTGAGCTGATCTTTGTTTTAGTGGGAGTTTTGTAGAAGTGTATTTTATGACCTTGTTGTAGGAAAGATATGGTAGGAACATCTGAGAGGATTGAGATGGAGAAGTTTAATGGTGATAATTTTGAGTTGTGGAAGCTCGAAATGGAAGACATGCTTTTAGAACATGATATATGGCTTGCGGTTGCTAGAACCATGACATCAAGCATGAAATAAGAGGATTGGGATCTCATGGGTAGGAAAGCCAAGGGTCTTATTAGACTCAGTTTAGTTGATTCTATCCTCTTGAACATCAATGAAGATAAAACTTATGCTTCTCTATGGAAGAAGCTTGGGGATGTCTATTAGGCTAAATCCTTAGTAAACAAGCTTTTCTTGAGAAAGAAGATGTATTCTCTAATAATGGAAGATGGAGGATCTGTTGTAGATCACCTGAACTCTTTTAACATGTTGGTTACACAACTGGTGTCCATTGGAGACAAGACTGATGAACAAGATCATTGCATGCTCCTTTTGTGTTCGTTGTTGGACTCTTGGGATCACCTAGTAATGTCTATTGGAAGCACTACTTCTACCTTCAAAATGGATGAAGTTGTAGCCTCATTATTATCTAAAGAGATGCAAAGGAAGTCTTCTAAGATGGCCAAGGAGGTCCTTGCAGTTCGTGGTAGACCAAAGGAGAGAGGAAAAAAGAAAGACAAGAAAACTAAGTCAAAGTATCTAGGGAGATCAAAATCTCCTGGTAAGAAGACCAAGGAAAAATGTTGGAACTGTGGAAAAACTAGTCACATTATGAAAGATTGCAAGAAGGAGGAGAAAAAGAAAAACAAGTCTTTCTTTGATTCTAAATTTGGAAAATCATCCCAAGATTATGGAGAAGAATTTATTGCAATCTTGACAACCCATGCATTAGATGATGTATGGTTGATAGATTTAGGTGCATCCTTTCACATGAATTCTAATAGATATTGGTTCTCAAAGTATGAGGAGTTCGATGGTGGAGAGGTGTACCTAGGTGATGACTCTCACCTGAAGATTCCTGGTTGTGGAAGAGTCAAAATCAGATTTCCTGATGGAAGAGTGAAGGGGATTGCTGGTGTCTTGCAATCCTGGGTTTGGCAAGAAACCTACATTTTGTAAGTAAATTGAATGATTCGGGAGTCCAAGTTGTTTTCTCTAGTGGAGGATGTAAAATGACTAGAGGGGCTATGGTTTTGGCTAAGGGTGTTCATATTGGCACTTTGTTTCAGCTTGATGCATGCATTGTATAGTGCAATAGTTCCTCTGTTGTATAGAAGAAGAGACCTTTAGATTCTTCATCCTCACCATCAGATTGTGTAGAGAAAAAGCATGTTGTAGCTACATCTAATGGTCATGCATTTTAGGTACCTAAGGGTTCTCATTCCATGTAAATGAAGCTTCATGTATACAAGATAGTGTTATGACACAAAAGACTTGGTCACATTGGTGAGAAGGGTCTTAGAACCCTAAAAAATAAGAGCCTTGTTGAAGGCCTTGATGATTGTAATCTTGAGTTCAACTTTTGCAAACATTGTGTATATGGAAAACAACACCGTGTTTCTTTCTACTCTAGTTCTCATAAGTCTTCTGTGGTTTTGGACTATGTTCATTCATATTTTTTTGGTCTTGTAAATGTTCCTTCATTATCAAAATCTATATATTTTGTTTCTTTCATAGATTATTATAGTACATAAGGAATTTTTTTTATTTCCTTCAAAGTAAAGCTAAAGTCTTTAGTGAGTTTAAGGAGTTTAAGGCCTTGGTAGAAAATCAAACTAGTAGAAAGATTAAGTGTTTGAGGATTGATAATGGTAGTGAGTTTTGTTCCATAGAGTTTAAAAAGTTCTATAAAGAGCATGGGATTGAGAGACATAAAACTACTCCCTACACTTCACAATAAAATGGAGTTGCAGAGGATGGACAAAACATTGATGGAGAGGAATAGGAGTATGTTGAGTGGTGCTAGCATTGAATAGAAGTTTTGGGTTGAAGTAGTATCCACTGCATGTTATTTGATCAATAGATCTCCTACATCAATGCTTGTTAGAAAGACACCCATGAAGGCATGGTTTGGTAAAAATCCTTCGATGATATGAGACATCTCAGAGTATTTGGTTGTGAAGCTTACACTCATGTTCCGATTGAGAAGAGGTCGAAGTTGGAGAACAAGGATGTTAAGTGTATCTTTATCAACTATGGTGTTAGTGTGAAAGGGTACAAGCTTTGGGATCTAGAATCTCAGAAGGTTCTCTATAGTAGAAGTGTGATCTTCAAAGAGATGTGTTGGAAATAGGATGCCATTTAATTGCAATCCTAAACATTATTTATTTCATGTATCTCCTAAGTCCTTGGAAAGTGTTCCCCAACACTAGAATTAGAAAGAGATTAATATTGAATTAAATAATCATGTTAATTAACATTTGTAATTAATTCTAAATGTTAGGAGCATGTGAGGGCGTTCAATATGAGTTCCTAAATAATAGGGGCACATGGGGTGCCCACATGGAAGGTGGAACTCACCTTTAGTTTAGTTAACTATTTGGAGAAAAACACACACTTCTCTAATGCATGTAAAGATCCTAGAAGTTAGGAATTGATGTTTACATGCATGAAGTTCAGTTCAATTTAGTTCAAATCAGTTCAGTTCAATTCAATTCAATTCAATTCAGTTCAGTTTAGTTCAATTATGGTTTAGTTATCTTCAGTTAGTTTTAGTTGAATGCTAGTTGACTTCAGTTAACTTGGAATGCATGACTAATGACTTGAGTTGCATGACAAATAACAGGTGACTACTTTCAGTTAATAGGGGATTACCATTCTTGCATGAATGGTGGATAGATATGTTTCAGTTAACAGAGAATGACTTGGACCCACCTTGGGCGCCCAAGTTGGATTCTTGAAGTTAACACTTTTGCATGCTAAGATATTTCAGAAGGTTGAGTTAAATGGGCCCATTCTTGGGTGCCTACTTTGAGGATAAGCTTTGAAGATATCTTCTATATAAAGGTTGAGTTATGACTTTAGTTTGGGATGCCCAAATGGATGAATGAGTTGATTTGACATTGTTCTTCATAGTAGAACTCTAGAGATACACGCAGGTTTTTGGTGATAAGCTTTGAGATTTGTAATTGTAACTCTTTGGAGTTTACAAGGTTGATTATTGCCTATTTATCTCAAGCAATTTGAAGAGAGTTTGTATCGGTTTTTATTGTAGGTTGTGAAGAAGATTTTTTGAAGGCAAAAGAATCATCTCAAGCAAGGATTGGAATTATTGTAATCTTATTCCGAGATTAAATAATACATTAATTCTTGGTGGAGCTTTTTCCTAAAAGGGTTTCTCCACATTATATGATGTGTATCTTTTCATATTCTATCTAATTATTCTACAACCTTCTGTCTTCATTCTACAAATGGTAAAATGAATTAATTAGATTAATCACCCACAAAGAATCGGTTACAACAAAGAATACATACTTAGATCAGCAATCATAAAGTTTTACAAAGTATTAAGCTACTAAATTACCTCAATTTTCAACATTTTGTATTAGAGTTGAGGTTGGGTAGAGCATTGGGACACCTTTCTCTTAAAATATTGGAGGTTTTTTTGGCTGTAGTGGGAGATTTTACTATTTTTTGTTATTGTTGATTTTGGAAAATAAGTTTGTTACAATGAATTCTCATTTAGATATTGAAAGGTTTGAAATGGATCTAATTATGAGATGTGGAAATTAAAAATGGAGGATCTCCTTGAAGAGAGAGATCAATGGTTAGCTGTTGGTAATGAGACAAGGTCACCTACAAGGATGTCAGATGAGGATTGGGCTAAGCTTGATAAGAAGGCAAAGGGGACCATAAGATTATGTCTTGCTGATGTTGTTCTCTTGAATGTTTTAGAAGAAACTACTGCATATAAGTTGTGGAAGAGAATAGGTGATATTTATCAAACTAAAAGTCTTACTAATAAGTTGTATCTGAAAAGATAGTTGTATTATTTAAAGATGAAAGATGGTGATTCTATTGAAAATAATTTGAATGCTTTTAATTTGATTCTAAATCAGTTAGAATCTGTAGATGTAAAGCTAGAAGATGAAGATAAATTCATTTTGATACTTTGTTCTTTACCAGAGTCTTGGGAAAATCTAATTGCTGCTATTAGTGGTAGTGGTGCAAATCCTAAGATGGACAATATAATTCCTACTCTCCTATCAGAGGAGATGAGGAGGAAGTCTAAAGAGGGAATCCAAGATGCCTTGTTTGTAAAAGGTAGGCCTAAGAAAAATGAACCTAAGGGAGAAAAGGAAGGGAAGGGTAAGTAAGAAGGATGAAGTAAGGTAAAGTGTTAGAATTGTGGTAAACTGAGACATGTGAAGAAGGATTGTAAGAACAAGAAAAATAGTTTGATTCTTCTACAGAGGAATCCTCGAATGACAGTAATGATGCATTGGTTATTTTGGCTTATACTATTTGTGATAACCCTTTACTTGATGTTACAAATTGATCTTCATGTAGAGGATGGTAGTCATGATGCCATGTGTGACTCGGTACCATAGTTCAATGGGAGTTGTTGGCAGTGATGTGGATGCATAATTGGTAAGGTCATCTTCATGTGATTGGGGATATGGTTTTTTCTTGGTTTAGAGTGGTTGCTATTATGTCATGGTTTACTCTTGATTCTAGATTAGAGTTTGGAATATTACATGTTCTCTTGAGACCAAGATGTATGTTATGGTGCAATGATCTCCTAGGAGGAGATGGCTAGATCATAGATGTCATGTTTATGTTCAAGATTGGAGATTTGACATTGATCTTAATAGTTCTATTTATATTGAGTACATTAATTATTTGCTTGATTACTTCATGATAGTGCTATGTTGCATTTGGAGTTTGGCATAGATTGGTTGGATACATGTCCTCATGGATACTTGGAGATATAGGTGAGGCTTGAGTTCTCTTATGGTTAGAGACATGTGTTGTAATGGTTACTAACAAGAAAAGTTTTTTCAAAAGAAAAGATTGAGGAGCCTACACCTTGGTTGAACGTGATTTCAATACACTCGATGGTTACACATGCCTCTGAAGAGGCAGTTTGGTTACAAAGACTTGGGAAAGGTATTGGTTTTAATTGCAAGTAAGTTAAACTTGAATGTGATAGTCACAGTGCTATGTGTTTAGCCAAAAATCCTATGTATCATGCTCATACTAAGCATGTTGATATTCAATATCACTTTGTGCGAGAAATGGTTGAGAGTGGGAAGGTATTAATTGAGAAAGTTGACACTTTAATTAATGTTACAAATTATCTTATGAAACTAGTTCCTACAGATAAGTTCTCTTGCTTTTAATAATTTGCTTGGAGCTTCATGATTTTGTAGGTTGCATTTTAAGTTGGCATGGATTGATTAGTTGGTGTAGGAAGGCCATTGGCCTTAAGTCCTGTACTTGATTTATAATTATTCCTTGTTTAGAATAATTTCAATGTATAATGTCAAGTGGGAGAATGTTGGAAATATGATGCCATTTAATTGCAATCCTAAACATTATTTATTTCATGTATCTCATAAGTCCTTGGAAAGTGTTCCCCAACACTAGGATTAGAAAGAGATTAATATTGAATGAAATAATCATGTTAATTGACATTTGCAATTAATTCTAAATGTTAGGAGCATGCGAGGGCATCCAACATGAGTTCCTAAATAATAGGGGCACATGGGGCACCCACATGGAAGGTGGAACACACTTTGAGTTTAGTTAACTATTTTGAGAAAAAAGATAACACTTTTGTAATGCATGTAAAGATCCTAGAAGTTAGGGATTGATGTTTACATGCATGAAGTTCAGTTTAGTTTAGTTCAGTTCAGATTAGTTTAGTTTAGTTTAGTTCAATTTAGTTCAGTATCAGTTTAGTTTAGTTTAGTTTAGTTTAGTTATGGTTCAATTATCTTCAATTAGTTTTAGTTGAATGCTAGATGACTTTAGTTAACTTGGAATGCATGACTAATGAATTGAGTTGCATGACAGATAATAGGTGACTACTTTTAGTTAACAGGGGATGACCATTCTTGCATGAATGGTGGAGAGATATGTTTCAGTTAACAGAGAATGACTTGGACCCACCTTGGGTACCCAAGTTGGATTCTTGAAGTTAACACTTTTGCATGCTAAGATATTTTAGAAGGATGAGTTTAGTGGGCCCATTCTTGGGTGCCTAGTTTGAGGATAAGCTTTGAAGATATCTTTGGAATAAAGGTTGAGTTATGACTTCAATTTGGGACGCCCAAATGGATGAAGGAGTTGATTTGACATTGTTCTTCATGGTAGAACTCTACTTGCAAGAGATAGGCGTAGGTTTTTGGTGATAAGCTTTGAGCTTTGTAATTGTAACTCTTTGGAGTTTACAAGGTTGATTATTGCCTATTTATCTCAAGCAAGTTGAAGAGAGTTTGTATTATTTTTTATTGTAGGTTGTGAAGAAGATTTGTTGAAGGAAAAATAAACATCTCAAGCAAGGATTGAAATTATTGTAATCTTATTCCGAGATTAAATAATACATTGATTCTTGGTGGAGTTTTTTCCTGAAAGGGTTTCTCCATAGTATATGTTGTGTATCTTCTAATATTCTATCTAATTCTTCTACAAATTTTTGTCTTCATTCTACAAATGGTAAAATGAATTAATCAGATTAATCACCCACAAAGAATCTGTAACAAAGAATACATATTTAGATCAACAATCATAAATTTTTACAAAGTATTAATCTACTAAATCACCTGAATTTTGAACAAGATGAAACCTTCTACTATTGAGCTACAACCAAAAATAGAGGAGAAACAAAATAAGTAGGTAGTTCAGATTCCACCTACTCCAAAGAAAGAAGAACTACGCACTCTTGTTGTATCTAAAAATGAGGAGAGATCAAGTAGCTTTGAAAGTTATGAAGAAGAAGAAGAACCTCAACCTCAGCCTTTGAGGAGGTCTACAAGAGTTAGGCGACAGCCAAAAAGGTTTGGTATTAATTATTGGATTCCAATTGCATCTTTGCATTGATTACTAACACTGATGAGCCTAGGATAGTTAGAGAGGCATTGGATATGAGAGATTCAGATTTCTAGATGCAAGCCATGGACAAAGATATGACTTATTTAAAGAAAAATAAGAATTGGGATTTGGCACCTTTTCCTGCTGGATGCAAACCTATTAGTTGTAAATGGGTTTTCAAGAAGAAATATAGTTCTGATGGAAGTTTTGAGAAGTATAAGGCACAGTTGATCACTAAGGGGTTTTCTTGGGTGGAAGGAATTGATTATGGGGAAATATTCTCTCCTATAGTGAAGCTGGCATCTATTCGGATTTTGTTGTCACTTGTAGTTGCATATGACTCAAAAGTGGAATAGATGGATGTGAAGATAACATTCCTTCATGGTGATTTGGAGGAAGAGATATATATGTTACAACTAGAGCATTTCATTCAAAAAGGTAAAGAAAATCTGGTTTGCAAATTGAAGAAGTCTCTTTATGGTTTGAAATAGTCTCTTAGAATGTGGTATCAGAAGTTCGATACCTATGTATTGTCATTGGAATTTTAGAGATCTAAATCTGGCCATTGTTTATACTTTAAAATTGATATTGGTCACATTCTCATTATTGTCTTATACACAAATGATATTTTGTTTACTAAGAATGGTAAAAGTATGATTTCAGATTTAAAGTTTCATTTGTCAGCATAGTTTTCAAGATGAAATACCTAGGTGAAACTAGGTACATTTTGGGAGTGGAAATCATGAGAGACAGAGCTAACAAAATTCTTTTGTTAAGCTAGAGAAAGTATGTGAACTCAATTTTGGAGAGATTCAACATGGTAGATTGCAGACAATTAGTTGTTCCTGCGATGTAGGGGATGAATCTTTCTGTGAATGATTGTCCAAAATATCCTATTGAGATGGAGGACATGACCAAAGTACCATATGCATGTACAGTTGGCAGTCTAATGTATGCAATGGTGTGTATGAGACCAAACATTTTCCATTCAGTGGGAGTCCTTAGCCGTTTTATGGCTAATCCTAGATAGGTGCATTGGGATGCAGTTAAGAGAGTGTTCAAATATTTACAAGGTACTTTCGAGTATGCCTTATGTTTTCATGGTTATCCTATTGGACCTTAGCATTTTGTGAGTATTCATAGATATGTAGATTCAGATTAGGCAAGTGACATTGACGGTAGAAGATCCACCAGTGGTTGTGTGTTTATGATGTTTTGTGGTGCTATCAGTTGGATAAGTAAGTGACAGACTGTAGTCACATTGTCCACAATAGAGGTAGAGTATATGGTAGCCACTCATGCCTATAAGGAAGCTATTTGGCTTAAGAGATTGCGTTCTGATATTGGTTTAGATGCAGGATAGATTACTGTTTGTTGTGATAGTCTGAGTGTGATTTTCCCAACAAAGAATCCTATCTTCCATGCCAAAATAAAGCACATTAATGTTTAATATTATTTTGTTTGTGATATGGTAGAGAATGGAAAGATGAACTTGGAGAAGGTTGAAGCTTTGGTGAATGTTGCAGATGCATTGAAGAAACTAGTGAGCACAGAGAAGTTCAAATGGTGTTTCAATTAATGGGCCTTGGGGACCTAAGTAGATGATTTTGTATGACTCTTGGAAGGTCTTCAACAAGTGGGAGAATGTTGGGATTAAAGTGTCTCAACCTTAAAGTCCTAATATTGATTTAATTGATGTATTATTGTATTAATTTGTATTATTTGATTGCCTATGGTGTCATGTCACAAATTGGGACCCACCGACTAGGTGGCATCACCGTTTCAAGTGACTAGATGACACATAATCATCCCAAGCGGACATAGACATCCCACTTTGGATGACATATGATAGATTCTATGATGCATTATAAGGCATCTTTGAATGCATGAGGGTGATCCCATAATAGTGGTTTACAATTTTTGGCCAAACTGGACACTGAAATTATTATTTTTAACTGAATCTTCACATTTTGGCACCTATAGCGGCTAAACTATGAGGAATTTGAAGATGTTGCAAACTTAGAGTCTCATCAAATTTTTTCTGTAGATTCTAAAAATATTTTTTTCAAAATTTTTGGAATCAAATTGCACTTCTTTTTCCATCTCCCACAAAATTGATTTTTTGAGAAAACAACATTTTTTTAAAAGTGGCCTTTATTATAGCATAACTTTTTCTCCATGAAGGATAAAATTCTAATTCTTTCAAATTTAGATTTGTAACTCTCGATATCTAGTGCTTCCACTTGGTTAGATAGTTTTAATTGAATATTTTTTCCTTAATCAAGTTTCAAAGTCAAACAAATTACAATTTAGACACAAGCGACCGTATAGCGTGTAACATTTTTGTATATGTCAAAATTTTTATTTTATTTTTTTTGTTGGATCAAGGACTTCAATATCGTGTACTCATATTTTCAATTTTTTTTTTGATAATCTTCTATTTTTCCACATGTGAAGAACAAAGAAATTCATTTTCGATGAAAATCCATGTTTAATAAAACTTAAAAACAAATACATAACAAAACCAAAATATATTAAAATTATATTCATTGGATAGCTTGTTCTGAGGAATACCATAATCATTTGAAATAAATTTTAAATGAATTCATTTGATCCCCCAAAAACTAAATCAAAAGTGATTTTTTATTAGCATTTTGATAGGTGTAAAGGAGACGCATTTATAGGTATGGTTTAAAACTAGCAAGGTTCTATCCAAGGGGGTTTGATCTAAGGTGATTTGATCAAACCCTCTTCAATTGGAATCCTTAAAATAGAACTTTTTAAGGCTTAAATCATTATATTTTCTAAAAATATGTGATTTCAGCTAAAATTCATTCCTCTCAAGAATTGTAAACCACTATTATGATAGCACCCATGAGAGAAAGTTGTCACCCAAGTTGGGTTATGACATGTTATTTTTAGTCGGTTACAATAGATTCTCTTATAACTGCAAGTGTTGTCAGCAATGATAGATTCTATGATAGCTCTAAGATGTATAAGGAATCTTTCATAAGCTATTTTTAGCATATTCTAGGTGCCCAAGCTTGAGGAATGAATATTTGCATGTTTGACCATTGTAAGTGTAGACACTAAAAATTTTCCTAAGTCTACGAGCAACATTTTTACTTGATCATCATCCTCTAATATTTAATTAGGCTTGATCATATTCCTCTATTAATTAAATAATTTTTATTCACTTCCTAATCTCTTTTCTATCATGATAAATTAAAATTATGTAATTGTGTCACTCATTCTCTCTTTCTTCAATAATTAAATAAATAATTATTTATTTAATTATTTATCTTTCATCATCTATCCATAGTTAGACAATAATAACTATTATTTGACCCTTTTTTTCTTCTATAATTAAATAATTTTTGAGATTATTTAATTATATGCATTCCTCTCTTTTGGATAAATAATTCAAATTAATTATCCATGTCTAATTTCCATCTCTCCATTTAATTAAATTGATCAATTTAATTAAATCTCCATCTTTCATTTTCTCGAATAAATTATTTATTTGCCACTTGTCATTTTCCTCCTTTTTTTTGAATAAATAATTTAAAATAAATTATTTATGTATCACCTAGTCAAAGATGCTTTGTCATAATCCCCTGTCATAACATTCATTTTTGTCATAGCCTGCATGTCTTGCATGTCTGTCATAGTTGTCAGGCGTCATAACCTTCGACATCATAGCTTTTCCATGCATGACATATTTTTGGTGCATCAATTCTAGACCGTTGATCTTGACATCTTTTCTAAGACTTAATCTCAACCATCCATTTTGTAACCTCCCTCTCATGCATTCCCATCCATTGATCTTGGAATCTTTCTAGAAGATTAATTTTAGTCGTCCATTTGAAAGGTTGTCTATAAAAGCAACCTTCCTCCTTCATCTTCACCTTAACAACCATTATCTCCAACTTTCTTGCTTACTATTTGCACAACTTCAACACCAAATCTAAGGGAAATATTGGCATAAGAAGAAGGAGAGACAAGAGAAGTAATCAACCATAATGGGGAGTATTGTATTTGCTTGTTTTTAACTTATTGCTTTGTTTTATTTGTGTTTTCTTGCTTTGATGTGGTTAATAGCTTAGAAGTGTTGGCTGTCACTTTATCTATGCTATTTTATTTTTAACCCCATCTCACATTGGTGGACCTGACGTGAATCTTACAATTTTGCAAAGAAATTTGTTTGTTTTTGCTGTTTTGCAGGTTACAAGCAAGAATTCACACAAAATATCGTCATCTTCTTTTGCGTACAGAAAAATGGGTGAATAAAATATTAAAAAATTATTATCTACATTTTGTAGGTCTTTCTTTTATCTTTCTGGAACTTCAAATGGTTTAAAATTTCATTAAGATTTGAGAAAGTTATGGCCATTTTAGTATTCGATGTTTTCTAAATTTTTATGTTAAAACCCGCGTTTTCTTTTGCCTATAACATTTTTTTTGTGCAGAATCTTGGAAAAATACTTTATGGGTTTTGAACATATGAGTTTCACCTTTCCGTGGATTCAAACAATTTAAAATTTTGTTAAGTTTTGAGAAAGTTATCACTGTTTTAATTTTTTTTGTTATCATTAAAGTTTTTTTTTTGTTACTAATCTTTTGTTTTCAGCATGTGGCTTTGAAGTGGAGCTCTCAAAATTGCTTCTTTTGAAGCAAAATTTTTTTTTAGCTTTTAGTTTAGTTTTCCTTAAGCTTTTAGTTCAATCTCATTTCTTTATTTTCTAGTTAGCTTTTGAATTTCTAGGCTAACTTTAATCTTTTGTGCTAACAAGGTTCTGTAGCTTTCTCGTTGGTCCGAGATCACTTTGTGAGACTACTAACAAGTGGTTTTGCAAGTTCGAGTGTCCAAGAAATTCATTCTGAAACCACTTTGCTTGTTTTAGCTTAGAAAACATTTCATTTTGGCACATAAAAATTAATGATTGTCTTTCTCACATAGCTTTAACTAGGGGGTAAAAGAACACCATGTCTTATTGTTTGAGGGTGGTAGGTATTATGCTCTCACTCTGTGCAAACTTGGTGATTAGAAATCTAGACCCATTCGATTTTGTGTTTATCCATTAGAGGGTTTTCCTTAGTGGGAAAAAGTACTCACCCTAAGGGAATGACCCAAGCGGTAATGGGCTAAAGCCAAGTCCTTCCGAACGCTATATAAATTTGTGACTGTGAGGAAAGTTCACAGTCAACAAGATAGTACATGATAGTTCTCCTCTAGTATCTTTATGATACGATAAACCCTTGTTCTAAGGGTTGGGAGACATCTCGAGGGATTTTATCATCGTATCCCCTGAATTGAATGCCCTTACTAGAAACCTTTTTATTTTTAGAAGCCTAGCCATTTTTTAGCCATTGTTTGGTATGGTGTAGGGTACAATATCATGCCCAAAGTTACTCACTAATAACTCCCTTGAGTAGAGATAACAGTTCTCAGGAAGTGACTACCCAAAAATCTGAAGTTGATTTGTTCGTAGAAGTGAGTGTCATGGAGGGAAGCAGTGCCACCAAACTTCTAAGCTATCCGCTCTCGAGAAGAAGAGGTGTTTAGCACCAATCCAGGGTATTTCAGTGGGCCTATACCAAGTATACAAACCATTTTCCTATTAGGATTGTGCTTGTTTTCTTGCTACAATTTCACATCAAATTAGTCCTAAACAAATTGTTTGATACTGTTTGTTGTGTTTGACATTCATTTCTTATAAAAAATAGTTAGAAATTTAGATCAAAACCATTTCAAAAACATCAAAACTGTCAAAATAACATTCTAGAAAACAAAAAGGCACAACTACCTAATTACCACAATTTCATAAAATCCTTGTCTAAAATTAAACCAATTCATCATAATAGTGATCTTGACTTCCAAACCAGAGACTTGCAAGATTTACCAATTCATTTTAGGCATTCCCATTAGAAATGCATTGCATTATAGGTTGCATTCCTTCATTCCTTGCATTGCATAAATTGAACCTTGACCTTTAGGTTGCATTTAAACCTTCAAATTTTGAACATAGGGAGACCTTTGAGCTCTTGAAAATTCTTGGTTACTTATTCTACTTGTCATGGACCATTGTCATTTGTCTTGTCATTATCACTTTTTCAAGTTGAGTCTTGTTCTTGTCTCTTGGTCTTGGTTGTCCTCTTATGGTCAATGACATTTTGAATTTTCTACCTTGGATTCACATTAGCTTGTATGCCATCCTTTGATTAAAATTTTAGTGCTCCTTTGCATTAGATCACTTTCATTTAGACTACCCTTCCTTAGATTGCACTCTACCCCTATTCCAAAATACAATATATATATATAGCTCATATCAATCCTTCATTATCCTTGCATTTTCATACCCCCAAAATTAAAAAATACATAAAAATATACCAATCTCATTTAACCTTAGCTACATTATCATCCTAATCTTGCACTAGCATCATCTAGTCACCACATCACTCACTTTGACCATTACCCAATCTTGTAGTGTCCTTTATCATTCTTTATCCCTCATCTTTTTGACATTACCATCCTTGCATCATCATCCTTGCATTTTCATATCCTAAAGTCCAAAAAATTAAAAAAAATTAAAAAAATAGCATAGTCTCATTACCATTTTTCATTATCCCCAACTTACAAAAGTCTCACATGGTTGAAACAAGATCAAAATCCAAACGAAAGGACATGGATTTCCTAAGTGACCCTTTTCTTGATAATGTCACAAATTCAAATCAATATACACCCCACCACAACACATTACAAAAAGACCAAAGTGACCCTTGGGAAGACCTAATCTTTGAAGTAACCAACAAAAAATTGACCCCCCAAGAGATTGGATGGGCCTATCAAGATCCAAGACTTTTGAGCATAGTTGACCAACTTGTTAGTGCCAACCCAAACAAATTTTTCTATGCACTAGCCAAAAAGGGTGCCAAATTACCTCAAGGTTATGACATGTCAAACATCATAGAACAAGAAATTGAAAATCCATTTGGCATGCCTTCATCACAACAAATGGCGAACATACCCCTTGGGAAAACCATGCACATGACTACTACCACTACAACAACCATCCCAACTCATGCCACTACACAAAGTCAAACTTTCACATTTGGTAGTTCCTCAAACACCATGGGTAAAACTTTCACGAATCCGCTCTTTCAAAACACAAATTAGGGGTCCACATTTCAATGTCCTACACCTTTGATTCAAAATCTAAGCCAAGGTCACACACCCTTGAACCAAAATGCAAACCAAAGTTCCATACCCACATCCCAAAACACAAACCAAGGGCCCTCATTCCAATTTCAAAGTGCAACCTCATTGAATCAACCTCCACCAAATAACCCTAGAAAGGTGCACATTATCTCATGCAAGACCTCAAGTCAAAACCACAATCAAGGGCCCACTACCAACCAAGGGTCTATTCCATCACTTCAAAATACAAACCAATGGTCTATTCCATCACTTCAAAATACAAATCAAGGGTCTATTCCATCATTTCAAAACCTTATTCAAGGACCTACGCCTTCATTTCAAAATGTCAATCAAGGACCCACGCCTTCACTTCAAAATGTCAATCAAGGAAACATATCTTCATATCAAGTTTCTATACCTTCATACCAAAACATCAATCAAGGTTCCACACCTCTATTTACAAACCAAGGAGTCAACTTTCAAAATCAAAACACGAATCGGGGGTCTATACCCCAACTCCAAAATGCCATACCAAATACGAACATGACTTTTGGAACCAACTTAAACACCAATCTCATTCCAAATCAAAATAACTCACATCCATATAACAATCAAGGTCTCATATCACAGAACATCAATAAAAATCCAAACCCAACACATGACCTAAATGCCAACATTATTGCTTCACATCAAAACAACTCAACATCATCCCTTGCAGACTATTGATCCAACACATGTAAACTCTTGAACAACGAATGGCCAACATGCAATTGGGAACCAACAAGAAGACATATTTTGTGGAGGAATTGTGACCTTTTGCATTTGATTGAAATTTATACATGCCTTCCTTTCCCCCACATTTCACAACACCACCATTGCCCAAATATAAGGGGACAGGGGATCCGGTGGAACACATCCGTGAATTCAACACAATATGCATGGATGTTGCATATGACCCTACCTACTTGATGATATTATTCCCATGAAGTCTTACAGGGGCAGCCTTAGATTGGTTCTCACATCTTCCACAAGGCATCAAAACATGGGGTGAGCTAGCCGACAAATTTATCAATCATTTTTCCTTTAACATTAAAAATGATGTCACCCTTGCAACATTGAGTACAACCAAACAAGAAGATGGGGAGTCACTTACCTCATTCTACCAAAGATGGAGAGGCTTGGTTAGCAAATTCCTTTGTCATATTCCTGAAAAATAACTTGTCACGATGTTTGTAGAAAACCTTAATGAAGAGCTAATGAGTCAAATTCAAATCCAATGTTGCACAACCTTTGAAGAGATTCTTGAAAAGGGTGTTCTTATTTAGAAAGGCCTTATCACTAGAGGACTAGTCAAGATAAACAAAGAAATTCAGAAACCAAACAATGACAAAGGGAAATACTAGTCCTAAAACAAAAATGTCACAAACAATGGAGTTGTTGATGCCAAATTGATAACCAAAGGACCAATCATTCAACTTAAAGGTCCTTCTTCATCAAACACATCCAGTACACCAAGTACCCTAGCACAAGGAAAAAACCAAACAATGCATGCTATCCAAACCACCCAACAAAGAAGAGGTCCCCCTTGTACTAAGAGAACATACACCCCCTTGGGTGAACCCATCGAATCAATCCTTAAACAAATTTTGCAATCTAATGTCATTACACTACTAGAAATCAAGAATTATGAACCTTCCTTGATCAAACCGAATTGGTGGAAAGATGAAGAATATTGTGAATCTCACCGCACAAAAGGACACATACATCTAGATGTTGGACACTCAAAAAATCATTCAGGACCTTATCGAGGATCAAACCATTTCAATCGACAATTCAGAAGGCAAAACAAATGTTGATCATACAATATTCAAGATCCCTTTGCAATACCATGATAGGGAAAAGCCTCTAATTCAGGGAATAACAACAATGCCAACTATGCAGCTGCCAACCATGATTACAACACCATCATTCTGAATGTGACTCTTGATGATCGCATTTCTACCATCACCATAAACAAGCCAAAATATGATTGTGTTCTCGCTACCTGTAGAACCAAGATAACTATTCTAGGTCTATCCACAAATCCTCAACCAAAAGGCCAATATAACCTCATAGAGCAGCTAGGGAAAACTCCTGCACAAATCTCTATCTTGGAACTCCTTCACATCTCACCACAACATAGAGAAATCCTCGATAAAGCCCTGCGAGAAGCCTTTGTTCCCACAAACCTAGATGTCAATGAATTTAAGGCCATGGTCGGATACCTCGCTATGCCAGACCATGTCACCTTCTTTGAACAAGACTTTTCAACACTAAAATTTGACCATAACAGTCCCCTACACCTAGAAGTATGTCTTAATACCCACAAGATCAGATGATTCCTAGTAGACGGTGGAGCCAGCTTGAATATTTGCTCACTAAAATTGGTTAAGGCATTGGGATACTTTGAGAATTGCATTGATCCAAACAAGAAAATTGTGATCAAAGCTTATGATGATGCCGAACGATCTTTCGAAGGTGTAATTTTACTCCCAGTAAGAGTTGGCCCGACCATACAAGACACAATGTTTCATGTCTTGGATCTGGACTTACATTACAATCTCCTCCTTGGCCACCCATGGATTCATGCCATGAGAGCTATTCCATCCACCTATCATCAATGCCTCAAATTTCCACACAATGGCACTGAAGTTACTATTCCAGGTGACCCTAATCCTTTCCAATATTGTTCCAACCTCAAAGGAACTGTTGAATGCCAAGTTCCCATCAATCAGGAGGCCTCATCTTCCACTTCATCCACCACTCCCTCCCATTACATTGATCCATTTGCTCTTATCAAATCATCCATTTCATTCATCGTACCATCAAACCCTAAGGTCCAAGTACGTGATATGGGATGTGGAGAATATCGTATGGATAATTTACCAACAAAAGACAATGTTGATGTCAATACAACTGCAGAAGGAATGCAAAAAGATGGCCTTGCTTGGAGTGAAACCTTTTGGGATCCTGATGATATATCTTCCTTTTCCTTATCAACTTCCACTCAATCTTTTCATGATAGCCCCATGATTGACCAAGATATCTATGATAACCCATCCTTTCATCATAGCTCTGTTGAGGATACCCAATCATCATCCCTCCATCCCACCTACCTTGGGCTAGGATATGCATTTTCTACTGTTGTCACTACTAAGCTATCTTGCCAAGTCGTTAAGGATGTGCAAGCCTCCTTTGACACTAACAGTACCAAAAAGGATAGTCCCAAAGACTCCATTGATGGCATTGCCACTCCTTGTCATACACCAAACATTCTTTTCACTCCATCCATCTCACCTATCTCACTCACATCCATCCACATTATAGACATGGATCAAAAAGTCATATCTCAAGAAAAGAATAAAGATAAAGCTCAATAATTAAAGGTGAAAGTTCCTTTTACAAATGGAGATCCAATATCAAAAGAAAGAATACAAAGGAATCGAATGATCAAGAAAATCCCTTTATCCAAATTCAAAAGCTATTGGACAAGTAAAAAATACAAGTAAAGTTCAAGACTAAAAGAAAGAAAAATTGCGCCTCTTCATAAAAAATAACTAGGGATGTCTATCAAAAGAATGAAAGTAAGAAATAATTGATCTCCAACTATGCCACTCCATCAAAAATAATTTGGGGCATCTATCAAAGTAGAATCCCAAAAGAAGAGCTTGTTGATCCCATGTCTCCACCATCACTTCCACTCATTACATACATTCCATTTCATCCATCCATACTTACACATTTGTCACATCTTTCCACTTCCATTGGTAATGTTTTTCAATGTACCTTTGATGACGAACCTTTCACGTACTCTAGTTCATCAGTTGTCCAAAATCCTTCTCATCTAGAGCCTGATGTCCAACGAAGTATGCACATTAGGGATCATACCATAGCCTCTTTCATCCACCGCATCTATCACCCTTCATATTTGTCACTTGCCCTCCTCATCCAAATTAGGTCCTTTCATCTAGCACGGTCATTCCAACAGAATCAAGGCATCATCACAACATCATATAGATCAGCCACTTATCATCTTTCTACTCCTGAAGGAGATCCATTGTTTGAACCTATCAACAACATGCACCTCTGCAAGTATTACACTTGATTCTCAGAGTATCCCCTTAAAAAGTCAAAAAGTCAAAAAAAAAGTCAAGAGAAATAATTCGTCCAAAAGTGAAAACCACTTCGGTGGCACTTTGGATAAGTACCATGGTGAAAATATGGAAAATAGATGCCATGTGTAGTTAGTTCCTGCTCCTTCATCTACTGTCACTCCATCTGGTCTTCCAGCCTTCTACTCATCCAGACACACATGTCACTCTGTCATAATAAACTTTGTCATCCTTCCATGGCCTAGGAACTACCGACATTTGGGGATCATGATCATCCTTTGCATTCGTTGCTACCCCTTTGCACATAATAAACTGGTCTCACACCTAACTGGGGTCAATTCCTTAATCTGCATTTTTATCGGAAATAATATCAGCATCATAAAACATCAAAAATCCAAAAAAAATTAGAAAACATCAAAATCCAAAAAAATTAGAAAACATCAAAAATCCAAAAAAATTAGAAAACATCAAAATAAAAAAAAATCAAAAACATCAAAATCCAAAAAAATAAAAAACATAAAAATCCAAAAAAATAAAAAAACATCAAAATCCAAAAAATAAATCTAAAAGCTTCAAGCAATAAAAAATTTTAGAAAACATCAAAAATCCAAATTTTTTTTTTCCAAAAACAGAGTTTGAGTTTGAGTCTAAGTCTGAGTTTGAGTCAGTTTGTGTTAGTAGGGTCGAACTACGTTGCCTTTGTGCATTTGCTACGTAGGAAAGGATCATCTTAAATGAGTCCCCGAGGCATTAGGTTAGTCCTTTTAGGTTGTCCCAAATAAAATCATGACTTTGTCTTTTGTCAAATAAAGCAAAGTCAAGTTGTGTCGAACTACGAGGTCTCTGCGCATTGCTACGTAAGAAAGGCCATCTGTCAATGAGCCCCTGAGGCCCCTTAGGTCAAATCCCTTAGGGTTTCTCGAGTCTAGTGTCCTTGGTCTGAAAATAATCATCCTTCAAAACAAAATCACAAATCAACAAATGCACATAACTAACAAAATCTTTCATCGATTGATCATCCTAACATTAATCGATTGATCTTGTCATTCAAGAGGAATGGAGCATCTTGTCATTTATCTCATTCAGGATTATCTTTTTTCTTTTATTAGGATATGTCCTTCCTAAGATTAGACTTTATCAATTTGATCATTTACCTTAACCAAGATGTGTCTTTCTTGCAGTTAGGTGCCTTGTCAACAATTATCAATTGGTCAACTTTATCAGATGTGTCCTTTGCCTTAAACAAGATGTGTCCTTCCTACAATTGTATCGTCACATTGCTTGGTCATTTCAATCAATCTTTTTCAAACAATTAATCGATCTTATCAACCTTGTCAATCAATCTTGCCTTAGTCAGGATGTCTCCTTCCTGAGGTCATGCACAATCATTATCAATCAAATCTTGTCAACTTTATCAATCAATCCTTATCAAATCAACCAATCTTTTCAATCTTGTCAATCAATCTTTCCTTGATCAGGATGTTTCCTTCTTGAATCTAGGCATGGTCAATCAAATCAAATTGTCAACCTTTGTCAATTATCAATCAATCTTGGTAAACTTATCAATTGATCTTTGGTCATCTTGGTCAAACAAACAATCTCATCGTTATCACTGGCAAGCACTATCATGGCGAACACTTTGTTGGGTTGGAATTGTCTTATTATCTTGATTGATTTTGGGTCATGTTACTAGTCTCCTCGAGGATGTCCTATTAATGGATTTAGAGGGACAATGATGGATCATGGCCTCTTTTCTTTGTTTGTTGTTCGTGGCTTGTCTTGGCAAAAAGACTGGGACAATTGGGTCCTTAGTATGAGCTGGGGAATTCCTTGTCTATTGACTTTGTCTTTTGATTGCTTGTCTCTCCCAAATGGTCACCTTGCACACCTTGGTTATGTCATGTACCCTGGTGTTTGTGGTCCATTTGTGACATTTTGACGTCCAATGATGCTAAATATAAAAATGTATGCATGAAAGTTGGTTCCCTTATCATTTCCTGTTTAACTTTCCATCATCACCTTCCTTTCTCTTTCACACTAACATCCATCCCCTTCCATGCTAACATTTCTTCTATCCTTCATCCTCTAGTCTTATCATCCATTTCGAGAGCACATTCGCGTTCTTTGAACCCGCTTGTCCTCTCGAGGGGGCATACTCATACCCTACTTTCAATGGGGCATATTTTAGAATTAAATTTCTTTGACACAACACAATGAACTGCATTATGTCAAAGAGGGGAAAAATGTAGACACTGAAAAATGTCCTAAGTCTGTGAGCAACATTTTTCCTTGATCATCATCCTCTAATAATTAAATAATTTTAATTATTTAATTTTTTTTATTTTTTTTATTTTTAGACTGCAGGAATCGGGTAGCATGACCCCCTATAAACTGCAGTGCGCCTGGTAAACTTTTTAACGTGACCGGCAGCACTGGCGCGACACGCCCTCCGGTACCATGGGACGGGGGAGACTAGAACTCGTGACTAGCAGAGCCGCAATGGAATTACTTAGCCAACCGAGCTAGGGCCCCCGCCCAATTTTAATTATTTAATTAGGCTTGATCATATTCCTCTATTAATTTGTTAGAATTGGCTATGGATGCCAAGATCTATGGACCAAATGGAAAGCACAAGAATAGAGAGAAAATATGACATGACAAGAATAAATTGTATTCAATGTCATTGATATGATATGATTATGATTATTACAATGAGAGAGACCCCTTGGTTATATAGCCAAGGTGAGAACATAGAAGGGCATAAGATTATGACAAGTGTCGTAATCTTATGACATGAGACAACTAGGAAAGCCTATCACTCCACAAAAGGTGGAGAGATAATCACATGATGTGTCCACAAAAGGTGGAAGTGATGAGGTAATGACATGTCAAGTCCACCAAAAGTGGAGATTCTCCAACAACCTCCTATGTGGTCCCTAAGTAAACTTAACTAAGGTGTAATCATGACCTAGGACAAGGTACAAGACATTTAATTACACCAACACCCCCCCTTAAGTGCAACTTAGGGAGAATGTACACAAAAGAAAACAATGCAAGATGGGTCTCGGCTACTAGGCCATTTTAGGTACCCATGTACAAACAATGCAATCTCTCACAAGCGAGGAAAGGGAGAAAACCTCATGGGAAAAACTCCCCCTCAAAAGAGAGATGAAATACAAAATATAAATGCTCTCAATGAAAAATGAGAAGGTAAAAACCCCATGTGAGGAAAAAGACCCCCCCATAAGAGAGAAGTAGAAGAGAAGCAAGGTAGCCCCCCCTCAATGTTGAGTCTCTTGCAATGATGGTAGAAGCTCGACATTGAATGCTGAAGATGATCCAATCTCGCCGAACAACGTTCCTCCCCTTAGAAAGAAACAAAATCAAGGATGTATGCAGGATATAATAAAGATGGATGATGTATGATGGTGTTGTCTCTGAAGCATGCATAAGTGTCTCCATGTTGATGCAGAAAGCTGACACACTCCAATCAGGCGCTCTAGGCCACACTGCTGAAGAGGAAAATCCAACATCTAGTAGAGATGAATGTAGAACATGATCCAAAGACAAAGATATCCCCTCTAAAGACAAAGAAACCAACTCCAAATGTTGTCCAAAAGTATCCACACTCACGCCAATCTGTGAAGAATGATCATGTAGAGAATGAATAAGAGGGTCAAAGTGTTCTCTCACAACAACTGAAGAAGGTTCATCTTTATCAAAGAGAAGATGTATGCTATCAATGGTGTCCTCCAAATCTGTAAGATGAGACTCCACAAACAAGTCTGAAATACCTGTCAGAAAGTCATCCAAAGTAGTCATATCTGGAAGACTGTGTATATTCTACTGCACTGAATCACTAGGAGCCAAAACTGTAGCAACACAAGTATCATCAAGTACAACAGTAGATGAAGATGTGATCTCAATAGGAGGAGGAGAAGCAAGAAGAGAAGTCTCTTTGTCAACTGGACATTCAAGACATTTATTATACTCAAGCTCCTCTAAAGTATCATCATCATAGGGTATATTATCAACATCATCAAGGGGAATTAAACAATCTGCAATAGGATCATCTAGGAATGGAGAGATATGATGGTCTCCAAAGATCTCCCAAATCTTGGTCCAAAGTGTGTGTGGGCACTCGATATCTGAGATCTCCATAGGAATATCAACACCAATATATGAACCAATTAATTATCCTACAATGTGATCATTATTATTACCCCAAATTGATTACTTCCAAGGTGTGTCTAGTTCAGGTATGAGCCCATAAAGATATGGAAAAAGCTTAAGCCACCTAAGATGTGTCAGAATACCTTTCTTCCAAGACTCATAATTATCCTTATTCAGCATTACCACAGAAGGATGAATAGAAAAACCCATGATACCTCCTCAAATGATCAACACAAATGAATCAACCACAAGAAGAATCCCCCCAAATTCACTCAATCAAAGAACCCCCCAAGCAATATCTGATTTGGCACTTTATCAGTAGTGCGTTTACAATTGCCACTTGCCAAAAACATCAAAGTGGTCTTTGATCTTGGTGCTTACAAATGCCAAAATAGGCCACAGTATCATGTACAATTTTTGGTACAAAATGAGATCAATCTAATTATACCATTGAGAAGTACATGAAAAATCATGCACTTTCAAAAAAAATTGCACTCAAAAATGTTACCGTAGGAGCAAGATATGAGCTCCCGATGTTCCCAAAATGAGGATGAAGTAGCAACACCTATGAGAATCTGAAAATTATGGAAAAACAAGGCACCAAAACCAAAAATTGATTGCACCAGTGCGTAGAGCATGAAAAATTATCCCAAATAAAAAAAAATTGCTTGAAAAAAGGAGTCAAAATGAGCAAGTTAAGAGCCTCCAAAGTTGGACTGCAAAACTGAAAACTCAAATGGTGAGGGGGAATTTTTTTTTAAAAAAAATTGATGACGTGGCGTTGACGTCGGCTGATCTCTGGTTAAATTTGATGGTCTTCTGGCCGTCACTGTCACCATCAACAGCCTGCCAGAATATTCTCCAGAGACGGAATATGCTAAAGGCCGGAATAGTCCTGTATCAGAATATTTACCGACTGACGGCCGAGGAATATTTACCGGAATATGCTTGAAATTGTCGATCGTTGATCTCTGCCAGAATCTTTTGGAGCGCGCCAGAATATTGTATAAAGGATGACGGAGTTGAAAAGACAACGCCTGGTTGGAGGAGATGGGCCCGTAGGTGAATGCGTGGATGCCACGTGGAGAGCGGGCACAGTACCCGCGCAGTACAATCTGTGAATTTGCAGATGTACCAATTTGCAACCACAGACTTAAAAAAAAACTTTCTATTTTTTTTATTTTTAATAAAAAATTTACAATAATCTTTTGAAAATATATTTCAACGATACAAAAAAAAAATTTATACAAAATTTTTCAGAAAATATTCAAATATTAAATAGAATATTTTATTTTTTGAAATCATACCATCGATGTTAATGATGACCTGGGGGCCGTACGACTTCCAGGCAAATTTTTTTTGCTTCACCAGATGACTTGCTCCGAATCAGATGATTTGACAGTCGATCTTAGGGTTTTTGGCCCTTCTGGATGCGATGGCAGGGTCGGATTTGACCCAAAATGCTCCAAAATTGTAGCTACCTTCTGGATCTGGCAACCACACTTTAGCTTCAAACCCTCCTAGATTTGGCCTTGTATGTCCGATTTGGAAGAAACAAAAGGCAAAATTGACTATTTCGAACCTTCCAGATGTAATGGTGAGCTCAGATTTGCACCAGCAAGCTCGGATATGAACCTGCAACAAAGAGCCACGAACGGAACCTCCTCAGATCTGGAATCTCTCTTCAGAAAAAGACTCTCCAATGGCACCCAACCTGCTCTGATACCATGTTAGAATTGGCTATGGATGCCAAGATCTATGGACCAAATGGAAAGCAGAAGAAAAGAGAGAGAAAATATGACATGACAAGAATAAACTGTATTCAATGTCATTGATATGATATGATTATGATTATTACAATGAGAGAGACCCCTTGGTTATATAGCCAAGGTGAGAACATAGAAGGGCATAAGATTATGACAAGTGTCGTAATCTTATGACATGAGACAACTAGGAAAACCTATCACTCCACAAAAGGTGGAGAGATAATCACATGATGTATCCACAAAAGGTGGAAGTGATGAGGTAATGACATGTCAAGTCCACCAAAAGTGGAGATTCTCCAACAACCTCCTATGTGGTCCCTAAGTAAACTTAACTAAGGTGTAATCATGACCTAGGACAAGGTACAGGACATTTAATTACACCAACATAATTAAATAATTTTTAATTATTTAATTAATTCACTTCCTAATCTCTTTTTATCATGATCAATTAAAATTATGTAATTGTGTCACTCATTCTCTTTCTTCAATAATTAAATAAATAATTATTTATTTAATTATTTATCTTTCATTATCTGTCCATAGTTAGACAATAATAACTATTATTTGACCCTTTTTTTCTTCTATAATTAAATAATTTTTGAGATTATTTAATTATATGTCATTCCTCTCTTTTGGATAAATTATTCAAATTAATTATCCATGTCTAATTTCCATCTCTCCATTTAATTAATTTAATTAAATCCCCATCTTTAATTTTCTCCAAATAAATAATTTGAATAAATAATTTATTTGCCACTTGTCTTTTTCCTCCTTTTTTTTTAATAAATTATTTATGCACCACCTGGTCAAAGATGCTTTGTCATAATCCCCTGTCATAACATTCATTTCTATCATAGCCTACATGTTTTGCATGTCTGTCATAGCCATCAGGTGTCATAGCCGTCGGCATCACAACTTTTCCATGCATGGCATATTTTTGGTGCATCAATTCTGGACCGTTGATCTTGGCATCTTTTTTGAGACTTAATCTCAACCATCCATTTTGTAACTTCCCTCTCATGCATTCCCATCCATTGATCTTGGAATCTTTCTAGAAGATTAATATCCGTCGTCCATTCAAAAGGTTGTCTATAAAAGCATTAACCTTCCTCCTTCATTTTCACCTAAATGCCATTATCTCCAACTTTCTTGCTTACTATTTGCAAGTATTTGCACAACTTCAACAACAAATCTGAGGGAAATAATGGCATAAGAAGGAGAGACAAGAGAAGTAATCAACCATAATAGGGAGTATTTTATTTGCTTGTTTTTAACTTATTGCTCTCTTTTATTTGTGTTTTCTTGCTTTGATGTGGTTAATAGCTTAGAAGTGTTGGTTTTCACTTTATCTATGCTATTTTATTTTTAACCCCATCTCACAGTAAGGGGTGTAAGGGAATGCCATACATGTTTCCAAATGCATGTTTATGGCATGGGATATTGTGCCATGTGGATTTGGATGCCCCTCTCCTTCTTGATGCTTCTTGAAGCTTGTATCTCTCTATAATATGAGTGCCTTGCATTCTAGAATGCATAGTTTATTTGTAGGTAATGAAGTGTTGTCGGGTTAACTCCAAAATAGGTGTTTGTGATGAAGCACTTGTGTAGAAGCTTTGTAATTGGATTGTATTGTACTCCTATTTGAAGTAGTATAAAAGTATTGTGCTTTTGGAGGGTGGGTTTTTTTACCCGAAAGGGTTTTCCCCACATATATCTGGTGTATGTTGTTTTTGTGTACTTGTTGTTCTATTCCATTATTACTATGTGTTGGGTATGTGCAGGATCATGATGGGCCAAAAAGTGGCAATATGATGGGTATTTGTAGGGTATGTGGCTAACGACTTTTTTGTATCCAAATTTTATGAAATAAAAAGGGTTTTTAAAGAAGATTCTCATCTTTCCACCAATATAAATTATGCTTTACTTTGAATTTAATCAATAATTATTATTCATTTTCTACTTAAATTACGACTAAAGTGATGATTGATAGGATGATTGAAAAACATCTATAGCTTTCAAACTGTATCACTATTTTTGAATCCAAAACATGCATCACATACTATAGGATTAAAAAAAAAAAATGAATTTCATGAAGTTTTGACCAAGTTAAGGTGGTCAGACATATGAGTTTTTATATTTTTAAAAGCTGTAATAAAAAGTTCATAATTAATTATTTACTTGGAAAAAAATTACAAAAAAAATATGCATCACATCTGGACATGAGTCCTCTACTTATGTCTAAAATATTATAAAAAAATATTATCATTTTATTGTGGTTAGGGTGCTCAGACAGAACCTACTTCTTATTTTTTCACTGAAATTTAAGTACTAGTACATTGAAATTTCAAATTTTCACCAAATAGATTTAAAAAACCTAGTAGTTTAGAAACTACATTCATTTTTCTATAGATTCTATTCTTACATATTTTTGAAATAATATAGATAACTTATTCAAATTTTTATGTCAAGTTGCCTAATTTTGTTTTTTCTGAATTTTTTGCCACTTAAGGGCCTATTTTTTCCATGATGATCCTGCACATACCCTATTTCTCATTACTGTAGCTGTATAAGTTGTTAAAAGGATTTTTTTTGTAACTCTCCCCTACTTAGATTAGTGTAGGAAGATGTTTCCACTCACCCATCCATTCCTTTCAGTTAAGAGGGTAAGTCTTATAATGGAAGTGATAAAAATTGATTAGTTATGAAATTAAACGTTATATTTTTTTTTCAAATGTTTACAAACTATTTACACATTTTATCCATGACTGAATTTAAATTTGAAAGGATTTACAAATGTTGTTTTAATCGTGTTGATGGGTATGAAAATGTTTTCTAATTTTATGTAGAAAATGCTTCAACCTTAGACAAATACAATCTTTGTACTTATTTATCTAAATTAAGATGTTTTCATATTCATGTTTCATTAACCAATGTTATATACATATGTCTAAGCTTCCAGGATAATATGGCTTAGTATGTGTAGCTCCTCATTATGTATGATCGAGCATACATGATGTTCAAAGTAAGTGTGTTGAATGTAATGTCAAATGCATGTGCACATACATGTCTTGTAAGTAAATATGAAACTCTAATTCTGATATCAAAATATTGTATGCAGAGAATGAGACATGATGGTTATAATTTACATTACAATCTCCTTGTGAAAACTCAATTTAATATCATCTTCCCATGTGTCATAATAACCAAAGTACTAGGATTAAAAAATGAATATGTATATTTCCTATAACAACATCTAAAAGAATTCCTCTATCCTTTATCATTTGATAGATATCCATACCATATTCTAATCCTCCCATTTTGGCATAGGCAAGGAGGATGTTGGTAAAGATTTTGGAGTTTGGATTTACACCTACCAATTGTGTTTTCTTGAAAGTTTCTAAAGCCTTTTCATCAAATCCATTTTGTGTGTATCCTACAATCAAGGAATTCCATGAGAACACATTTATTTTGGGAATTCTATTAAAAATTTGATGTTCCTTGTCCATGTTTTGATATTTTGGATATATTTCCATAATTGTATTACATGAGATGATATCTATTTGAGGCATTATGTTAAACAAATCACTTGCCTTGTCTATGCTTCCATATTTTGCATACATGTCTACCTAGGTAGTTGAAAAAAATAGTTCACATGCCTTGTTTGTGCTTCCCCATTTTGCATAGATGTCTACTTAGGAAATTCTAGTAAATAGTTCATCTGCCTTGTCTATGCTTCCACATTTTGTATGGATGACTACTAGGACAATTACAACCACAACATTTGAAAAAAATATTCTAGATCCTTTATCACATGTGATGGATCTGAATACCTTTTTTGAAACCTCGCATTTTGGAATCACCTATAATCTCCACAAGAACATTGTCCATATTTAAAATGATGGAAGTGTTATGCATCTCTCAAGATAATTTCTCTTCCAACAATCTTGGAGATAAATTTGGTTTCTTCTACATATTACATACATGCCTACCAAGGAAGTTATAGCTACCAAATTTGAAAAAAATCCTCTATCCTTTATCCTTTGATGGATGTCCATACCTTATTCCAAATGTCCCATTTTGGCACAAGTAGGGAGGATTCTTGCAAAGGTTGTGGAGTTTGGCTTTACACCTACCAATTTTATTTTCTTGAAATTTTCTAAATCATTTTCAACAAATCCATTTTGTGCATATGCTACAATAAGGGCATTCTATAAGAACACATTTCTTTGAGCATTATGCTATACGATTCATGTGCCTTGTATATTCTGTAACATTTTTGGATATTGTACTAGCACAACTTTCCTTGAGACCACATTTCTTTGAGGAATTTTTTCAAATAGTTCACATGACTTGTTTATGCTTCCTTGCTTTTATACATTCTATGTACATAATTATGACAAAAGGTTCAAGTTCCTTGTCTATGCTTCCACATTTTGCATACTCCTAACTTGCATTTATCAATAGTGAACTAGAAATCCTACTTCTTGGCAAGAATTGAGCCATGTAGCTAGTAGGATATCTCCAAAGGAATGAAAGATCCAATGAGTCTGATGAAAACCCAAAGAAAAGTGAGAGAAAAATAACCAACAAAATAGTGGAATCCTTCGAATACATTATGGTTAAAGAAAAATACGAACTTAGTGGCTTAGGTTAACTACTAGGGGAACATAAATGGAAATGATTAATGGCCATGAGAATTGAAACTAGGGAAATGCCTAGGTTAAGGGGCCTCACATGACCTAACCAACTAAGAAATCAATGTTTAGTGTGTTTGTTTGAGCTTGACCTATTTATAAAAGATATTGAACAAATGTTAGACACGTGCATAATATAATAAAATTATATTGTGAAGTATATTTTTTAAATGAAACATGTTGACTTAGGAAATTTTAAATGAGCCTATGGTAATAGAGGTCAAACCAAAGACTCCTGAGTTTGACGAGGACAACAAAGAAATAAAACATTGCTTGTCCAGTTTATGTTTGTTTGATTCATTTGGAAGGTTATGAAGGTTGTTCATTCATGCAAAAGGGAGCAGTTAAAAAAAAAAATATTGTAAGCATTCCAGGAATCATGATGAACAAGCATTTTCCTTGGCATATTAGGTTTTGTATCACCACCTATATATACATGTAAGAATAGGCCCAAAATAATAAAATAACAACAAACATGACAAAAATAGAGCATAAAATAATTGTGAAATGGTTGAAATAAATTATATTAATCTAAGTTGCTTTCATGCAATCCAACAACTTATCTCAACAATGGTGCTATTCACAATGGACAACCTTATATTTATACTTGAACCCTCTAAGATCTAGAAACTTTTAATGTTCTAGATATCTCTAAAACTAGAATGTAGTTTTCCTTGAATAACTTCTAATTTCTTCTAGCTAAATTAGTAGATTCTAGCCCTTCTAAAAGATTCTAGTTCTTGTAGAAACATCTTGTAAATTTTCTGGACAATCTTATTACTTAACATTCCCCCTTAAGATTGGATAAAATATTACAAACAAGATACAAAGAAGAGGGGAACATACAAAGGAGAGGGGGACATTATACTACCATCCCCCCTTAATGTTCACCTCTAACATACCAAGCATTTTTTGCAATTTCAAGAATTTGGCTTCATTCATACTCTTAGTAAATACATCAGCTGTTTGTTCTTCACTTGGACAATATTGTACAAGATTGACAATATTTTTCTTGAACAAGATCTCATATGTAGTGAACATCAAGCTCAATATGTTTTGTCTTAGCATGAAAAAGTGGATTGTTGGCAACCTGTATGGTACTTTGATTGTCATAGTACAAAGTAGTAGCAGAAATTTGGGAAAAAACAATCTCAGATAGAATATTTCGAATCCAAACTACTTCCTTTCCTACTTCTTTTGCTGCTCTATATTATGCTTCACATGAAGACAATGATGTAGTTTTTTTCTTTTTTTTGCTCCATGTAATAGGGCTTGATCCAATTTGAAAAAGCATAATCGCTTCAGATTTTTTATCATCTATATCACCACCCCAATCTAAATATGTAAATCCAACCTTGAAGAAATTAAGGACTTCTAGCCATAGTGGATGCCATATAGTGTAGTGTTCCACGAACATACCATAGTATCCTTTTTGCAACCAACCAATGAATTTCTTTAGGTTCTTGCATAAATCTCGATACTTGATTAACTACAAAACAAATTTATGGTCTAGAATGAGTTAGATAAACCAAGCTGCCCACAAGTTGTCTGTATAAAGTAGCATCTACCCTCTTGTAAGTACATTCTTTAGTATGCTTGATTCTAGGTTGAAAGGAACTAGAAGCTGGCTTGCAGCCTAACATGTTAAACTTCTCTAAAATATCCAAAGCATATTTTGATTGGCAGAGGAATGGTCCATTATGTAGTTTGCAAACTTGTAGGCCAAAAAAATAGTTTAATTCTCCCAAATCACTCATATGAAGGGTGTGTGCAAGAATTTGAGTCCACTTTTTGGCCAAAAAGTGGAAGTGTTTTCCCTAATTTCCAGAATTTGTCACATTTGACCTTAAAATTTGAAGCACTTAGAGATGGGATCTTAAAAAAAGTCACTAATCATAAAAAGTAGTACTCAGAGTCTAGTTTCCAAATATGTAATTTATTTCAATACCTAGATGGTAAAATTTGATTTTCAATAGGTATTTCTAAAAATCACTGTTTAAAAGTCACTTTTTTTTTACCATACCATGCACGTGTACATCATCAATATTTTGACCTAAATTTAATTATATTTTTTTAAATCCTTTTCGGAAAAGATTCGTAACTCACTGAAGCACATTTTCAATATTTTTTGTAATTTTTTATTGATTTTTTTTTGTTAAATTTTTATTGGCCATATTTGTTGTTTTGAAAAATCATCATGTACGTCACACATAAGACGACCTAAACTTATCATTTTTTGATTTTTTTCAAATTGAAAAGAATTTTCTGAAGTATGTTTTGGTGCAATTCGTTTTACAATTTTTTTTTTAATAAAAAGTTATTAAAATACTAAAAAACCCTGTTAATTCAAGTTTATGGACTAGTTTCATCATAAATTAATTGAAAGATAGAAAAAATAATCAAACTGTAATTTTTTATATATATTTGGAATCTACACTATCTCATTTGTAATGGGTTTTAATTTTGTAAAATTTTTTTTGCAAAATAGGTCTTCAGACATATGTCCAAAGTCACTATGTTCCTGTGACATTGACATGACCTTCAAGTTGCACGTCAAACCAAGTCCAAAGCTGGTGTAGGAGCACCTTTGCAAAACCATGTTCCTATTTTGGAAAAAATAAGAAAATTTGATATATTTACTTTTTAATGAGATTAAAAGAGTCACCTTGTATATTTATAGGTCATTAGGAGGGTTCAAGTTTATTTGTTTTGTGGCAAATTGCAAAAAAATGCAAAAGTTGTCAACAAATATTGACAAAATTGCAAAATTATGTAAAAGTTGCATTAAGAATTTGAAGGGTCATTGTTAGTTCTAGGCATTAAGAAGTAGTTAGAAGGTTAAAAGACAGTTGAATTTCCTTTATAAAGGTCTTGTAAATCATTTTGAAGGCGCGAGTGATTTAATAAATGGAATAAATCAATGAAAGCTCTTATTTTAAGCATATTTATTTAGAAAATCATTGTTTCTAGGCCATGTACAAAATTGTACATGCTTATATGCATGTTTAAATATTTGAAATTGATGCTACACTCATTCACCTTCCAATTACATTTTATTTCATGCAAATTGGTGGGATTTTGAGGAAGATATTGAATTTTTCCTTAAAACTGTGTAAACCCTATTCTAGGGTAAACAAAGACTTGAAAATTATGTTTCTCTTGTTTTCAACGTTGAAATTTCTTGATTTTTAGTAAGGACATCCTTTGGAAAATATACTTTCGTATTCTAAAGGCTTGGGAGCAAAAGGTTAAGGGTAAATTGAGTAAAATTGCATTTTCTATCTGAAAATTTGTCTCAAGATAAAAACTTCCATGTTTTGTGGACTCATCTTCTTGCATTTACCCTAAAATTCCCTTTTAAGTTCTGATTTTAAATTATTGATTATCCCAATATTCGGTCCAACAATGAGTAAATCATCTACATAAAATGCAAAAAGAATATTCATCTTGGACTTTCTTCACATAAAGATTTGGATAAGATCTACACTTTTTAAGACCATGAAGTTGAAAGTATCTGTCTATCTTTTCATTCCATGCCCTTGGTGCTTGTTTTAGATCGTAAAGTGATTTCTTTAATATGCAAAAAAGGTGAGGATGTCGTTCATCTACAAAACCAACTGGTTGATTCATGTATATTTCTTCACCTAAATATTTGTTTAAGAAAGCATTTTTAACATCCATTTGATAAACATGCCATCCAATACTAGCTACCAAAGAAAGAATAATTCTAACTGTGTTCATTTTGATGACAGGAGAAATTTTTTCTTCATAATCAAAACCTTCCTTTTGATTAAATCCCTTAGCAACCAATCTAGCTTTGTACTTTTCTATGGCTCCATTAGATTTAAATTTTGTTTTGTAAACCCATTTGCAACCACTAACATTCTTATCTTTGGGAAGGGGCACAAGTTCCTCTTTCATGGCTTGCTCCCATTATTTCTTCCCTCTAGCTTGCTCATATGAGATTGGGTCATTTATTTCTAAGAATTTTTCCATGAGGGCACTGCCATTCCTTCCTCAAAGTTTTGGGATTTTTCTATATATCTCTTCAATTTACTCTTTGTCTTCTATTTACTTGGAAGTTCTTCTTCATTACTACTATTAGTTATATAATCTTCTTTAGTAGTATTTCTCTTATCATCCTTATTAATAGATTTTCCATTTCTTTGTAAAATATTTGAAATGTGGAAATCATTTGTGGCTGTAAGTTGTGAATGTTCATCAAACTTTACATCTCTGCTAATAAATATTTTTTGTTTCCAAATCATACAATCTGTAAGCCTTTGACCCTTCACTATAGCCCATAAATGCACACTTATGACTTTTTGGTTCTATCTTTTTCCTGTTTTCTTCTAGGATGTGAGCCCAAGCAATACACCCAAATACTTTGAAATACCCTATGTGAGGTTTTCTTCCACCCCATGCTTCTTCAAGAGTGATATTTGTAAGGGCTTTGGTAGGGATTCTATTCACAATATGTGCAACACAAGAGACATCCAATCCCCAAAATTTATTATGCAAAATTTTGAAATGAAACATACAACGGACCATTTCTAAAAGAGTTTTATTCATCCATTCAACTACTCCATTTTGTTGAGGGGTATATGGAACTATTATTTGTACCTTAATACCATACTTTTCACAAAATGATTCAAATGAATAATTGCAATATTCAACCCCATTGTCTGTCCTTAGGTATTTAAATTTTTTTTCACTTTTTTTTTCAACTAATGCCTTAAACCTTTGAAACACCTCAAATACTTCACTTTTCCTTTCCAGAAAATAAACCTATATGCGTCTACTATAATTATCAATAAAAGTGAGAAGGTACTTGGCACCTGAGATGGAAGGATATCCCCATTCACATAAATCACTATGAATGAGTTGTAGTGGATGACTTACTCTCCATGCTCTTCCATAATCAAAAGGATCTCGACGGTGTTTACTTAACACACATCCTTCACATACGCCTTCGAATGCTAAAATCTTTGTTAATCCTCTAACCATATTCTTTATAACCATGTCTTGTAATTTTATATAATTTGTATGTCCAAGTATAGCATGCAACAATTTGTACATATAATCACTTTGAACAACAAAAGCATGGGAGAGTGTGTATTCATCATCAAAAACTCTAACAAATTTAAAAAATACTTTCTTTATGGTCAATTCTACCAATAGCAATAATACTTTTTCGGTCTTTTCTATCTCTTACAATAACTTGATAAACAGTAACAATGAACTCATATCCAACTTGAGCAATTATATATACTAAAATAAGATTCATGCCCAATCCTTCAACCAACAAACCATTTTTTAAAGTTCTATTTATTACACTAATAGTCCTTGTTCTTAGAACTGATAGTTTCATTTTATTGCCAATAGTGATTTCTTGATATGAATTCTTTCATTCATGAAAATCAATAAATAAAGATCTATCTCCAGTCATGTGAAAAGATGCTTCTGAATCTAGAATCCATTCTTTATTAGAATCTGAAGAAAATTATCCTCCCTTTACTCTAGACGTAGTTTTGGGTTCAAAAGTTACCTCTACATTTGATTTTACTTGCTTGGAGATAGCTACAAAAATTTGTTTATCAATATTTTCTTTCTTAAACTATTCTTTCTTAAGCTTGTATTGTTGTCTTTCATTGTTCTCTTCAAACAAAATTTTTCCATATGATTTTCACCTCCACAATACCTACAAATAATGGGTTTTCTTTTCAACTTCTTATCTACACCTTCATTTCTAGAAAACTGGTTAGAACCACTATTATTTTAAAATTTATTATATCCTTTCCAATTCTTCTTTCCATCATATCTAGAAAATGATTTACTCTTAGTTGCATACGCATGATTCTTCTTAATATAACCTTCTTTAATAAGTCGAGCCTCTTCATCTAAAACTGAATTACATCAAAAGTTTGTTTGGGGGTAGTAGGATTTAGCTTAATGACCCTTTTCCTTGGGTATGTGCAGGATCATCATGGAAAAAATAGGCCCTTAAGTGGCAAAAAATTCAGAAAAATCAGAGTTAGGCAACTTGACATAAAAATTTGAATAAGTTATCTATATTATTTCAAAAATATGTAAGACTAGGATCTGTAGCAAATTGAATTTAGTTTCTAAACTACTAGGTTTTTTTTTACCTATTTGGTGAAAATTTGAAATTTCAATCAGTAGTACTTAAATTGAAAAATAAGTAGGTATCTGTCTAACCACCTAACCACAATAAAATGATAATAATTTTTTATAATTTTTAGATATAATAAATGAATCGTATACGGATGTGATGCATTTTTTTGTAATTTTTTTCCAAGTAAATAATTAATTATGATTTTTTATTACAACTTTTTAAAATATAAAACTCATATGTTTGACCACCTTAACTTGGTCAAAACTTCATGAAATTCAATTTTTATTTTTTAATCTATATTATATGAAGCATAGAATGTGACGCATGTTTTGGATTCAAAAAATGTGATACCGTTTGAAAGCTATAGATGTTTTTCAATGAGCCTATCAATCAGGACTTTAGTCGTAATTCAGATAAAAAATTAATAATAATTATTTATTAAATTCAAAGTAAGCATAATTTATATTGGTGGAAAGCTGAGAATCTCCTTTAAAAACCATTTTCATTTCATCAATTTTGGGTTAAAAAAAAGTCGTCAGCCACATGGGCCATCATATCACTTACATATTGCCACTTTTTGGCCCATCATGATCCTACACATACCCCCTTGATTCTTTAAATGTACCTTGTAAGCTTAGGGAAGCTTACTTTCAACCAATACAATCAATTGAAAATCCTTTTTTTCATATTCTACACCTATTTTCTTCAACTGAGCATTTAAATGTGTAACCTCATTAAAATAATTAGCCATTTTTTCAAAATTAGTTGGGCCCATGTTCACCAATTTTTCTTCTATGCTGAACACGCTAGCAATATTTGCATCTTATAATCCTTTTCTATATTTTCCCATAGTTTTATTGGGTTATCAACATAAAAAAACCTTTTATTGAGATTGGGACTCAAATCCTTACCAATAATTTCTCTATCTTGCTCCAACTTGCATTTTCATAACTCCCTTTCTTTTGTTGAGCTTCTCAAATCTCTTTATTCACTATACTCCATAGAACCTTTTCTCTCAAAGCATTCTTAACTGCAATCTTCCAATCTACAAAACCACTTCCATCAAAGATTGGCAAACATTCATTTGTAAAGCCCATGTTAGAAAAAACATCCCTCAAACAAATAGATTGAACCACTTCAAAGATTATCTTGTTAAACAAATATCAATCCTACAATATCTTAACCCTGTTCTAGAAGATTTATAACTTTGATACCATGTAAGAGAAGGCCCAAATAATAAAATAACAACAACAAAAATGGCAAAAAAAAAAGCGTAAAATAATTGTGAAATGGCTGAAAGAAATTATATTGATCTAACTTGCTTACATACAATCAACAACCTACCTCAATAGTGGTGTTGTTCACAATGGAAAGCCTCATATTTATACTTGAAGCCTCTAAGATCTAGAAACTTCTAATGTTCTAGATATCTCTGGGTGATCCCACAAAGCTAGTTTACAATTTCTAAGAGATTCTAATTTTTGCTGAAATCACATATTTTTAGAAAATATAATGATTTAAGCCTTTAAAAGTTCCATTTAAAGCATTCCAATTGAAGATGGTTTGATCAAACTCCCTTAGATCAAAACCCTTTGGATAGAACTTCGCTAGTTTTAAACCATACCTATAATGAAGTCTCCTTTACACCTATCAAAATGTTGATAAAAAAACACTTTTGATTTACCTTTCGGGTATGTGTAGGATCATGATGGGCCAAAAAGTGGCGATATGATAGGTATTTGTAGGGTATGTGGTTGATGACCATTTTTTTACCCAAAATTAATGAAACGAAAAGGATTTTTAAAGGAGATTCTCAGCTTTCCACCAATATAAATTATGGTTTACTTTGAATTTAATAAATAATTATTATTCATTTTCTATTAGAATTACTACTAAAGTCCTGAATGATAGGTTGATTGAAAAATATCTATAGCTTTCAAATGGTCACATTTTTTGATCTAAAACATGCGTCACATTCTATGCTTCATATACTAGAGGATTAAAAAAAAAATTGAATTCATGAAGTTTTGACCAAGTTAAGGTGGTTAGACATACAAGTTTTATATTTTTAAAAGTTGTAATAAAAAAATCATAATTAATTATTCACTTGAAAAAAAATTTAAAAATATATGCATCACATCGAGACATGATTCCTCTACTTATATCTAAAATCTTATAAAAAATTATTATCATTTATTGTGGTTAGGGTGGTCGACAACACCTACTTCTTATTTTTTCCCTGAAATTTAAGTACTCTGTATTGAAATTTCAAATTTTCACCAAATAGATTTTATTCAAAAAGTAAGCCCTAGTTTTAGAAACTACATTCAATTTCTACTAATTCTATTTTTACATTTTTTTAAATAATATAGATAACTTATTCAAATTTTTCGTCAAGTTGTCTACTCTGATTTTTGAATTTTTTTGCCCATGGTTTTTTTCATGATGATCTGCACACATACCCTTTTTAGAATCAAATGAATTCAATTAAAATTTATTTTTTGTAAGTATGTAGTCCTTATTATAAGCTTCCCAAAAAGTATAATTTTGAATAAATTTAATTTAATTATTATATTTATTTTTTATTTCTCTTGTGAATGTAGGTTTTTCACCGAAAATCAAGCTCTTTGTTTGCACATGTGGAAAAATAGAAGATTATCAAAAAAAAAAATTGAAAAATATGAGTGCAGTAGATGTTGAAGTCCTTGATCCAACCAAAAAAAATTGAATTTTGATACATACAAGAAAAGTTACGCGTTATACAGTCGGCGCTATGTATGAATTGTAATTGGTTTGACTTCAAAACTTGATTAAAGAAACAATATTCAATAAAAAACTATCTAACCAAGTGGAAACACTAGATATCAGTCAAATCTAAATTTGAAAGAATTAGAATTTTATCCTTCATGGAAAAAAAATTATGTGTTATCGGTGAACATCACTTTTTAAAATGTTGTTTTCTAAAAAAACTATATATCGGAGATGGGAAAGAAGTGCGATCGATTCCAAATTTTTTGACAAACATATTTAGAATCTACAAACAAAATTTCACGAAACTCTAGTTTGCATCATCTTCAAATTTCTCACGGTTTAGCCGCTATAGGTGCTCGAAAGTGAAGATTTAGTTTAAAAAAATCATTTCAGTGTCCAGTTTGGCCAAAAATTGTAAACCACTATTGTGGGATCACCCCTCTAAAACTAGAATGTTTTTTTCTTTAAATAACTTCTAGTTACTTCTAGCTTCTAGAAGATTCTAGCCCTTCTAAAATATTCTAATTCTTCTAGAAACATCTTGTAACTTTTCTAGAAAATTTTATTTATTAACAATACATATAGACCATGGTATGCTACTCACATAGATACATTCATTCGTTCTCTCATATAGAAAGAAAAGACAAGAGACAAGAATTAGCTCAAAATGGTGGGTTACAAAATAGCGTGTAGGCAAAGAGTATGCATGACAACACCAAGATGATTCATAGCCTCATGCCTTGCCAAAAGTCTACTGCAAAGAGGATACATAGTCAATGCTACCTATAAAGATCCTGGTATGTTATATACACTTCGTAATCTCTATATATTTATTTTTCTTATAAATCACAACTCTATTGTCATTACTCATACTTTTTGTTGATGCAGATAACCCAAGCAAAAATAGCAATCTTCTAAGCCTTCCTGGGGGGGAAGAGAGGCTCCACATCTTCAAGGCTGACTTGTTCAAGCAAGGAAGCTTCGATTCAACCATTCAAGGTTGTGACTTCATTATTGACATGGCCACATCTCTAGACTACACCAAGGATTATGAGGTAATCAATTATCATTTAAAACTAATAAATATAGTATAATATTTCATGCGGAGAATGGGACATGATGATTAGAATTAACATTACAATCTCTTTGTGAAAACTCATTTTAGCAACATCTCTCCATGTGTCATAATAGCCAAAGTACTAGATTAAAAAATATATATGTATATTTCCTATTACAACATCTAAAAAGGTTCCTCTATTATTTATCATTTGATGGATATCCATACCCTATTCCAAACCTCTCATTTTGGCATAGGTAGGGAGGATGTTGGAAAAGAAAGTGAAGTTTGGCTTTACACCCACCAATTGTGTTTGCTTGAAAGTTTCCAAAGCCTTTTCAACAAATCCATTTTGTGCATATCCTGCAATTAAAGAATCCCATGAGAACACATTTATTTGAGGAATTCTAACAAAAATTGATGTGCCATATCTATGCTTTGACATTTTGGATATATTTCCATAATTATATTCCATGAGATGACATCTATTTTAGGCATTATGTCAAATAATTCATGTGCCTTGTCTATGCTTCCATATTTTGCATACATGTCTACCTAGGTAGTTAAAAAAAAAGGTTCAAATGTGTTGTTTGTGCTTCCACATTTTTCATGTACATGTCTACCTAGGTAGTTACAGTAAATAGCTCACATGCCTGGTCTATGCTTCCATATTTTTCATGCATGTCTACTTGGGTAGTTACAACCACAATATTTGACAAAATTGTTCTTTCCTTTATCATGTGATGGATCTCCATACCTTGTTCGAAGCCTCCTATTTTGGCATCACAAATAATCTCCACAAGAACATTATCCCTATGTAAAATTCTGGAAGCGTTATGCATCTCTCACAACATTTTTTCTTCCAACAATCTTAGAGATAAATTTGGTTGCTTCTACATTTTACGTACATGTCTATCAAAGAAGTTATAGCTATAACATTTGACAAAATTCCTCTATCATTTATCCTTTGATGGATGTCCATATCCTATTCCAAACCTCCCCTTTCAACACAAGCAAGGATGATTCTTGCAAAGGTTGTGGAGTTTGGATTTACACCTGCCAATTGCATTTGCTTGAAAGTTTCTAAATCCTTTTCAACAAATTCATTTTGTGCATATCCTACAATTAGGGCATTTGATGAGAACACATATATTTGAGGCATTATGTTAAACAATTCATGTGACTTGTCTATTCTTTGACATTTTTTGATATCCTACAAACATGACTTTTCTTGAAACCATGCTTCTTTGAGGCATTTTGTCAAACAATTTACATGACTTGTCTATGCTTTTGCATTTTGCATACATTCTATGTACACAATTATGACAAATAGTTCAAGTGCCTTGTGTATGCTTCCACATTTTGTGTACTCCCAACTTGCATTTGCTAATAGTGAACTATAAATCATGCTTCTTGGCAAGAATTGAGCCATGTAGCTAGTAGGATCTCTCCACAAGAATGTAAGCTCTAGTGAGTATGATGAAAACCCAAGCAAAACAAGAGCAAACTAGTAAATGAAATGGTGGAATCCTTCGAATATATTATGGTTAATGGAAAATATGATCCAAGTGGAGGTTAACTACATTGAGAACATAAATGACAACCATTAATGACCATGAGAATTGGAACTGGGAAAGGGTCTAGATTAATGGGTCTTAGATGATCTTACCACCTAAACAATCAACATTTAGAATGTGTTGTTTGGCTAAATGGATTTCTAATCATTTGCATGATTGGAATATTGTGGAAAGGGGTCAATTACCCCCGGATTTGTCACAAAAGTTGGACCAATTAGTCGAAATTGATAGGGATGTTTAATTCCTTTACTTTGTACTGCTCTTTTTTGGATTGAATAAATTTTTACCCCTCTTTTAGTTTTAAAGTATTTTTTGTTTTTCTAAATGAAACATGTTGACTTAAGAAACTTTAAATGAGCCTATGGTAATAGATTGAAATAATGACTACTTCATTGTAACCTATTTACTTAACAAAACTTTAAAAAAGTTAGAGAATTAATTTGTTCTCAAGAAATACAAACGCTAAAATTTAGAATGTTTATTATTTTGCTTCAGAATTCAAAGCAGACTCCCGAGTTTGACGAGGCAACAAAGAAATAAAACATTGCTTGTCCAGTTTATGTTTGTTTGATTCATTTGGAAGGTCATGAAGGTTGCTCATTCATGCAAAAGGGAGCAGTTGAAAAATAAAATATTGTAAGCGTTCCAGGAATCATGATGAACAACCATTTTCCTCGGCGTATTAGGTTATGTTTCACCGCCTATATATACATACAGGCCATGGTATGCTTCTTTCACACAGATTCATTTATTCATTCTCTCTTACAGAAAGAAAAGAGAAGACAAGAATTAGATCAAAATGGTGGGTTACGAAATAGCGTGCAGGCAGAGAGTATGTGTGACAGCAGGAGGAGGATTCATAGCCTCATGCCTTGTCAAAAATCTACTGCAGAGAGGATACATAGTCAATGCTACCTGTAGAGATCCTGGTATGTTATATACATTTCATTATCTCTATATATCATTTATCTCATAAATCACAACTCTGTTTTCGTTGCTCATACTTTCTGTTGATGCAGATAGCCCAAGCAAAACTCGGCATCTTCTAAGCCTTCCTGGGGCGGAAGAGAGGCTCCACATCTTCAAGGCCGACTTGTTCGAGCCAGGCAGCTTCGATTCAGCCATTCAAGGCTGTGAATTCGTCATTAACATGGCCACATCTCTAGACTACACCAGGGATTCTGAGGTAATCCATTATCATTTAAAATATAATGTAAAATTAGCATATGACTTTAATAAATTGTTTGATATTTAAATAGAGTGGCTTTATCCAACCCACCATTGATGGAACTCTGGATATCCTACGAGCTTGCAAAAAAGCAAAAACAGTGAGGCGCGTGATCCACACTTCCTCTATCACCGCAGCCATCCCACTGAATGAGAAAGGCAAATTTAAGGACTGCCTCGACGAATCCTGCTGGACTCCCGTTAACTACATGAGAAAGGAAAAGCCCAAATACTGGGTACCTAACTAGCCTTCAGCTCAACGTTTCTTTTACAGACATGTAGGAATCGATAGATCTCCATATGTGTAACATATCTAATTAATCTAGGTTACATATGGCCTTGTTCAGATGTATTATGTGGCAAAGACATTAGCCGAGCAAGCAGCTCTTCAATACGGCGCAGATAACGAGATAGAAGTAATAACATTGTTGGTAGCTCTTGTGGGTGGCCCTTCCATCACTCCATCTTTGTCCAGTAGTGCTCTCATCACGTTAGCGCCAATCACAGGTATATATACAGCTCGACGGTAAACAGGCAGTGTAAGATTTGATTTCACGTAAATAACAAGTATATTGTGATGCCCTGATGTATATTTTAGATGGCTCACTGTAAGTAATGATTTCAGGCAACCAAGAATGTTGTGAGACCTTGACATCATTTCAATCGTTGATGGGCTCCGTCCCATTAGTCCATGTGGAAGACGTATGCAATGCCCACATGGTGTTGATGGAGCACCCATCTGTATGGGGTCGGTACGTTTGCTGTTCCGACGCTCCCCTCATTCCTGACATGGCAGATGTCTTCCGTAAACTCTATCCTGAAATTCCCGTGACTTGGGAATTTGAGTAAGCAACGCAAACGCATTCAAAACTGTCTTTCCTGCTGAATTCATGTGGATTATTTGATATGAGATGAGCGTATTGATATTCTTGTTGTTTATGCGTTTGTAGAGAGACAGAGGTGGATGAAGAAGAGCAGTTGCCGAAAAGGGCTTTGCGAATTGCTTCCAGCAGATTAAGTGAAGTGGGTTTCGCTTACAAGTATGGGATGGAGGAAATTATCAGTCACACTATTGAATGGGCCAAGAAAATGCAAGTGTTGTGAGCCTTGTGACCAAATGCTAAAAGTCAAATTACTCATATGGATTTAATATTTGTCTCTGTTTAACATTTCCAAAAATGACTAATATATTAGATTTGAAGGTGAGAATAGTGTTAATTGTGCTATTTAAATTATAAACAGATAGATTATATGTATTTGATTAGAAAACAGTCTCATGGAAAATATAAACTTAGTAAATGATTTCAAACTTTGTTTTTAATGTCATGTTTTAAAGTACCAATGATTGTATATAATAATGCAATGCTCTATTCATTGTTGATTATAATTTGCATGGAATATATTGTTTTGATCGAGAAATAAATGCCATTTTACATGGAAGTCATCTACCATGAAAGCAATTATTGAGTTATATTTGAGGAACTTGTTGGTCATGATAATGAGAGAGTGTGAAAAAAACAAAGAAAGGTATAATGTTTGATGCATATAAATTAATATTATATTGAAAAATGATTTTTTTATACATATATAAACATTGTAAATGTATATCTTTATTTGTGTTTGCCATCAATATAAATTTTGAAATTCATATTTAAATCAATTATTTATAATATATATGATCATATATTGGTGTTTGGTATTTTCAATTGTATGTATGGTTGAATTGTAAGTATCATTATGATGTCATATTTATTCTAGTTTTATATGTTGGTGATATTCTTGTAATAACTTCAACTTTGTCCAGTAGCTCTCCTGGGTGGTCCTTCCATCACTCCAACTTTGTTCATACAGATTGTTTTCTAATCATCTGTTTTTTCTTTTTATAGTTAAAAATATTTAAAAATTTAAACAATACTCTCTCCATTAGATTGTTATAAAAAAAAAAAAATTCCATCCACCTTATTTCCTTTCACTGATGTATAAAATTGGATAAAGATCATAAAGAAGACTATTTTTACAATATTTTTGATAACATGATGATGAATTTATTAACAAATGACATCATAATTTAAAGGTTAAGAGAAAAGAAATTGTTGCTAACAAGAATAAACTTAAAATAGGTGTTTGAATATATGAGTTTCTTTTATCATTGGTGTCAACATTCTTGAATTCTAATAGAGTGTTTGATGTTGTTGTACTTTCTATTAACAATACAAAATAAATACTTTAATGTATTTTATATATTGTATTAAATTGCTCAAAAAATTGAATATATGAAATTAAACCACACAAATTATTATACATATTAAATTATTATTTATATTACAAAAATGATTCGTTTGTAATATAATTTTTTCTTTTATATTACAATAGTAAAAATTAAATTTAACTCATTAAGAATATGAAAATATCTTAAAAAATATAGTATCAAGAAAAAATAAGATTTAATAGTATTGATAAAATTTAGATTTCATTCAAATGTTTTAATAGATAAAAGAAAGTTTATAATAAAAAATAGATATAATAATAATTTATATATCTTTAAAATTAAAAGCAACAATAAATTTTAAATATCATCTTTAAAATTATGAAAGATGTCATTTTAAATTATACAATTCACTATCTTTAGAGAGTATTGAAAAAAACATATATATTTTTATAATAATAGAATAAGTAAAAAAATATAATTTATAATAGTAGAATAAGTAAAAAATATATAAAGTATAATATTCCATTTGCATGACTCAACTTCAAACAATGTTTATAGATTAAAAAAAATCATATTTTTTTATATTTATTGTACCAAAATAGTCAATTTTGTTTTCTAATATTTTTTTTAGAATTGAGTGAACAAGAAAGATTATCATAAATTGAATCGATTATTTATTTATAAAAAAACAACAATAAAACTGAAACTGCTTTGTTGTGTAGACATGTAATTTTATTATGTATAAAGATAACAATAAATAAAACACAAAAAACAAAAAAAAATGGAGCAAGAGCGGGAGCGGGAGCGGGCGTGTAATGGGTATTTTTCAAAATTTCAACTTGGCAATCGACAGAGACCATCCCTTCCAAGGTCACAAGGAGCTTCTTGGGCCTAGAAGGAACTGAATTATGCCCAAAGAATCAAGACATAAAGATCCCCAATGGCCTTTCAAAGGGGGAATCCATGTCGACAGTCTACAATATCCTCTGAGAGGGAGAAAAACAAAAACCACTCATGGCCTATCTATAGTTTTATCATGGCTTGGTGGGCCTCCTCTGTGTTTCCCACATGCCCCCTGCCACACCAGTTCTTTGTTACTCCAACATCCTATCACCAGTGATGGAAAAATACTATTGCAAACTTCCCCAACACTGTTCCATTGGGATCTAAAACATTCAGTCAAAACCTGGAAAAAGGGAAAAAATAACACCCATGATCCTACTGCAAGCTTCCTATCTTGTCAATAGAGTAGCAAGTTCCCCAAAATAACTTGGTTCTTGAAACATCATCATCGGGTTGCACTTCTATATTCATCTTCTCACTCAGAATATAAACTGCACATCTCCAAAGACCTACTGCTTCCATGTCTATCCTCAAAAGTCACATGCTTGTAGGTAAGATCTTCAACTGCATCCCTCCCATTAATAATTCTTTTAGAAGAATGGGCCCACGAACAATGGTTGGAGGTCTCATAATTTTTTTAAATGCATGAGGGAAGCAGTTACTTTTTTGTCTTTTTTAACTTTAGAGAAAATCGTGATTTAAATCCCTTGAAGAAATTTTTTTCTTCTTTAATGGGAAATGCCTATACCTTCAACCATGGACCCGCCATTTTAACCCTAGCTCAACCTCCATCCAATACATTCCCTTTTGGATCCAGCTGCATAACCTCCCTCTTGAATACAAGGAACCCCAAATTATAGAACTTGTAGGTAATTCCATTGGCATCTTCAAAAAATTGATTCAATATTTATCAACAATTCTTGCAAGCCAACCAGAATCTGTGTCGTGAATGCTAGAAAAAATTTCCCCAAAATATTAGTCATTCACTCTAAACATGGGCCTTGGAAGCAACAAATTATGCTAGAAAACCTAGCTAGGTTTTGCTCCACATGTCATTCCTTGGCACACCCATCATCACAATTGTTGGACACACCCGAAGATCGAGAGGGGGGTGAATCAATCTTATCAAAAGACTTAAACCTTCTAAAACTTAGAAAATATTTAGCACACTAAAAACTTTTTTATATTAGATCAAAACCTTTAAACAAAATAATAATAGAGAAAGATATAGTAGTTCAAAAATCTTTGGCAACTTCAACAATCTTCAACAATGAAAGATATATAAATTCTACTTCTAACTAGATCAACAACAAGGAAAGATTAAGAAAAGAACACAAATGTATAGGAGAACACTAGATTTATGTGGAAAACCAAATGAGGGAAAAACACAGTGAGAGTTAACTCACAATATAAAGGCTCACTGCCAAATGACTTGCAAACTAAGGCACACTACCTTAGAGAAAGATACAAAGGACTTGTGAAACCAAAGGTAACACAATTTCAAGGGAAAGATACAAGGACCTAATCAGATTCACTATCTCAAAGCATAATACAAAAGTTTAGAAGAATTACAATATTTTTCAACATAACACTCTACTGACTGAGGCTTTAAGGCTCATCTAATCTTTCCTCTTCACAATGTAGCACTAACTCTACTAGATATTTAATACATTCCACACACTCACTTTTTTTCACTTGTACACTTCTCCTCTAAGAACTGCATCTGAAAAGATATTGCATTTATATCCATCGTAACACTTCAAAAATTCAATTAGGTCAGCTAGAAAGAAGATAAACAATAAATTCAACAAGTCAACCACCAAAGCATAATGCGATCCTATCCCGAATATAGAGAGGACCAAAAAAAAAAATCTTCCAATGTGATCCAAAATAGTTCCCACACTAGCACACATCAATCTAAGTCGACATCAAGGAAACATGTAGATGAAATGTAAAGTACATAACCAATCAGCTCAAAAATACTCTTCCAATTGAATTCACTGAAGGTGGTTCTAACCAAGATAGGTCAAGACCCAAATCTAATATCACACATCTTCAAATGCCGGCTAGACCCCCAAACACATAGTTCAAGTGAAAGAATAAGCCATGTTGGCTAGATATCCACAAATAACTCAGAAATCCAACTTAAGACACAATGTAGCACCAAAGAGGCTAATCAACAATGTGCATATCACATGGAGATGTTCCATGAACATCCAATAACACTTATAGAAGATTCTTCATATTACCATGCCACTAGGAACCACCACAAACCAAACAAGAAAAGAATACTTCATCCTGAAAATATAGAATGCTTAATCATGAGATATAACATTAACAAATCATCTTGCAGAACACTTCATCACATGAAATTGGAACTAAGATATTGCACATACACTGAGAGCACATTCACCAAGCCATAGGAGTAGAGACATAAATGTGAAGAAATGTGGAGCATTTCACAAACTAGTCTAGACAACCAATTGTAGTGTAGAAAAATATAACCCTTTACATTTTCTCAATTTTTTGGGCCCTCTTTATTTAAATTGGAGTTGATAATTCCTTAATTTAGTGTTTTTAAATGTACCTATTTACATTTACACACTTATTTGGGCCCTTTTAATTAATTGAAGAGCAACAAACCCAACCAGAGCCACCTGGAGCATACATCTATAAATAGGAAGAGCCTGCACCACTGACTTAAGCAGTTGAACATGCCCAACAAAGGACAACCATCTATGATTCTAATGATTAACCTTCACACGAAAATTTTCAAGGATATTCTGCCATGACTCCCTAGGGAGACTACCAAAAGAGATAGGAATGCCAAGATAAGTTAAAGGGAGAGACCCAATCTAAAACCTCAAGATACGATAAATGCTTTGCTGAATAAGTCATGGAGTATTGAAGAAGAAAATGGAAGATTTATCTTCATTTATAAATTGGCCAAAAGCAACAAGATAAGTATCTACTTGGCCTTGCACAAATCCGTGGCTTCTCTAATCTTATCCATACCCATCAAAGCAGTACCATCCAAAAATTGCAAGTGAGACTGAGGAGGCAAACCATTTCCCCACACCCAACCCTGAATAAAACCCAACTCCACATTATGTTTCACCAATCTCCCTAGACCTTCAACAAGAAGAATAAATAAATAAGGAGAGAGAGGATCCCCTTGACGAAGGCCTCTAGAAGCACTAAAAAGCAAGGAAGGCTCACCATTTATCAGCACCAAGAGAAAGAAGTGGAAGTAACACATGACATAACCCACTGGACCCACTCTTCAGCAAAAGCAAAGGCAATAAGAATTTTCCACAAGAAGGACCACTTAATTGTATCATAGGCCTTTGCCATATCCAACTTGATGAACATATCCTTTTCTTTCAAAGCAGACATATAATGAATGGTTTCAGTAGAAATGACCACCCCGTCTAGAATTTTTTGATCCTCCACAAAACCACTTTATTCCTTAGAGATAATACATCTAAGCCTCTGCTTCATCCTTTCAACAATCAACTTGGAAATGATTTTATAAACTACATTAGAAAGAGTAATAGGATGAAATTGACTCAGTCAATCTACCCCCTCACATTTGGGAATGAGAGCAAGGAAGGTAGAGTTCAAAGCCCGCAACATCTACTTATTCCTCTAAGACTCACAAACCACCTCCAATAGATCTAGCTTAATGATATCCCAAAATTATTAATAAAATTCAATCAAAAATGCATTAGGGCCCGGGGATTTCCCTTTCTTCATTTGGAAAACAATAGCCTCCAATTCCTCCAGCGAGATATAGCCCAGAATATACTCATTCATCTCCCCAGTAACCAAGGAGGGGATACAAGACAAAACATGGTTTTCTTCCACCAAACCACCTTGAGAATCCTCTATGAATAAAGAAGCAAAGAACAACAAAGCTTCTCTAGACATATCCTGCCAGGAAGATAAATGTTCAACCCTTCCATTCACCAGAACATGCATAGAATTACCATGTCTCTTGGCTTTCACCGAATTGAAGAAGAAAGCTATGTTTTTGTCCCCCTCCTATAACCACTCAACACAGGCCTTTTGTTTCCAATAAATTTCCTTGCGCAGCTCACACTCCTCCAAAGCTTTCAAAGCCCTCGCCTCCTCCCTAAGTGTATTCCATAGAATATTCTACCACCACCACCTCCCATGCCTATCCAACAAGGCCCGACCCTTGTACCATTTGTAAAACCACTTCCGCATAATCAACTAGGTCAACCTCCCATCAACACTAGGGGAAATCCTGTCCTTGCGTTGATGCCACCTCCTGGGCCTGCACCCACTAGAAATTTACCACCACCACCTCTTATGTTTCAAAAACCACTCTAAGGTAACATCCCTGCATTCCAATAGCCTCTCGTTAATCTCCAACAATCCACTACCTCGCAAGCACAACTGCAACACACTGTTATCCCCTCACAAATGCCACCACAACATACTGCTACTGCTGCTATCCCATCACAACCTCCTCACCAACAACCACCACAACAAAAAATCCATGTTCAACAACAACATACCCTTGTTCCCACACAACCTCCTCATCAGGTAACATCGGCTACATCATAGCCTCAACAACCACCCCAATACATGCACTTTCCCACACAAACACAATGTAATCCCCTCACAAAATATCTCTATCATCCATCAAGCACATATATTGTCTATACTACCTCATTGAATCTAAATCTAAATCCAGTCCCTCAAAATCTACCGCGATCTCAACTGCCACTTTACACCAACCCTCCGCAATCATACCCAAATCCTTACTATCAAACATCTAATCTGCAACCACCTCCATACACTACCCAACAACCAGACATTGCGTATAACTATCAGTCCAATCCATCTTACACTTAGTAGCAACCACCTTATCAACAAGGTGTTCCATCCACTTCCTATTATCAGTAACCATCATCATACCAATAAGGCACTTCCACCTTGTCATACTACCAAGCTCCTCCGTAATACTAGTAGGGTGTCCCCTCCACCTCGTACTATCAACAAGCAGCCTCCACTTCTTATTATCAAAATCCATCATCATCCTACCCACCTTATGTCAATCCGCAACCACAATCCACATACACCAATCAATACCAACAACCGCCTTCATATACACCTCCATCGGCTTATGATCAAACCGCTTCCACTCCGTCTTCATCATACCAACAATATCCTCCCTATAATCAATCCAATCCATCTAATCTAACTCCCCTAATGCCTATCAATAAAGAACTGAAATAAGTCAAAGCTGCATTAAAATATTTGCAAGCAGGGACTAACAAACAATCCTTCAAGTTTGAAGACATTTTTCCCTACCCATTTGATCCCTCAATCTCATTAGTTCCTTTCCCAAAACATTTCAAAATGCCAAAATTTGATAAATACAAAGGAACAAAAGACCCCAAGGATCATCTTCAGGATTTTTATGCCCATTGTCAAGAAGTCATGCACAATGATAATTACCTCCTGTGATTATTTCCAAGGATTTTACAAGGGATAACTCTTGAGTGGTTTATGGGTCTCGAGAAGGTATCCATCAAGTCTTTTGTAGAGATTTTGAAAAGGTTTTTCTCCCACTTCTCTTTAATTTGGAGAAAGATATCGATACTTTTAATCTCCTGAAAGAGAAGCAACATGAGGGAGAAAATTTTGTTAGCTATCTCCAAAGGTGGCAAGCTTTAGCCGGTCGGATGAAATCCTCGCTTAGAAAAAAAGACATGGAAAACCATTTTCATCAAAAACTCTCATCCATATATGGCACATAATTTAAGGCTTCATTGTGTCACAACCTTTGCAAAGATAGTGGAGAAAGGTCCTATCCTTGAGAGAGCACTTATTGCCAAAGGGTTAGTAAAAAAATTTAATTCTGATAAAGAAAAGTTGTTTGGGGATAAAACTTGCTACTAGAACAAGAACAAGAATGTTGTCAATGATGGTGTCACTGACACCAAACATGTCCAAGTAGCTAATGCTTCCCAAAAGCCACAATACACCCCTCCTGAGCAGTCAATCCCTAATGCCATATCAATACCATAGGGGGTACCTCGTCCTCCTCAACAATCCAATCAAAATAATCAAGGGAATAACAAACATCAATTCAGTCAACTAGGAGATCCCCTAAGTGTCATGTTCAATAGGATTCTTCAGGCTAATTACCCCATCACGTATCATGTGACCAAGCCTCTTGTTAAATCCAAACCTAAACCAACCTGGTACAAAAAAAATGAGTATTGTGATTTCCATAAGATCAAAGGACATTCATTAAACAAATGTCAAGGTTTGAAAACATGCATCCAGGACCTCATAGATTGGGGTGATATACATGTGGATGCAAAGATGGCACCCTTGTCCAATGCTCAGCTACATATATATCAAAATACTACCCTAAGCATAACTAGGGAGCTAGTACATCAAACACAAATCCTAGGGCCAACAACAATAATAATTAGGGTAATAACACAAATAATATTAGTTATTTAAAAATGTGACATTTAATTATGAAGGTATCGCCATGCACATTGAATAGGAAGAACCACATGTGTCCATGATACATATAAAAGGTAAGGAACCACAGTGTGTTGTTACAACCCACCACACTTGTATCACAGTCCCTGGAGCCTCTACGTCCACCCAACCATTGCTTGTAAGTTCCCAATATAACATTCTTGATCATTTAGGAAAGACCCCAACCTAGATATCCATTTTGGATTTGCTCAAGTCTTCTCTTGTACACCAAGAAATTTTAACCAAAGCCTTACAGGATACACATGTCCCTAACGACATGGATCCTACTCAATTCCAAGCATTGGTAGGACATCTATTGACCACATATCAGCTAGGCTTTAGTCAGAATGGCATGCCTTGTATTGATTCCAACCGTCCCCTCCATCTCGAGGTCCTTATAGCCCGACATAAGGTAAAAATGGTCTTGGTAGATAATGGCTCTACCCTGAATCTTTGCATGTTAAAGTTCATAAAATAGGTGGGATACACTCACGTTGACTTAAATAATCATTTCATCACTATCAAAGAATATGATAATGCAGAGCATGATTCTAAGGGGACAATTTGTCTTTCAATTCAGGTTGGGCCCGTTGTGCAATACACTACAATATCCTCCTTGGTCATCCTTGGATTCAAACCATGCAAGCCATTCCATCCATGTACCACTAGTGTTTGAAATTCCCATTCAATGGGGTGGAAGTTACAATACATGTGGATCCTCAACCATTCAAATATTTCTACACACTAGAAGCTTCTATTCCCCATTCTCATTACTGCCCAGGAGTAGAAATGGGACCACCTCAGACATCATCATCCTGTTCATCAACCAACACACTAGCCACCACTTCATCCACTTCATCATCCACATCTAATTCCACCCTTACCAAAGTCTAGATCATTGACAAAGGGTGTGGTGAATATGAAATGCATACAAATTTGAATGTGGCAACCATGCCACCCTCGCCATACACATTTGGCCAAATTTCTTAGTTTGCGGTATAGCAAGAGGAAAAGACACTCACCTTTAGCTCCAAGAACATGGGATCCAACACTTTCCACTCCCCTAGACTAAGGCAAGATACACCAAAAGATGACATAAGCCAATGGGTCTACCGCAAGGAACCTGAACCTACTCCCCCTTTGAAGGAGTATTTTCAAGAGATGTCCCCCTATTCTGCAAAGTTAGCAAGCAAGTATAATTATCAAGGGGGAGGCCTCGACATCAAAGAGAAAGGAAGGAAACAACCTATTGAGGCCTCAATATGACCAAGATACTAGGGTCTAGGCCATGACACAAAACAAAAGGGTCCTATTCCATCCACTAGTGCCTCTAACAACCTTAGTGTGGATAATGGTCTCCTCGAACACATACTACAAGAAGAATCCATCTACATGCGTATGATGATGTGGATCACCTAGACCTTTCCTCTAGGTTTGAATTCCTATCCATCTGCTCCATCAACCTATCTCTTGAACTCATAGATTGGGACCTACATGGTAGCGCATCTATCGAAACCTTTCCCTTAGTGGATATGTATGTACATCTTATGGGATTGGGGGATGATGAACAACCTAACCACAAAAATAAGAAGAAACAAAATCAAGAAGGGTCACTTAGTGAAAACCTCTCTGAGGTGCTTCTTGACTCAAAAAAAGTAAAAATAAAGGGTGAATCTAACAATGAAAACCTCGACAAGGCACTGGAAGATGGGGAAGCTCATCTTCCCCTTGTGGGAACTCAACTATCTGAATGATCATCCATCTCGATCGAGGGAATGCAAGAAGAAAATATGGGAACCGAAAAAGATCCAAAAATCACATATGTAGCCAAATCACTATCAGAGGAAGAGTACTCTGCCATCACCCAGCTTCTTAAAAAAGGCATCATAAATTTTGCATGGACATATTCAGATATGCTAGGCCTTGATCCTGTTCTAGTAGTACATCACTTGGACATACATCCAGATGCTAAATCTGTAAAGAAAAAACTCAAGAAAATGCATCCTCAAGTGGCTTTACTGGTCAAGAAAGAGTTGGAAAAGTTATTAGAAGTTGGATTCATGAGACCCATCGACTACTCTGATTGGATCTCCAACATAGTGCCAGTTTCTAAACCAAATGGGAATATCAGAATCTACACAGACTTTTGGGACCTCAATAAAGCTTGTCCTAAAGATGATTTCTTCTTAGCAAACATTGACATGTTGGTTGATTTAATTGTAGGACACAAGATGCTATCCCTTATGGATGGTTTCTATGGGTATAACTAGATCAGAATTGCACCTGAAGATCAACATAAAATGGCCTTCACCACACCTCTGGGCACATTCTAATATAATTTCATGCCCTTTGGTCTCAAGAATACGGGGGCAACCTACCAACATGCCATGAGAGTCATCTTCCACAACCTTATTCACATCATAATGGAGGACTATGTTGATGATTTTTTCGGGAAATCAAGAATGAGGGCAGAGCACCCGATGATCCTCAAGAAGATTTTTGAGCATCTAGAGAACTATAATCTATGACTAAATTTGAAGAAATGTGTCTTTGGGGTCACATTAGGAAAACTGTTGGGTTTCATCATCTCAAGAAGAGGCATAGAGGTCAATCTGGCGAAAGTCAAGGAAATCATGGACATGCCTCCACCGCACAATCTAAAACAATTGGGGAGCCTTCAAGGCAAGCTATAGTCTATCCAACAGTTTATAGCTTAGTTAGTCGACAAATGCCAATCATTCACTCATCTCTTGAAAAAATATATCACCTTCAAGTGGGATCAATAGTGTCAGCTCGATTTTAAAAAAATCAAAGAGTATTTGGCTCATCTGCCCATCCTTATGCCAACAATTCTTAGCAAACCACTTTTGTTGTATATCTCAGCTACTTCAATCACACTGGGGGCACTATTGGCGCAACATGATGAGTCACCAAAATAATGAGCAATTTACTACATCAGTTGGACCCTAGTAGGCTATGAGCTCAATTATTCTCTGATGGAAAAGGCTTGCTTGGCCATGGTATTTAGCTCAAAAAAACTGTGACTCTATATGCTCAATCATCTAGTGAAGTTGATCTTGAAGGTTGATCCACTCAAGTATCTGTTATCTAGAACAACTCTGATAGGTTGCATGGCTAAGTGGGTCATGATATTGAGAAAATTTGATATAGAGTATGTGCATCAAAAGACTATTAAAGGGAAAGTGATAGCAAATCAGCTAGCAGGCGCTCCCTTGGTAGATGCCTATCCATTGGTGACAAAATTTCATGATGAATAATTCTTCACAGTAATAGAAGTAGCCACATGGACACTCTATTTTGATGGGTCGTATACACACAATGGAGCAGGGGCAAGCATCTTGTTCATCACGCCCCAAGGTGATTATATCCCGAAGTCATTCAGATTGGATTTTCCATGCATGAACAACACAGAATATGAAGCTCTCCTTACTGGTCTTAGAATTTCAATAAAATGGAACATCACTCACTTGAGAGTCTTTAGTGATTCCCAGTTGATCATCAAACAAGTTAATGATGAGTTTCAGACAAAATATGATAATTTGTTACCTTATAAACACATGGTAGATGACTTCAAAAAGTACTTCACCTCTATCTAGTTTGACCAAATCCCTAGAGTGCAGAATAAAGCCGCTGATGCAATGGATACAATTGGTTCCCTAATTGACATGCTAAAAGATTGAACAATGTGTGGATTCCTAGTTGAACAACTCTTAATCCCAGCTTATGACATCCCTAAAAGTGAAATGGTGTGTGACATTGTAGGTCCTACGTCACCATGGTATCACAACATTTGCACCTACCTTCATGATAATGTCTTACCCCTTGACCTTACACGTAACCAACAAAAATATTTCATCCAACGCACCTCTTGCTACACCATCGTAGGTGATATGCTTTATTGTCATGGGTATGATGGAACCCTTTTTAGGTGTCTAAATGAGACCGAATCTCACATAGTGTTAACATAAGTACATAGTGGTGTTTTGGGGGCCCATTCAAATGGCATGGCCTTAGCTAAAAGAATTCTCAAAGCTAGTTACTATTGGCCTACACTAGAGCATGATTCTTGTGAGTTCATGAAGAAGTGCCTACCTTGCCAACAACATGCAGATTTGATACATGATCTTTCTCAGGATTTGCATCCTCTCATAGCACCATGGCCATTCTCTTAGTGGGGTTTTGACTTAATTGACAAGATATACCCTCCATCCTCTGATGGCCACACCTTCATTATCACTGCCACTGAGTACTTCACCAAGTGGGTGGAAGCAATGCCACTCTCTCAAATCACGGGTACTCAGATATCCAAATTCATCCTTTTCCATATTCTCTGAAGATATGGAATCCCATCCACCATCATCACAAATTATGGAAAGCTATTAAAAAACCAAGCCATGAAACACCTATGTGACACCTTTCACATTCAACATCAATGGTTCACTCCCTATTACCCCCAAGGTAATGGCCAAGTGGAAGCTACCAAAAAAACCTTGATCAAGATCCTTAAAAAGGTGGTTAACAATACTGGTAGAGATTGGCACCTTCATATCCATCTCGCCCTTTGGGCCTACCACACCTCCATTCACACTCCTACCAATGCCACTCCATATTCTCTTGTTTATGGTGTCAATGCCATCTTTCCAATCAAGGTCGAGATCCCCTCACTAAGAATATCTCTAAAGAACCTCATTAGTGATGAAGATGCTTGAGTTGCAAGATTTAGTCGGTTGGAAATCCTAGATGAAAAATGGATCAAAGCGTTTAATCATCTTCAAGCATATTAGAATCATCTTAAGAGAAGCTACAATAAGGTCTGTCCTCACCAATTCAATGTTGGTGATTTGGTTCCTTAGGAGAATCAGCGTACCCAACAAGACCGAGATAAGAAAGGGAAATTTGAAGCAAATTGGTTGGGTCCTTATGTCATCACAACAAAGTATGGATCAGGGGAATATAGGCTTACCACACCTGAGGGAGAGCCCCTAGAAGAGCCCATCAAAATCATGCACCTGAAAAGATTTTACACTTAAGTCAACTGGGTTATCCTATCCTGCAAAAAAATTTAAAAAAAAAGTAAAAATTGTCAAAAATATAAAAAAATAAAAAAAATCCAAAAAATAGAAAAGAGAAATAATTCATCCTATGGTGAAAACCACCCTTGGTGGCACCTTGGATAAGTACGTTTGGTGAAAAACTAGTCACAGGTGCCATTTGTATATGGATTAATCATTATCTACCATTCATCCTAGATACTTTATGCTTCCACCCATCCTATCCTCCTATCCTAATGTCTTGTCGATCTAGTTCTTCTGTCTACATCCCCTTATCCCACCGCTTGGTGTATTTTGGTTGAGAATTGGATGATCATCATCCATTTTCTATCATCCTAACCTTTTATCCTAATTTGATCGTGTGTTGTCCATTCTTCATGTCATGTCAATCCTTCACTTCCATCTAGTGTCCTTCATCGTATCAATTGTCGTGTGGATGTCATCCCATCATGTATTTTGTAATGAATTAGACTACTTATGCCTTCATCTTTTTGCTATCTCTCCTTCCTTGATGGATATCCTCCTTAGTCTTGTAATATCTAAGATAGTACGGTCTACAAACTACTTAGATTGTCCCCTTGGGCTTCTTTCCATCTTGTTGTGTCGATCCTCTGTCCTTTGTTTATCATGTTTTGTCTTTTGTCGTCAATCTCATTTCGAACTACATTGCCCCTATGTCTTCACATAGGCAAGGTCAATCATTTGATTCACCCTTGGGGCTCCTTTTGGTTCATCCAGTCTTTTTTTTCCATCACTTGTCTCCATTGTCCTCTTTCCTCTTTTATCCATGGTATTTTCTTGAACTACAAGGGCTCTGCACTTTCACATAGGCAAGGATAACCTCTGATCAACCCTCTAGCCCCTAGGATTTTAGGGTGTGTTTGTTTCATGTCTTGCCTCTTATGTCTCATGTCATGTTGTCAAGTTATGTCCTTATCAAGCTGGTTCTTAACAAATGAGATCCACAGGTATCATCAAATTCAGTTAGTTTCGAGCATCCTGCGTCATGTCGATATTTTAGTTTAGTCTCCATCTTTGGTCTTAACAGGATGCATCCTTACTCATCAAACCACATCAATCCCATCCACCTTTTTGATCCTGTGATAAAGGACATTTGAAATTGATTTCTTTCTTTTGATTCTTTTGATATTTTTTTTATCATTTGAGCTTCCTATCATAACTTGTTAGTGTCGCAGTGATTCTTCATATTATGGTGTGTTTTGACTAGTTAACATAGGGGAATATCTTGATCTTTTCTTTGTTTTTGTCTTCTTGGTTGTCCCACGTAGTACCCACCAAAATCCTTGTGGTTTTGTGTTATGTTGGGGCATCCTTTTGTGCTTGTGGTTATCCCAATGCTTGGCCCGACCAAGGTCATCACGACTTTGGGGTGTTGCAATAGCCTTCTTTTCTATTGTGTTTATTTTATGCATTAGACACTAATCTACCTTAGTTACACATACCTTGGCATTTGGTGTCTTATGCTATAGCAAAAATTAGTGCTTCAAAAATAGCAAATAGCATTAGGGTTGCATTTCATTTCACATTCCATTGCATTACATCTATCCCTAACCTATGACCTATGATTTTGGTTGTGCAAACATTTGCCTTCCATCCCCTCTTCTTCTCAAGATACCTACGGTTCTTGATAGGTGTCATTTCACAACCATCCTACCTTCATTTTATAAGCTAATGCAAGCATGATCCATAGATAAAGTTAGCCTACCATCTGCTTCTATTATTATGCAAGCCCTTATTTACACTTGTGTTTGTGTTGCATTTCATATAGTTATTAATGTTTGTAAGGAATTTAATTTCATCCCATATCCCATAGTAGGTTTATTCCATTGCATTTCATCCCATGTGCATTGTCATATTATAGTGGTTTAAGTTGTTTAGATTAATTGTAATTAGTCATTCTAAGCATCTTAGATTCATGTTATTATCAATTCATTTCCATGTTAGTCCCTCTCATTAACACATTGCATACATCACCACCTACATCACAAATCATTAGGATCATATCCATAGCATGTAAAGTTATAAATCATCCATCACATCCTGCATCACAAACGTTAGGCATCATGCATCTCATCCATGTCATCCACATAGCCATAAATATAAACATATATACATCATCATCATAATCATCCATCATAAGCTAATCCACATACACATAAATATAATTCATCATTAACATATACATATATCACATTATCATCATAGTCATCCATGATAAAATCACATACATACACATGTGCATAAATAAATCATCCATCACATGAAAACAACATAATGGTAATAAGGGCTATGGAATATCATATAAATATCAAAATACAATGTCCATCACATGATCCATAATAAAATCCATCATCTCATCAAAATACATATCCATCATATACATCTGTAATCATCGAAAAAAATGCAAGTACAAGGCTCTGAATCAAATGTGATCTCTGCCACTCTGTACTATACATCCATCCTGCACCTATCAAAAATCAATATCCTTTTATCTATCCTCTGTCATCCCTACCCTGAGCTGCCTGCATTTGACCTCTGTGGTGAGTTTGACACTCCCCCTACATGGACGTGTCTCTCGATAGTTGCTATATCCCCATGTGTGTGTCCCTAGTGATCATGATGGCATTGGAATCTGTGGCACAACTTTGACAAGGGAGGTACACACCATGCCTGATCTAGAACTTCCATGAAGTAGGATGTCGTATAAAAACTCACCTCCCACATGTACTTATCCCTCTCCAGCGTCTGTATCCTGCCCGCATCTCGCTCCATCCTATACCTATCCTATGACCCAATCATCTATCTCCTCTCCTGTTCCCAAGCATTATATGCTAACATCAGCTGGTCAATTTGTGCCTGCATCCATGTCACTAACCCAACATCCATTGTTGTGTTCCTCTCCCCCTACAGAGTCTGTACCTGTTCCTCTATTGTATCCCTTTCTCACTGCAATGTCTGCATCTACCATGTTATCGTGTCTCTCTCACCCTGCAGAGTCTATACCCGTGCCTCTACTGCCTCCCTCTCACACTATAGTGTCTACACTTGTCCTGCTATCGTGTCCCTCTCAACCTGTAGGGTCTACACCCATGCCTCTACTGCATCTCTCTTGCCCCACAAGGTTTGTATATGTGCCATCATAGCCTCCTTTCTCTCTAGCACTAACCCTGCATCCCCATTTGTCTGCTCTGTCGTCTTTGCTTTGTCATAGAGCTCATCTTGCTCCCACCTCAAATCAGTCCTCTTCCTTAGTAGAACTCACATGTCTCCTCAGATCCTCCATATCTCTCTTTGCCTCCTCTAGGACCTATATAGATACCTATTTTGACAACCCTCCATGGTCCCTATGTCCCCCTGCCTATAGTCTGGTTACCTTGGCCTACAATCTATCCCTATCCACCACCAACTCACTCCTCTCCCATCTCAACTCTCCTAGCTATCTCCTTATATCCTCCATATCCCTATCCACCTCCTCTACCTATAGGGTGACTTGATCTACCAACTCTCGATAGTCTCTCTGTCCCTCTGCCTCCAATCTGGACACCTCTACCTATAGTCGAGTCACCTTTGCTCATAGCCTACCCACCTCAGCCTGCAATCCATCTCTCTATCTCTACCTCATATGCTTGGGTCCTATAATCCCTCTCTACCTCTCTACGTACCCTATCCACCTTTGCCAGTAGCCTACTCCTCTCTACCTATGACTCCCTGAGTCACTACTCTACAATTTGCAGCCTCACTATAACCCCTCTCAATAGTAAAACTAGGTCCTCCAATGGTGGTGGTATGTATGGCATTATCACTAGTGGATCCACATCTGGGGCATCTACCTCCATCACCTCCTCCTACCCCACTCCCGGACGGTCCTCTCTCTCCTCCTCTGCCTCAGCCTCCTCCTGTACTTGCCTCTGCTATCCTCCTCTCCACCTGACTCTCCACTATCCTCCCAACCTCATCTCGTCCTTTGAACCAAAGCCCAATGACTCTTTGATTTGATGCACTATTTTAATCCGTAGTGGTCGGTGATGTCCCCACCATGCCGAATACCTCACTGTCACCCCTGCATCTTCCTCTCTCCCTCTCTTGCCTAGATAAGGTACCTATTGTAGCTCCATCCACTGTTGTCTAACAAAATCAGCTAGGATCAGATCACCTAATAATTTCTCTCTCAAGATCTTTCTAAACCTTTGAGGTCCTAGGAGAATGTCCTGCTCTACCCTAAATTGTCTCATCACTCTATCCACTCTATGGAGCTCCACAGTGCTTGGATCTCTCCCAATCAAGTAGGATATTATAAAGAAGTATCCTCTATGCCTCACCTCATCCTCCCTCCATCCGGAAAACTGTCACATCATGTATGGCCTCCATACTATTTGATCCTCCTATAAATCATCAAATCTCCCCCTCCATCTCTCTAGATCATTGGTGTCCTAATAGTGAAATTTCCAACCATACTCAGTCCCGTACCAGTATGCCACTATTACTGTAGCATCCTGCTCCCCTCCTATCAACACTCTTGGCCTAGCCACACTAATGTGCTCGTAGGCCCATATTTGTAACAATGTCACATGTGTAACGCTGAGTTCTCATTAGTAACAGACCATGTGCATGTCCCTATAAAGTTGTGCCAGTACACATGGGCCCCATGTGAATCCCCCTCCCTCTGCTCCATAATATGTCTAACAACCTCAATCATCTTAAGGCTACAAAACCTCCTACTCCTATTCGGCATTAGTAGCCTGATAATCAGACCATAGAGATATAGGGGTAATGGTGGCACTCCCAAACCCAAGCACCCAACCAGATCCAGCTTTGTTCCCTAAGTTGACAGGTCTACTCACCCAAAAAGGACCCATAGGGTTTAGTCTTGCTCCGCTCCCTCTAACTGTACCTAGCTCACCAAATGACTAGCTATCAGTAACCGTAAAATCCTCCATACATCCTCCAGTGTGACTGTCATCTCCCCTGTTGGGAGATGGAAGGTGGACGTCTCTAAACTCCACCACTCTATCAATGCAGTCAATAGTGCTCGATGTGCTCTGATAGTAGGATACCCAAGCATATGTAGCAAGCCTACTTGTGCTAATGCTGTGTGATCCTCCTCGTTCATCGTCGATATCGTCACCTCCAAAACCATTGAATGCCTCTCTCGTGTCTGCAGAGAGTCAAAATGTTGCATCCACATCAAACAACATGTCAATTATCTTTTATTTAACCTCCTCATTTTTTTTCTTCCTCATTTCTTCCCCTGCCCTGGGTTGACCTCTCGCATTTTCTGCATCCCTTTTTCCCTTTTGGGTGAATTTGCCTGATTCGGGCGAGTTTGCCCCTTTTAATTCCCCCTTTGCTCCTTTCTTAATCTCTACCCCCTTTGGGTGAATTCGCTCTTGTCTTCCATTTAGGTGGATTGAACCATGTTTCAAGCGTATCCACCCGTGTCTTCCGCATGGGAAAAGTCACCCATGTCATGGGCATATCCACCTGTGGTGTCTACACGGGTGGATTCACCCATGTTGCAGGCGACTCCGCCTGTGGTTTCCCACGAGCGGATTCGCCCGTGTTGCGGGAAACTCTGCCCGAGGTTTTCCCATGGGTGGATTCACTCATGTTATGGGTGACTCTACCCATGGACCTCGCATGGGTGGATCCACCCATGTTATGGGCGAATCCGCCCGTACTCTGCCCCATGGGAAAATTCGCCTAGGATATGGGAAATTTCACCCAGACTAACTCTGTACCCTTCCCATTCTTGGGCGGATTTACCCAATAGTTGGGTGAATCTGCCCCTTTTTTGCTAAGCTTTCACCCTTTTCCCTCTGTTTGGCTGAATTCACTACCCCATTCTAACACTTTAATAGGAAATTTTGCTCAAAAATTTGGGTGAAATCAATTTTTTTCCCAACAACCCATTTTTCTAAACTACCTGACCCTCAAAACCCAAATGCTCAAATGCTAATTTTTTTTCAAAATTTAGCTAAAATCACAAAGAAAGGTTTTGGTACTAACCTAGCAAGGCACCGCACACTTGTGGTAGAACCACCGTACCTCATCGCCTCAGTGGATGATCTCATTCTCCACAAACTTCTCGTCCCCACTATCATACCTGTCACCCATCCTTTTCACCTTCCTCTTCTTCTCTCTCTCACTCAACTGCCAAGTGTGCAAATGAGGAATAGTAATTCTAAAATTACTATATATTACCCTTTCCCTCCTTTTTAACCTTATTTAAAATTTTGGGTATTTTTATCCATTATTTAACTTTCTTTTTAATTAACTAATCTTCTAACTTCTGTGGGCCGCCATTTGCACAACGTGTGCCTATTTTCCTCCATTCAAAATCCAATAGTCATGGTTTTTTGAGCCCTATCCATTGGTACCATACATTTCCTCATATTGAGAAGTCACCTGGGGCCCCTTTTTCTTCCCCAACCACCCTCTCAAGGGGGCATACCCTATCATTCACCATCGTTCCTCTATCACAATCACTTTCTTGTGAGATCGAGGCATCTCCCTTCATTTCCTACCATCTAGATAGCTTACATAGCTTTTTCCCATGTTGAGGCATCACTTTCTAGTCATTTCCTCTATCGGGTCATCTGCATTTTATTTTTCTTTGAAACACTATTATTCTAACAGTATTTCGAAGAGGGAAAAAATGTAGACATTTGAATTTCACCACTTCCATATGGTCAAATTCATCCCCTTTATTCATCTATTTCATATCCCCCATCGATATTAATTAAATGATTTATTTAATTAATATTCCCCTTTTTCCTAAGGTTCCTAAGGTATTTGATTTAATAATTAAATACTTTACCTTTTACCCCTTCTCTAAATTAAATAAATACATCAATTTATTTAATTTAGTCATTTGGCCTTTTGAATTTAAATCAATTTTAAATTCCTCTTTTTCTCTCTCCTTGTCCCATCCTCCATAATCTTCTCTTAATCTAGATTACTTTAATTAATCCACGATTAGGATGTGCACACCTTTAATTAGGATTAATGTCACATCCTCCATATCTTGCAACTTGCTTCTAATCCCTCATCAGCCTCCTTAATCGCCTATTTGCACAACCTTAATCATGTGATTAGGTCAACCTAATCCTCATGCCATTTATGGCACACCTCCAAGTCAACCATCATAAATACTTTCTCCATTTATCCAAGGCAACCTGTTCCCCAAGTGAATTAAACATTCACATTTACTCCTCCAAGGCTTTCCTCTTCCCCAAGTGGGTTATTGAGGAATTTTAAATTCCTCATGTGTCATATCTCCCACATGGGGACAAGGACCTCCTTTATGAGGAGACCTTGTCCCTATCCCAAGGTACTTCCAAGTACCTTCACATCATGTGAATTAAAAATTCACATTTATTCCTCCAAGGTTTTTCTCTTCCCTATGTGGATTATTGAGGAATTTTAAATTCCTCATGTCACAACTCCCACATGGGACAAGGACCTCCCTTGTGAGGATATCTTGTCACAATCTCAAGGTACTTTCAAGTACCTCCACATCACTTCCCCTCTTGACACCTCATTGCCACATGACAAGATGTGAGGACTTGTGAGTCCTAAATGCACCATAGCCTTTCATCTTGCCCATGGTGGCTAAATCCTATCCCTACATTCCTTAGAGGCCTTTCCCCTAAAATTAGAGGATTTTGACCTCATTTTCATTCATTCACACATTCACACATTCACGCATTCAAGCCTTCAAGCACTCAACTTTTGCATCCTCCATTGTTGCAACTTTCAAGCTCACTTTGCATCCATTTTGTGAACTTATCCAAATACCCACCTTCACCATTGCATCCCTCATTGCATCTACATCATTTTGCATCTAGTTTCATTTAATTTTACATCTAAAGGAGCACACAAATGATCAAATCAACAGGGCCAACCAACAAGTCGACTTGGGCAAGGTAACTTATTGGCTTTCATCTTTTCTTTGTTCAAGTGTAACTAGGCCAATCTTGAGGTGTTGTTTTGTGATTTTCTTCCTTTGGATGTCATTTTTTTACATGATTTTAAGGTAGAAAAGACGTTGCACACATTTTTGGCATGCTTGGTGGGACCCACGTTATGGGTCTTTTCTTTCACATTCTTTGTTGTTTTGATTTTGCAGGTTCAAATTTACACACAAGGGCGAATCTACCTTGAATAGGTGAATTTGCACCCTAAAGGGAAAAATTTGTGACCTGTTTGGGTGAATCTTCTTGCAACAAAGGTGAATCTGCCTCTTGCAAATTCGCCCATTTGACAAATTTGGGTGAATTTTCTCCCTGTTCAGCAAATAGGAAAATTTGTACCTACAAAGGGGTGAATTTGCTTCTGGTTTCTGAGATAGGAAAGTTTGGTATGAGTCCAGATAGGTGAATCTGATTAGTAAATAGGCAAATCTGCTCAATAAAGGGGTGAATTTTCCATCAGAATAGGCGAATATGTCATTAGAACTGGCAAATTTTCCTTAAATAGAGGCAAATTTGAGGTAAAACAGAGACCAAAACTTTTGGTTTTTAGTTTCCATTTGCTTTCATTTTCAGGTACTGACTTGCTAACTTTCCCATTTGTGAGTGTGCTTGGTTTTCACTAACATTTTGTGCAGTTGTTTCTCATTCCTTCAATATTAGGATTTTCTTATAGAGCACTTTATTTCACACCTCTCTCAAAGTTAACAAAATTAGTTTCATCTTTTAAATCCATGAACACACATTCACCATCCTCATCATCTCCATAATCAAATTCAACATTAGATATACTTGCATCTTCTCTAACATAATAATTTTTTTAAATCATCTTACCTTTGTTCTTCTTGTATAGGAGTGAATTTGCACCCCATGTGTAAATTCCCCTTTTTTCCTTCTCCATTTTAGAAAACCAAGTTCAGAGGCTTAATTCCACCTAAGCCTACTACTTGCATCCCACTTGGTGCCTATTTTGAGTGTTGGTGGAGGCATTTCTATTGGGGATGCACGTGCAATGCGTAGATGTCCGCGCAACGCGCTTACATCCCTGGCAAATTCCTATGGTTGAACCTGCAGAGGCATTACACTTCTCATTGGGAGTCAAGTTGTAACACCCCCTTCAGCCGACCAACCCGAATATGGCTATTTCTTTCATTCCTTCTTCAAATTCATCCCTTCAACATTCATTCTAGCTTCTTCATAACCTCAAGCACTCATTCTATCATTTCACAATCTCACTTTCTCACTCCAAGCATTCAAGCTCTTCATTGCAACAAGCACAACACTCCATCTTTGGTAGAAAAAGTTAGGAACGGAACACCATTGTAGTAGAGGCTCGAGTACTCTCATTTTCTCCCCCAAGCAGCCTTGAGTGCTCTTGGTAGAGGTGGTAAGCTTCCCTTTCTTTCCTTCTATCACTTGGTTGAGTTAGCACTTTACTATTTTGTAGTGCTTTTGTGCTTTTCACTATATTACTTTCTTTATCTCGTTCCTTTGGTTGTCCATGGAGGTGGAAACACCTAAACGGGGGTCTGACTGAGGCAGACCCCTATATAGCCACCCAAAATTTTCCCCTCTTTCTCTGTGTAGGTGGATGTTCTTTTGAGGAGCTAGCTGGTGAACGAGCTCTTTTGTGATATTTTTCTCGCCACTCTTACTCTTACATTTTTACTTTACCATATAAAAGAATATTTCATTTACTTAATCTCATTATTTTGGCCCTTTAGTAATAGTTAGTTGGGCCATTAGCCTATTTTGATAGGTTTGACCTTATGATATTGCTATCAGGATTCAACCGTGTAGTTTCGAGTCAAACTCATTGACCCATGTGTTCATGAGTAGTGGTTCACAAGAACCCATCTCTCATGATAACGAATGGTCCACTTAGCACTCATTGCATCTAGGTGATGCTCACAGAGGTGAAGCACTAGTCCGTCCCGGGAGGTCACCCATCCCAGTACTGCTCCAGCTCAAGCGCGCTTAACCAGGAGTTTTCTCCAAGGTTAAGCCCGCTTGAGTTGTTACCCCATTTGCAAAACCTTAGCAAGTGTTGTGCCTTAGGAACCATTCATAATAGAGCCCCTTTAGCTCATCAATTGATAAGTAGGAGGTATTTTTCCACAGTGTCAAATTATGATATTGCTATCAAGATTCAACCTGTGTAGTTTCGAGGTCAAACTCATTGACCCATGTGTTCATGAGTAGTGGTTCACAAGAACCCATCTCTCATGATAATGGTCCACCAACTCATTGCATCTAGGTGATGCTCCGCAGTGAAGCTTGGTCCGTCCGGAGGTCACCCATCCGATCTTGCTCAGCTCAAGTCGGCTTAACCAAGGAGTTTTCTCAAGGTTAAGCCCGGAGTTGTTACCCCATTTAAAACCTTCACAAGTGTTGTGCCTTATGAACCATTCATAATAGAGCCCCTTTAGCTCATCAATTGATAAGTAGGAAGTATTTTCCACAGTGTCAAATTATGATATTGCTATCGATTCAACCATGTAGTTTCAGTCAAACTCATTGACCCATGTGTTCATGAGTAGTGGTTCACAAGAACCCATCTCTCATGATAACGAATGGTCCACTTAGCACTCATTGCATCTAGGTGATGCTCACAGAGGTGAAGCACTGGTCCGTCCTGGGAGGTCACCCATCCCAGTACTGCTCCAGCTCAAGCGCGTTTAACCAAGGAGTTTTCTCCAAGGTTAAGCCCACTTGAGTTGTTACCCCATTTGCAAAACCTTCAGTTGACCTTGTCTAGATATTGTTGTCTGGTTGTATGGATGCTAATGCACTTTAGAGATGCCAGTGCACCTCATTGTCATTCAAGGACCGTACTTCCATCCTTGGATAGAGAGCTCCCTGAGGCATAGTGTTGAATCTAAAAACTGGCTCGCCTAGCCCCACTTTAAAATTTGGGATTGCAAAGTGGTCACAGGACTCTATAGTCCTCATCATTCTCATCCTCACACCCTAAACATCCCATTTAGCTAAGGTAAGTTAGGGAAGCTTTTCGCATCTTGGCCCTCCGTGACTTGAGGCCTTGCATGTGGAGGTCCCCCTACCTTACATTTTGGTGAACCTGACGTGAACCAACGTTTGTTCATTTTTCGGTGTTGAGGCTTCCCTCAAGTACTTCGTGATTATTGTGTTCTTGAGTGTTGTGAAGCTTTATAAGCATCCCAACCCAATCTACAACTTCGAGGTATTTGATTAGGAGAAGTGTACGACACCTTCCGATGGAAAGGATGAAGGTCTCTATTGTGTTATCTATAGTAATTTTCTTTGGTCCCTCCATTGGTCTAGCCGCATAGGAGCAGATTTTGAGCAACGAGATGGGATTCGTTGATGAGACTGATCACGTTCCCACTCCCCTTGTGTCTTCTACACCATCATCCGTAGATGAGCATGAGGCTATTCAGATCCCTGCAAAATATGTGTCCACCCTTGCTAGAGGACAAGGCGACTTAGAAAGCTACTTGGAAAGAAATTTGAAGATGGCTAGGGCCGCTCGGGTTGTTAGTGAGTTGAAACATATGATGGGTAAAGATCGAATAGGCATAGAGCTTCTGACTAGCCCCCTCAGTCTCACTAAAGCATGTGCTCCTTCAAGCAACCCTAGTTTTGCACAAGGAGTCACCTTCAAAGAGCGTGAAGGATAGTTAGTAGTATTGATACCTCCCACTTCTATTTATATGCCTGACACAGTCCCTTCTATTAGTATCCCTTCTATTTTTAAACAACCCAAAACTATCAAAGTGAACAAGGTCCCCTTGGGATTTAGCTTCACCCCTCATGTCACCTCTAGTGGTGGAGGATTTAGTGGGGGCTTTGGTAGTGGTGGTGAATTCGGCAGCGGAGGTAGTGCTGGTGGAGGTGGCTCTAGTGGAGGTCATGGTGGTGATTCTGATGGAGGCCCTACTGGTGGTAGTGGCTCTAGCATAAGTCACACTGGTAGCAGTTCTGGAGTTGGCCTTGGTGGCAATTCTAGGGGAGGTTCCTCTAGCCCTCTATCTTCTAACGACCCTATTTTGAATACTCTTCTTCAGAACATGGGTAAGATGCAGAGCCAGTTAGCGAGTCTTTCCCAAGCCTCTGCCCAACCTATCTTTCAACCCTTTTTCTGACATATCCCATTGTTAGTTGCAATCTTGAACATTCCTTTCCCCCAGGGAATGGAAATACCTAAATTTGAAAATTATGGCGGTAAAGGAGATCTATAGACACATGTGTCTACATTTAACACCTTGTGCACAAACTTTTTCCATCATGATGCCTTGATGGCCAAATTGTTTCCCTAATTTCTCAAGGACACAATGCTTGAGTGGTACTGTTCCTTTCCTGACAATTCCATTTTATTGTTTGACCAACTTGTTAATCAATTTATTAGACAATTTTAGGCAAACATCAGACCGAAGATGACATTTTTGAATCTCGTCCGATGTAAACAAGGAGATAATGAAAAAATTACTAATTTCATAGCGAGCTACCAAGCACTTCTCTCACAAATCTCGTATTAGCTACCTGATTTTGATGTGCAGAAGGTATTCATAGGCAACTTACAAAGGCCTTGACAAGAAAAGTTCACCCTTATGAAATACCCTTCTTTTGTGCACTTGTGTGCAGCCTTACAAGAGTACTAGCAGACGATTGTTCAGTTCAGGGGTTCCTCCTCGCACTTCTATTCTGAGGGAAAATCTGTCATATTGATCTTTGGGAAAGGAAAGACGGTTATGAATGTAGTCACCATTGTTGATAACAATGGCCTCAAGAATGACCGAAAGTTCACAAAATTATTAGAATCTTATTAGAACTTCTATCTTGCAAAAGCTACTAAAAGATAAGATCATAACTTTTCCAACTCTGAAGCCTATTAAGGAACCTTACCCTATTTGGTATGATGGAAGCACTTATTGTCAGTACCATCAAGTTAATGGACATGATATTGAATGATGTATGCAGCTACGTCATGCGATATAGGACCACATTGAGGATGGTAGCATTCACCTTGACGGGAATAAACAAAATGCTAACAAATCAGTGGCAAAAGCTAATAGTGAACTACAAATATACACGAACCCGTTTCCATCACATTTTGCTAACATGATTGTAGATCCCACTGATTCTGTTACTCAGCTTGAGGCCTATGTTAACATGGTCACGATGACTTATGTCGCTCTACTTGTGCCTGGTTCACTAGACATTATGTTCACATCACAAGATTTTCCTTTGAACAATAAACCCTCGCCTCTCTACATTCCCACTCGCATTAATGGTAACATTGTGATAGGAGTCTTGGTAGACCCTGTGATCCATGTGAATGTTATTATAGAGGAGACATTAGTATTAAATTCATTACAAAATGAAAAATATGAAGAAACAAAATCTACCATCCATACACACGATGGTATGAGTCTTAAACCTTACAACTTGATATCCTTGTCCATCCTGGTTGGACCCAAAACTGTTGAAACAGTTTTCAATGCTATCCCAGAGTTGTATCTGTTCAGAGTGAAGCTAGGAATTCCTTGGTTGGCTTCCATGAATGGAATTTCCTCCATTATTCATAAGTGTCTAAAATTTTCCCATGAAGGTGTCATGCATGTAGTGTATGAAACCAGATATCAACCCTTGATGTCCCATGGTGGATACTCACTGGATCACTTTTGGCCTTTGCCAATTGGTCTGCTTCCTCCAAGAACAGACCTACTTTACAAGAATTATGTAAAGTATAAGACTAGCAACAAGGGACAACCGAAACTGACCCTTCCTACAACGCAATAGTCAGTCGCCTCCTCCTCCTTGAAGGAGAAGGAGAAGGCCGCACCGACTGCTCCCCCTTCTCTGAAGAAAGAGGAGAAGCCCATGCTAGCTCCCTCTCCTTCTCATAAAGGAATAGAGAAGATGACTTTTCTCTAGACTACCTTGTCATCTCCCCTTTCTTGGGAAGAGTACTAAATGAGTAGGCCTGGTGGCTATCCACTAAGTCCGATGATTCCTCCTTGGTGTAGGTTCAAGCTCAAGATCATAGATCTTCCTAATGAATACCCAAACTGTGGTACTATTTGTATGGTAGAAAGAAAGGTTCTCATAGGGAATTCAATCTGTGGCCTCCTATTGCTCCTACTCCCAAGGCAGCGAGCGAGAAGAGGCCTGTGACCGAGATCCTCAAACTGACTCCTCCTGCTGTCCCGCAATCTGTTTCTCCTACTCCCATTCAGGAATCTATTCCTCCACTAGAAATGGCCATAATGGATGTTCCTATGGTTGAGAAAGAGCCTTCTACTCCTTCACAGCCTCTAGCCTCTAGCTCCAAGAGCTAAATAAATTGCCTTGCATGCAAGTGCAAGTGACGGAAAAAGGCCCTCTTAGCTGAGCAGGCTGCCTCACAAAGCAATGAGGAAGAAATGACCACCCCTACTTTAGGGCCTCCAATTGTGTCACCTTCTTCTCTCCCTTCTACTTCTGTCTAATATTGTCTTATGTTATTTCCAGCTTCTGCTGTGAGTACAAATGCACCTAACCCCAAGGGGGTACAAGTGTTCATCACTCCTTTGATGGAGTTGCCTTTGTTGATGTCCGTTCTGGATATTTAGCCTTTTCCAAAACCCGTGGATCTGATTAATACCTTGATTGTATCTGTTGTGGTCCTTACCTCCTCTTCCTCCACACCTCTAGCTTTGTATGTGGGGAGTTAATCTCCTTCGATAGAGAAAGAGGTGGAGAGTGGTCCTTCTAGCTATGAAGGGTGAAAGAGGAGCCCACCTTCTTCATAAGGTGGTCATGTGCTAACTTGTTTTTTCTTGGTGATAGAACCAATCCTAGCTTTCCCTGAGTTCATCACCGCTCCCGAGTCACTCAGTGAGCCTAGTGGTGAATCTTAGGCTTATCCTGCCCCATCCACTAAAGTTAGACATAAAACTCCTATGTGGTGCATGTTTAACTCTATGGATGAAGTTCCAGCCTTGTTAGCGATCTTCACAAAATTGCTGACCTTGAATCCACAAGAGCTTAGTGGAGAGGACCTTGAGGGGCCCTTTTCCCTAGCCCTTGTTGCAAGAGGGCTAGACACTCCTCCTCTTAGCATCCCTCCATTGCAGGGTCATCCTCCTTCCCCCTATGATGATCTAGAGTGGGAAGTAGATGACCTCTTGGCTGATCAATGTTAGGAGGATGCCTCTTCTTAATCTTGTGTTTGTGTGTTTTGTGATGTGTTCCCCTGTGATCATGCTATGTGCTCCTAGATGACCCCCGTCACCTTTGTTGGTGCTTGGATACAGGCATGATTTTTGTGTCGTAAACTTTCTCCTATTTGTATCATCATTCTCCCATGTTTGTACTTGATTTTTGATACATTGGAAATGATGCAAAGTGTTGGGGGTATTTAGGCTTCCCTTCCATGTTGACACAAATTTTTATTTTTACTTTATCTTCTTGTGCATTCTTCACATGGCCTGATATAGTAGGGGGTTGATGACAATTCATTTATATACTATATATATATATATATGAGCAATTCTGACCTCAAAATATTTGGCTACCCGTGTGCCCTTTGGTTAGGTTTTATTTCATTTTGCTTCCTCTTTATCTTTCTCACTTCTTTGCTTGAGTTGTCCCTCCTATGTGCGACAAATTTTTTTCTTCAACATTTTGGTTTTTAGAAGATGCATTTGTGGCCAACGAATCTTTTCTTGAAAATCCTTGCAAACCTTTCTTCATAATTGTATTCTCAACTTAGAACCCTAATAGAATGTGTTTCCTTCATCATGGGTTTGTAAAGAAAGGACTTAAACTTTCCTTTGAAGTGGGAATAGCTTTAATCTTCCCCTCGCATGGGGGAATATTCTTCCTTTCAATTTCCTTGATGAAGTGAACATATTTCAAAAATGATTCATTGGTGAAGGATCAATTTGAGAGAAAGAACATCTACTTCTGAACTATGCGTCCCCTGAGTGGACCCTCTCTTCACGGTGGGTTCCTAAGGGATCCCTTTGAAAGTTTTCAAAATTGTCGACAGTCTATGGAACTATTTGCTCACTTGCCTACATGGTTGCTTTCTAACTCTACAAAGTCTGCTTTCCTTTGAGCTTCCTCCATTTAAGAGATCTTGGGGGTGACTCCCCTGCAGGACTAAGAGCCTGTAGGGCACTTTCTTGGGTTTCCTCCATGCGAGAGATCTTGGGGGTTACCTTCCCTATGGGACTAAGAGCCTATAGGGAACTTCCTTAAGTACTCTTCATGCTTGAGTTCATGGAGAATACCTTCCCTACAGAACTGAGAGATTTTAGGGCTCTTCCTTTGGGTCTCCTCCATGCTAGAGTTTTTGGGGGACACCTTCCTTACAGGACTAAGAACCTGTAAGGAACTTTATTTCTTCAACTTCATAGTTTCAAGTAGCTATGGAGTCCTTTACTTGCCTTGCACCTTCAAGAATGCCAGACTGAGCTCTGCTTCCTCGATGGTTCAAGTATACATTTCTAACCTTACACTCTCTTTGATTTACTTTACTGAGCACTCATCAGTATTCGTGCTCATTAAAGTGGGGGAAAAATGTTTAGGAGTGAATTTTCACTCTATGTGTAAATTCCCCTTTTTTCCTTCTCCACTTTAGAAAACAAAGTTCAAAGGCTTAATTCCACCTAATCCTATTGCTTACATCCCCCTTGGTGCCTATTTTGAGTGTCAGTGGAGGCATTTCTATCAGGGACACCCGCACTATGCGCAGATGTCCATGTGACACAATTACGTCCTTGGTGGACTCTTGCAGTTGAACCTATAGAGGTGTTACACTTCTCATTCGGAGTCAAGTTGTAAGACCTCCTTCAACTGACTGGCCGGAATATGGCCATTTCTTTCAATCCTTCTTCAAATTCATCCCTTCAACATGCATTCTAGCTTCTTCAAAACCTCAAGCACTCATTATATCATTTCACAAGCTCACTTTCACTCACTCCAAGCATGCAAGATCTTCATTGCAACAAACACAACACTCGATCTTTGGTAGAAAAAGTTGGGAACAAAACACCATTGTAGCAGAGGCTTGAAGCAGCCTTTAGTGCTCTTGGTGGAGGTGGTAAGCTTCCCTTTCTTTCCTTCTATCACTTGGTTGAGTTAGCACTTTACTATTTTGTAGTGCTTTTGTGCTTTTCACTATATTACTTTCTTTATCTCATTCCTTTGGCTGTCTATGGAGGTGGAAACACCTAAACATGGGTCTGACTGAGGCAGGCCCCTATACAACCTGTTGGAATTAAAATGACACTAAGAAGGGAAGGGTGAATAAGTGTTATAACAAATTGACCAATTTTCATAAATTCAAAAACTATAGCACAAATCAGATCTCAATATACTCTGATTAATGCATTCATGAGTTGAATGTAATCATTTATAAACAAAATTGAGAAAATTAATAACCAAATAGTGAACTAAAATAATCAATAACACAGTAAAGCAAAGGGAACTCAGAAGAACAAGAAGACTCCAGATTTTACAGAGTGGAAAACCCTCCTGGGGTATAAAAACCACTCCCTAAATGCCTTCCAGGCTTAATCTTTAAACAAAAGTTCACAATGCCTTATAGGCTAATTTTTGAGCACCCACTCAAGGAGCACTAGCCCCTCATTTTGAGACACCCATCTCAAGGAGTACCAACCCCTCAAATTATGTTTTGAACAATAATAGTGACTCAGACAATTTCTCTGTTTTTAGTTAAGCACATATCTTTCTGCAGAGTTCATTCATACATTTCCGTACAGACAAGGAATGATACTCTCAGAATTACAAAATCAACAACCCTTACAGTTTTCAACATAGGTATTTAATTACATTTCAAGTATGTTGGTTGTGAAGAAATATTCAAAACATTTTTCACCAGATCTTCAGATTCTCTTGTTGATTTTTGAATATAAAGCTGAATACTGACAGTCTGTCGATGATGATTAAAAATCAATAGTAATGCTTATCCAAAGAGCTGCAAATCATCCATTAAAACAAAAATGCAACTGCTCAAAGAGGAAACTCAATGAATATGCTTCCATGTAATGGTTCTGAGATTTGATTCAATCAATGATGTCAGTCTGCAACTATATTTTGAAGTTTCCATAAATGGCCATAGACTTTGAGATTTCGTTAAACATTCGCTGAGACACAAGAGACTTTCTCACTGAGACGCCCTTCTATTTCATTCACTGTCACTGTAGCATTTTCTTTATTTTCTTTCACCGTGAGCCATCAGAGTTGGGAAGAACACATAATGAAAACATCATGTCTCATTGATAGGCTTCCTTAAAGTATTATTCATTCGCTGAGACATTAGCAAGTCTTTCACCAAGATCTCCTTTAGTTTCATTCACTATCATTGTGACCAAACAATATCGGTGAGACCTCTTGTAGACTTCATAATTTTTTTCTGAGAGTCACTTTTCACCCCGTGTCACTGAGACAATACGAAGTCGGGGAGATGCTATATAGACCGCCCCTTGTTTTGCCGAAACATCCCGAGCTCACCCGAGGTCGCCAAGCCAGTATCAATCTCACACTGATGAGCCTTTGATAGAAACCCCTTGTGTGATGTCGCTGTAACATAATGGTTCTCTCTCCGATGCACACTTCTATCTTATGAGAGTCGCTATAACATACGAATCTCTTGCCAAAAGCCCCTCAAGACTTAGTCACCAAGACTTAACGGGTTTGCTATGACATTACATCGAAACATATGAGTCTTACCGAAATGTATTTGTTCATCAGCGGTCGGTAAGACAATGCATAGTCGGGAAGACGCTATAGAGATTGCCCCATGTTTCACCAAAATTCCACATGATACACATTGGTCACCGTGACACATGGTTTTTCTTGCTGATGAGACCAATTGTACAATACATGGCGCTGTAACTTCAAACCATCGGGGAGACATCTTGTAGATCATTTCAGTCATACCGAAACACTCACACTTGTTTGTCGAGACTTCCAGAATGTCCTACCAAAAGCAATTGTCCAACAGTGGTCAGTGTGACGCTATGTCTTCGGAGAGACTACATACCAAAAACAACACTCTTGCCGATAGAATTCCACATGCATTAGTCGGTGAGACCAAGTGAAATCGCCAAGACCTCAGCCCAATACTGCTCAGTTTGGCCGAATTTATCAAAGAGTTGTTCTGTGAGACTCCTCTCGAAAAAATAGATAAAAAATTTTGAGCACAAGTTAGTAAGACAAGAAAGACTCGCTATGGCATTACCCCAAGGACGATTTCCTTTGCTGATATGCTCATTCTGAAGCGGGTCGGGGAGACATAATAAAATCGCTAAGATCTCATCCCGATGGCCAAACTCATGCCGATAAATATTTTTCTTCTATCACCAAGACCACAAACAATGTCACGCCAAAAGCTACTAGAATGTTAAATTCAATCGACATAACATTAGAAATGTCTTGCCGATAGGCAACTCAGACATTTCAAAGTGGATCAGGGAGACCCTGCCATACTCATGCCGATATGTGTAAGCCTGAAAGAGAAACATCCAAAACCTGTGATGTGCAAGGAGAACCATCCTGAGACAGATTATCAATGAGAACAAACTGACAGAGATTTTGTCATCAAGGACAAACTGTAAACACAACTGAGATTCAACAAACTCCCCCTTTGTCCTTGATGGAAAAACACCAAAGACTCTCCCCCTTTTTGCCTCAAGGCAAAGAAAAGATGAACACAACTGAGAAGCCAATCAAAACACCATGAGAAACAACTACAAAAAAAATAACAAAGTGCAACAACCAAGATTATAGGAGAGTTGTAAGTGAATCAAAACATATATCATGCTCCCCCTAAACCAATGTATGGAAAATCAGAGAAGTAAAGATTGAGAGATAACTCCCAATCGAAGTCTCAACCTTTCAAATAACTCTTTAGCTAAGGGCTTAGTAAAAATATCAGCCACCTGATCTTGAGAGCCAACAAACTGTAAGAAAACTTCATTAGCCAAAACCTTTTCTCGAAGAAAGTGAAACTTGATAGCAATATGTTTCGTGCGAGAGTGCAAGACAAGATTTTTGGAGATACTTATCACACTTGTGTTATCACAGAGAATAGAAACAGGTTTAGGAATTCCAATACCCATATCAAATAGAGTTTGACTCATCCAAAGAACTTGAGTACAACATGAAGTGGCAGCAATGTATTATGAGAGAAACGGATTCTTGTTTCTTGCTATGCCAAGCCACTAAATGATCACCAAGAAAGAATGCAACACCACTAGTGCTTTTCCTTTCATCCAAACAGCCAGCCCAGTCAACATTAGTATATGCAATCAATGAAAAATCAGTGCTTCTAAGATACCAAAGGCCATAATTAAGAGTGCCCTGAATATATTTAAAAATCCTTTTAACAATAGTGACATGGGATTCTTTAGGTGATGCCTGAAACTATGCAATAGTGCAAACTGCCTGCATAATATCAGGTCTAGAGGCAGTTAAATATGATAGACTGCTAATCATTGATCTATATTCAGTTTGATTTGTATCAAGGGAATCATCAACCTTAGTTTGCATCCAGTAATCATTGGAGTGGTAACTGGATGGCATTCATCCATCTGAAATTTCTTAAGCATCTCTCTAGCATACTTGGTTTGATAAAGAAATATTCCATTTTCACATTGAGAGATTTGAAGATGCAAGAAGAAATTTAATTCTCCTAATAATGACATTTCAAATTCAGATTCCATTAGTTGAGAGAATTTTTTACTTAATGTAACATTGTTGCAGCCAAAGATAGTGTCATCAACATAAATTTCAATAACTAGAATATCAGAACCTTCAATTTGAACATAAAGATTGCTATCTACACCTCCTCTAACAAAACCATTTGAAAGCAAATGATTGTCAAGCCTAGAGTACCAACCTCTAGGTGCTTGTTTTAAGCCATAAAGGGCCTTTTTCAATATGTAAACATGATCAGGCTTATTTTTGCACATAAATCCTTCAGGCTGTTCAACATAGACCTCTTCATCTAAATAGCCATTTAAAAAAGTAGTTTTGACATCCATTTGATAAACAGTAAAATCTTTATAAATAAAATAAGCCAAGAATATTCTGATAGATTCTAATCTAGCAACGGGTGCAAAGGTTTCACCAAAATCAATACCTTCTTGTTGAGCATAGCCTTTGCAGAAAAATATTGCTTTGTTGCGAATGACATTACCATTTTCATCAAGTTTGTTTCTATATATCCATTTGCCTCCAATGACATTCTTGTCATCTGGTCTTGGGACTAACTCCCAAGTCTAATTTTTCTCAATTCGATCAATTTCTTCCTGCATAGCATTATGCCAACATGAGTCTATGAGTGCTTCATTAAAAATTTTAGGCTCAAACTGAGTAACTAGACAGAAAGCTATTTGTGCCTTTTCATCAGATTTTGTAGCCTTTCTTTTGGTTTGAACTCCTGCATCTTTATCCCCAATAATCTGATCTTTGGGGTGATATTTAGTTAGAGCTTTTGATGCAACCTTTTCAGGACTTGCTGTTTCATTTCTAGGGCCTGCTGACTCAGTTCCTTCTGAAATTATTTCTAGTTCAAGTTCTTCTTCCTCATTATCCTGCAAAGATTCAACATACAAATGTGATCTCTCATCAAATTTTACTTAACAACTTCAACAATCTTGTTAAGACTTTTTTTAAGGAATTTATAAGCTTTGCTGTGAGTTAAGTATCCCAAAAAGATACCCTCATCACTCTTTGATTGAAAACTCCCAAGGTTATCATCATCCTTTTTGATAAAACACTTACTTCCAAAAAATTTAAAGTATTTGACAGAAGTAGTTCTTCCATACCACAGTTCATAAGGAGTGTGTTTAGATTTCACTCTAATCTGCACTCTATTCAAAATGTATATAGTTGTATGAACAACTTCTTTCCAGTACATATCAGGCAACTTATCTTCATCTAACATTGTTCCCAGCCATTTCTTTGCATACTTCTATTTTACGCTCAACTACCCTATTTTGTTGAGGTGTTTTTGTTGCGATACTATCTTTTTAATGTCGCATATTCACAAGAATCAATAAACTCTTTTTTGAGAAGTGAACTCACCTCCCTTTGTCTGATCGAAGGCATTTGAGTTTCAGATTAGATTCCTTTTCAACCATTTTACGAAAGATTTTGAACCTTTCAAAGGCTTCTGATTTTTGTTTAAGAAATGTGACCCAAACTATTCTAGTATAATCATCTACAAAAAGCATAAAGTATTTTTCACCATTAATAGACCTTGTTCTAGTTGGTCCACATAAATCAGTATGCACAAGCTGTAAAGGTTTTGAGGAAGAATGTTCTTTTGTCTTGAAGCTAATTTTAGTTTGTTTACCACTTAAACATTATTTGCACACAAAATTTTCTCTCTCGCTTGTTAAATATTGGTAAACCTCTAACATTCTGATTCTTACTTATTCCAACCAGATTTTCAAAGTTTATGTGTCCTAATCTTTTATGCCATAACCAACTTTCTTCAATTTGGCTCATTAAACACATACCTTGATTATTGTCATTGCTTGATGTGTTGAGAAGATTGTACACATTTCCTTTTGTCCTCCTTCCAGCTGCAATAGCCTTTCCTAGCTTGTTTTTAATCTCACATCCCTGCGAAGTGAAAAGAACATGATAACCACTATCACTGATTTGACTAACACTTAGAAGATTGTGCTTGAGACCTTCCACATAGTACACATTATAGATAGGAGTGTCTTCATTCAGCAGAAGTGAACCTCTACCTTTAATTTGAATACCAGATTTATCACCAAACTTAACATATCCACCTATATAATCTTCAAGATTTACAAATGTATCCTTATCGCCAGTCATATGGTTAGAACATCCACTGTCCAGGACCCATAAGTCCTTTTTCTTGGAATGAAAAGTTCTTTGAACCAACATAGTTTGCTCAATGTTGTTGACAGACTTAGGTTTCCAAACCTTTTTAAATTTCTGCTATTTAGATTGCAGATCAGTTATGCACTGTTTGACATAATGTCCCAAAGCATTTCATTTAAAACATCTGATTTGTCTAACAAAACCATAATGTTGCCTAAGACCAAACCTAGGATTCATAAGCCTGCAAGTGCTCACCTTATGGCCAAATTTGTTGTAGAAAAAACAATAACCATAGAAGAAAGGATTGACTCTGTATGAAGATCTATTACCTCTCAAAGATTGAACATGATCTTTACCAAATTTTGAGTGATTTGAACCTAAACCTTTGACTTCAGAAGAGGGGTTTTGTTTTGCATGGTCAATTGATAATTCACCCTTTTCAAAATCAACACTAGTTTTATCTTTGTACATCTTCTGCTTGCTGAGCATCTCATTTAGTTTTAGAGTGCTTTCATATCTTTCACTTTCCTTCCTAAGACAAATTGCTTCTTGTTCCAATTTTTGAATTTCTTGATCTTTGCAGCTTACAGTCTCTCGAAGACATTCTTCAACTCTTTTTGCTTCTTCAAGCTAAGTTTTCATAGAGATCATTTCTTGATCTGGTTTGTGTTCTTGAGCTAGGACTTGTTTTTTGAGTTTTTTGACCTCTTGTAAAGCACATTTCAGCTCACTTTCAAGATCTACTACACCTTCTTCAGTATCAAAGGTGTTAGAATCATTTTGCTGAGTAATTTCAGCCATGAACAGAGTTTCATCTCTTCAAATGATGAATCTTCAGACTAATTTCAGATTCATCCTTACCAAAACGTTTTCTTTTCTTGAAATTGAAGTTTCGCTTTAGGCTCTGATGGCCTCTTCATAGATTTTTCACTTGTCTCATTGTCACAGATTTGATCATCATAGGATACTTTGGGTGCTAAAGTGGCCTATTTTTCCACAGTTAAAAAATTTAAAGGGAAGTTTTCCCTTATATTTTCCTGATCCCTTTTTAAATCTTCTAACAAAATGGAATTCTTTAGAATCAAACAACTTAGATTCACTGACTTCAACTTTTGCTTTCGTTAAAGGGAAGCTTTCCTGCTGAATTGTTTTGCTAGTTCTCATTTCATGTAAGTAGTTACATCCCTTGTACAAGTTGTCTAAGGTGTTTATCAAAGTGTTTCTTTCTTCTAGGCTAAAACCTTTAGATTCAAATTAAGATGGTAAGGTTCTAACAACCTTTGTGACCACATCAAATTCATTAACCTCTTTGACCTAGACCTTTCTATTGAATTGACAACTTCATCTACTCTTAGGAAATATTCAGCCACATTTTCATCATCCTTCATTTTCAACTCCACAAACTGATGTTTGAGTGTAATGATTTTTGATAGTTTGACTTTCTCATTCCCTTGATATATAGTTTCAAGTTTTTCCCATATTCCATGAGCAGATTTGCAATGCATGAATTTAATGAACACATATTTAGTTAACCCACACAAGAGGGCATGCTTACCTCTGGCATTTATTTCATACTTCTTCTTTTCAACAGCATAAGTGGGAATAGTGGCTGGTACATTGTAATCTTCTAAAACAATGCACCAAACATCATCTAAAGAAACAAGAAAAGCTTCCATTCTGATTTTCTAGAACACATAATCAGTTCCATCAAATAATGGAGCTCTGGATACAGAGGCACCATCTTGAGAATGTGCCATTAAAAAAATACTCCAAGACCAAAATCAATCAAAGGTAATTAAACCTATCAGAGGACCCTAGGCTCTGATACCAATTGTTGGAGTTAAAATGACACCGAGAGGGGGGGTGAATAAGTGCTATAACAGATTTGACAAATTTTCATAAATTCAAAAAATATAGCATAGATTAGATCTCAATATACTCTGATTAATGCATTCATGATTTGAATGTAATCATTCATAAACAAAATTGAGAAAATTAATAACCAAACAGTGATCTGAAATAATCAACAACACAGTAAAGCAAAGGGAACTTAGAAGAACAAGAAGACTAGATTTTACCGAGTGGAAAACCCTCATGGGGTATAAAATCCACTCCCTAAATGCCTTCCAGGCTTAATCTTTAAACGAAAGTTCACAATGCCTTATAGGCTTATTTTTGAGCACCCACTCAAGGAGCACTAGCCCCTCATTTTGAGACACCCATCTCAAGGAGTACCAACCCCTCAAATTATGTTTTGAACAATAATAGTGACTCGGAGGATTTCTCTATTTTCAGTTAAGCACATATCTTTCTGCAGAGTTCATTCATACATTTCCATACAGACAAGGAATGATACTCTCAGAATTACAAAATCAACAACTCTTATAGTTTTCAACACAGGTATTTAATTACATTTCAAGTATGTCGGTTGTGAAGAAATATTCAAAACATTTTTCACCAGATCTTCAGATTCTCTTGCTAAGTTTTGAATATAAAGCTAAATACTGACAATCTGTCGATGATGATTAAAAATCAATAGTAATGCTTATCCAAAGAGTTGCAAATCATCCATTAAAATAAAAACACAACTGCTCAAAGAGGAAACTCAATGACTATGCTGCCATGTAACAGTTATGAGATTCGATTCAATCAATGATGTCAGCCTGCAACTGTATTTTGAAGTTTCCATAAATGGCCATAGAGTTTGAGATTTCATTAACCATTCACTAAGACACAAGATACTTTCTCACCGAGATGCCCTTCTATTTCATTCACTGTCATTGTAGCCTTTTATTTATTTTCTTTCACTGCGAGCCATCAGAGTTGGGAAGAACACATAATGAAAACATCATGTCTCATCGATAGGCTTCCTTAGAGTATTATTCATTCACTGAGACATCAACAAGTCTTTCACTGAGATCTCCTTTAGTTTCATTCACTATCGTTGTGACCAAATGATATCGGTGAGACCTCTTGTAGACTTCATAATGTTTTGCCGAGAGGCACTTTTCATCCCATGTCGCTGAGACAATACAAAGTCGGGGAGATGCTATATAGACTGCCCCTTGTTTTGCAGAGACATCCCGAGTTCACCCTAGATCGCCAAGACAGTATCAATCTCACACCGATGAGCCTTTGATAGAAACCCCTTGTGTGATGTAGCTATAACATAATGGTTCTCTCTCTGATGCACACTTTTATCTTATGAGAGTCGCTATAACATACCAATCTCTCGCTGAAAGCCCCTCAAGACTTAGTCGCCAAGACTTGATGGGTTTGCTATGACATTATATCGAAACATATGAGTCTTACCGAAATGTATTTTTTCATCAGCGGTCAGCAAGACAATGCATAGTCAGGAAGACGCTATAGAGATTGCCCCACGTTTCACCGAAATTCCACATTATATACATTGGTCACTGTGACACATGTTTTCTTACTAATGAGACCAACTGTACAATACATGTCAATATAACTTCAAACCATCAAGAAGACATCTTTTAGATCATTTCAGTCATATCGAAACACCTCGAATTCACACCTATTCACTAAGACTTCCAGAATGTCCTACCGAAAGCAATTGTCCAATGGCGGTCAGTGTGACACTATGTCTTCAGAGAGATTGCATACTGAAAACAACACTCCTACCAATAGAATTCCACATGCATTAGTTGGTGAAACCAAGTGAAATCGCCAAGACCTCAGCCTGATACCGCTCAGTTTGGCCAAAGTTCTCAAAGAGTTGTTCGGTGAGACTCCTCCTGAAAAAATAGATAAAACCTTTTGAGCACAATTCAATAAGACGAGAAAGACTCGCTATGACATTACCCCAAGGATGATTTACTTTGCTGATATGCTCATTCTGAAGCGGGTCGGGGAGACATAAGAAAATCACTAAGACCTCATCCTGACGGCCAAGCTCATGCCGATAAAGATTTTTCTTCTGTCACCAAGACCATGAACAATTTCACACCGAAAGCTGCCAGAATGTTAAATTCAATCGACATAACATCAGAAATGTATTGCTGATAGGCAACTTAGACATTTCAAAGTGGATCTGGGAGACCTTTCCATACTCATGCCGATATGTGTAAGCCCGAAAGAGAAATATCCGAAACATGTGATGTGCAAGGAGAACCATCTTGAGACAGGTTATCAATGAGAACAAACTGAAAGAGATTTTTTCATCAAGGAAAAATTGTAAACACAACTAAGATTCAACACATACTCCCATGAACTCCCGAACCATAGACTGTAGTTATTCACCCTCCAAGTTGTATCCTCAACCCTCATGCAATATTAAACAACAATAGACAAAGACAATGATCTCAGGGCTCTATTCATTACAGACAAATATCATTGTTCTAGTAGCTTATATGTGCAAGTATTTTTCTACATGAATTCCTTCATGCTTCAAACTGCCCTCAAAACAACTCTAACAATCTTCCATTCACTTTAAAGCAATAGATTGTTTTATACCTCATAGTATGATCACCATGCCATGATTGTTACTTAATCCACCTCCTCTAGAATGTAGGAATGCAATGGCAGGAGAAAAATATAGAACACAGACATAATACTATATATTGATTAAAAAAAACTATTACATAGATTTTTTCTAAATCTTCTAAGCTACTACTCATTCAAACAACTATCACTACATTCTCATGACATTGTTGGTATCAACATGTCACTTCCATTATTTATGCTTTATAGTTTTGTGGAGATGGACTCCATTTGGGAGTGCACACAAAATAAAACTCATACGATATATAAAGAATTAAGCATCACAGAAGGAAAAGCGACTGAATATAATATATTTTGAAACACCCACAAAATGTGTGAAATCTTGCATGAGTAAATATCAAATCAAATAAAATCTATGCCAAAATCTCTCTTCCATTTTAAAAGAAAAAAAAAATTCCCCTCTTTTCAACTTCTTTATAACATTCAATAATTTTCAAAATAAAAATGATCTGAAGCTTTTTTACCATTGATCTGCAACTACCTTTGAGCTACACCTAACCTTTGACCGATGTTCTTTGTCTTCCAACAAAATCTATGAACAAACCAAAATATTGACCCTTCTAATTAGCAGAGCATCCTCCAACCAGCGACTACTACCTTAAAACAAAAAACTAACAAGCAATGTCCCACATTTTTTCTTTGACCAAGGGCTACAGCCAAGTCTTCAAAAAAATTCACCCCTTTTTTTTCTATTTTCTTATCACCAGCATTTTCTCCTCATTCTCCTCATTCCCTTTAGCTAACAGCATTCCCTTTAGCTAAATAAATCAAAACATTTATTTAACTAAGTCTAAACCACTATAATTCATCTCCTTATGATTTATTTTAATCCATAAATCTAAGTCAAAAAGTCAAATAACCTAATCCTCACTTAAGTTAGTCAAATCATAATTAAGGTTAAATCTAATGTGCAAGTCCAATCCTCTAGCTTTTCCCACTTGGACAAATAAATGATTTTCATTAATTTATTAAATCTTCATTTTCCATCAACAAGGCATAAAAATGGAATATTCCTCCATTTCAAATCTCCCTCCAAGTGGGATGAGTCCTTCCAACAAGGCATTTATGTCACCTTACAAGTCCTTTTGCATTGATCTAAGTGGCCATTACTCTATTTGATTCTCCCTCCACCTTGTCATTTCAACAATTTCAAATTTCAAATATATGCATTTATGGGCACATTCATCAAAACATGCACATCCTTGGCCCATTCACATGGTGACAAGTGGCTTCTTTCTATTGGTTTAGTTTTTATCCTACATTCATCCCATTTGCTTCTTCTCAAATCAAACTCTTCTATAAATGGAGAGGCTATCCTTCATTTTATCATCCACAACTTCATGCAAAGTTACTCTCTTCACATTGAGAACTAGTTTTGTCCATTTTCATAGCATTGCATCTTCATCATTGGCTTGTCAAGGGTTGGGAAATGGCCACTTTTCATAGAAAAGTGGCACCAATCCACTATGGAATGGTATACTTCATGTTTTGATATGCTTTGATCATCTTTGTCATTTGTTTGCATTTTGAAGAATGATGTATTATTTCATAGGCATGTTGAATGCTTGCTTTGTTTTTAAAACACTAATCATGATAATGTCTTGTTTAGAGTTTTAGCCATTTGCAGATTTTCACATCCACATAATGACACTAGAAGGAGGGAATTATTTGAACTTTATGTGTTTTGTTGTAGGAAATAGATTTGATTCAATTTATTCATTTCTTTGTACTATCCGGGATTTATATATGCATTACTAGTGTTTGATATTTGTGATCAATTACTTTAAATGTGTGTTGCTCATCTTATTCTTCTGCATTTCTAGTACATTTTTAGAGGCATTAAAGGCATACCACTCACTCAATTCAAAAAATTCAAACATTCCTTTTAGGCCATTCTAGAAAAAGAAAACTCTACATTTTCCAATCCTAGGTTTGTGCATTTATCTCACATGTGAATATTGCTTATGAAAGCTCACAGATGTTTCTTGAGGTACATGTATTATGGGATGTGCATTTCTAGTCTACTAGATTTAGTTGTTTTGAACTTTTTTTTTGGTCTTCTTTGAATGCTTACAATCACACTTGAGGTATGTCATATCTCTTCTAAAAATTAGGATGCCGCATTTTGGGCATTTCCAGTCTCTTGGATTTGATTCTTTTGCAATTTCTGTATGGTCCTCCTTTGGATGATTGCAATCACACTTAATGCATTTTTAATCTAGCAGAATCTAGCACATTCTATTTCATTTCACAACTCACAGTTCAAAATCTGCCAAGGGAAGAACAATCTAGAGTTCCTTTATTGTAAAAACTCACAAGTTATTTCCAACTATGCTACAAAGCATTGTCAGAGAAAGTTGGCTATTAGAATTTTCTAGAAGCTTAACTACTTTGACAATGAAAGGTAAACTATTGATCATGACAATTGATAAATTGCATCATTGATGTCGCTTGAATATATTAGTTAGGTTGATTGACAAGGTAAAATTGTCAAGAAAAGACTAGCCATCAATCTTAAGAGTAAGGATGATGTGCATGATGGAGTAGCTAAGTGATAAAATAACATGTACTAAATTTCAATGCACTGGAAATATTTTAAGGATTTAAGCTGATGAAGGTAACGCGCTAGTTGGTGAGTACCTCTTTATTTCCTTTATCAATGAGGAGACTGTGAAAAGAAACAAAGATCAAGTGAGGATTCATTGTGTGGATGTGAAAATCTTCAAATGGTTAGTATTTTAAAACCAAGCTAATAATCAACATCCCTATGAAATAATGAAACATGTTAGATATGCTAAATACGATATTAAAACATCAAGAAAAACTAAATGAGCATACAAACAACATGAATCAACTTTATCTCATAGTGGATTGGTGCTATTGTAGAAAATAGCCCTTTCCCAATCCTTGCTTAAGTTTGATGATGAAATTGATATGAATATGATATGAAGATGGTGTGGAAAAAATCAATTCTCAAATGAAGAGAGTGACCTTGCATGATGATTGTAGATGAAATGCTAAGATTGTAGAGTTGTGGAGGATTTGATCAAGGATGAAGCCTCTATTTTTAGATTCTCAAATGCTAAGAGTGCTCAATAGGGAGCAATGTGGGACTAAAAACCAGCCAATGAAAAGAGGCCACTTGTCAACTTGTGCGTGGTTGATGCATGTGCAAGATTTGGGAAATGTGCCCAAGAGGGGGAAATTCAAATTTGAATTTGTGAGTAAATGTTGAGTTTGACTTGTGAAAGGGGACATGTAAGAGCCATGTAAGAGCTCATAAATGCTTTGTTGGGTGTACATGTCCACTTGTCTTTGAATTCAAATTCTAGGGAATATTCCTAAAAGATGCCATGTTGAGGGAAAATGCTGATTTTAATAAACCAATAAATTGATTTATTGGTGCAAGTGGGATTATCTAGAGGATGTGATGGGTAGTTAGGTTAGGATAATTGGGATTAGATTAGCTTAATGATGATTAGGTGAGTTTGACCAATTTGACTCAAATATTTTTATATATTTAAATAAAAAAGGGATGAGAAATGACTTTTGAGATTTTAATTAAATAAAGTTTGATTTATTTAATTAAAGGATGATGTGAGCCTTTGATTTATTTAAATGAATAACCTTAGGACTAAAGACTTGATTTACTTGGTGAATGGATTTGTTGTGTTTGATTTATTTAATGAGTGGATGAATGTGAATTGGGTGCATGATGTTAATTTTAGGTGTCTACATTTTTCCCCTCTTTGAAGCAATTTACTTGTTGCATTGGTTCAAAGAATAAACTTGTCGCGATCAAAATTGAAATTTTTTCTAATATTTTGGATGCCCCAGCTGAAAGAACTACACTGGTACATTGCCCCCTCGAGAGATCGAGTGAAAAGATTCAATTTGAAGGTCGATCTTGCGATAAAGAGGTTCAAAAAGGTTGGTTATGGATGATGATGCACATGAGATGTTTTTAAGATGCTTAGAATAACACATCTATATTATCCTAAAAAACTTAAATGATGATATGATGTTTCCTATTATGTATGATATGAATGATATGTCGGTTGCTGATGGTTTGTGGATGCAAGATGTATGTATGATGGATGCATTGGTGATGATGATGTTAGTGCTGAAATGAGATGATGACAAGAGGATCCCACAAGTCCATGATCTGACGAGACTTTATTAGAGATGATGATGATGATAAATGATGATGATTTTCTTATAAAGGATTGGGATTTTAAAAGGGCTACTTACCTTATGTTTGATTACACATGTAGGTATGATGCATCAAGGTATAAAGAACCAGGATGGCATTGTACCTAGTACGATGGACTTTGACTCGACAAATAGATAGGAATATTCTTGCTCACACCTGACATATGGAAACATTGCTAGGACGTACCTAACAAAGCAAGTATTCGCCAAGTTATTTTACAAGAACGTCCAACAAGCACAATAGACAAAAGATAATGATCGTTGCCCCGTTCCTATCTCTCTAAATCCTTCATTCGGATATCATCGAGAGGTCTTTGGAATGAGCGCAATAACATAAATAAAATGAAAAGATCAAGTATGCAAACAAGCCAATGTTCTTCATACCTTGAGCCAAAGGGATGTGATAGGATAAGGATCCAAGGTGATATCCAAAATGATGCCCATTTTAGGAATGATATATCCTAGGACATGCATTGTATAGGATGATGATGGTTTGATAATTTGATTGATAAGCTGTTGATATAAGCTTGATTGACATATTTGCGAATATCAAGAGTTTGATTTTGTTTTAATTGTTTGTTGATTCGATTTTGATTTTGCGATTGAAGCTTGATTTTCCTGATTTTTGTGATTGTTTCTATTTTTTTTCCAAAGGATGAAGGTGACGATCATTTTATTATGGATGATTGATTATTGTGGGTGAAAGTTGTAGACATGCAAAATTAGCATTATGCATTCGATCAGGTTCATTCATCAAGTAAACTAGGTTTCACATTAGGTCCATTCATCAATTAATCAAGCTCACCTTCATCCATTCATCAGGTAATCTCATTAATCTCCATATCCTAAGGTCATTAATTTAAAATTAAATAAACATTATCATTAACCTTTTAATCAAATAAATCAAAAATTCATCTAATTAAATCATAATGCATATTCCATCCTTTTTTGAACTAAATAAATCAAATATTTAAGTCATAAAAGTCAAAATCATCCTAATCATCATTAAGCTAATCTAATCCTAATTAGCCTAACCTAACCATCCATCACATCCTCTAGATACTCCCACTTGCACAAATAAATCAATTTATTGATTTATTAAATCCAACATTTTACATACACATGGCATCTTTGAGGAATATTCCCTCAAGTTTGAATTCAAAATCAAGTGGACATGTACATCCAACAAAGCAATTAATAAGCTCTTACATGTCCCCCACTCAGCATTAACTCTCAAATTCAAATTTGAAATTTCCCCCTCTTGGCCACATTTTCCAAATCTTGCACACTCCTCAACGACTCACAAGTTGACAAGTGGTCTCTTTTCATTGGCTTGTTTTTTATCCCACATTGCTCTCTCATAGGCATTCTTTCAACTTGAGAATCTATAAATGAGAGGCTTCATCCTTCAAATAGATTCTCCACAATCTTTGAATCTCATCTACAATATCATGCAAGGTCACTCTCTTCAATGGAGAACTGATTTTTTCCACTTCATATCTTAGCATTCCATATCATTCTTCATAGCATTTTCACCATGGAGCTTAAGCAAGGATTGGGAAAGAGCTATTTTCCACAATAGCACCAATCCACTATGAGATAAGTGTGCATTATGTATTTTTCATGCTTTCGATTTAGTTTGTTTTGTTATCATGTTAGGAAGCATTTTGCATTATTTCATAGGAGTATTTTGATGAATTTGTAAGTCACTAACCCATGCTTGAGGTTTAGTGTTTGCAGATTTTAATAGGTGCTCACATCTGGCACTAGAAGGAGGGATGAATGTATAATATGTTTTCTTTTCTTTCACTTAATTGGAATTTTTTAGGATTACTACATCTTGTTGTAGATATAATGCTATTGTTGCAAATTTATTATAATAGTTGGAATATCTTCTTTCTTCATCTAATGCTTCTGCATATCCAAATCACAATGTTTTGCTAATAGTTTAGTCTTCAATCTACACAAAAATGCAGTCAATATACCCTCACGCTATAATCAGTTTTGTTTCTTTGAACGAAGTCTCAATAAGTACCTAATTAGATACGATGGGTGCAATGAATCTAGCACGTTATTAGAATGCCTTTTGTTAATTGTTGGACTCCCACAAATTCACTGTCTGTTACATATTGATTAATTATTACTGGCAAATGTTTGCTATCTTTTGGATTGGTGTGCGTGGCTGGTCTTTTGCTTGTATCCCACACTCTACAATGATGTTAGACTTTTGTTTATAGTTCATGCTTTGTTGCTAGTCATTTGTTGGTCCTTGGCATGCATGGTTTTCTTTTGATTGGCTGCTCTGCGTATTGGAAAAAGTTATCTGAGTGCTTAGGAGATTCCTCGGTTGCTAATAAGTTTGTTATTTTTCTTCATACGACTCTAGGAATGTGACCTTCATACTATAAGTCAACACTCTAAGATTCCAATGTTTCAATTATTTGGCAGACGGCTCTAGGTATGACTCCAGCATCACTATGGAGATCTCCATTCTCTGTCTTCCTTCCTGCTCCCTCCATGGATAGCATTGGTGTTGGGCGTAGGATAGCATTGGCTTGTGGGTATCAGACAAATTAGTTTTAAAGAGCTGAGTAATCATTTTGCAAGTGTTTCCAGAGAGCTGAGGTTTATTTTAAAGAGGCTGGACGCAAGCTCCTTGACATTGAAACTCTTATTTGCTAGCTGCTATTATGTTAGTCCTTGCGTGAAGGTTTCTGAAGGGATTTTCTGATATTGAAGGGGGTCGACTGAAGTGTTGTAGCCTGGAAGTGGGTCTGATACAACTCAAATATTATAATGCACTTTTCTGATGTTGATGTCAGACCTGTGCATGGTGTTTCTCAGATTAGAGGTCTCCAATATGCACTTGTTCTTTGTTGAATGCTATGCAGATCCTGTAGCTCATTGATTTTCTTGTCATTGGAATCAAGTTCACATTCCATACAATCAATCTTTTCAGTCACAACCTTTTTTTTCTTTTTTCTTTTTTTAGCTTCTTCCTGAATAAAGCTTCTTCACCATCACTAGCTTCATTGTATCCACCACTCACTGGATTTTTTCTGACGTGGTTCTCCAGTGTTTTTTTTTTGCCCTTTAGTTCTTAAATATCATTGACCATTGTCTACAATATGGCGCTAAATATCTTTCACCACTATCTACAATATATCGCCTACTCCTAAATCCCGTTGACACCCAAAGTTCCTTTGATCTTGTAGAGATATGTTGCTGCCTCTGAGGCTATAATGAGAAATTTCCATAGGAGTACAAATAATCACCATATCTATGTTTCTTTGTGTGGCATAAGGGGTATACACTAGCGTGCCATACCAGTGCCATTATGACCATGTTCAAAGTCTTGATAACAATTTCCAATTTGATCTTCCTAGGGAGAAGAATCACCAAAATATCTTCCATATTCTCACTCCCACTATTTAACATTCTCTTTGACAACAACATCTTGAGGTGATGAAGAATAGGGAATTAGACTGGATCGAAGATTAGCACTCCACAATTGTGATAGAGGAAGGCCAAAGCCTCAGCTTCCACTTTGGTCATTATAAACTGGATCCATATTTTGAGTAGAATGTTGTGCTTTTGTTGGATGTCGTTTAATCTCCACACCCTTTCTAACCTAGTCAATGGTTCTTGAATCTAGCCCTTCTGTAAACATCATCTTTGATAGACACTATTCTCTGATTTAGCATGACGGAGTTAGGCCACATAAGCAATTGGAATGGAGAAAGCAATATATTTCATGTTGTGTGCATAAGAATGTTTAATGTGGTTTTTTTCTATGATAAGCATATCCTGTGCATTCAATGAGACGTATCTTTTTGAGCAATTATGCAATTATGCGCATTTAATGAGACCACTTTGCCTTGCCTGAGAATGAAAGTGAGTGACTAGAGGAAGCAATGCGCCTCCACAGTTGCTTCCAATTAAGAGAGCTTTCTTGCTTGACTATTGTGGTGCTTACTTTTGAAATCTGCAAAACTAAACTGTATACAAGGTTAGTAACTCACAAATTCCTCAAGAATGACCCTATGAAATACCTTGCAAATGCTTCAAAATGAAACAAAGGGTAAAAGAAAAATAAAAGCATCATGAAAAAACATAACAAGTTACCTATTCCATAGTGGATTGGTGTCACATGTGCTAGTGACCCTTTCCCAACCCTTGCTAAGAAGACAAAATGATGAAATGCAAATGGAGATGATGAGCAAGATGAGTTCTCAAATTAAGAGAGTAACCTTGCATAAAAGTTGTGGATCCATGAATGAGAATGAAGGCCTTCTTTTATAGATTTTCTTGATGAGAGATTGGCCAAGAGGGTGAATGTGGGACTAAAGATCCTCCAATGAGAATAGACCACTTGTCAAGTGGTGAATGGTCAATGGATGTGCAAGATTTGGGAAGAGTGCCCATGAGAGGGAGAATTTGAATTCAAATTTTGCAATAAATTTTGAGAGGGGGACAAGAAAAACAGCAATAAATGAAATGTTGGAGGGACAAATCAACTTGTCATGTTGAGGGAAAATGAGGGGTTTTCAATAAATCAATAAAATTGTTTTATTTGTGCAAGTGGCTAAATCTAGATAATGCAAGTGGGTGAGATTAGTATTTAATCATGGTTAGATTAAATAAATGATGATTATGTTAGTTTAATGATGATTAGGTGAGTTTGACTTTTAGGACTTTGATATTTGATTTATTTAAATCAGAAAATGATGGAATATGATTCAGGATTTGATTTAAATGGATGTTTGATTTATTAAAAGGCTGATGATAATGTTTGCTTGATTTTAAATGACCTTAGGAAATGGAGATTAATGAAATTACCTACTAAATGAATGAAGGTGAACCTAATGTGAAATCTAGTTCAGTTGATGAATGAACCAAATCAAATGCAGAATGTTAATTTTGCATGTCTACATTTTGCCCCTCTTTGAAGCAATGTACTTGTTGCATTGGTTCAAAGAATAACTTGCCGGGATCAAAATAAAAAAAAATCTGATTTTTTGGATGCCCCAGTGGAAAGAAGTACACTGGTACTTTTCCCCCTCAAGAGATCAAGCGAAAAGATTCGATTTGAGGGTCGATCTCACGATAAAGAGGTTCCAAATGGGTGGTTATGGACGACAATGCAAATGAGATGATTTCAAGATGCTTAGAATAACAAATCTATATTATCCTAAACAACTTAAATGATGATATGATATGAGATGGATGAGATTGATGATGTGATATGTTGTGATTATGCAATTGATGATTTATGAGATGCTTAGACTAACAGATCTATATTATGATCATGATATGCATGTGAGATGATATGTAGAATATTGATGATTTATGGATGCAAGATGAATGCATAATGGATGCATGATGGATGTATTGGTGATGATGATTAACTATTCATGCTCTGATGTTAGTGCAGAAAATGAAAAAATTAGATGATGACAAGAGGATCCAACAAACCAACATTATGAGAGATGATGGTGAGAAATGATGATGAGAAATGATGATGATAGATGGATGATTTGCTTATCAAGGAGTGGGATTTTAAAAGGGTCGCTTACTTTATTTTTGATAACACACCTAAGTATGATGCATCAAGGTATAAAGGACTAGGATGACATACTTAGTGTGATGGGCTTTGACTCAACAAATAGATAGGAGTATTCTTGTTCACACCTGACATATGGAAATTCTGCTAGGATGCACTTTAGAAGTCTCAAACATCTCAGACCAAAACATGGAAAGGTATAACCAATCAATGCAATAGTCAACAAGCTATCTGAAACATCCTCCATACATATCTAACAAAGCAAGTATTTGCCAAGTTATTTTACAAGAATGTCCAACAAGCATAGCAAACAAAAAGATAATGATCGTTGCCCCATTCCTATCTCTCTAAATCCTTCGTTCGGATATCATTGAGAGGTCCTTGGACTAAGTGCAACAAGATAAGTCAAAAGATAAAGATAAAGCACACAAACAAGTTGATGTTCTTCAATACTGCTAACCAAAAGGAAATGTGTTTTTTAAGGATAAGAACCAAAACTTATTGCCAGAAGATAATGCCCATTGTAGGAAGGATACATCCTAGGACATGTTAGTGGATGGCGGCACGCCATTTCGTTTATCCACAATGTTCTTTCTGATAAATAATGCCCCTTGTAGGAAGGATTCATCCTAGGACATGATGTTATCAGATGATTGATATGGGATTGTTTGGATGATGGACTATCGACACAAAGGCTTGACCAACTTGTTTACGTACTAACTTAGACTTGAGGCTTGATGCTTTTGAGATTTACTTTTAACCTGCCAGACTTGTTTCTAACTGTTTCACCAAAGGTTGAAGATGAAAATCACTTTATTATGAATGGTGTTTATTGCGGGTGCAAGCGAGATGAGGCGGATGGATTTTTTCAAATGTTTGGATGTTTTTGACATTTTGCAATGTTTTGAGGCTATTTTTGGTATTTTTGGAGGTTTTACAAATGTTTTGATTTTATGTTTTCCAATATTTTTGGGATTTTCTGAGATTTTGACCAAGATACTAACCTAAAGACCTATCCTAGGGGCCTCGGGGGTTGATCAACAGATGAGCCTTGCCTACCTTATACATGCAGAGACCACGTAGTGCGACTGACGACTTGACCGATTTATAGATGATGATATACATGATGAGATGTCAGTTTATTATGATGGACTCCTATAGGACTGACCTAATTGTCTTGGGGGTTGATCAAAGATCAACCTTGCCTATGTTCAAGCTCAGAGATGACGTAGTTCAACAAGATGACCTTGTTTTTGGTTTTTTGAATGACTTTTTGACCTGTTTTTGGATTTTGATATGTTTTGATGTTTTTGGATTTTTTTATTTTTCTGATGTTTTTGGATTTTCTAATGTTTTGATGTTTTTGGATTTTCTGATTTTAAGGACTTTAAGACCATACATGAATCCGATCCGATGAGAATGTGCCCCTAGCGTGATGCAATAGACTACTCCGATAAAGGCGGGACAAACGACCTTAGAGAATGGGCCGAATAGTACTAGGAGGGATCATGATACGAACATAGGACCAAGCTATGATGCAGATGCTAGTGGATGAGTAATGTATGTGGATATGGATGTGATGGATGGATGATGATGAGGATCACAGTGGATGGAAAGTGCTTATTTAGACAAGGTGCCCTGTTGCTAGGTTTTCACCAAGGTACTTGCCCAAAGTGCCACCGAAATGGTTTTCACTAGGGGCGATTTTTGATCCCCTTTTCTAATTTTTTTTGGATTTTTTGCTTTTTTTTATTCTTTTGTTGTCACCAAGATGCCTGTTTGCCAGGTTTTTGCCAAAGTAACCATTTTTTCAAGACTTTTTCTGATTTTTTGGATTTTTGGTTTTATACCTTGAAAGATTTAGGCATAGAACTTTTTGAGATGGAAGCTATTCATGGGTTCCTGCAGAGGTTCCCCTTTGCGTGTTGATAGCTGATATGCCCCTGATTTATAGCTTGCTATGATGATGAAAGGCCCTAACCAATTGGGTTCAAACTTGCCTTTGCTACTGGCATTTGGGACATTCTTCTGATTTCCTTTTAAGACTAGTTCTCTGACTTGGAAAGTCCTGATTCTAATCCTCTTGTTGTAGCTTCGGTTGAGTCTATTTTGATAGACTTGCAGATGATTCAAAGCATCTATGCGTCTCTCATCCAGTAACTCTAGCTCGTTTAATCTTGATAGTCCTCATCAGTGATGAGATTTTGCAATGATATTCTAAGGGATGGGAGCTCAATCTCAATTGGGAGTACAACCTCTGATCCATAGACCAAGGAGAAGGGGGTAGCACCAGTGGGTGTGCGGATGCTAGTTTGATAAGCCCAAAGAGTGGGATTAAGCTATAGATGCCAATCACAACCTGCGTCATTGACTATTTTCTTAAGGATTTTGATGATGGTTTTGTTCGTGGCTTCTACTTGGACATTGCCTTGGAGATAGTACGGGGTGGAGAAGTGATGCTAGATTTTGAATTTCTCACACAAGTCGTGAACCTCTTGGTTCTTGAAGGGTGTCCCATTATCTGAGATAATGGCTTGTGGGACATCATAACGACATATGAGATAGTTCAGGATGAATTTTGAGATCTGCTTTCTAGTGATATAGGTCATGCATATGGCTTCCACCCACTTTGTGAAGTACTCAGTTACAGTGATAATGAATTTATGGCCGTTGGATGAGGTGGGTGAGATTTTTCCAATGAGATCAAGTCCCCATTGCGAAAAAGGCCATGGTGTAACGATCAGATGACGCTCTTGAGCTGAAGCATGGATGAGGTCCCCATGCTGCTAACATTCTAAACATCTTTTAGCATGATCATGTGCTTCTCTTTCCATCATGGGCCAGTAATACCCCAGCCTTACCAGTTTCTTGGCAATGGTTATTTTGCTCGAGTGTGAGCCACATATACTATTATGAACCTCAGTTAGAGTAGTTAATGCATCCTCAGCATTTAGACATCACAGTAAAGTACCCTCTATGCTTCTACAGTATAAGGTATCACCTAGGATGACAAATCTGGATGCTTTTTTGATAAAGGTTCGTTTTAGGCTCAATGGTAGGTCAGCGGGTATGACTCCTATGCGAAGATATGTGTAGATGTCATGATACCAAGGATCACTAGGACCAACAATTTGACACACATATTCTGATTCTTGTACCTTGAATGTGGGAATGAGAAGCTGCTCGACCATAAATTTGTATTTCAACACGTTGTGAGGGATGTCTACTAGAGACCCAATTGTAGCCATGGCATCAACGACTTTGTTGTTGGTTCTTGGAATTTGCTCAAATGTTATGTCGATGAAGGATTCTTTTAGAGTCTCCACCAATTTTTTGTATGGGGTTAGCTTGTCATCCTTTGTCTGATATTCATTATTGACCTGATTTATGATCAACTGAGAGTCTCCATAGACCTTGAGAGCTATGATATTCCATTGCATTGCTATTCTGAGACCTATAGTCAAAGCCTCGTATTCTTCTATGTTGTTGGTGCAAGGAAATGCCAATTTGTATGATCTTGGTATGCAATCCCCTTGTGGAGTGATGAAAAAGACACCAGCTCCTGATCCATGTTGTGTGTATGAACCATCCAAGTATAGTTTCTAGTGGTCCACTATGTTGAGGTTAAAGATGGATTCATCTAGAAATTCAGATACAATAGGATTCTCTGCATAAATAGGTGCCTCTACTAGTTGATCTGCAATAACCCATCCCTTGATTTATTTCCTCTCTACATACTTGATGTCATACTCTGACAGTATCATTACCCATTATGCCATTCTGCCCGTGAGAATTTCCTTGGATAAGAGATACTTGAGGGGATCAATTTTCGTGACGAGCTTTATCTTGTGTGCCAGCATATAATGTCTGAATTTTTGGGATGCAAACACTACTGTGAGGCAAGCTTTCTCAATGAATGAGTAATTTAGCTCCTGACCAACCATTGTCTTGCTAATATAGTAGATAGCCCTCTCCATTCCATTTTCATCATGCTGAACCAAGAGAGCTCCTAGGGCTGCTGCTATTGCTGACAAATATAAGATCAATGGCTTTCTCAGGATAGGTGGCATTAACACTGGAGGTGTCAGTAGATATTCCTTTATTTTGTTGAATGCCTCTTCACATTTTGTATCCCATTTGTATGATACCCCCTTGTGGAGAAGGTGTGAATATGGGTTCTGCTTGTCTGTCAGTTGTGCTATGAACCGTCAGATGGATTGAAGTCTACCCTAGAGGCCTCTCAGTTGTTTTAAGTTCCTTGGTGCTTCCATCTCAAGGATTTCTTTGAATTTTTTTGGATCCACCTCGATACCCCTCATGGAGACTATGTATCCTAGTAGTTTACCTGATTGTACACGGAAGACGCACTTCTTGGGATTTAGTCTGACTTTGTATTCCTCCAATCTATCAAAGATAGCACTTAAGGTTTCTATATGATCTTTTCTTTTCCTTGATTTGGCTAGGATGTCATCGACATAGTCTTCAACTGTCTTGTGAATCATGTCATGGAAGATCAATGTCATGGCTTGTTGATATGTTGCTCCTGCATTCTTTAGGCTGAATGGCATCATGTTCCAGCAATAGGTCCCCCACAGACAAGTAAAAGTTGTCTTGGGTTGGTCTTCTTTTTCTATCATAATCTGGTTCTATCCTAAAAATCTATCCATTAGTGATAGCATCTCATGCCCTGTTGTCATGTCCACTATCATATCGATATTGGGAAGTGGAAAGTCATCCTCGGGACATGCTTTGTTCAAATCTCTAAATCTGTACAGATTCAGATAGCTCCATCAGATTTTGAAACAGGTACCAAGTTCGATACCCATTCTAGATAATCAATTGGTCAGATGAATCCAGCATCTAATAGATTTTTGAGCTCCATTTTGACTAACAAAGCGATTTGAGGATGCATTTTGCGAAGCTTCTGTCTAACAGGTTTTGCATCTGGATACACTGCTAGGTGGTGGACCATAGTATTTGGATCAAGTCCTGGCATATCAGCATAACTCCATGTGAAGTTTATTTGTCTTTCCTTTAGGAATGCTGCTAGGAGTTCTTGCTCTTCTGATAATAGTGATTCTGCATAGAATGTGATATGCGAGGTCTCCTCTATTCCTAGGTTGACCGGATTGCACTTTTTGGCCAATACTGCTGACTTCTCTAGATGAATAGCTCTTAAGGGAAGATTGAATCCTTCATCCTCAGGTGCCTCAGAGAGGTTTTCACCATTGGATACATCCTTTCTTTTTACTATTTTCTTCTTAAAGAGTGCCACTGTGTGCTTTTCACTCAAGGACTTGGATGTGATTCGTAGTTTCTCACTTTTGCAACTAAAGGATTCAATCGTTTCCCCGTAATAGGAATGCGTGTCCAACTCCATTATGAATCTTGCCTTGTGATCTCCATCTGGAATGTTATCCCTCAACCCCATGAATTCTGAGAACGCTTCATCATTTTCGAATGTATTAAGAACTGGTGGTCCTCGTTGGTCATAGTCAATCAGTTGGGGGTAGACTAAGCATATCTCATGATTTTGACTATCTGGTTCAAAGGATATGGTACTAGTCATACATAAGGTGGTATCTTCGAATAACCTAGGTAGGTTGGATAAGGTATGTTCATCATCGCTACTAATGTAGGGCTCAGTTATAAAATTATGTGCATCTCTACCTGTGACTATTGGTGAGTGTAGTTGTACTATTACTGGCTAAGGAGAGACATTAGCGGCTCTAACCGAAGGACTTCGGCCATGTATGGTTATTCTTAGAGTGGCACATCCAAGACCAAGATTTGTTATGGGTCGTGTCTCCGGCATGATAGGTGTTATGAGCCCATTGTCATTTTGTCCTAGTCTTTGATTTCAGTCATAGCCCATCGCAAACATCATTTGTAGGCCCCTGCTTCTTTCATCCATTGGTAATTCAAGTGTCAGTCTTTCATCTCGATACAACATGTTTGATGGATCTACTTCAATTACCTCATGACCAAGGTCTCCCCATCTTGTGAATTTAGGATAATTTTGAGGATAAGTTTGTGATGTGGGAGCTTGATTTTCTTGTGGGTGTCCTCATGATCTTGGAGATTGTGGTAACTCTCCTATCACAAAAGCACTGTTAGGGAGCCTATAACTTCCACAACCGTCCTCCTGGATGATAAGCTTGATATCGATATGGTGGGAATGGCGGGTGTCTCTATTGCAGAAATGGACATGAGAGTGGCAGGATCGATGTATGATGTGGATGGGCCCTCATCATTTTTTGGCACTTGGGGGATTTTGTAATATTTGGCTTCAAGGTTCTTGCAGTATGAAAATGGCTCAGGATCCCCATGGATGGTAACCTCTTGTCCATTATGTGTGAATTTCACACATTGGTGGAAGGTTGATGCTATGGCTTTCATCACATGAATCCATGGGCATCCTAGGAGGATATTGTATGGCAATTTGAGGTCCAAGACCTAACATGTGGTTTCCATGAGTGTTGGCCCTACTTGGATAGGGAGCTTAATTATTCCCTAAGACACTCTTTCTTGGTCATCATATGCTATGATTGTGATGCCCTTGCCTTTTTCGATGGAATCTTATGATATTTTCAACTGCTTGATGAGGCTAAGAGAACAAATGTTCAAACCTGCACCTCCATCCACCAAGACCCTTTTGATTTTCCTTTTGTTTACAATGACTTCCAAGTGAATTGCATGGTTGTAAGATGGTTGGGCAGGGAAATATTGGTCTGAAAATGTAAGGAGATTAGGTGTTATGATGTTTCTAACCATAGCTTGGAATTGTTCCACATCGAGGTCTGCGGGGATGGTAGATGAGGCTAATGCTTCCTCGAGGATCTTTCTATGCACTGATGAGATTTTTAACAACTCCATGATGGAGATGTGTGTTGGCATTCTTTTGAGTTGGTCTACCACATTGTAGCTATATGGAATAACTCTTGATGTAGGGACTCTATTTGGTTGGGATGATCCTACAATGGTGACTTTTCTGCCTCTTGTGGTGACTCCACAGTTTTCGGCATGAGCGCCCTTGATGGTGATGACCATGTAGTCTTCATTTAGGGAGGCAACGAATGTTTCGTATACATGATTTACACTGCCTTTTTCTTTGTCCTTGTTATTCCCTTTGTTGCCATGATTCAACATCAGATTCATGTAGATTTTAAGTTTCTGATTCCCAATAGGTGCTTCCACATTTATGATTCTTTTGTCGATGAGATATTGGATGATGTTCTTGAGTCTCATACAATTTTTTGTCATGTGGCCTTTGATTTTGTGGAACTCACATAGTTTATTTTCATTTTACCAAGGAGGTTTGACATCAGGTTCTTGATAATTCTCAAATGTAGGAGCTTGGATGAGTTTTTCGTCAATTATCCTTTTCATGATGTCCTCAAGTTGTTCCCCCAAAGTAATTTATTTTTGTTTGGCGTATGCTTTGCGTTGAGGTGGTCCTCTTTGGTCATTGAGGTTATTGATTGTGGGATTATTATTGGGTTGAGATGTTGTGTGATGAGTGTTTTGGTGTTGTGGTTGGATTTTTGGTGCAGGTGTATTTTGGCGTGGACCACTAATGACCACCTTGGCATCGACGATGCCATCATTAGTGATGTTTTTGTTTCTCGCCCATGTATGAGGTTTATCATTGTAATTTGATGGTGGGTGATTTTTTTGTTGTTCATGATATGGCGTTGATTCGACAGGTTGGGTTGCAAGGGCTCTTTCAATGCTAAGCACCTTGGAGATCAGTTGATCATAGGTGGTGATTCCCTAAACCTTGAGGTGAAATGACAGGTGGCTTTCAAGGTTGGAGATGATTGTGCAGACTTGTTTCTCTTCTGGCATGGTCCACTTGCTCCGATTGGCCTTAGATCACCATCATTGAAGAAATGAAGCAAAAGATTCATTTTTTCCTTGTTTTAGAGCGTATAGTTCTTCGAGACTAACATCCATTGTAATGTTACATGCGTAGTTTCTAATGAATTCATCTCTGATTTCCTGGAATGTTCTGATGCCTGAGGGTAAGTGAGAAAACTATTCTATAGCGTTTCCTACCAAGCTCGTAGGGAATAGCCGCATCAGATAAGTATCGTCATATGCAACCTCCATACAATGAACTTGGAATTCCTTGATGTGATCTTCAAGGTTTCCCGTCCTTCGATATTTTTCAAGTTTAGGGATCTCAAATCCCTTAGGGAATGGTTTCATGTCTAGGCTCCTATCAAATGGATAGGGACACAAGTTGCTCTACGTTTTGGTTGTTCAACCTGATTGAAGGTCGAGCACTTGTTGTGATAACAACCTGAGTTGTGTTGTTACATCGCTTTGCGGATCAGGGGGTGGGATGAATGTGTTTTGAGGTTTTGCAATTGTGGTTTGGATGGATGGATTGGTTGGTGCATTGTTTGATGGTATCAGTATGTTGTGGTAGGCGAAGTAGGCTTCTACTTGCTTTTGGATGAACAATGCTTGTTGTTGCTCTTGTTGTTGTTGTGCTAGGATTTGTGCTTGTTGTTGTGCTTGTTGTTGTTCCAACAACGCTTGTTGTTGTGCTTGCTGCTGCACTTGTTGTTTTTCTAACAATGCTTGTTGTTTTTCTTGTTCTTGTTCCCACAATGCTTGTTGTTGGGCTGCCAATTCTGCTACTCTTGGTATTGCTTTAGTGCTTGTTGATATGCTTGCATTTGTGCTACTTGTGCAAGAAGTTATCCTTGAGCTTGCGCTTGTTGTGCTTGAGCTTGCGCTGCTTGTTGTTGTAATAAAAGTTGTGCTTGAGTGACCCTTTGAGCTTGTAATGCTTGTGCGGCTTGGGTGGCTTGTTGTGCTTGTTGCGATTGTATTGCGGCTTGTGCAGCTTTGGCAGCTTGCGCAGCTTGAGCAACTTGTTTCCCAACTTTTTGTTTCTGCACTTGTTGGTATCCTCTTTGAAAAGTGGCTTGTAATGCTGCGTCGAATTGGTTTGATGTGGTGAATGTTGGTGGTGGTGGGTTTGGTATGGTGGTAGATGATGATGTTGTGTTGATATTTTGGGTGTTGGATAATGGTATTGATGTGATTGGTCCTTGTGAGACCATGCTTTGTGATGTTAAGGGTGTGTTTGATGGTGTTTCCATTGCTTGTGTATTTATTGTTTGTTGTTGCGATATCAACAATAATTTTGAGTGTTTGGTGTGATGCTTTGATTGATGGTTGGGATAGTAGTTTGATTGATACTTGGTAGGGGAGGCAACCCCAAACCAAGGAGTGATGTAGATGACAATGGTGATGGTGGGAGAGGTGAAAATGTAAGGGGGGTGAATCCTTGTGAGAGTGTTGTGGTGTTGAAAATGCCCCCTGGTCCGAACATGTCTCCCTCCTCTTGTGAATTTGTGAGGAGGGGAATTTGAGGTGCTCCATGAAAAGATGTTGATGATGGTTCATAATGTAAAGTAAGAGGAACATTTTTTTGTAATGGATTATGGGGTATGTTTTGTTCCAATGTGGTGTTTACATCCAAGCTTTGATTATTAACAAGGGGATGTGATTGAAGAGCATTGAGAAATGTGTTTCCCTTGTTAATGTTGGGTTGAGTTGGAACAAATGATGTTGTGATTTGTGGGATATTCTCCGTGATGTTTTGAGATAGGGGTGTAGATGAAATGGGGATGGTGGATGAGATTGGTGGAAAAGATGTCTCTACTATAGTGCTCACATCAAAATCCAAAGGCAACTTGGCCCCTTGTTTTGCTAGTTCAAGCATGTACAACAAAGGGTTAAGTCTCATCATGATGTTGATGATTCTATGGTTGTCCAGATTTTGGAGCATTTCAGCTATTTGTTTGTGAGACATTCCAAAGGTAAGATCATCCCCTTGGGTTTCCTCTTGTGGGTTTTGTGATGATGTTGGAAGCTTAATTGTGAGATTTCCATCCCCAATGTGATTCATTTAAGGAGTGGTTTTGCTAAGATCACTTGAAGCGGGTGTTTCTTTGTTGGCTTCCATACTCTTATTGTATTGAGATCTAGTTAGAACCATAAAACAGGGATCAATCTTTGAGAATATGGGATATGAATCTCTTGATTCTTTGGATTAATCTCTATTTTATGTCCCAAAGTGAGAGTTTTAGGATGCTTTTTGGAGATCAAAGGTGATGATATGATGATGAATGATATGAATGTTTTGGCTTTTGATAAATCTTGAATGAGACACTAGGCTTTAGGACTTGAATTTGATTGGATTTCGGATTTCGGATTTTGTCCTTGAGTTTGATTTTGATTTTGTTTTTTATTTTGAACAAAAAGACCCTAAGATGTTTGATAATGATCAAAAGGATATTTTTTCTCAAAGGATGATGATTTGGATATGTGTGAGGAGAAGGATGCATCTACCCACACCTACCTAAACAAGATGATTGTTTCACTAAGTATATGAATAAGGATTCATCTACATACACTAAGCTAGACAAGATGATTTTTGATAATTTTGACTAAGTATATGCAAAAGGATTCATCTCCACATGCTTAGCCAAAAGGTGATTTTGGTAATGTTTTCAAGGATATGGTCTCAATGTTTTTGGATGATTTTGATTTTTTTGCCACAAAGCCTAGTATAAAGGATGATTTCAAGATTTTCCAAAAGATGATTTTTGGGATGGATTGGATGTTTTGAAAGATGGATGAAAGAGGCTTGATTTTTTTTTATCCTTAGGTGAACCTAAAAAAGACACTTTGTTTTCCTAGACTTAGGTATTGAAGAGCATGCATATGCTTCCTAAATACCTTTGTAACCAAGAAATGATTTCATTTGAACATTCATTTTTGGATTTCCAATGGTTTTTGCTTTGGGATTTGTGAGTCTCCAATCACACATGAAAATTCATTTTGCTTAGATTTTCTTAATGACTTTATTTTACCAAAAACACTTTCTTTTATTAGATTTCAAACTGAATGTTCAATGTCTCAACTTCGTCTCATTTCACAAGGTATATTATGCGAAACTTTGATGAATTTAAGGCAAAGATTACCTATTGTTTAACTTTAGGGGGAAAATTGAGATGTAAATTCAAGTGCTTAGGAACCTCTAAGGATGTAATCCCAAGGGAAAGAAACAACACTGTTTTCAAACCAAGACAAGTACAAGGCTCCTAAAGGGTTTGAAATTTTGAAAATCATGTTGAATGTTTATTTTGCAAATGTTTTCGAATACAACACTGTGTTTTCAAACTAAGACAAGTACAAGCCCTATGGATGTGTAAGACAATATTTGTTGAATCCCCACTTGGACAAGTCTAGCTACGCTTATCTTTAGCGAATGGTTAGATGCTTGACCCCACTAGCTCCCCTCCACAACACTCACTTATACGGGGCAGCCAAGCATCAACACCCATGAAACTCCCATGGCATGTTTTCCATTTCTACTAAAGACTGTAAAAGTGTGGGGTGGCTTCAGAATGACCGTTCTTGCACTGACAAATAGATTAAGGATTTTGAAAAATTCTAGCACATGGGTTCTAGTAAGGACTTTTTATTCGTAGGAGTTGACCCAACATGGTAAGAGTCCCCTTTCGGGTCCATCTTGTCAGAGTCAACCGCGTGATATTGGCATTTCTTCCAATATCCACATTTATATCCCAGCTGGAAATACTCTTGGCTTTAGAGTGTTACCAGTTGAGTCATTCCCTTGGGTGAGTACTTTTTCTCCAAGGCAGGCCCTCTAGGATAAACAAAAGCAAGCAAAGTCAAAATCAGTAACTCAATCAATATTTGATGGCACAAAGAAAGAGAATATACGCGAAAATACCCCTACTCACACTCACACAAGATATTGTTCAATTTTAAGCCCAAATTTAAGTCTGGAGGTGATCACTTTATCTTACGGCCAAATCACCAAAAAGGCCTTTTGATTCTCAAGATCGCTTGGAAGTGCGAGAGAAGCACATACATCCTTTTCAATGACTTTAGTTTAAGTAACCACAAAACAAGGCAAACACACATTTATTTTATCCTTCCAAAGCAATTGTTTGATTTGTTTTAAGCACCAAATGAAATATGAAGATTGCTTGTTCAATTTTTAACCCAAAACGAAATCTAGTAAGTGTCTAAGCTTAAATTTTAACCTTTTGTGAATGGAAAAAAATCAAATTGTTCTTTTTAGACCCAAACAAAAATTAGTGTCCTAGGAATGAAAAGGTAACAATTTTGTGAAAAAGTGTTAAACAAACACTTAAAGTGTTTAAAAACACTTTGAGTTTTCAAAAAAAATCCTCCTTTCGTTTTCTTTTGCTAGCCTTCTCCTTGCTTTCCTTCGTTTGTACCTTTGTTGACTTTTTGCTTTCCTTTGTACCTATTAAACAAAAGGCAAGCATGTGAGGATCAACAATTCAATTTAATCCTTGATTTTAAGGGAACAATTTCAAATAATTGAGACTCAATTATTTTAGATAAACAACAAAGATCAATATAATCCAATATTAGATTTAATCATTGATAAAAGATTGACCTTAAATAATAAAGAAAAAGAATTCCTTATGTTTTAAAGAAAGCATTTCTCAAAACGAGATTTTGTATAAAAAGCTTCTTTAAAGATTAAATCAATGAGACTACCTCCACACATCCTTATTTCTATTAGAAAAAGCTAGATGTCAAGTTTAATTATCAAAGTTGCCAATATCAATTGTGGTAAAGCAACTTGGACATAAATTATTTCAAAATATCCAAATCATGGAAAAATACTCACATTTAGATGAATCAACTTTGAGCTCATCAACCGTATTTCATTCAATGTCTTAAATGTTCTCAAAAGACAATTTCAAATCATTAAAACAAGAGAAAAATAGATGCAGCCTCTATATCAAAGTAACTCAACCAGATGTTTTACCCCACAAATACTTTTAAACATTGAAGACAGATCATATAGACCTAGCAGCTGTCAACTTTTATTAAATCTGCATGAGAATATGCTATCATAAGTGACAAATCATAAATGTGTATCATACAACTATAAAAAATAAATGCATGTCAGATAATGCAGATCTTATTCTCCAAGTTTATGTCAAACAACTACTCCTCGTTTAATGATTGGTAGGTTCTCGCAGATTTTAGATTTCAGACTTTAGATCACAGCTACAACTCTCCATCACAAGTAGACATTACTACTGAAATTCACTTGTTAGATGAGATTCTACTGTCAAATCTAAGACACGCAAATCAGAATGGTTAGATGAGATTTTAATGCAAAATATAAGGTACACAAATTAGAATGTGGAAGTACATGCATGCCAAGTGAATTTATTGAAAAGGTGCTAAAGAGTCAGGCAACGCTTTGGGAAGTTTCTTCATTAAGTGCAACTGATAGTGTATACAAAACAACCAATAAAGGCCCTTAAAACTTTCTAGCAAAATGCCTCTGGCGAAATGAAATGTCAATTAGGTGAGCAAATGCAAGTTGTGGAAGCATAGACAAGACATGTGACCTATGTGACAGAATGCTTCAAATACATGCTCCCATGGCTGGGATAATTGCAATGTAAAATAAAATAAAATAAAATGGATTCGCTGAAGAGACTTTAGAAACTTTTAAGCAAATGCAACTATCAGGTGTGAAACCAAGCTCCACAGCCGTTCCAGCATCCTCCCTAGCTGCGTGTAGTATACCATCTCTCAGCCACTTATGTACAGTCAGAACACTGCCCGTACCTGAGCGCCACGCGGGAAGAGGATATGATCATCTCCTACAAGTGTAGAAATAGCCTTTTGTGAGTGACAATATTCAAGTAGAAAATGGATATGTTGAAAATTCTCTTGAAAATTTCAAGTAGATGTAGCTGGAAGGGCGCGACCTGCAGCATGAATGCCTCCTTTTAAATGTGATCTCACAGAAGGCCTTTTGAGCAAGGAATGGAACGCTGCCTACAACAAAGCCAAAATATGGATTGAAAGAGCCATTGCGCATGATGAAAAAGGTTGGTTTGATGTTAAAGTGAGATTCACTCCTAAAACTGAACACCACAGTGGCTGAAGATTCACAAAATAGACTGATTTAGAATCTTTAGAAACCTTAAGGAAAATGCACAGAACAGATGAACATGTTGAAACTTGAAACTTTAGCTCAATGTGGTCTGTGAACAAGGCATGCCCTGCATATAAGGGATTTGTTGAAATTCCACATAATCTTTCAAGTAAATGTAGTAGGCACAGGGTGTGCAAAAGAAATATCAGATTTCTCCCTTTGAATATGGTCTTACCTCTCACTAAGAAGCATTCACCATGCTATAGCCACTGCAGAGCATATGCGCATAGAATGAATTTGTTAAAGCTTTAGAATCTTCAAAATAAATGCAATGAAGTATGGTAAATGAGCTAAAGGCTCGCAGTTTGTAGCAAGGACATGTACACCTATTAAAGCACAGAGAAAGCTTAATGAAAAATCAAAGGAATGCCATAGATTGGAACGCCACCATGAACGCACAAACAAAGCACAAGTAGAAGCGCACGATATGTTGAAATCTATAAACTTTTCATTTATGTATATCAGTATGAAGTTAATTAAAAGAAAGCAAATGAAATGGAATTCCTTATGAAATAATCCCTTATGCTCTATGAAATCAATAAAAAAAACTAATTGCCCTCCTTCTAGTGCCAAATGTGGTGCATACTTTTGAAATCTACAAAACTAAACTGCATACAAAGTTAGTAACTCACAAATTCCTCAAGAATGACCCTATGAAATACCTTGCAAAACCTTCAAAATGCAACAGAGGGTAAAAGAAAAATAAAAGCATCATGAAAACACTTAACAAGTTACCTATTCCATAGTGGATTGGTGTCACATGTGCTAGTGAGCCTTTCCCAACCCTTGCTAAGAAGCCAAAATGATGAAATGCAAATGGAGATGATGAGAAAGATGAGTTCTCAAATTAGGAGAGTAACCTTGCATAAAAGTTGTGGATCCATGAATGAGAATGAAGGCCTTCTTTTATAGATTTTATTGATGAGAGATTGGCCAAGAGGGTGAATGTGGGACTAAAGATCCTCCAATGAATTTGGCCACTTGTCAAGTGGTGAATGGTCAATGGATGTGCAAGATTTGGGAAGAGTGCCCATGAGAGGGAGAATTTGAATTCAAAATTTTCAATAAATTTTGAGAGGGGGACAAGAAAAATAGCAATAAATGAAATGTTGGAGGGACAAATCAACTTGTCATGTTGAGGGAAAATGAGGGTTTTTTAATAAATCAATAAAATTGATTTATTTGAGCAAGTGGCTAAATCTAGATGATGCAAGTGGGTGAGATTAGTAATTAATCATGGTTAGATTAAATAAATGATGATTATGTTAGTTTAATGATGATTAGGTGAGTTTGACTTTTAGGACTTTGATATTTGATTTATTTAAATCAGAAAATTATGGAATATGATTCGGAATTTGATTTAAATGGATGTTTGATTTATTAAAAGGTTGATGATAATGTTTGCTTGATTTTAAATGACCTTAGGAAATGGAGATTAATGAAATTACCTACTAAATGAATGAAGGTGAACCTAATGTGAAATCTAGTTCAGTTGATGAATGAACCAGATCAAATGCAGAATGTTAATTTTGCATGTCTACAACTATAGGATTAGAAAAACTGGAACAACAGATAAAAGATAGCGAACCCAATCCATTTGAGGCATATCTTGTGAATTTTCCCAAGTACATAGGTTTCAGTATTTGCTTTTGATGTGATTTTTAAAATTTTTTACTACTCCCAACATGAAAAGTCTAAGTCTGATAGTAGGGTTACTATGCGTAGAGTCTAAATATGATCATTTGAATTGTCTGCGATAAATACATGCAATCCACTGCCATTGACTAAAAATCTAAAAATCTGTTGATTTTGAAGCACGAAGACAATAACTCAATCAGATGTGAACTTAATACTTCTGGTCTTTTCATCTGCCTAGGACACAGTACCTTGTAGCAATTGTCATCCATTAATTCTTTTCACTGTAGAGCCCATGACCAAGCGTTGTAGTGAAAAGGCTTCAAAAATCTTATTGTAATGATTTCATCAAAGCCTCAAACCCAGGATCTATGCCTTTGATTCCATCGATAGTCTTATCTCCCATTCTTTTCAAATCGAGCGTGATGACAATGAGTTGTTGAAAGTAAATGCACAACATTCTTTTGCATAGAGGTCAGATTACCTCAAGTAAGCCAAATATTGATTCTCAAAAGGCTTTACTTCTTGACCTACGCATTCTACATTCATACCATGTTATTATATTTAACAATGATATTACATTTGGCAGTGGTGCTATTACGTGCAGTGGTGATACTTACATCATAAGGTTTATGTTTGAGAGTAGTGTCAACTTGTTTAATAAAGGTATTAATGCATATAACAATTTAGATGGTGATTTGATGACATAACATGGCCTAGGAAAATTCCATAGATTGTGTTGGACAGATTGAGGGCTGCATTAAAACAAAAATTGGTGCAGGGATCTAATTCATAAATATTCATCATTTCATGGAGTCAAAAGGACTATGCAAGAGTCTTGACAATTGAGTTATTGAAAATTGCTTGGAGACGTTTATCATTTTTTATTGCTCACTATGCAAAATCAATGGTGGTCTTGTAATAAAATAGTATTATCAGCCTAATTTAGTGCAAAGGTTTTGAGCTAACATCATAGGATTTGAAGTTCTAGTTAAAGGTGTAGTCTATTGATTTAATCTTATTAGTGTCTCAATATATAGCTTATGGATCAATTTTTCATGCTTAATATGAATTGATGTATTAAACATAGTATCATGCTTATTTATCTTGATCATATGGGGTACGTTTAAACTCTTTGATGTATAACCATCATGTTTTTATAGGTACTTCTCACTGAGGTGGATAAATCACAAGTGAAATTGAGCTGGAAAATTGGGCATTAAAGACTTGAAATCAACAAAGAATTTTTTAATGCTTGAGGCTTCTGTTATATACTTTAATTTTTTGTTTTAAATCAACTCACCTCTTTTGGGATCTAAAAAGAATGTTTCAGTTTTTGCTACAAAATCTTAAAAAGAACTTTAGAAACTGACTAAACTTTACTTTTGGGCTAAAATTGAACAAATCAAATCTTCATCTTTCCTTTGGTGCTTAAAATGAATCAAATCATGGCTTTGAAACATAAAATGAATATGTGTCTTTATTGTTTTGTAATTATTTACACAAAGTAATATCATCAAAAGATGTATGCGCTTCTCTCGCGGCTCATAGTGATCTTGAGAATCAAAAGGTTTTTGGTGACATTAAGTTGCGTAAATAATTTCCCATACACACTTCGATTTGGGTTTAAAATTGAACATCTTGTGCAAGTGTGAGTAGAGCATCATCGCGTATATTCTCTTTCTTTGTGCCGTCAAAGATTGATCGAGTTACAAATTTTGTCTTTTCTTGCTTTTGTTTATCCTAGAGGGCCTACCTTGGGGAATAAGTACTTACCCAAGAGAACGACTCAACCGGTAACACTCTAAAGCCAAGAGTATTTCCAATCGGGATATAAATGTGGGTATTGGAGTAAACACTAGTATCACATGGCTGGCTCTGATGAGATGGATCCAAAAGGGGACTCTTGCCGTATGGGTCAATCTCCATGAATGGAAAGTCCAAAATAAAACCCTTTTTTATAGTGGCCTATTAACCCATTCACTGATTTTATCAAAGTGGTGCATTGGAACTCAGTTTCCAAGAAGTTACTTGCCATGTCCGATCTTGGTTAAAATATAGAGGTTAAGACTTTATTCTTAAATTAACTTTATATTTTTTCCTTGGTTGCATGTAAAATCATCTCTTCTACGAAGGGCATGAGGCAATCCCACCAAGAAAAATGTACCAATTGAGCTAGGACGTCATATTGCTCATGGTTTGAAAACATAGTGCTTTATTCGAAAACATTTGCAAACAAACATTCAACATGATCCTCAAAATTTCAAACCCTTTATGAGGAAAATACCATTGACCAAATTCTCATGTTATTTCTTTCCCTTGGGATTACATCCTTAGAGGTTTCTAAGCACTTGAATTTACATCCCAATTTTCCCACTAAAGTTAAACAATAGGTAACCCTTGCCTTAAATTCATCAAAGTTTTGCATAATATACTTTGTGAAATGAGACGAAGATAAGACATTGGACATTCAGTTTGAAATTTAATCAAGAGTGTGTTTGTGGTAAAAATAATCCATTAAGCAAAGATTAAATCAATTGGACCCCACATATGTGCTTGGCATCTTTTGGTCATATGGTTTTCATACAAACATTGATCTTTTGATTTTTAGTTACTCCTAGAGAAAGGCATGTTATTCACTATCTTGGTCTCGTAAACAAGTCCTTCCTTGGTTCATTTAGGATCAAATAAAACACTTCATCCAAATTCCAAACAATCCATCCCACCAAACAAAATTTAGAGCTTTGGAAACATCATTCTAGTCTTGGGTAAATCATCAAAATTAAAATCACCTTGTTTAGTTAGGTGTATGGGAATGCATCCTTTCTCAGACATTTAATTGAATTAGTAATCCTTTGAAAAAATTCATCCTAAGATCACATCTAACATCTTAGGGTTTACAAGTTCATTATCCAAATCAAACCAATCAAAATCAAACCCTAAGTCTAGCATTGGTCCAAAGTCCCTAAATGTTCAACACTCATATCATTTCCCCTTCATCTCATCATTGGTCCTAAGAACCTTATAGGTCACTTTTGCAACAAGGTCAAAACACAAGAGGAACATGGAATATAAAATTGGTCCATACATCATGAGTAATCCAAGTCAACCAAACTATCAAAGTCGTACAACACCGATTGATTATCACCACTTGCATTCATACATGGGATCATTATCCCCTACAAACCTTAATGGTACAACAAATGTGAGTATGCCTAGTCAAAAGTTTGAAACACCTTTCCTGATGGTATATTTAAATCCATGTACAAAACTACAAATCTATCCACCAAATAGTCAATGCATGAGCCTTCAAACGAACAACGTCATCCCACCAAATCCCTACATGCCAAATGAGAATATACCAAGTACAAGTTTTCCAAAAATGAATTTGGAAAAATTTGGGATAAATATGTTTGCAAATCATGCAAATTTTGTTCAAAGTCCTAAAACGATGATAACGACTCCATGCATTAGTCCAAGTCAAGGTAACACCATGCAAGATCAGAGTTACCTAAAACAAGGCAATGTGATTCCCAACATCAACAATGTTCAATTTCAACCCATAATGCCAAATTTGAACATCATCCCAAATCAAAACATTGTCCAAAATCAACCACAAGTATGCATCCCAAATCAGTTTGAACAAATTCCAAATCAACTATATCAAGGGAGTCAAGATCGAAATCAAGAGCAAATTTGGCAAGATCAAATTGCTGCACTTTCCAAAATAGTTGAGTCATTGTGCCAAGAGACATGCCCACCACCATTACCCATATCAACATCATTCCTTGGTTTAGGGCTTCCCCCTTTACCTAACACCAATCATTCCATCCAAATCAATCCACCTAACACCAATCAAGCCATCACATCAAATCCTTTGAACATACCATTGGCATCACACCAACAGATGGTATCTAATCAAAGGACAACATCAATCCTGATAAATCAAAATTCGGTCTCTCAAGGATCTATCACCTCGGTCATTCTGACCATCACTATTCCTTCAATCATTCCAACCACCACTCTCACACCCATCACATCTCAACCCCTCACTACCATGACCGCTCCAAGCATATCTCAACCACTTGTCACCACATCCAACACGATTCTAAATCCACCACCGAAACCAAACACAACAAGACAATATGACATTGCGCTAAAAGCTCATCACCATGCCTACCAAAAGGCCATCCAACAATATATAGCCACACAACAAGAAAGACAAGCTCAACAAGTGCAACAAGCCTCTCAAGCTGCCCAAGCCTCTCAAGCTACCCAACAAACACAAGCACAAACACAAAAAATGACAACTATTGAGAACAAGGATCAAGATCAATCCATCACTGAGCACCTTGAAGCTATGTCTACTTCATCCAATGATCAAATCAACATATGTCAAGAGTCACTTCTCAATCATGATCAAAATCCACCAACCAACCATGATCCAATTCAAGAAATGTCAACATCATTTGATCCTTTGGTTGAAGACATTGGAAATCCCTCCACCACAATTGTTTATAACAATGATCAAGATCTCTCCATCGATGAGCACCTTGAAGATGTTTCCACCCCATCCGATGATCAAATCACCATACATCAAGAACCACTCTTTAGTGAGCTATTTCAAGGAGTGTTAGAGTTATTTGATCCTATTGACATAATCCATGACCCATCAACCAATGATCATGTTGAAAATGTCTCTACATCACCTTATGAGTTAGAGGACATATCTCAAGAATTCATTCCAAAGCATGATCAAAATATTTCACTAAGGTCTAGCAATGGTCATTTCCAAGACATGTTGACCCCCTTTGACCTCATGGTTACAGATATTGAAGGAACCCTAAACTCGACACTTGAGGATATTGAACCACTTACCATGACTAACAACGACATCCAAGAACCCTTTGTAAGCAATTCATCCTTTGAAATTGACCCATGTCAAGAAATTGATCCAAAGTATGTCAAAAGCAACTCTGAAATCATGCAAGATCAAGAATTTGTATCTTCAAGATACTACAATAATCTAATGGAAACTCTCCTATCTATGCAAGATGATCATGTCCACATAGCACATACTCCTCCATCTACCCATGAGATGCTTTCTATGGATGGACATGTAGATGATCTTCAGCTCGAACAAGATTTTGTTACACAAAAAGAGCAGATTATTAACTCCTATAGTCAAACTGCGTTATCAACATCAAAATCAGATATATCTAGAATCCAGACTGAAGACATCATGTATGAAGACATCCAACATTATCCACTCAAGGAAGTTGGTCAAATAGAAAAAGATACTTCAGAGTCAGCAGAGCATCCAATCAAAATAACATCATATGTAGTGATCATTAATCAGAGAATGCACTCTAAACCCGGGAGCTCGTAGAACAAGTAGAATCAAAGCATGAAGGTACTACTTCTACCATACTAGGGGAAACTTCATCTCAAGAAAATGTCAACATAGGAAGCACGAAGAATCCTTATGATGAAACTGATGTCAATACTACAACCAGCCACGTCATGAATCTTCATCCACCCATCACCCCATCCATGAATTGGGACCAACTTCAAAAGAAATATTTGAATCAAAACACAATGAACATTACCAAATCAAGAGAAGCTAAGAAGCATAATGGGAAAATCAAATACATATGGATACCAAAGCATACAAAGAAATATTATCCCTATCAAACTCCATTACTCAAAGAAACTATGGGGAAAAATAATAAAGGGAAAATTATCCATCAATGATGTACACAAAAGAAAAAGCAGGATTTTCAAGCAACGTGCAAGGTATATCAAGCAGTTGGTCCTAATTCCATGCAAACTTTCGTATCCACCCATCATTGCTCATCTTCCCAAGTTTGGAGAGTCAAAGATTCCAAGCTGTCAACCAATCCATCTCCTATCCCTAAATACACTCCATCCACACCTCCGTACATGATATCTAATTCTCACATTGACTATGTATTGGCAACGACCCTTCATCACAAGGATTCAAAAGGCACTCTATCACGATTTGTGCACAAAGACATAGTTAACCCCGCTATCAACGAAGCAGATCAGAAATCCCAAAAGTTGCATTCAAGTGCACATATCTTAGCAAAGCAGCTTCTTCAAGCAGGATATCAATGGCACATTATGACAGGGGCATCTACATCAATGACACCTTGTGATTCGGCATGAGCTTAAAATCTTTTGAAAAAATAAAAAAAATCAAAAAATATGAAAATCTAAAAAAATCAGAAAAAGAATTGAAAACAATAAAGAAAAAAATCATCCTCTAGTGAAAACCACTACGGTGGAACTTTGGGCAAGGCCATGATGAAAACCTTGCAAACAAGCATCATGTGTAGAATCAAGCATCTACATACGCCACTTCAGGTGAAAGCATCTCATCCCATCCGTAATAAATCCAACAATCCATCCATCCTATCCATTTTCATCCATTTGCATCCATCATCCAAGTTATCTTGATCTTGATGAAAGTTTGGGGCACACTTTACACTTGCCTATGGTAAAAAATATTGACATGGGCCATTTTCATTAATCCTATCCTATGTAGCATTATCTGAGCCATGAAGCATTATCGAAATGAGCATTCTTTATCCGAGCACCTTATCTTATCACAAAATAATCCTTGGGATCCTTTGCATATCCATCCATCAATACACCTATCCAAACACCCATCACATTCCATAGATTGCTAGACACTGGGGGAAAATATTCACATCTTGCTTTGGGAAGAAATCTTGATCTATATCCTCCAACTTATGGGGTGATCCAAACATTGGAAAATGTGAAATCAAATTGGTTTGCCACTTGCGAGCAATAATCCAAATCACTAGACATGACACATTTTGAAGAAGAACATGTTCTTTATCAAAGCTTTATCTTTCATCGAACATCGATCCAAATAATCAATATCAGTCACATCTAACACATCCTTCAATGTCACATCAAATCATCCAAAACATCTTTTGTTCCAAATCAAGCTTCAACAATCCTGATCAATCGAATCCAATCAATCCATAATCTTGGGATATCCTTCCCAATCATTGTGTTGCTTAACACTATCCTTGCATTTTTGTGTCTCCTCAACAATGTTATCATCATCAATCCTGATCATTCAAATCCTTGCATTGTTATGCATCCTCAACAATGTTATCATCATTATCAATCCATCAATTTGATCAGTCAACCTTATCTTGGTCTTCAACAAAATCCCAAATAGAACACTGATATCATCACACATATCCATAGCCAAATCATCAAAATCATGCGAAAATTCATAAACATCAGAAAAATCAGAAAATCCAAAAACATTCAAAACATATCAAAAATCCAAAAACACTCAAAAAATTAAAAAAAAACATAAAAAACATTGGAATCTGAACTACGTCATCTATGAGCTTAAACATAGGCAAGGCTCATCTTTGATCAGTGCCAGAGACATCAAAATCTAAAAACATTCAAAAGACATCAAAATCCAAAAACATTCAGAAAACATCAAAATCCAAAAAACATTCAAAAAACACAAAACCCCAAAACATCACTAAAAAACCACATAATGTAAAACATTTGTAAAATCTTGAAAACACCAAAAACAACCTCAAAACATTTCAAAAAGTCAAAAACATCCAAATATTTGAAAAATCCATCCATCCCATCTCACTTGCACCCGCAATAATCAGTCATCCATAATAAACTGATCATCACCTTCATCCTTTGGCAAAACAAACAGAAACAATCACAACAGTCAGATAAATCAATCTTCAATCGCAAAAACAAAATCGAAGCAACAAACCGTTAAAACAAAATTAAACTCTTAATCATTTTCAAACATGTCAGTCAACCTTATATCAACAACCTATCAATCAACTTATCCAACCATCATCATCCTATACAATGCATGTTCTAGGATATATCATTCCAACAATGGGCATCATTTTGGATATCACTTGGATTCTTATCCTATCAAAACAAATCCCTTTGGCTAAAGGTATGAAGAACATCGACTTGTTTGCATACTTAGTCTTTTTTCTTTTGATTTATCTTATTGTGCTCATTCCAAGGACCTCTCGATGATATCTGAATGAGGGATTTAGAGAGATAGGAATGGGGCAACAATCATTATCTTTTGTCTGATGTGCTTGTTGGACATTCTTGTAAAATAACTTGGCGAATACTTGCTTTGTTAGGTACGTCCTAGCAAGGTTTCCGTATGTCAAGTGTGAACAAGAATACTCCTATCTTTTTTTCAAGTAAAATTCCATCGCACTAGGTACAACGCCATCCTAGTTCTTTATACCTTGATGCATCGTATCTACATGTGTAATCAAACATAAGGTAGGTAGCCCTTTTAAAATCCCAATCCTTGATAAGCAAATCATCCAATTTTCATCATCCATTTATCATCATCATCTATCATCATCATCGTCATCATCTCTAATAAAGTCTCATTAGATCATAGACTTGTGGGATCCTCTTGTCATCATCTCATTTCCACACTAACATCATCATCACCAATGCATCCATCATGCATCCATCATGTATCCATTGTGCATCCATCATGCATCCATCTTGTATCCAGAAACCATCAATATTCTACATATCATCTCACATACATAATCATCATCATAATATTGATCTGTTAGTCTAAGGATCTGCATAAATCATACATTTGCATAATCATAGCATATCACATCGTTCATCTCATCCATCTCACATCATACCTTCATTTAAGTTGTTTAAGATAATATAGATTTGTTATTCTAAGCATCTTAAAATAATCTCATTTGCATCATCATCCATAAACATCCATTTTGAACCTCTTTATCACAAGATCGACCCTCAAATCAAAACTTTTTGCTCGATCTCTCGAGGGGGAAATGTACTAGTGTACTCCTTTCCACTAGGTGATCCGAAAAATCAGAGTTTTTTTTGAAATTTGATCGTGGTAAGATTATTCTTTGAAACAATGCAACAAGTACATTGCTTCAAAGAGGGGAAAAATGTAGACATGCAAAATTAGCATTATGCATTCAATCAGGTTTATTCATCAAGTAAACTAGGTTTCACATTAGGTCCATTCATCAATTAATCAAGTTCACCTTCATCCATTCATCAGGTAATCTCATTAATCTTCATCTCCTAAGGTCATTAATTTAAAATTAAATAAACATTATCATTATCCTTTTAATCAAACAAATCAAACATTCATCTAATTAAATCATAATGCATATTCCATCCTTTTCTAAATTAAATAAATCAAATATTTAAGTCATAAAATTCAAAATCATCGTAATCATCATTAAGCTAATGTAATCCTAATTAGCCTAACCTAACCATCCATCACATCCTCTAGATATTCCCACTTGCACAAATAAATCAATTTATTGATTTATTAAATCCAACATTTTCCATCAACATGGCATCTTTGAGGAATATTCCCTCAAGTTTGAATTCAAAATCAAGTGGACATGTACATCCAACAAAGCAATTAATAAGCTCTTACATGTCCCCCACTCAACATTAACTCTCAAATTCAAATTTGAAATTCCCCCCTTTTGGGCACATTTCCCAAATCTTGCACACTCCTCAACCACTCACAAGTTGACAAGTGGTCTCTTTTCATTAGCTTGTTTTTGATCTCACATTGCTCTCTCATAGGCATTCTTTCAACTTGAGAATCTATAAATGAGAGTCTTCATCTTTCAAACAAATTCTCCACAATCTTTTTTATCTCATCTACAATATCATGCAAGGTCACTCTCTTCAATGGAGAACTGATTTTTTCCACTCCATATCTTAGCATTTTCATCATGGAGCTTAAGCAAGGATTGGGAAAGGGATATTTTCCACAATAGCACCAATCCACTATGAGATAAGTGTGCATTATGTATTTTTCATGTTTTCAGTTTAGTTTGTTTTTTTATCATGTTAGGAATCATTTTGCATTATTTCATAGGAGTATTTTGATGAATTTGTAAGTCACTAATCCATGCTTGAGGTTTAGTGTTTGCAGATTTTAATAGGTGCTCACAATTCAACAAGCATGGTTAGTGTTCAAACAAAGCAAGATTTTAACATCCATATGAGATGAGTCGACATGCTTTAATGATGCAATCAAAACAACAAAAGTATTAGATAAACTAGATGAAATCATACAATAAATCATGAAGTAAATAACATCTCATATTGGATTGGTGCTATTGTGGAAAATAGCCCTTTCCCAATCCTTGCTTAAGCTTGATGATGAAATTGATATGAATATGATATGAAGATGGTGTGGAAAAAAAAAATTCTCAAATGAAGAGAGTGACCTTGCATGATGATTGTAGATGAAATGCTAAGATTGTGGAGATTGTGGAGTTGTGGAGGATTTGAACAATAGAGGAGACCTCTATTTAAATATTTTTGGATTGGAAGAATGATCAGAAGAGAGCAATGTGGGATTAAGATTAGGCTAATGAGATGAGGAAACTTGTCAACTTGTGAGTGGTTGAGGAGTGTGCAAGATTTGGGAAATGTGCCCAAGAGGGGGAAATTTCAAATTTGAATTTGAGAGTTAATGCTGAGTGGGGGACATGTAAGAGCTTATTAATTGCTTTGTTGGATGTACATGTCCACTTGATTTTGAATTCAAACTTGAGGGAATATTCCTCAAAGATGCCATGTTGATGGAAAATGTTGGATTTAATAAATCAATAAATTGATTTATTTGTGCAAGTAAGAATATCTAGAGGATGTGATGGATGGTTAGGTTAGGCTAATTAGGATTACATTAGCTTAATGATGATTAGGATGATTTTGACTTTTATTACTTAAATATTTGATTTATTTAATTCAGAAAAGGATGGAATATGCATTATGATTTAATTAGATGAATGCTTGGTTTATTTGATTAAAAGGTTAATGATAATGTTTATTTAATTTTAAATTAATGACCTTAGGAGATGGAGATTAATGAGATTACCTAATGAATGGATGAAGGTGACCTTGATTAATTGATGAATGGACCTAATGTGAAACCTGGTGTACTTGATGAATGAACTTGATTGAATGCATAATGCTAATTTTGCATGTCTACATTTTTGCCCCTCTTTGAAGCAATGTACTTGTTGCGTTGTTTCAAAGAATAATCTTACCGCGATCAAATTTCAAAAAAAATCTGATTTTTTGGATGCCCTAGCGGAAAGGAGTACACTGGTACAAAAGCGAAATGGGACAGATGGATTTTTTAAAAATATTTGGATGTTTTTGACATTTTGAAATGTTTTGAGGTTGTTTTTGGTGTTTTTGAGATTTTACAAATGTTTTGATTTTTTATTTTTTGGATGTTTTTCTATTTTGATGTTTTTTGAATGTTTTTAGATTTTTGATGTTTTTCGAATGTTTTTGGATTTTGATGTTTTTTGAATGTTTTTGGATTTTGATGACTCAGGGGCTGATCAGAGATAAGCCTTGCATACGTTTAAGCTCAGAGATGACATAGTTCAGATACCAATGTTTTTTATGTTTTTTGATTTTTTGAGTGTTTTTTATTTATTTTTATATGTTTCGAATGTTTTTGGATTTTTTGATTTTCTGATGTTTTTGGATTTTCGCATGATTTTGACGATGTGGATATGGACATGTGTGATGATATTAGTGCTATGTTTGGAATTTTTTTGAAGACCAAGCTAAGGTTGATTGATCAGATCGATGGATTGATGATGATGATAACATTGTTGAGGATACACAAAAATGTAAGGATTTGAATGATCAGGATTGATGACGATAACACTGTTGAGGATGGACAATAATGCAAGGATAGCGTTAACCAACACAAGGTTTGGGAAAGATATCCCTAAGATGATGTTATTTTTATTGGATTTGATTGATCATGATTGATGAAGCCTGATTTGGAACAAGAGGTGTTTGAATGATTTGATGTGACATTAACGTGCAAACTACATGTGACTATAGTGATTATTTAGATTGATGTTCGATGAAAGATTAAGCCTGATAAGGGATGTTTGTTCATCAAAATGTGCCATGGGCTAGTGATTCAAACTCTAGATCACAAATGCTTTGACCAATTTGGTTTTATGTTTTCCAATGTTCTGATCACCATATAAGGCGAAGGATATAGATCAATATTTATTCATGAAGTGAGATCTAAATATCTTCCCCCAATGTCTAGCAATGTATGGAATACCATGGGTGGATGCTTGGATAGGCACGTATGGATGGATGACTATGGTAAGCATGCAAAGGATGCCAAGGATTATCTTGCGATAAGATAAGGTGTGTTTAAATAGAGGAACACTTCATTAGATAATGCTTCATAGCTCAGATAATGCTGCATAGGATAAGCTCAATGAAAACAGCCCATGTCAAGATATTTACCATAAGCAAGTGTAAAGAGTGTCCCAAACTTTCATCAAGATCAAGATAACTAAGATGATGGATGCAGATATATGTGAATGGATTGGATAAATGGTTCATGGATGAATGGATTTATTATGGATAAGATGGATGGAATGCTCGATTTATTACCAATGGGATGAGATGCTTTGACCTGAAGTGGCACACATAGATGCTCGATTCTACACATGATGCCTGTTTGCCAGTTTTTCGTCATGGTCTTTCCCAAAGTGTCGCCCATGTGATTTTCACTAGAGGACGATTTTTTTCTCTTTACTATTTTCAATCCTTTTTCTGATTTTTTTGGATTTTCATATTTTTTTATTTTTTTAATTTTTTTGAAAGATTTTAAGCTCATGTTGAATCACAAGGTGTTGCTGATGTAGATTCCCCTGTCATGATGTGTCATCAATAGCCTGCTTGAATAAGTTGCTTTGTTAAGATACATGCACTTGAATACAACTTTTGAGATTCTTGATCTACTTCGTTGATACCGGAGTTAACTTTGTCTTTGTGAGTACATCGCGATAGAGTTCCTTCTAAATCCTTATGATGAAGGGTCATTACCAATACATGGTCAATATGAGAATTAGCTATCATGCATGGAGGGATGGATGGAGTTTTTTAAGGGATAAGAGATGGATTGGTTGTCAGTTTGGAACCTTTGACTCTCCAAACTTGGGAAGATGAGCAATGATGGGTGGATACAGAAGTGTGCGTGGAATTAGGACCAACTACTTGATACACTTTGTATGTCGCTTGAAAATCTTGATTTTTCTTTTTTGGAAATCCTTGATGGATACTTTTCTCTTTTTTATTTTTCCCCATAGTTTATTTAACTAATGGAGTTTGATAGGGATAATCTTTCTTTGTACTTTTTGGTATCCACTTGTATTTGATTTGTCCTTCATGCTTGGCTTCTTTTTCTTTGATAACATTCTTTGTACTTTGATTTAACACTTTCCTTTGGTGTTGGTCCCATTTGTGGATGGGGTGATGGGTGGATGAAGATTCATTATGTGGCTGGTTTTAGTATTGACATTAGTTTCATCATAAGGACTCTTCGTGCTCCCTATGTTGGCATTTTCTTGAGACATAGTTGCCCCTAGTATTGTGGAAGTAGTACCTTCATGCCTTGATTCTTCCTATTCTAAGATGTCTTTTTCAGTAAACATGCTCTAACAAATGACCAATGTAGATGACATTGTTTCAATTTTCCGCTCTGCGAACTCTAGATTATACTGTTATGTCTGACTTGCTTCCTTGAGTGGATAATGTTCGATATCTTTATTCATGATGTCCTTAGTCTGAATTTGTGATATATCTAATATTATTGTTGACAACTCAGTTTGACTATAGGAATCGATAACCTGCTCTTTTTGTGTAATAGTGTCAGGACTGAAGGAATCCTGATCTGAATGAAGATCATCTATGTGTCCATCTACAAAAAGCATCTCATGGGTAGATGGAGGAGTTTTTGCTACATGGATATGATCATCTTCCATAGATAGGAGAGTGTCCATTAGATTATTGTAGTATCTTGAAGATACAAATACTTGATCTTGAATGATTTCAGAGTTGCTTTTGTCATGCTTTGGATCATGTTCTTGACATGGGTCAATTTCAAAGGATGGATTGTTTACAAAGGGTTCTTGGATGTTGTCATTAGACATGGTAAGTGGTTCAATATCCTCAAGTGTCGAGTTTAGGGGTCCTTCAGTATCTGTAACCATAAGGTCAAAGGGGGTCAACATGTCTTGGAAAGGACCATTGCTAGACCTTGATGGAAGATTTTGATCTTGCTTAAGGAATAAATTCTTGAGATATGTCCTCTAACTCATAAGATGATGTAGAGACATTTTCAACATGATCATTGGTCGATGGGTCATGGATTATGTCAATTGGGTCAAATAACTCTAACGCTCCTTGAAATAGATCACTAAAGAGTGGTTCTTGATGTATGGTGATTTGATCATCGGATGGGGCGAAAACATCTTCCATGTGTTCATTGATGGATAGGTTTTGAACATTTTTTTCAACAATTGCAGTGGAGAGATTATGAATGTCTTCAACCATAGAGTCCAATGATGTTGACATTTCTTGAATTGGATGATTGTTGGTTGGTGGATTTTGATCATGATTGAAAAATGACTCTTGACATATGTTGACTTGATCTTTGGATGAGATAGAAACATCTTGAATGTGATCTTTGATGGATAGATCTTGATCATTTCTTTCAACAATTGTGGTGGGGAGATTGTCAATGCTATCACTAGTGGTTGAATGTTCATCGGTATCCCCAATAATTATCATTTTTTGTGTTTGTGCTTGTGTTTGTTAGGTAGCTTGAGAGGCTTGTTGCACTTGTTGAGCTCGTGTTGCTTGTTTTGTGGCTAGATGTTGTTGGATGGACTTTTGGTAGGCCTGGTGAGCTTTTAGCACAATGTTATATTGTCTTGCTGCATTTGGTTTTTGGTGGTAGTGGTGGTGGATTTGGAATCATGTTGGATGTAGTGCCAAGTTGTTGAGATATGCTTGGAGTGATCATGGTAGTTAGGAGTTGAGATATGATGGGTGTGATAGGGGTGGTTGGAGTGATCGAGGTGATAGGAATGGTCAGAATGACCAAGGTGATAGGTCCTTGGGAGACCATATTTTGATTTGTCAGGATCAATGTTGTTATTTGATTAGATACCATTTGTTGATGCGATGTCAATGGTATAGTCAAATGATTTGATGTGATGTCCAAATTGGTGTTAGGTGGATTGATTTGGATGGAGTGATCGGTGTTAGGTAAAGGGGGAAGCCCTAAACCAAGGAATGATGTTGATATGGGTAATGATGGTGGAGTTGTCTCTTAACATAATGACTCAACTATTTTGGTAAGTGTAGCAATTTGATCTCGCCAAATTTGATCTTCATTTCGATTTTAAGTCCCTTGATAAAGTTGATTTGGTTTTTGTTCAAGTAAATTTGGAGAGTGTACTTGTGTTTGATTTTGGACAATGTTCTGATTTGGGATGACACTCAGATTTGGCATGATAGGTTGAAATTGAAGTTTGTTGATGTTGGGAATCACATTTCCTTGACTTGGAGTCATTAACATCTTGTTTGGATTTTGAATCATATTTATCCCAAAGTTTTCCGGATTCATGTTTGGAAAACTTCTACTTGGTACATTCTCATTTGGCATGAAAGGATTTGGTGGTATGACATTGTTCGTTTGAAGGCTCATGCATTGATTGTTTGGTTGACAGATTTGTAGGTTTGGATTTACATCTACCATTGGGAAAGGTGTCCCAAACTTTGATTTGGGCATACTCACATTTTTTGTACTATTGACATTTGTCAAAGGTAATGATCCCATGTATGGTTTGTATAGATGTGAGTGTTGATAATCAATCAGCATTGCAAGGCTTTGATAGCTTAGTTGACTTGGATTACTCATGATGTATGGATCAAGTTTATACTCCATGTTCTTCTTGTTTTTTTACCTTGTTGCAAAGGTGAACTCTAAGGTTATTGGGACCTAATGATGAGATGAAGGATGAAATTTGTAAATGATGTGAGTGTTGAACGTTTAGGAACCTTGTATCAATGCTAGACTTAGGGCTTGATTTTGATTGCTTTTGATTAGATAATGAGCTTGTAAACCATAAGATGCTAGATGTGATCTTAGGATTAACTTGTTCAAAGGATTGCTGATTTAATTAAATGTATGAGAAAGGATGCATTCCCATACACCTAACTAAACAAGGTGATTTTGATTTTGATTATTTTCCCAAATCTAGAATGATGTCTCCAAAGCTCTAAAGTTGTTTGCGGGATGGGATGATAAATGTTTGGGATGGTCGAAGTGTTTGATTTTGATCCTAAATGAATCTAGGAAGGACTTGTTTACAAGACCAAGATAGTGAAGAAAATTCCTTTCTCTAAGAGTATTTCAAAATCGAAAGACCAATGTTTGCATGAAAACCATATGACCAAAAGATGCCAAGCACATATGTGGGGTCCAATTGATTTAATCTTTTCTTAATGGATTCTTTTTACCACAAACACACTCTTGATTAGATTTTGAATCTAGATGTGTAATGTCTCAACTTTCCCCTTATCCCACAAAGTGTATTATGCAGAAATCAAGGAAATTTGAGGCAAGAGTTACCTAAAGTTGACTTTAGTAGAAGCAAACTAAGATAAAATCCAAATGTAACTTAGATGCCTCTAAGGATACGAATCCCAAGGGCAAGCAATAACATGTGAATTTTTTCAAGGATATTTTCCTCTCCTAAAGGGTTTGCGATTTTGATGATTCGTTGAATGTTGGTTTTCCAGTGTTTTCAATTAAAGCACTATTTTTTCAAACTGACTCACATGCAATAACACTCTAGCTCAATTGGTACGTTTTTCTTGGTGGGCTTGCCTCATGCCCTTCGTAGAAGAGATGATTTTACATGCAACCAAGGAAAGAGTATAAAGGTATGTTAGGAATGAAGTCTTAACTTCTATACTTTAACTAAGATTAGACATGGCAAGTAACTTCTTGGAATCTAAGTTCCAATACACCACTTTGATAAACTCGCTCAATGGATCAATTGGTCGCTACAAAACAAGGGGTCTATTTCGGGCTTTCCATTCATGGAGATTGACCCATACAGAGAGAGTCCCCTTTCGGATACATCTCTTCAGAGCCAACCACGTGATACTAGCATTTACTCCAATACGCACATTTATATCTTGGCTGGAAATACTCTTGGCTTTAGAGTATTACCGGTTGAGCCGTTCCCTTGGGTGAGTACTTTTTCCCCAAGGCAAGCCCTCTAAGATAGACAAAAGTGAATAAACTTATTCATAGTTCGATCAACCTTCATTTAGAAACAAAGGGAGAACACATGCAATAAGTTTACTCACACTCGCAAAGTTTTTTGTTCAATTTTAAGCCCAAATCAAAATGTGGAGGTAATATTTTATGCAACTTAATGTCATCAAAAAGTATTTTGATTCTCAAGATCACCGTGAAGTGTGAGAGAAGTGCATACGCCTTTTTAGATGAGATTATTTTGCAAAAAAGATTACAAAAACATGAAAACACTTGTTCATTTTAACTTCAAAGTAGTGATGAGTTCGTTTTAAGCACCAAAATGAAATGTTTGAAGTTGCTTTGTTAAATTTTAGCCAAAATTGAAATATAGTAGGTGTCTAAGGTTGAATTTTTTCCCAATTTTGAAAGATCAAAACAATGGTTTTGTTGGTCTAAAATAGAAAATGAAAGTATAACACGTGTTAGCTCTCAAAAATACAGGCAGGATGCCTCAAGAGGCTGCCAAACTCTTGATACGCTTTAGGGTAATAGAAAAGGTAAAAATAATTTAACCTTCTACTCTTCAGGTGCTGCCAGACCTAGGTGGGTGTACCTAACTGAATGAAGTAGACTTAAAGCTTATCTATCTTGAAATACTTTGTCCACAATGGTAGATTGAAGTGAACAAATGAATTCAAACTTGATAGCAATAGCAATCTTTTGATTTAAATCCTAAAATGCTTAATTAACAAATATAAAGAAACTGAATGAGTTCAAAATGATGAAGTGCAGAGACCAGTGCCTTATTGGGTATGCGGAGTTAGAATGAAATCAAGAAGAACAACACCTCTCTCGAGAAAACTCAAATTATCTGGCATATATTATGTTTACAACTTGTATAAACATGCAATACTATAACCACTAAGCTCTACTTTAATAATCTAGATGAAACTCTCTGATTACTATGATCAACTAAAAGGATTTAATCTTTGCTTGAAAGAACCAATTGATTAATCACACAGATACAACAAATGTGCATTGACAAACTAAACATAAACTTGTTATGTCAATTTAAACAACCAGAAAGCATCAATCTTGGAGATAACTTAGCAATATTTTTCATTGAATTCAATAGATAATTGACATAAAAAATGTGTAGCAACATCAATTGACTTTCATAAATACCTCCATTTTGAAAACATGCACCATAGTCTCTGATCTAATAAATTTATTGTACTTGTCCATCTAATTTGCCTACTGTATATCAAATATCTGATAGCTGATGATCATTTCACAATTACAAAATGCCTATTTATAGTCCAACATCAAGAAAATAAATCATATTGAAATTTCATGTCGGCCCTCCACAAAATTCTGGCTCAAATCATGTCAGTCTTCAACAGTATTTTAGCAATTTACATGTCAGCCTCAGTATTTGAATTCTGTTAATCTCACTAAAATAGTCACCAAGATATTTTTTTAGTTATGTCGAAGGAAATTCAATCGCTAATTGCTCTGTGGTGTTATTCGCCTTCGTTGTGACTTGTCTGAGTTGGGGAGATATCCTGTAGATCACTTTATCTTTCCCTGAGAGTTCCTTTACCATTTGCATGTTGTTGTGACCTTATGATATCGGGGAGACATCATGTAGACAAGCCTTTGTTTTTCCAAAAGCCCCCATGATCAAACTTGTAGCCGTAACATATCACTCTCGGGAAGACCTTTCATAGAGCACACTATGTCACAATGAAAGTCATCATCCATTCTAAGTCATTGAGACAAAAGCACACTCTCTCTGACAAGGTCCTTCATTGTTTTCCATCGGCGAGACCTCTTCTTGACAACCTTAACTCATACCGATATCGCATCCCTTTATGTTGTTGGTTGGCGAGACACAACGAACCTCTCACCAAAATCCATTTAAGAGAAACCCTTTATGCTTCATCGGTGAGACATATACACGTCACCATGACCCTTCACCGAAGCATTAAACCTTTGCCAAATGTTCATCCATCCTATCAGTCAGCAAGACAAGGGAGTATTGCCATGATATTACAACGAAGGAAAACCTCTCGCCGATGAGCACCTTTTGTGGCCAGTCGGGGAGACATATTGAAATCGATAAGACCTCATCCTGACAGCATAACTCCTACCGATAAGTATCATCCTCTATCACTGAAACCATGAAAAAGTCTTGCCAAAAGCTACCTCCATGCAAACCTCGATCGGTGTGACATTAAATGAGTCTTGCCGATAGGCAACACAAACTCATGTTAGCAGAAAATGCAAAATGGGTCGGGGAGACAATGGTATTCTCACGCCAATACGGACCATGATGTGAAAAATGTAGGACTCGATTGATTTATGGGATAAATATAGGCCAAAATGCAAGAAAAATGTCATGATGGAAAGCCCTTGTGCTTATGATGAGGAGCTATATGGAAACTTAGGAGTACAAAAAATATGTAAAATCATCATATTTTAATAGTTCCAATAGTGGCTCCATCTGGGGATGAATGATAGTAAGATCATTGCAAGGATCCAAAATCTTTGGGTGAGCAGACCAAACCAAACACAAAATGATGAACCGGTGAGCCAGAATGGAATGAATGGCAATGGAAATGAGTGCAAAATGGATGCAAAATGAAGGTGAACCACAACCCTAAACTACTGTGCATGGAAAATAATTTGAAAGAGGACAAGCAAGACTTGTCCATGCACTGGCAACCCTTAATCCTCTATGTTTCAACTTCACCTGTCTTGAGCTGTTATGATTTGAAACTCAAATCATACTTTCCCTTGTCAAATACCTAGTTTTGTCTTTAGTTCATCATATTCTTCTTGAAGACAATCATGCAACCTGCTCTGTCACTATTATTGAAAGTTCTTAGAGAATCATCGTGCTCATTTTGGTCCAAAATCCCTACACCCTTCTGCAGTTCAAATTCTTCATCACCATGGGACAAACCCCTGTTATTTTCAACATACAAAATGCATGCATATTCAATGCAAAATTCCTCATTATCTTTCTCACTGTTGTGTACTATAACACACTCTCTCAGCTGTATTGAAAATTCATCATCAAAGTACTTCTCTTGAGAAACAAAAAGTTTTTTCATATCAACACTGTCTACAACATACAAATTTGAAACCTTTTGCACCTCTTTAACAATACCAATTGGATACAACACTAGATTATGACTCATATAATCAATATTAAGCATATATGAACCAATCAAATCTAGACCACTATCACCCTTGGTATGTAGATAAACGTCTTGTCCACAAGAGTTAGAAATTTCAAAATCACATACCTCATCTTGGATAGACACAAAATTTTGATCAACTTGAAAGGTTTCACCATCAACTGGAGAAATGCATTGAGAGTCATAAGAATCATCACACAAAGATCTTTCACTATCAAAACAAATGTAACCTGGACAAAGAACTTTAGGATCACCTTCATGTGTATATCTTTGATATTCAAGAGTTAGCAAATCTGAAATTTTCTCACTGTTGAGTGAACAAGTCTCATCATTTTCATTACTACAGTTATATTCTTCACTTTTATCATCATCAAAAAGAGGCCCAGGATCATCAAAGAATGAAAAATAAGAAAGATTACCAACACAGTCATTTGTTCCATCATCTATCTTGTCTGGAATTATTTCCTCTTTACCATAAAGTAGATCTGAAAATACCTAGAATTCATTCCTGGGAATACCTTGGAAAAACATCATTTCTTCTTCATCAAATGAGTCTTCATGACTTTCAACTGTAATAGGAGGTATTATATACTTATTATCAAATTAAATCACATTGTCCATTGCCTCTTTCTCTCGATCACCACAAGAACCTTCAACTGAATCAGTACTGATTAACTCTGGCTGGGCTGATTCTGTCTTGAAGTTGCCAAGATTCATATCACAAAAACAATTGATTTGATCTTGGGGTACATAGTCAACAACTTGGCTCATTCTTGGCTCCCTATATAGCCTAACTTCCTAACCATTCACTAGAATAGTTGCATAAGATAAATCAAATTGGATATTTCCCCCAACTATTGTTGTCCATTGTCTTGATAAAAGCATCCCAGACTGAGGAGGAGTAACAATCACTGTTATAACTATATTATATTCCACCTGTGGATAAGTAGCCAGCTTGACTTCAACATTTCTCATAATACCTACCAAAGGGACATGTTTGTTATCCATTTCATAACATTTCCCATCATATGTATCAACCCGCATGCCAAGCTACTTCATAACTCCTATTGGCATGATGTTTATAGTTGCACCAGAGTCTATCATGCAATTCCTCAACAATTTTTTATTTATAAGCAATGTAGTGAAAAACGGATCAACATGTGGGGGAGTTGTTACTACATCACTTAAGAAGACTTCTGGGATATTTACCTTATCCTGCCTATTGATAGCTACTTTATTTTTAGAATTCATTATCACTTGAACATCACAGTCTTTGCATTCTTTAATTTTCATCATCTCAAGTAGTGGAACAAACATTTTTACCTGGGATAATGCCTGAGTGAATTCAAAAGAAGAGCCCTCCACCTTAATGATTTTCTTCTGCTCCAATGCTTCTCCTTTGTTTTCTTCCTTCTCTCCTTTACTAGACTGGTCAGGCCTCTGTTATTTTTTTATCGTGTTGTTTGTTTTCTAGCTTCTTCATAGTTCCTTGTGTTGCCCTCTGATCCTTCATGAAGATTCCCCTGGGGACATCTTCATTCTCATTTACTGTCCTATTTCTCAACAGGTACCTACTCTTGGCTTCTTCAACTACAGCAATAGTTAATCTTTCTATCTCTTCATCAGTGAGTCTCCTCGTACTGTATTGAGTAGGCATCTCATCAGAATGTGATTCTATACAATCCTCTTCAAAATTAGAAAAGACCTATTGTTCAGCCATATGAACATTGTATTTCTAATTTGAAACATCGTACTCATATCCTTCATCCTCTGAAGATGAGTACCCTTCCTTAACATGGTGAAAAGTATTTGAAGTCAAATATACTCTATGATCTTCTCCACCGCTTCCCATTAGCATTCCCTCTTCTTGCGTTCTTTGGGCTACAACACAATAATCTAGGGAATGTGGCTTATCACAAGCTTCATAGAAATAATTGTTACTCACCATATAGGTTCCCCTCTTTGTCAATGGATCAAGAGTCTCCTTGTTTCTAGGCCTAGATGTTATAGGTTTTTCGTCCCTCCAGATTGTATTATAAGGCATTTCATGCAACCTCGGCCTTTCGTTCATGTATGTGTTCTCCTGCTTATACTGATAATTGTTGCTTTGCCGAGGAGGCCTAGGGTTATCTCTTTTACTGATTATCCCAGCAACCTTTCTGTTATTTTCAATTGTCAGTGCTATCTTCTGAGCTTCATCCAAATCTCTTGGGAATCTATTTCTCAGTTCATACCCTGTTTTAGGATCAAATGCAGTCAAATAAACACTCAAAGCTACAAAATCTGGCAACCTTGATCTAGGAGGTACTTTAGTTTGCAACTTGTTGAATCTTCGGTTGAAATCATAAATTGAGTCATTCTGATTTTTCTGAATTCGCATCAATTCATGAAGAGCTACATCTGCTGCATTCAGATTCCCATACTACTCTAGGAATCTATCTTAGAATATTTGGAGAGAATTAATTGAAGATGCTGGCAAGCTGTTGAACCAATCCCTAGCATCTTGAAGAAGCGACATCATAAACAACCTCATATGTAAATATTCATATGGCACACCTATGTCTTGGAGGAACACATTGAAATTCTTTAAATGTTCTTCAATAATAATTGCACTACTCCCTGTAAACTTAAATACTAGACCTATCCAGCTACCATCCATAGGGTAAGGGTATAGATGAAATCCTGCCAAATCAAACTATCTGATCATTGCTGCATATTGGTGAGGGGAAGGGATAGGTGGGTACTAATATTGATACATAGGATTGTTGTATTATGCATTATGTTGTGGCACACAAGGCTGACCAAGAGGTGGCTGCATATTTGTATGCTATGTAGGAATATGAGGCGGATAGTTTGGTTGTATGTATTGATTCCCTGTTTGATTGTGAGGAGCATTTGATTGATTAGAGGGCCCTACACCTTTATCACCTTGCTTATGAGGTGAAACATACTTCGGGCAACTAGCCATCTAATCAATAATTTAAGTTTTCTGCAATTTGGCCTCTAATTCCTCTATTCTCTTCCTCTATAATTCAAACTGTGCTTTTACTCCCTCATGAAGCTCATGATCAATAAACAAATTTTGGTTACTTGCCATATCATATTCATGTCAAATTCTGATTCGTTCAACCTCAAGTGCAGCGTCAAACTCAGCCTGTTTCTGAGGATCAAGAAAAGAGAAAGGATTTCTTCGATCTTCAGGGGTAGAAAGTTCTGCACTTGAATTATCTCTCCATGTATCATAGTGATCACATGTTTCAAAATGTGCTCTTGATGTTTTATCTTTATCTGTTATGCACATGTCCTCACTTATTTCTTTCCCCTTATCAACCTTGTCATCTTTGTGTGTCCACCTATTGATGCCAGCAGGAGCTCTAGTATGACCTCCCCTGTATTGAGATCTTCTTTCACTCATGTTTGAACAAATGCAATGTTTCTTTCAGAGTCGCCACCTACTTTTCCAAAAGTAGGAAAATGATTATTTATGATCTTTTACCTAGCGAAATCACTCTTTCTGAATCTTCTCAAATTATAAACTTTTCTTCAATGACTCTATAATGTGGTATTCAACTGAATATTTTGATGTAATCCCCAGTAGAGTCACCAATTTTTTAGCTCTCAAAAATGCAGGCGGGATGCCTCAAGAGGCCACCAAACTCTTGATATGCTTTAGGGTAATAGACAAGTTCAAAAGAATTTAACATTCTACTCTTCAGGTGCTGCCAGACCTAGGCGAGTGTACCTAACTGAATGAAGCAGACTTAAAGCTTATCTATCCTGAAATGCTTTGTCCACAATGGCAGATGGAAGTGAACAAATGAATTCAAACTTGATAGCAATAGCAATCTTCTGATCTAAATCCTAAAATGCTTAATTAACAGATATAAAGAAACTGAATGAGTTCAAAATGATGAAGTGCATAGACCAGTGCCTTATTGGGTATGCAGAGTTAGAATGAAATCAAGATGAATAACACCTCTCTCAAGAAAACTCCAATTATTTGGCGTATATTCTATTTACAACTTGTATAAACATGCAATATTGTAACCACTCAGCTCTACTTTAATAATCCAGATGAAACTCTCTGATTATTGTGATCAACTAAAAGGATTTAATATTTGCTTGAAAGAACCAATTGATTAATCACACAGATACAATAAATGTGCATTGATAAACTAAACATAAACTTGTTATGTCAATTTAAACAAATAGAAAGCATCAATCTTGGAGATAACTTAGCAATATTTTTCATTGAATTCAACAGATAATTGACATCAGAAATGTGCAGCAACATCAATTGACTTTCATAAATACCTCCATTTTGAAAACATGCACCATAGTCTCTGATCTGATAAATTTATGGTACTGTGTCCATCTAATTTTCCTATTGTATATCGAATAACTGATAGCTGATGATCAATTTATAATTAAAAAATGCCTATTTATACACCACCATAAAGAAAATAAATCATATTGAAATTCCATGTCGACCCTCCACAGAATTCGGGCTCAAATCATGTCAGCCTTAGTATTTGAATTATGTTAATCTCACTGAAACAGTCGCCAAGACATTTCGTTAGTTATGTCGAAGGCAATTCAATTGCTAATCGCTCCGTGGCATTATTCGCCTACGCCGTGACTTGTCTGAGTTAGGGAGATATCCTGTAGATCACTTTATGTTTCCCTAAGAGTTCCTTTACCATTCGTGTGTCGCTGTGAACTTATAATATCGGGGAGACATCATGTAGACAAGCCTTTGTTTTGCCGAGAGCCCCCATGATCAAACTTGTCGCCGTAACATGTCACTCTTGGGAAGACCTTTCATAGAGCACACTATGTCACACTGAAAGTCATCGTCCATTCTGAGTCACTGAGACAAAAGCACAGTCTTGCCGACAAGGTCCTTCATTATTTTCCATCGGCGAGACCAAAGGTCAGTTGCTGAGACCTCTTATCGAGAACCTTAACTCATACTGATATCACATCCCTTTATGTTGTCGGTCAGCAAGACACAACTAACCTCTCACCGAAAGCCATTTAAGAGAAACCCTTTATGCTCCGTTGGTGAGACATATACACTTCGCCATGACCCTTCACCGAAGCATTAAACCTTTTCCAAAATGTTCATCCATCCTATTGGTCGGCAAGACAAGGGAGTATCGCCATGATATTACAATGAAGGAAAACCTCTCACCGATGAGCACCTTTTGTGGCCAGTCAGGGAGACATATTAAAATCGATAAGACCTCATCCCGATGGCATAACTCCTACCGATAAGTATCATCCTTTGTCACTGAAACCATGAAAAAGTCTCGCCAAAAGTAGCCTGCACGCAAACCTTGATCGTTGTGACATTAAATGAGTCTTGCCGATAAGCAACATAGACTCATGTTAGCAGAAAACACAAAATGGGTCAGGGAGACAATGGTATTCTCACGCCAATACAAACCATGATGTGAAAAATGCAGGACTCGATAGATTTATGGGATAAATATAGGCCAAAATGCAAGCAAAATGTCATGATGGAAATCCCTTGTGCTTATGATGAGGAGCTATATGGAAACTTAGGAGTACGAAAAATATGTAAAATCATCAGATTTTAATAGTTCCAACAAAATGAAAGTCTTAAGCATTTAAAAACACTTTGCTTGTTTTAATTTTTAGTGCTACATTAATTTTTCAAGTCCAATCTCGTTTTGTTTTCACTTGATTTCAATATGTGATCTTGATGTCAGCCTTCACCTTTTTCCGTCTTTTTGCTTTTCTTCATTTTCCTTGTTTTCCTTCTTCACTTTCTTTTCGCCTTCTTTGTTCTCCTTGTACCTTTTTCCTTCATTTTTTTGGTACCTTTTCCGCTATTCCTTTGTTTCCCTATTAAGAAAGAAAACAGATAACAATCAATTTATCATTTTAAGGATTTAGTTTAAACAATAGAATGATTACAAATGGTTAGTATTTTAAAACCAAGCTAATAATCAACATCCCTATGAAATAACGAAACATGTTAGATATTCTAAATAAGATATTAAAACAGAAAGAAAAACTAAATGAGCATACAAACAATATGAATCAACTTTATCTCATAGTGAATTGGTGCTATTGTAGAAAATAGCCCTTTCCCAATCTTTGTTTAAGCTTGATGATGAAATTGATATGAATCTGATATGAAGATGGTGTGGACAAAATCAATTCTCAAATGAAGAGTGACCTTCCATGATGATTGTAGATGAAATGCTAAGATTGTGGAGTTGTGGAAGTAGCTAAAAAACATAAGCCATTAGCATTGTTAGTAAACCAAAGCAAACAAAAGATTCCCTATAAGATTCATCTGATCACAAGAATAATGCAAAAGAAGCAAGCAAAACATAGAAAAACATCATTCTAATAATCAAACTAGCATCTTATAGTGGATTGGTTCTTCTATGGAAAGAAGCCCTTTCCCAATCCATGATTAAGCTCCATGATATGAAAATGATATGTTGATGATCAAGATGATGAATGGGAAAAATCAGTTCTCAGTTTAAGAGAGTGACCTTGCATGAGGATTGTGGAGGAAATGCTAAGATTGTGGAGTTTTGGAGGATTTGATCAAGGATGAAGCCTCTATTTGTAGATTATCAAATGCTAAGAGTGTTCAAGAGGGAGCAATGTGGGACTAAAAACCAGCCAATGAAAAGAGGCCACTTTTCAACTTGTGAGTGGTTGATGCATGTGCAAGATTTGGGAAATGTACCCAAGAGGGAGAAATTCAAATTTGAATTTGTGAGTAAATGTTGAGTTTGACTTGTGCAAGGGGCCATGTAAGAGCCATGTAAGAGCTCATAAATGCTTTGTTGGGTGTACATGTCCACTTGTCTTTGAATTTAAATTCTAGGAAATATTCCTCAAAGATGCCATGTTGATGGAAAATGTTGATTTCAATAAATCAATAAATTGATTTATTGGTGCAAGTGGGTTTATCTAGAGGATGTGATGGGTAGTTAGGTTACGATAATTAGGATTAGATTAGCTTAATGATGATTAGGTGAGTTTGACCAATTTGACTCAAATATTTTGATTTATTTAAATAAAAAAGGGATGAGAAATGACTTTTGAGATTTGAATTAAATAAAGTTTGATTTTTTTAATTAAAGGATGATGTGAGCCTTTGATTTATTTAAATGAATAACCTTAAGACTAAAGACCTGATTTACCTGGTGAACGGATTTGCTGTGCTTGATTTATTTAATGAGCAGATGAACGTGAATTGGGTGCATGATTTTAATTTTACATGTCTACACATTGTATTAATAGTACTAGGGTGGCTTATTTGGTAGCCTAATTAGAATCGTAGTTATTACCCCATATAATTATCAATAAGTAACAATTTGGTATGAAAGACAATGATTTCATATGAAGCATTTATCTAGCATTCCAACTTAAAGATCTATGCTTTGGAAGGCACGATGTCTACATATTAAAGTCTAGTTTAATGCATTAAATCTTGCATCTTTGCTATTTGGCATTACTCATTTAAGATCTTTTCCAGGAAAAGTCAAAAAAAAAAATCAATCAAATCTTTACTTGTCAAGCAAAATCTTTACCTCACTACATTAAATGTTTTGATTTTATTTTTTTTCTCCATTGATGACTATATATTTTAGCTAAAGGCATTGATATTGTGAAAATTCATTGGAAAGCATGATTCTTATTAATGCTACATTTTTTTTTTTTAAAGCTCACAATCATTTGTCTTTTCTATTTAAAATCATTTAATTTTTTCAAGTTAATGTTTAAAATATTTTGAATTAAATAAATTATTGCATGATTGTCTTTCATGGGATAGGAAAATGAGGAAAAGTGAGGAAAACGAAAGAGGAGGGATTTTCATTTGCACGAAAAACTCACAATGTTGAAGCATTGGAAGCAATCCTTGAAGAATCTTGGAATTAAAGAGGATTGAAGCATTAAATCTTGAAGTTGACAAATGTTTTAAAATTCATAGAGCTTTTGTTTCATGCTTTAATTTTATCTTTTAAGCCAACTCTCATATTTTTGGATTCTAAAAAGAACACTACAAAAGCTTTCTTTTTTGATACAAAGAGCTTAAAATGAATCTTAGGACAAAATCACTAGATTTTGTGTGAAGCTAACAATTGAACAAGGAAAATTCCACATTTGATTTGGTGCTATAAAAGGAATTCACTTTTTCTTTGTGGACTTAAAATGAACAAGTGTTTCTTTGTCTTGTAATTGATTACTCAAAGTAATACCTATGGGGGAAAAAGTACTCACCCAAGGGAACTGTAGACACGTAAAATTGGCATCATGCATTTAATTCAGTCATATTCATCCATTCATTAAATAAATCAAGTTTATTTGAGTTATCTCTAAAGTCCTCCATTTAAATTAAACAAATTCATCTTTAATACTAGCAACATCCCCTTTAGTTAAATAAATCAAAATATTTATTTAACTAAGTCTAAATCATTTTCCATCTTCTTTTGATTTATTTTAATCCATAAATCTAAGTCAAAAGGTCAAATCACCTAATTTTCACTTAAGTTAGTCAAATCATAATTAAGGTTAAATCTAATGCACGTCACATCCTCTAGTTTTTCCCACTTGCACAAATAAATTATTTAATTAATTTATTAAATCTTCATTTTCTCTCAACAAGAAATAAAAATAGAATATTCCTCCATTTCAAATCCCCCTCCAAGTGGCATGAGTCCTTCCAACAAGGTATTTATGTCACCTTACAAGTCCTTTTGCATTGAGCCAAGTGGCCATTAGTCCATTTGACTCTCCCTCCACCTTGTCATTTCAACATTTTCAAACTTCAAATATATGCATTTATGGGCACATTCATCCAAACTTGCACATTCTTCACCCATCCATCTCTTGACAAGTGACACCTTGACATTGGTTGAAAGTTAGTCCCACATTCATCCCATTTGCTTCTTCTCTCATCAAACTCTTCTATAAATGGAGAGGCTATCCTTCATTTTATCATCCACAATCATCCATAATCATCATGCAAAGTTACTCTCTTCACATTTAGAGCTAATTTTTTCCACTTCATAGCATTTTCAACAATATTCATCATTGAGCTTGTCAAGGATTGGGAAAGGGCCACTTTTCATATCAAAGTGACACCAATCCACTATGGAATAGGTATATATTGTGCTTCTATTATGCTTTCAAATAGTTTGTTTGGTTATCTTGTTTGTCAGGCATGATGTATTATTTCATAGGAGCATTTGTAGGTTTGCATAAGTAGAACTAACCCATTGCTAATGAGTATGGAGGTTTAGGCTATGTGCAGATTTGTAGGTGCTCATATATGGTGCTAGAGAGAGGGTTGTAATTCACAGATTTTTTTTTAGTTCTTTCATTAGATTTGTTTCGGCTAATTTCAACTATTTGTGCTCTTAAAAATAAAAAGATAACGTCTTTCCTGATTGAATTCCTTTGCTTTTGGTCTAGGGATTCTTTCTTTTGACAATATACTCCTTATCACAACGTGATTAATCACTATACTTTTTGTTTCACAATTTATTTGGTGATAATCGCTATTACTGCATGGCCAACAATCGTTGTTATGATCTCTGCCAATCCTCTATGCTAATCTCCTTGTAGGCCTTTAAATTGAAACAAGGCTTCATAAGCCTTATTTATGACCTTGTTGTGGCCCATTTGGCTTATGCATTGTCAATTATAGTTGTCATTTTATGAACTGACATCTACGAACAAGATTATTTAGCATTCGGTATAAATTTTTTATTTCTATTTAAAGGAGATTAATTTGTACGGTAGCAATGAGACTAACCATTAAAGAATTGGTTCTTAAAGGATTATCAATTTGTTAGAAATATTAATCTTGAGCAGCCAACAGACAGATGCATTAAATGCACTATCAGATGAAATCAACTCAGATCTTTTTCCCCCCTGTCGTGCCTGACATTCTTGCTTTCTAGTAATTGCTTTCTGACAGTAATTTATTATTGGTAGGTGAGTTCAAATTTTGAGCGGCAGTCTTTTTGTGTATTAGCTGAAAAGCCAAAAGTTGCATTGAATGTATATTCTGTGCAAGTAAGCAGACAGAGGTTATATGGGTGAGACAGAAAGAGGGAATGTTCAGCAGAACATAGCAGAAGAAGGAATGTCCAGGACCATCTGAACAGTGACGTTCAGGAGTATCTGATGCAGCAGAAGTTAGTAAGCCTTGCGCCCATGCGCCGGAAGCTATCCCACACAGAGTAGTAGTGCAGAAGCGTTAGTGCACTGGAAAATGCATAGCTTCTACAGTATACGTGTACAGAGCTTTTGCTTTGAATATTTTTATATGTAAACAATTTTTTGAATGTAATATTTTTTTAAGTGAAATAGAATATTGAAAATATTTTTGTCTCCTTGTGTGTCTGTCTCCTTCCCTTGATACACTTCTGCTGTAATCTATTTCATTCTTTGCCCACAATTGGAGCTTTTTTTCAACATGGTATCAAAGCCCTAGGTGTATTGCGCAGTTAGTTTTTACAGCCTTATAACTTAATCTGGGTTTTTTCGTAGTTTCCCCATTTTAGCAAAATGTCTAGAGGAGAAAATAGAAGCTGGCAGTAGCCACCTATTTTCGATGGTAGAAACTACGATGTCTGGGCAAAGAAAATGAAGACTATTTTCATAGCTAATGATTTATGGGAGTTAGTTGCAAATGGGTTCACAGATGTGACTGAACCAACTGCATTTACAACATTGAGCAATGCTCAAAAGAACCAGTTGAAGGAGATGTGGAAGAATGATGCAAAAACCCTCAGTCTGATTGAGGCAGCCTTGACAGAGGCTATCTTTCCCCGAATAGCAGCAGCTACTTATGAAAAAGAAGCGTGGGAAACACTTCAAACCACCTGCAAAGGATCTGAGAAAATCAGATTAGTCAAACTACAGCTGCAACAGGAGAGAGTTTGAGAACATACAGATGAAGGACAGCAAGTCCATTATAGATTTTCACACAAGGGCAGCCACTTTGATTAACCAGTTGAGGATAAGTGGTGAAACTTTGGAAGAATAGAAGATTGTGGAGAAGATATTGAGAAGCCTTCCCACAAAGTTTGATCCAGTGGTGATTACCATTGAAGAGGCAAAAGATCTCACAACTTTGTCAATTGATGAGCTGATGGGTTCTCTGCAAACCCATGAGTAGCGCCTAAATAGGTTTGCAACCTCCTCCCAAGAGAAAGCTTTTAATGCTCAGTCAAATGCAAGAGGAAGGGGGAGAGGTAGAAAAGGCTCCAAACATGGTAGAGGAAACTCTAGACGTGAAAATGATGGTGATGAAAGCTTAGCCTGAGCAAGCAGTCATGAGGGGGTGACCAACTCCTAAGGAGGAAAAAAAAACAACAATTCTTATCAGAAAAAGGATAAAAGAAATGTGCAGTGCTACAACTGTCAAAGGTATGGTCACTATGCAAGTGATTGTAGGAAAAAACATGACCAAGGGAGTCAGAATGCACATGTTGCTGACTCAAATGTGGCTAGAAATGAAAGACAATCACAACTGTTCATTGCATGTAACCTTGCAGAACAGAGTAGCGCTAAAGTTTGGTACTTGGACAACGGTTGCAGCAACCACATGAGTGGTAACAAAGACTTGTTTGCCTCCATTGATAGCAGCGTGAAGTCTGAAATAAAAATAGGGAACAATGAGATGGTTCCAGTCATGGGCAAAGGCATGGTATGCCTACAAACCAAGCATGGTGATGAAAGAAAAATATATGATGTCTTCTATGCCCCAAGATTGAAACATAACCTCTTGAGCATTGGACAGATGGTCCAAAATGGGTATATAGTGCTGATGGAGAAAGGGGAATGCATCATCTATAATAAAAGTGGAAGCAAAAGAGTTATGGCAGTGGTTCAAATGACACAGAACTGAATGTTTCCTCTCAAGATGCAAATCTCAGCACAGTCAAAAGGCCTGCAACAATCAGTCTTCAAAGCAGTCATTCAAGATATCTCCAAGCTATGGCACCTCAGGTATGGACACTTAGGTTACTATGGTTTGAGTCTTTTGTCCAAGAAAAATATGATAGATGGTTTGCCAAAAATCATAGAGCCTAATGTTAGATGTGAAGCTTGGATTTTGGGCAAGCAACATAGGCAGCCTTTTAATTTAGGCAACTCTATAAGGGCTAGAGCACCATTGGAGTTGGTGCATACTAACTTGGTAGGCCCTATACAAAATATGTCTTTTGGCAAAAGTAGATTCTTTATGACCTTTATAGATGATTACAGCCGTAGGATATAGGTCTATTTTTTGTAGCATAAGTCTGAAGCATTTGACAAGTTTTTGTTATTTAAGGCCTAGGCTGAAAAGGAGAGTGGACACTTTATTAAGGTCCTAAGGTCAGATCGTGGAAGAGAGTATACCTCCAATCAATTTATAAATTTTTGCAAGAAAAATGGCATCAAGAAGGAGCTCACAGCCAGTTATACTCCGCAGCAAAATGGAGTGGTTGAAAGGAAAAATAGGACCATTGTGGAGATGGCAAGGAGCATGATGAAAGCAAAGGGACTCCCTATCGAATATTGGGGAGAGGCTGTAGCAACAGTTGTTTATCTAATAAATAGAAGTCCAATGAAAGCAGTCCGTGATAAAATCCCTCAAGAGGCATGGACAAAACAAAAGTGGTTAGTTGAGCACTTGAGAGTGTTTGGGTGTATAGCCTATGCACACGTGCCTAAAGAAAATAGGCATAAATTGGATGACAAGGGTGAAAAGTGTATTTTCTTGGGCTACTGTACAGAGTCAAAAGCCTATTGGCTATATAATCTAGTCACCAAGAAGGTAATCATTAGTAGGGACATGAAGTTCCTAGAAAATGAGTCGTGGGATAGAAAAGTTGACAACAATACTGATATTTATGTCTCCATACCCCTTAAGGATGAAGAAGCTTTAAAGCGCAGATGCGCTAGAAACCTACAAGAAGCTGACAGTTCAGAAAATAGCAGCAGTAGCTCCAAAAATTCTCAGCAGAGAAGGAGCTTTGAAAACTTCCAGCAGGGAAGATGCTCCAAAAACTTCCAGCAAGGAAGATGCTCCAGAAACTTTCAACAGGAAAGTTGCTCTGAAAATCTATAGCAGCAGACTTCTTCATCAGACGAGCAACCAAGCAGCTCCGAAAATTCAGACCCCACTCTTGCCTCCCTAGTGCCAAGAAAGACTAAGAGTCTAAGGGAGATCTACCAAGGTGAAAGGTGTGATGAAGTTTTTAATGAGAGTGTAAATTTTGCATTATTTTCTCATAGTGATCCTATTTATTTTGAGGAGGCTGTGAAAGAATAGAAATGGTGTGAGGCCATGGATGAGGAGATAGATGCAATAGAAAGAAACAAGACATGGGAGCTCACTGATTTACCCAAAGGAAAATCAGTTATTAGTGTCAAATGGGTCTACAAGACCAAATGTAATGCCGAATGAAGAATAGAAAGGCATAAGGCAAGATTAGTTGTTAAGGGGTACAAACAGTCTTAAAAGAAGAGGTATATGTGGAGCAACCCTTTGGATATGAAGTTCCAGGTAAAGAACACAAGGTATATAGGCTGAAGAAAGCTCTTTATGGGCTGAAACAAGCTCCATGGGCATGGTATGGCAGGATTGACTCATACTTGATGAGCAATGGCTTTAGCAAAAGCGATGGTGAGCCCAATCTTTACACCAAGGCAATAAATGGTAAGGTTTTAATTGTTGTCTTGTATGTAGATGATTTAGTATTTTCTGGGAATGATGATTTCCTCATTGCTAATTTTAAAGACGCCATGAAAAGAGAGTTTGAAATTACAGATTTAGGACTCTTAAGATATTTTCTAGGCATAGAGGTCTAACAATTGGATAATGGCATCTTTATTTTACAATCAAGTTATGCCAAACAAATCTTGAAAAGATTTAGGATATTGGACAGCAAAGCAGCCCCAACCCCAACAACTATAGGTTTGAAGTTGAGTAAAGAGGACAGCAACAATAATGTTAACCCAACCCTCTATAAGAGCATGGTTGGAAGCCTCATGTACTTGACAGCTACGAGACCAGATTTAATGTATACGGTAAGCCTGATTTCTAGGTTCATGGAGCAACCTAAGGACACACACTGGCAAGTAGGTAAAATGATTCTCATGTATGTCAATGGCATAATGTATACCGCCTCTAATGAGTTTTAGCTGGTTGGGTACACTGACAGTGATTGGGTAGGAAATGTGGATGATAGAAAGAGCACATCCAGTATGTTTTTCACTTGGGTTCAGGAGTAGTTTCATGGCTTCCAAGAAACAACCGATTATTGCCTTATCCACAGCTGAAGCAGAATACATAGTAGCGAATGCAGCAGCATGCCAAACTGTGTGGCTAAGAAGGATCTTAGCAGATTTGAGAGAAGAACAAGAGGATGGAACAGTAATTTTCTGTGACAATGTTTCATCAATAGCCTTGACCAAAAATCTTGTGTTTCATGGAAGAAGCAAACATATTGAAATCAGGTATCATTTTATCAGAGAATTGGTTGAGAATAATGAAATTAAAATGGCATTTTGTAGGTCAAAGCAGCAGCTCTCAGATATTTTTACAAAGGCTTTGTCAAAAGAACCTTTTGAGCACCTAAGATATAGGCTGGGTGTGCAGGAATGCGCTAGAACTTCGTTTCTGGAAAACACAGAGAAGCGTAGGTGCACCGGAACTTCAGCAGACAGTTCCAGAATGCAGAACAAAGGCAAACAGGTTTGCGCCGGAAACTTTTCACTGGTGCTCTGGAACTTTTATGGCAATGCCCCAGAAGTTTCATAGAGTGTTGAAGAGCAGGAACTTTTGTGCCGAAAACTTTGCTCCAGAAGTTGCTCTGGAAGTATTACGCTGGAAGTTTCCAAATAATGATGAAGAGCAGAAAGACTCAAGATTAACAGGGAGTGTTGAAAATATTAATCTTGAGTAGCCAATGGACAGATGCATTAAATGGACTGTCAGATGAAATCAACTCAGATCCTTTTCCCCCTGCCGTGCCTGACATTCTTGTTTTCCAGTAATTGCTTTCTGGCAATAATTTATTATTGGTAGGTGAGTTCAAATTTTGAGTGGCAGTTTTTTTGTGTATTGGATGAAAAGCCAAAAGTTGCATTGAATGTATATTTTGTGCAAGTAAGCAGATAGAGGTTTTCTAGGTGAGACAGAAAGAGGGAATGTTCAGTAGAACATAGCAGAAGAAGGAATGTTTAGGAGCATCTGAACAGTGACGTTCAGGAGTATCTGCCACAGCAGAAGTCAGTAAGCCTTGCGCCCGTGCACCAAAAGCTATCCCACACGGAGCAGCAACGCAGAAGTGTTAGTGCGCTAGAAAACACACAGCTTCTGTAGTATACGTGTACAAAGCTTTTGCTCTGAATATTTTTATATGTAAACAGTTTTTGAATGTAATCTTTTTCTAAGTGAAATAGAATATTGAAAATATTTATGTCTCCTTGTGTGTTTGTCTCCTTCCCTTGATACACTTCCGTTGTAATGTTTTTCATTCTTTTCCCACAATTGGAGCTTTTTTTTTAACAAAATTGATCTTACAATGAATTGATTGTAGCATTAGGGGAACAGATTGTTGTGAAAGATCATTTCAAAATGTCTAATCAAAAAACTAAAGCCATGCTTTTGGGAAGAGGTAAACCATGCAAGATCACTAAATCTAAATGCATTTATCTTAGTCAGGCATTTGCCTCCTTGAGGCGCAAGAGCGGTACACTACAATGATGATCAAACCAGAGGTAATCCGTACAATCGCTAAATAAATTTTCAAAATTTGTTTGATTTGATGAACATTCAACTTTTATCATTGATTATTTCCAAGTTCTATATCAATGGGGGCATCTTAAAATCTGTCTTTGTTCACTGGTCAGTGTTTGGTAGCATTAAATCCACCTTACGTCTTGTAAATAGTGCTATCAAAACTCTTATTATTTTCCAAGTTCTTTATCAATTAGAGCATCATAAGATTTGTATTTGTTCACTAGTTCTATACCTACCTTGCAGCATCAGCCCCTTGCTCCTTTCATATCTTTTATTATCGTCATCTCTCATCATTGTCTGTCTGACATCGAGGCAGCTTTAACCTAAAAGGGTCGAGAGCCGTAGAGTTTGGAGGTCATACTGTGTAGGGGAAATGGTCAGATTTAGGCCAGACTATTTGGAATGAATTGACACCATTGGGGGAGAAGGTTATTTGGGTACCTTGTCTTAATTCACGGGCTCTTGCCATTTCTTTTGGTTTTGCTAGAACAAGGTTAAAGAAATAGCGAATCAGCAGTAGTACCATACTATTTACTGTTGCTAAAAGAGGCTTGTTTCCATTGTGGAAAGGAGTGATGGAAATAGAAGAGATGGGCGACCCACCATGTGCACTATCCTTTCTGCCAACACACAATTTTGCTTCCCAAAATGAAATGCAAATGGTGGCTATCCATCACTAATTCATTATTATTGTTTTCTATTGTGGGCTCAATCTAGATACAATTTAGTATGTCAATTTATGTAAGCAGCCTATTGCCCTCTAATTGGTCAACTGACTCCAACCTTCACCACATTGCCCCCCTTTAGCACAAGCTGATACATCACCATCATCCTTCTGAGGTCAATTAGTTTTATTTTTTTATTTTTTTATTGAAGAAGACTATTATTAATAAAAAATAAAACAACAAATACAAGTCACATTAGAATAACAACACAACTGTTGTTAAAACCAGCAGACCAACAGATTGCCTGAGTAAAAACTATCTGAAGTTTTTTTACCATTGATCTGCAACTACCTTTGAACTGCACCTAACCTTTGAGCAAAGCATCCTCCAACCAGCGACTACTACCTTAAACCAACAAACTAACAAGCAACGACCCACCTTTTGTCTTTGTCCAAGGGCTACAGCCAAGTCTTTAGGCTTTTTCACCCCTTTTTTTTCTCCTTTCTTATTGCAGGAATTTTCTCCTCATTCTCATAGTTTAGCAAGAGCTAACTCTTTTCCTTATCTTCAAACTCATGATTCCTTCTCTTGCTTTAAGTTGGCTCCTCTTGGCCACTATCTCCTTTTCCTCTGCAACAGTTATTGTAGATTCAAAATTGAATCCCCTGTTTCTCACAGCTAGCTAATAAACTCAAATAGAAAACAAATGAAACAAGACAATTACATACAGCTGCAATTGAATATCAATTCTCATTAAAAAAACTATATTAATCATACACAGAATTCATAAAAAATAGAGTGCTCTATTTTTATCAGACATATAATAATCTATTATGTATTGAAAACAAAACTATTCTCTTATTGCAGCAGCTGCAAAAAATGTAAATACAAAGTAGATAATATAGATTCTGATACAAGAAAGAAAAAAAAAGCATCACCTAAACTTAGCATGAACAACATGCTTTAACTGCAGAAAGTAGAAAAAACAAGGCTTTAAAAGAAATCTACTTTACAACAAAACAACTAGGTAAGAATAGCCATGCTGGAAAAAAACAAGGATCTTCTTCAAATCAATTCTCTTCTAAATAAGAGTCCACCAAGTCAGCATCAATTATCTTCATACTCCCCATTGATGTTGAGAGGGCTCACGATCTGATCACGAAGTAACAAAAACTGATCTCTTGCAACTGCTTTGGTGAAGATGTCTGCTAACTGATCATGAGTGTTGATGTGTTTCAATTCAACTTCCTTCTTCTATACTAAATTACAGATGAAGTGATACTTCAAATAAAAATGCTTTGTTCTACTGTGATGAACCGAATTCTTTGCTAACTTGATGGCACTTATATTGTCACAATAAATCACTATAGGCTGAGTTTGCTTCTCTCCAATTTCTTCTAAAACTTTTCTAAGCCAAAGAGCTTGTGCACCTGCTCAAGTAACAGCAACATACTCTGCTTCTATGGATGAGAGAGCAACCATGCTTTGCTTCTTGGAACTCCAAGTAATTAAAGTAGTACCAAAGGAGAAACAATTTCCAGATGTAGATTTACGATCATCCATACTACCTCCCCAATCTGAATCACTAAAGCCAACAAGATTGAATCTTTTAGAAGAGTAGTAATGAATACCATAATTTAGAGTACCTTTCACATACCTCAAAATTCTCTTAGTTGCCTTCATGTGGATTTCTGATGGATTTGTCATATACCTTGAAACAAGTGAGACTGAATATGCGATATCAGGCCTTGTGTGCGTTAAAAACATCAAACTCCCAATAATACTTCTGTAAGTTGTCTCATCAACTAATTCAGCACCATCATTTCTACTCAACACAACTCCATGAGCACTTGGAGTAGAGTATGGTTTACAATCAACCATGTCAAACTTCTTCAACATATCTTTTGCATATTTGGTTTGGCAAATGAAAATTTCATTTTTACATTGATAAACCTCCATTCTTAAAAAATATTTCATGAGACCAAGATCTTTCATTTCAAATTCTTTCATCATAGCAATTTTGAACTCATCTTTTATCTTAAAACTATTACCCATATACAACAAATCATCAACATACAAACTTATAATAAGAATATCATTACCTTCTTATTTGTAGTAAAGGGTAGGTTCACTCTTACTTCTCTTGAAGCCATTCTCCTGAAAGTATCCATCAATTCTTGCATACCATGCCCTTGGTGCTTGCTTGAGGCCATACAAAGCCTTCTTCAATTTGTAGACATGATTCTCTTTTCCTTCCACTTGAAAACCTTGTGGCTGTTCCACATATACTTCCTCTTCTAAGTACCCATTCAAGAAGGCACTTTTCACATCCATATGTTGTATGCTCCAATTCTTTTGAGCTGCTAATGAAATCAACATTCTAATGGTCTCTTGTCTTGCAACTGGTGCAAACGTCTCTTCATAGTCAATCCCATACTTTTGTGTGAAGCCTTTAGCAACTAATCTTGCCTTATGCCTTTCAACACTTCCATCACTGTTATGCTTAGTCTTGTAGATCCATTTGGTGCCAATCTTCTTCTTGTCATGTGGAAGCTCTGTAAGCTCCCAAGTATCATTCCTATGAATGGAATCCATCTCTTCTTGCATTGCTTGCATCCAAACCTCATTAGTACATGCTTCTTCAAAACATGATGGTTCAAAATCAGCCTTGGTAAATAAAGCAAAATTAACTATCTCACCTATTGGATTTTCATCATGTGCTTGATTTGCACTCCTTTGATAAATATCACTCGAACTTTTTACCTTCCTTCTAGAACTTGGAGTTGAAGATGGACTTGAAGAATTAGATGAGGGGCTGCTTGGTGGATTTATAGCACTTGGAACAGAACATTAGTGGGCTGCTCATAATCAATATCATCATTCAAAACAGATTTTGACTTCTCCATATGGCCTTTTTGATGACCATAAACTCTCCCTTCGTCAAAAATCACATCTCTTGAAACAATAAGCTTATTAGTGAGAGGATTATATAACCTGTAAGCTTTGCTTTCCTCACTATACCCAACAAAGATACATGACTCACTTTTTGCATCTAACTTTTGTCTATTCTGATCAGGTACATGAACATAACCTAAACAACCAAAAACTTTGAAATGATTAACATTAGGCCTTTTCTCATACCATGCTTCATAAGGAGTCATCTTCTCAAGTGCACTAGTGGGACTTCGATTGAGAATGTATACTGTTGTAGCAACTGCATCTCCCCAATAAGAGTTATTCAATCCCTTGGTTTGTAACATACTCCTTGCCATTTCTACCATAGTGCGGTTTTTCCTTTCAGCTACCCCATTCTGTTGAGGTGTGTATGGAGTGGTGAGTTTCCTCCTGATGCCATTCATGTCACAATATTCTTGAAAGAATCTTGAAAAAAATTCTCCTACACGATCAGTTCTTAAACATTTGATTTTGCACCCTTTCTCATTTTCCACAAGTGCTTTAAACCTCTTGAATGTATCAAGGGCTTCATCCTTAGCCTTCAAAAAATACACCCAACATTTTGTGAGTAATCATCAATAAAAGTGATAAAATATGATGACTTACCCAAACTCTTTGTTTGCATCGATCCACAGATATCTAAATGAACAAGTTGAAGGGGGTAATGGGCCCTCCATGCTGTGCCTTTTGGAAACTTTTCCCTTGCATGCTTTCCTTTAGCAGATCCTTCACAAACCTCCTTATGCTCTTCAACCTTGGGCAAACCAGAAACTAATGCTTGTGAGGTCGAAAGCTTCAAACTGTGAAAGTTTAAATGGCCATACCTTAGATGCCATAGCCAACTTGTATCCTCAAATGCAATATTGGCAAGGCTACTATTATGTTCACCAAATCTCAATGGGAACATCCTATTTTTTGTCATAGGAACAACTATGACTACTCTGTTTCCCTGACTCTTATCAAAAATTGTACATTTCTTATTTTCAAAGACAACTCTATAGTTCTTCTCACATAATTGTCCAACACTTAACAAATTACGTTTTAACTTAGGAGTGTAATAAATATCTTTAACACTCTTCATACCTTCTTTTGTGTGGACCTCCATTGCACTTTTTGCAGCAACCACCAATGATTTATCATCACCGAGCTGAATCTTTGACTTGAAACTTTCATCCTTTGTTGAAAACAACTTCCCATTTCCTAACATATGCTTAGAGCATCCAGAATCTAGGTACCAAACATCTTTACTAGTATTTTCACCTTTAGAATAAGATAAAAATAAATTATCTGGAGGATTTTCATAACTTTCTTGAGCATAATTAACATTTTTACCTTCTTTTAATCTACATTCTCTTTCAAAATGTCCATACCTATTACAATGGCAACATTGAACATTCCTTTTATCAAATCTTCCTCTACCTCTACCTCTTGAACCACCTCTTCCTCTTGAAAAACCTCTGCCTCTACCTCTTGAATTATTCTGATTTTGACCTTTACCTTGGCTTTGATTGCTTTTGCTACTACTGTTGCCATCATCATTCTTTGTGATTTGTACTTTGGAGGAAAAGGATTTTTCAACACTTTCTCTAAAATAATCTTTTAATCTTTCTTCATGTGAGATCAAAGATCCAACGAGGTGATCGAATTGAAGGGTTGTCAAATCCTTACTTTCTTCCATTATTATGGTGATGTGATTCCATCTTGGTGTGAGAGATCTCAACACCTTTTTTATCAGAACCTTAGTGTTCACAGTTTCTCCAAGTGTAGCCATCTTATTGACCACATCTTTTACTCTGACACAATACTCACTCACACTTTCTCCTTCTTGCATCTTTAAATTCTCAAATTCTCTCTTCAATGTCTATAACTTAACAACTTGGACTTGATCACTGCCTTGGTAAGCTTCTTTTAGAGTCTTCCAGGCATCCTCAGTTGTCTTTGCACTTGCAATTCTTGGAAATAAACTCTTGTCTAGAGCTATTTGAATATGAAACAATGCTTGAAAATTCTTCTTCTTAGCTTCTTTCCTTGCTGTTCTTTCATTGACTAGGAGGGCATTCCAATCAACTGGCTCCTTATAACCTAATTCAACAATCTCCCACAAATTTTTTCCTATTAAAAATGTCATCATTTTTATACACCAATAATCATACTCATTACCATCAAATTCTGGAATGGGCAAGCTGTTAGAATTCGACATGATAATCTTTGGTGAAATTCGAACAACTAGATCTTAAACCCAAAACAAAATACCTGCTCTGATACCAAATGTAGATTCAAAATTGAATCCCCTATTTCTCACAGCCAGCTGATAAACTCAAATAGAAAACAAATGAAACAAGACAATTACATACAGCTGCAATTGAATATCAATTCTCATTAAAAAAACTATATTAATCATACACAGAATTCATAAAAAATAGAGTGCTCTGTTTTTATCAGACATATAATAATCTGTTCTGTATTGAAAACATAACTGTTCTTTTATTGCAGCAGCTGCAGAAAATGAAAATACAAAGTAGATAATATAGAGTCCGATACAAGAAAGAAAAAACAAAGCATCACCTAAACTTAGCATGAACAGCATGCTTTAACTGCAGAAAGTAGAAAAAACAAGGGTTTGAAAGAAATCTACTTTAAAACAAAACAACTAGCTAAGAATAGCCACGCTGGAAAAAAATAGGGATCTTCTTCAAATCAATTCTCTTCTAAATAAGAGTCCGCCAAGTCAGCATCAATTATCTTCAGTTATGACTGTACTATCCGATCTTCCTTTAGATAGTTTTGTCTCTCATTTCCGCGATCTCTCTCTTTCTAGGAGACTTCACAAATGATGTGATATGGCTTCAGCCATAATATCGACCTCCTTGAAACGGTGATCTTGACTAGAAGCTAGCTTCTGACTACTTTTTATTTTGCTTTAAAACTGCAAACAACATCCTTAAATTTTGGGCATATCCTCATGCATACAATGACTCCTAAAAACTGTGAATTCTCTTAAACTCTGCATCGGCTACTTTGGGTGCACAGCAATGTTGAATAGCGACAACTTTGTTGGCGGCGGCTGAATGACAACACCTTTGTTTATTCTAACAACAGGCGGCTTATAATTTGCAAATCAATATTCATAACACAGTGATTACCCTGCTCAGCCTCATGCAATTTCTCATCAGCTCCAACGATCTTCGGCAGATCTCATTCCTTCAAGCAATGGCTAACTCTTTCTTAAACACTAAGACAGACTTCTTGATTGCTTTGATCATAGCTTAAATGGCAGCCCCTCCTTTGACAGCATCTTCAGTGATTATTAACTGCATAGAACTTGTAGCGAGTCACCCTCTTTATGAGTAATACCATGTGTTCTAAATTTGACTGCTGAGCAGCTATATACACCACACTTTAACAGCAGTGATCACTCTTTATTTCCCTGTGATCCTTTGGGTGAGATGCAATCTTCAAATAGCTTTAAACAACTATTTCAGCAACAATTCAAGAAACTCCTGCACTTTGCATTAATTAACTATCTTCAGCTGGGCGGACTACTTCAATTTGAATAGGTAGGGATCTCTTATTCTATCTCTAATCTAGGCTTAGGAATGCAATGGTAGGAGAAAAATAGAAAACACAGACCTAAAACTATATATTGATTAAATAAAAACATTACATAGATGATTTTATAAATCTTCTGAGCTGCTGCTCATTAAACATTCTCATGACATTACTCGAGCTTCTGCTCTTTCACACATCAACATGTAACTACCATTCTCTATCTTTACAGCTCTGCCGAGCTGGACACCATTTGGGAGTGCATACAAAATAAGACTCATACAATATATAGAGAATTAAGCATGACTGAAGGAGAAAGGACTGAATATAATATATTTTGAAACACCCAGAAAATGTGTGAAAGTTGGCATGAGTAAATAATTAATCAAATCAAATCTTTGCCAAAATCTATCCTCAATATTTGTCTTTAATGCTGAGATTGACTATGATACAATGCTGATAGGGAGACTGACATCGAGAGGACAGGGCAAGTAGGAGTAGTTGAAATTATATTTCCAGCATAGAACGCAGCTCTGATACCATATGATATAAAATGCATAAAAATTGGATATCTTATTATTCGAAATAACAGGTGCATATATAGCAGAGGAAGGGAAGCGACTGAGCATAGAAGAGGGGCGGTTGAACAATTACACACTCCCACACACTACAAAGTAATACATTATACATTATTTGCTAATAATTTGCACCGATTAAAAGGCTTGATATAGTTAGAATGGTCTTGCCCATAGCAATATAAATAACTCAAAAAATTACTAGGTGCATGTCAAATCAATATTTTTGAAGGGTTTTAGAAGAAGAAGTGTATTTGAAACAACCACAAAAAAAATATCTTTATAGTTACAAGCAGTTACAAGCCCATATAATTATTAAGAAAATGTATGTATATTGAAAATATTTTTTTAAGCAGGCAGTTATAAGCCCACATATGTAAGTAAAACTCATGTATTCAAGCACCTACATACAAAATGAGATCGATTCTTGTAATTTCAATGTCTCCTCATCTCCAACATTTTCTTTTCATTTATCAATTCCAGAAGTTCATGCCTAGCTTTATTATTTAACGCTTTAGTACAACCTTCTGAATATCCGCTTGATTGTTCAATGACCTCGTCTGCAAATTTGTTTACATCAACATTAAACACCTTTCTCCCTGCAAAACCAGTGAAAATGAATAAGCTCAAGAATGTAAAGAACTGACATACTTAACATATTGTTTCAAAATTGTTGTAACCAACCTCTTTTATTAAATTCATGTCATAATCTGCTTTAGGATAATTTAACCTCCCGTCTCGGTCACGTATGACTAACATAGCTTTGTCCGAGGACCTGCATACTAATTGTTTATAACAGATATACAATAAACTACATTCAACCAATATTAATCGTAAAATATGAAGCATAAATTTTAGAACACTGACCTTGCTGCAGCCTCAGCAATAAAATGTCGATCTAATATTAAAATAAAAGGAAATTTATTAAAATTATACCATTTTTTTTTGATGAAATGGATATTTATATTAATTTTTTTTTAAATTTAGTATATTTATTTTTAAAGTATATTTTAATATAATAAAATATGATTTTTAATACATTTGAAAATTTGAAAATATAAGATATAAAAAATATTTAAAAATTTAAATTTCTATAATTTATTTGTTGAAAGGTTTTTTAATTAAAATTTTCTTAAAATCTATTTTATTAACATATTATTTTATCTTGACTTAACAATTAATAATATATAACACTCCAAATAATAAAACTCTTTCTATTATTAACCTTTTTATTAAAAAATCCTACACATACAAAAAAAATTTAAAAAAAAAACTAACATTGTAAACTCACCAAGATTTAGTGGACGTTTATGATTCTTAAGCGTGCAGACAAATGACATTCAAACATTATTAGTGTTTTTTGTAGTGAAATATATTGTTTGTTAGACATATCAAGAATTCATTATTAATGAACTCTCTTAACATCACCCAGAAAGTTTCCAATTAACCTTTGAGCCATTAAAAATTAACCAACAGAAAAATGGAATCATCCTGAATATGAGCTAGACAATATGACTTGAAATATTAACCCACAGAAAAATGAAAACATCCTAAATATGAGCTAGACAATATGACCTAAAGTATTGATATGAAAATCTTGACAGACATTTTTCTTGAAGAAAGATATAGTGATATACTGTTCAATACATTATATTTTAATTAGAAGCTAGCATATAATAAAAAAAAAACAGAAGAAGAAAATTAATAGAATACCATATATTTGCTTGCCAACGGCCACGGGTATCAGTGACTCCAATGAATAGGCCACTTTTTCTACCCCTAACTCTCCTACCATCATCGTTAGATGTGTTTGGGTTAGCTCTACTGAGATCCATTAGTGTCTCTGCTGCATGTCCAATATCATTCAATTCAGAAGGATTCTCCTCCTGGTTTATTCTTTTTTCACCCCTAACACTTTCCATTATTGCAAAGCCTGCACAATGTAAGAAAACAAGTTAGCACAACAAATATATCTAAAAGTTAGTACATCACTTGAAAGAAAGTTGGGGCCATTCATATATAGTGAGTAAAAGAGGTTTCAATATCCTTCATCATATAAAACAGTCTATGAGACTGGGGCTGGTTTTAACAGCACATTCTAAATAGATCAAGCCACATATAACCAACATTTGCACAAACTTAGGTAATTATAATAACAAAAAAAAAAATCAAACACATCGTAAAGAAGCAATCAGGTCAGAATTCACAATCTCCAGTTTACTTGGTGCCCAATTATCTGTTGTTGATGATAATCAAAAAGTCTATCATTTTAAAACTTGTCTCTAAGTTTTTCGCTGCCATCGCTCCCATGATAGATTCCCATATGCCAAGAAAAAGCCAAGGACTTTCTCAACTATCACTGTGGATGCTTCGAGATCAAGAATAGTTAAAATTGCAACACCACTAGCTGATAAATATGATAGGAAGTTCTTGCCTACAAATTACCAAATCACAAAGATCAATCTAGGTAAGCAGACGAGGGAAGATGATATCGAATGAATGCACACAGATGTGTCAGCTATTATGCCTAGAGTGGATAAGGACCAAAAAATCTCAACAAGAATTGAAAGAATAGATCGCTCATCTCTTTTCCTCATCAAGCAACTAGTGAGTCCCCTGAAATCCACGGATGGACTTCTTCTCGGTTCAGTGCTCATCTACCAGCAAGAGTCATTCACAGTGGAAAAAATGAACTGCATTGCAACATCAACCAAGCCATGCATGGGAGACCTGTATGATTATGGCTGCAGAATCATAGATGAAGCCCTAAGCGTGCATGATAAAGTTAAAGCAATTGGGAGTAAGGTGGAGACATTCAAAGTTGAACTTCAAGAGGATGTCCAAGATACACATTCTTATAACCTTCCTCACAATGAAATGATGTCCAAGATGAAATTTGAGATCCTAGCGAAGGAAGGCGTACTAGAGAAGGATAATTTTTCAATGTTGGGTGTGTGGATAGAGATAATGAACTTGACAGTGGACTTCTCAAAGGATTTTTGGACAAGCTAACTGCAATTCATATTTATGTAGTAGACATAGTTTGCATTAATTAATGATCATCTAAGGCTACATAAAACTCAAGCCCTAAAGATCCTAGTCCAAGAATGAAGCATAAATGAATATAGAAACATAAACAATAATAAAGCAATATTATCACAATTCATATGTCATGGTTGAGTCACCTTCATTGATCTTCTCCATTTGGCTTTATATGCTTGCTTGCCCTCAGATTTGTAGTATGCAAAAATAGCCTAGTGATAATGATTGCAAAATATTAAAGATAGTGGTTGTCTAGCTAGAGTAGAATAGAATGGAATAGGGTCTAAAATAAGGATGAAATGTATATTTTATAGAAAACCAATTCAAAATGAAGGGCCAAGATTAAATGATGAAGATCAATGGATGAGATTGCTTTGACTAGCAACAAAATAGGGTTAGGGCAAAACTAGGGTTTAATTAAGGATGGATTGTGGACATTAACAAGTAATGAAACCTTGTGAAAGGTGGAGCTTAATTGTGATAGAAGATAAGATTTGACACAGAAAAAGAGGTTGATGGAGTAAATTAAATAATTATAAAATTATTTAATTTAGGAGGGAAAGTAAATAATTAAATAATAATTATTTAATTATAGCTAAAGAGGGAAATGTTGACTTTTAATTAAAATAACTTTGTCTAATTAAAAGTAGAAGAAAAGGACAAATAAATAAATAATTAAATAATTAAAATAATTATTTAATTATAGTAGGAAAATGAAAATAAATAATTAAATAAATGAGAATTTATTTAATTATGGAATGAAAAGATTAATTAGTGATGTAATTAAATTAAATAATCAAAGATTAATCAAATAATTAAAATAATTTAATTAATAGAAGAAAATGATCTTAAACAATAATCACATAATTAAAATTGATCAATTATACAGAGAAGAAGGGAAATTGTTATGGAAAATGAGGTTTACAGACTTTTTTCAGTATCTACACATACATTAAATTTTTTATCTTCACTTTATCTCATACAACGTGACAATTTCCCAATTCATGTGACACAATCTATATTAGCATCTCTATCTTCATACTAGTTTCTCCTTGCTATTCTTTTCTTTTGGCTGCCAAGACAATATTCGATCATCTAAAATCTTTTTCTCCTTATTTAAAGCTGCTCTTGATGAGGCTCGATTCCCCCATTAAATGTTTATTTAAAATAAAAAATAATTGCCTCTCACTCAGGCAATGTAGGCGCCTCTTTCCTCTACCTTTGGCTATGCAGGAACTTCCTGGCGTGGCTTCTTGTTACCCACGTTGCCTTCCCACGCAGCCCCAATCTCTCCCCCTCTTGGCATTAGCTACCCTCTTTGTATTTAATTGGATCCACTTTTAAATTCAGGATGCAGTCTAAATTTTGCTTGTAAGAATTTTTTCCATGAAACTTTATCAATTTTTCCAAACAATTTTTTTGTGATGTTGATTTGATTCTCATTAATCATACAATAATTAAATATTCATTAATAATATTATAAAGCTAAAATAATTTTATTTCACACTTTCATTTTTATATTTTTATAATATATTTTATGAAAATTATTAATGTATTTTTTTAATATATAGTTTGGGTTTTTTAACATTTAATAATTTCAATTTTGACTTTTGTCTTGTATCATGTTTAATCCTCCACTCTATATCAATATTGATGTACTTCCTAGGACCCTACATTAGATCATATATACAATCATGTCCTCTGGACTAGATCATGCGGAGTTCTAGTATTTTAAATTCCAAAGCAAACAATCCCAATATATAACTATTACCCATGAAAGCAAACAAAAAAATTCAAATCACATGTCTAAGATTGTGTATTTAAGGATATCATCCTAGGATAACCTTAGAATCATCTATTAGTAGCATCTTGCATTCGCATATTTGACTACACATATCATTAGTCTTAATATGTATAAAAAAATACTCAAGATCCAACATTATTTATTTATCTATTTTCAACTTGTTAAATCATGCTAAGGGTTTGAGTATCATAAAGGAAGTTGGTTTCTTCTATGTTGAATGAAATCATGTCACCTAGAAGAAACATAAATAGACAAATCATATCATGGGTGTGATCTAATATGAGACCCCACGAAACTCAAGATCTAGATATCATAATTTTTTGAACTTAAATCTAATTTAGGGTTTCGTTTTTGTATTGTCTATCACAACAACATAGTAGTCAACATCCACATTGATCCAATTTCTAGTAATCCCCCAATATTTCATTTTATTTTATGGTCTATTTATCTTAGTATCTTAAATCTCAACTCATAAATTAATTTAGTATCTAATTATTATTGATTATCTTATCATTCCATTAGACATCTAAATTAATTATTATTGAATGTATAACTTACATTCATATCCTTTAGACATAAACTTTCTATATATCCTCCTTTGTATATATTAATGATGGATTAAAAAATTATTGATTTGTGATGATAATTATCTAAATCATATCCAAAATGATGGCCTCATTTTCATAAAATCATACTCTCATGATGATATTTCTAAGTTTTTAGTTGACAATGACTATGTGCACATGATGCTTTATTCTTGATGTCTCGCTTCCCTCCCATTGTTATGTATATGCTTTTTTCTAATTAACATTTTTTATAAAACCATAACTTTGATAAGCTTGATGGTGCATTCACATGCACTCTTTCTAATAAAATTATCTTTATTGAATGTATAATATGGTACGAGAAAAAGTGTTAGTTATTACAATGATATACTATGTTCAATAATTTTTATCTTTATTTATACCATTATTTAGTAGTGCTCCATAAATTTGAAGGATATTCATCATACAAGTTTATCAATAATAGATTGTTGAATGAAAGATCTAATAATATAATTTAAAACTACCTTTACAATTTTTAATGGATTACAAATATAAAAAGGAATAAAACCACATTGTAGTAGAGATTCATACACAAATAATATCAATTTTTTATCGCATAAATTCTCTAGTGGAACAATGAGTTTACAAAGGCCAACTCAACCTTAACAGCTCTAGCACCATTGAAGAGCTCTATAACACATAATTTTATCTTTCCTTACATCAATATGTAGTAGTGCTCCATAAATTTGGACATTTCTCATACAAGTTCACCTAAACAAAACACGCTCTAACTATAAAATCTCTAGTCTAGAAAGAAATTACTTTCCATTCTAGTATTTAAAGGTGAAGCATTATGACTTTATAAATTCCAACTCGGTCTCAATAGACTCTAGAATAACTAAAGGGCTCTACAACACTTTTTAAAAAAGGAAAAACATGAAAAATCACATACTCTCCATAATGGCTCTATATGCTCTCAACAAGAGTATTAAACCTTCTCCAACAATACAAAAGATTTACAATAATTCCTTAATTACCACACAAAATTATACAAGGTTGTTACCAAAATATAGATAAATAAAATTATTTGTTGTTTCTTTTTAGGCTCCCTATCTACTTATAGGACTATTAGCCTATTTTTAACTTTCAAGTTGAAAATAATATGCCTCTTCAACCCCTTTCAGTAGTGGTTAAATCACTCAAGAAAATGCTAACTCACCACTTCGATAACCACTTTTATCAAGATATTCTATGGAGCATAGCTTTTCCATCCAAATATAAAATTAGGTGCCAATATTTTAAAATTGTACCATTTTTTTGTAAACCTAAATATTTAACCAAATTTCACTTTTGATTCCATCTTGACATTGTTTTCTACTACAATATTTATAGCTAAATTTATTAGGCTCCAAATGAGTTAAAGAAATCCTATAAATTGCTTCATCCACTAACCAAGATTCCAAGGCATCCCATAATATCCAAAAAATTCACAAGAATGATACAAATTAATAGTATTTATAAAACACTTTTTGTACTAAGTTTGATGGAAAATCTCTACAAGATACAATGACCTGAAATTGATGGTTCAAATGTTAACTTCATCCAAATTATTGGATCACCCTCCTTTAAGAGGGTTTAGTTCCTAAGATATTTTAATTGATGAAGAAGGGTTGATGATCCCTTCATCATGTACTAAGGTACCTTCACTCCACAAGATTATCATCACCAATTACTTGATTCCTCATTGCCTCCACCTAACTTGCTACTCTTTTCACACATGAAGCTCTATCCCACCTACTTGAATTGAACCCTCAAACAATAAAATAAAAAAAATCTACTTTCATTAATTAATAATTACCCCTTTGAAGAACTAATTTCCATAATCTTAGGACTTTCCTTCATGTGCATTTGATAAATATGCTTCCTTAACAACCAATCTATATTAAGTTTTCCTTCAGAAATAATAGGATCTCTCTCACATAAGTATGGACACCCAAACATGATCAAAATGATGAAAAAATGAGTGTATCTATAGATTTTTTTTAATAGTATAAAAACTTTATATAATTTTTATCATATAATTTATTTTATTTTTATGTTGAAATGTTTTCTCACTTAGTTGCATGTGTAGACTAAAGTAAGGGAAAAATGTAGTGGAGAAAAGTACAAAGTTGGTTCTTTCATCTCTATGTTTTATGTCACTTTCTATTGACGTCATAAATTCATTGTCCTAACAATTGATTTACCTCTTTTGGTGCACTTATGAACCCTAGTCCTAAATCAAGTATTATCTTATATTAAATCCTCCAATTCTAACTAGCACCTAACTAGTTCCTATATTTTTCTAACAGATATACAAACAGCAAATACAACCTACCAACTGAAAAAATGGCTCATTCTTATTCACTACCAATAATTTCTTATTATAGGAATAAAATGTTGAAATTTACATAATATAAATATTTGAACTAATTTCTTAATATATAATACTTTTTTTAATCATTTGTAGTAGTTTTAGATTGGAAATTATGTATAAAATATATCACACTAAAAAATAGACCTATCTTACCAATTGAATGATGGTTGACAAATTCACCTCATGGAAAATTCACCACTAACAATTCATGGCATACTACCAAACCTGGGAGCTCATTGTATATTTTTTAAATGCATTTAGGGACCTGAAACCACAGAGTTTACAAAAATAAGCAAAGGACACAAAAGTCCAACAGAAAAAACTAGCTGCCACAAAGGAAAAGGATGGAGCGAATAGCAGCTAACCATAACAAACCAAAAAGGTCAAGCAAAAAAACCAGCAAAGCAAAGAACAAAAAACTGGCCGCAACTAATCTAGAGTCTTGAGGACAAACTCCGTCTCCGCCTCCAAATTTTGCATATCATGGACTCCCTTTTTGAAAATATGAATCATCTTCAGAGTGGGGGGGGGCTTTCTCTTCAGATTGGCTCTGGTTCTCTTAGGCATGCTAGCATCCTTTTTCTAACTTCTCGGTCATAGCATTAATTATAATGGCGTTGTGTCTGGCCATTCGGTTGTTTTGCTTTGCAACAATTTTGATAGTGTTCCTAATATTCTCAACCTTCATTTCAATCTTTTTGTTTTTGTCAGTGTGATATGTGTTTAAACATGTTTTTTTAGAATTTGGAGTAATAGGGGAGCCATCTCTAGTAGATATTTCCAACAATGGCTTGACACTTGACTCAGTATTATTGGCACCAGAAGCCTCAGATTAAAGAGAATCTTCAAAATAGGAAAAAAATTTTTTTGCCCGGGGTTCTTATCAGCAGTCCTGGTCTTGAAGGAGGGGCTTCCTGGCTCAAACTCAGCATGAACCTTATCAGAAAAAGGGATAGGGTATTTTTGCTAGAAGGGGCAGCATGCGGCTAAGGACAGTTCAAGCCAGACTTAGATTGGGAAAATACTCCGAACAACTAGGCTTAGTGTCGTCTTCCTTAGAATCAGGAAGGGTTTCCAGATTAGCGGGGACGACCAAATTTTGAAAATGCTCAACAATCAACCTAATCAGCCCAGATAATGTTTTCACTAGTTACTATTATAGAAAATAATATCTCAAATAAAAAATAAAAAATTATGAGAAAAACTATAATTATCACATTTAATTAATTATTTTAAAAAATGTATTTAAATAAAAAATATAATATACTAACTAAATCATTGTGTAGTGATTCGTTCTTAATAAGATCTATGATGTTTTCACAAGTTATTATTATAGCAAACAATGTTATAAATAAAAATAAATAAAAATTATGAGAAAATATAATTGACACATTAAATAACAAGATAGAAAATTTTCAAACATAAAAGAATAAATATAAACATAAAGATTAGTTTTTAAACTTACTAGCTAAATCAGTGTGGACCTGGCAATGGTTGGGTTGTCTAAGGGCAGTAGTGATTTACCCAATAAAAAAAAAATCTTGCTAGCTAAATCATTATTTTTTCACTTCTAATGTGATTAATAAAATTCTCATTAGAAACCTTTAAAACATAAATAAAAATAGTTAACATCAAAAGCAAGTAAAAAATATGAAAAAATATAATTATCACAATAACAATAAAAATTAAAAAATCTTGGAATGGGATCTTGGCTGGATTGATTAAAAAAAAAAATTGTAGAAAAAATTCATGAGATTCAGTCTCCCCCTAGTTGGCTAAAGCCTCCTCTTGTAGACAAGAAGTCGCAGGTCTAGTATCTTCTTGTAGGAAAGAAGTCACAGGTCTAGTCTCTCTAGTCCCCATATAAGAATTATGAGAAAAATGTATAATTATCACAATGAAAAGTAAATCTTTTAATTTATATTGATTAAATTTTAAATAAAAAAATCAAATTTTAATAATATAAATATCTTTACCACTATTCAAATATGATAGCTCATTTGTATAATAATCTATATTCTCACTACAAATTATAATCAAAATAAATCATTTTATACATAAATAAAAATTAAGATAAAAAGATATAATTATGAGAAAAAAATTAATAAGAAGAAGAAGCTCTCAAATTTTAAGAAAGTATATATTTATATTTTTCTGAAAAATGAATCCAATCCCCATATAAGAATTATGAGAAAAAAGTATAATTATCACAATGAAAAGTAAATCTTTTAATTTATATTGATTAAATTTTAAATAAAAAAATCAAATTTTAATAATATAAATATTTTTACCACTATTCAAATATAATAGCTCATTTGTATAATAATCTATATTCTCACTACAAATTATAATCAAAATAAATCATATTATACATAAATAAAAAATTATGATAAAAAGATATAATTATGAGAAAAAAATTAATAAGAAGGAGAAGCTCTCAAATTTTAAGAAAGTATATATTTATATTTTTCTAAAAAATGAATCAAAATAGCAAATATAAATCACCAGCTAAAGCCGGTATTGGCATGGTGTAATGGTTTATAGGTGGCATTGTTGTTCTTGCCACCAAGGTTCAAACCCCGTTGGGGTGGTATTGTTGAATGGTTGTATCCGGTTCATAGCTCCAGTTAAAAGCGTTTACCCCTTGAATAAAAAAAAAAAATCACCAGCTAAATCTTGTTGTATATGTTCATTTATATTTTGATCTGTCCTATCTCCTTAGCCTCATCAAAAAGAAAAGAAACAAAAAAAGGTTCAAACCAAAAGTAATAAGAATATTAGAAAAATATAACTATGACAAAAAAAATAGTGAATCTTCCAATTTAGACTAAATAAATTTAAAATAATATATTAAAGACTATCAAAGTTTAAGAGAATAAATATTTGTAAGAAAATTCACCACCAGCAATTCATGGCAGTGAATTTTCCATGAGTTGAATTTGTCATGGCGGTGAATTTTCTTGAGCTGAATTGTTGATGGTGAATTTTCCCATAGTGAATTTGCTTGTTCCATTTGTAAAATTTCTTAAATATATTTTAATGGTATGTGCATTCACATACTGATCTACCATTTTCTTGTTGAATTGTAGGCTTAGAAGTATCATGCAAGTACTTGAATTTCAACTTTACCTCCCTCTTCAAATAGGTTGCCAAACCCAAGTTGCCTTCAATAGGCTCCTTGAATGGTTCTAAAGTTGATTCATCCACTCTCCAAAGTTTTGACATTGAAAGAATCATTCAGTCTACTTAACCATTTACCTACAAATATCATAAAGTTGAGGGAAAATATTATCAATTTTACATATAATACATTCCTTACATATGTAGAAATCAAGGTAAAAGGTATGAATCAATAGTATCAACAATAAAATACATAAAACTTAAACCCTAAAGACCTTAATCTATTAATGAAGCATAAATAAAAATAGAAACATAAACAATAAAAAAGCAATATTACCATAATTCATATGTAATGGTTGAATCGCCTTCATTTATCTTCTCCATTTTGCTTTATATGCTTGCGTAATAAAGCAGTATTACCATAATTCATATGCCATGGTTGAATCACCTTCATTGATCTTCTTTGTTTTGCTTTATATTATTGGTTGTAACCTTAGTGATAATGACAATAAAATATCAAAGATTGTGGTTGTCTAGGGTTTGAAATTAAAGGGATAGGTCTCTTTTATAGAAATCTGAATTTGAATGAAGGGGTAAGAATGAATGGAGGAGATTAAAAGGTAATAAAACATTATCACTTGGGTGAAATTATTTGAAATAAGAGATAAGATTGTCACAAAAAAAGAGGTGGTTGGAGTAAAATAAATAATTATTAAATTATTTAATTTAGGAGGGAAGGAATAATTAAATAATTAAAACAATTATTTAATTATAGAAAGAGAGGGAAAGTTGACTTTTAATTAAAATAATTGGAAACAATTATTTAATTAGAAAGTGGAGGAAAAGATAAATTACTAAATAATAAAAAATAATTATTTATTAGTGAAGGAAAAGGCTAATGAATAATTAAATAATTAAAATAATTATTTAATTATAGTAGGAAAATGAAAATAAATAATTAAATAAATGAGAATTTATTTAACTACAGAGTGAAATCATTAATTAGTGACGAAATAAATATGAATTAGTTAAGCAAGAATAAAAGGGGAAATTGAATTAATTAAATAATTAAAATTATTTAATTAATATAAGAAATATGACTTTAGACCAAATTAAATAATTAAAATTATTTAATTAGGTGGGGAAGAAGGGGATTTGATATGGAAAATGGTGTTTGTAGGCCTAGAACATTTTTATATAATGTGAAGTCACCTGAATGATATATCAAAGAAATTCAACTCAGAATATGCCCTACTGTGTCGTGATGAAGATGAGATAGACATATGCCCCTACAGAAAATTTTGCAAGTTTTGAAAAAGTCTCAAAAATTTTGGAAAATTTATTCTGATAAGCAAATTTGATAGTGGATAAGACATTTACAAGAAAAATATTTTGGTTTCAGGACCTTCAAGATATTCACATTAGGGTTTGGGACTCAACATTGGATTCATCTAGTAAAAAACCTACCCTAGGGGGGTATAAATATGATTTTGGGGGTAGAACTGGTCACTTATGCATTTTTACTAGAGTGAATAGTGAGTTTTTAGAGTAACTTTGCTACAAAGTTTTTGCTAAGATGTCACCTATACCACACTCCTCACATCGCAAATTCAGAGTTTGTGCCTACAGATGGCTAGTGGGATCTAGGGATGGAATATGTACCACTTTCCCTCATCATTTTGTCATTTTTTGCTAGATTTTATGGATCTAATGACGAAAAGCGGATGTATTGCATGCCATGCACCACATTTGCTATTGTGCTCACCACAAGTGGGGTGGTTCGCCACATCTGCTTCATGCGATGCATTTGCTAGTTATTTTTTATCAAATGTATTGTGACAGAACTATTAAGTGTGCCACATGTGATTCATACAACACAATTGTGGTCTAGAATGATGCAAGTGACATTTTGAGTCACATGTGAGGGATTGTGTGATGCATATTTATTGATACAACATAATAATTGGTTTGTAGACTGCAAGTGATTTTTGTGATGTGTGCATTAGACCGTATGATGCATTTGAATTTTTAAGTCACATATGCAAATGTGTGGCACATTTTCCTAGTAATTCACATTTTTTAGACAATGTGACACATTTGACTAGTGAGACACATTTGTTACATAGTGTGATGTATTTTCTTGATTAGGGTTTTGCCCCACTTTTGGATAAAATTTCTTTTGTGATTGAGGTCAAATAGGGTTGGATAGAGTTCTCAATTGATACAATGTGCTTTCTTGTGATCATAGGTGAGATATGACCCCATTTACACCTGGGAGAGTTGGTTGTCCACTTTCAGAATACGAGATCAACTACTTGACAAGAAGAGAGATTAGTTGCATTCCCTCAGCTTATACTACGCTATTTTCATGCCCATGATTAGGGATAACAAGGGATTACTGACTGTGCTAGCTAAGAGGTGGCACTCAGAGACCAACTCCTTCTAGTTATTGACAGGAGAGGCCATGGTGATATTGGAGGACATTATGGAGTTCAACATAGAGGAGTATGAGATATGGTGGGATGTGATAGCTAATAGATATGAGAGATTCATCATGGTTCTATGCACTATGATCGGGGGGATTATCATTCCTGATCGACAAGGACACAAATTTCCTATCAGATGGGGAGAGATGTTGATTGGAATGATGACCCATAGGATGGTGTATGTGTGGGGGTTGTGCCTTCTACCAATATTATACTTTTAGTTACACAATGTTTCCTATAAAGGGGCATAGTCCATCAAATGTGGGATGATATCATTATGATTTGGGCTCAGGAGCACATCGTTTCATTTTGACCTCCTATTGGGAGACAACTAGGAGTAGGGATGCCATATGTGTTCTTGTATGGAGGAATTTTCACAGATACCAATGTCGGTGATGTCGAGTATTAACGTCATGCCATTGATTTACTTGCTTCATCTGTTAACCATGGGAGGATGAGGGAGAGTTTTTTCCCTATTATCGATAGGTACGTTATCTGATTGTGTAGACAATGCAATCACAACACATTATCGAGTGGTACCTTCTAGAGTTGGTTCTCAAATAGTTCAGGGAGGATAGGGGTTTCCCATTAGTAAAATAGAGTTTCATAGGTCCTTGTGAGAGATCACTCAATGGGGAAAAATGATCAATGTAGTGATGGAAGAGAAGGATATTGATGCTTTGTATCCTATTCAATTAGGTGTCAGCACATAGGTTGTTAATGTGGTGGAGAAATCCAAGTATGATGCATGGTGGACAACACACATGCTTGATCCCTTAACAAATCAGGATAATATTTCCCCAATGAAGTGGAGGGGTAGAGGTCCATGTTATATATTCATGGATAAAGGACTAGGGAGTGGAAGAGATGGAGGTAGAGGAGGTAGGGATGATGATGTTGGAGATGGTGGCAGGGGAGACAGGGGAGGAAGGGTTAGTGAGGGATAGAGGAAAAAAAGTAGTTAGACATCTATCACTTATCAAGGAGGAGGCCAAGAAGGAGGGTTTGTGGTTTGAGGAAGAGCACGAGGGACACAAACCAGAGGGAGAGTAGGAGTTGGCCATGCAGGAGGCTAAGTAGAATATGGGGGAGGAAGAGATGGGAGAGGAGAAGAGAGAAGTTCAGGAGGAGATTGTGCTGGGAGAGGGTCTGAGTGAGGGATATCAGGATGTGCCTATTTTGGAGGCTATGGAGGAGGTAGAGGGAGACATGTCAATGGATCAACATATCATAGATTTTCAAGAACAATTCTAGACTAAGGATGCACGGGTCTAGGTATTACAATCTGACATGGATAGGCTCACTACTAAGAGAGACATGGTTGCCATTAGGAGATAGATGGTTGACCAGTGGTTTCTATATTTTATTTTAACTGTCAATAGACCCATAGCCGAGCTAGGTCATCAACTCTTTCGGTCAAGATAGGTGGCTCAATAATAGAGGTATTTATATGAGCATCAAGTTCCATTGGAAAAGAGGGTATTGAGCTACACATAGACTTAGAGCCATAGCAGGTCACACTCTCACCAAACTCAGAGCAATGGAGGAGTCTCTTAGCCTAGTTATCTAGCAGGATCCAAAAACCTCAGAAATTTCATAGTCTCAAAATCAGATGGAAGTGGTCTCAAATTTAAGAGCTCACTGAAACGGTTCCGATGCAACTTGAATCACATCAAAAGGAGACCGTATGCAAGAGATATGCTTGGTCAAATTAAGTCAACACATGGTCAAAGCTACTCAAATGGAAAAAATTATTATCATGGAACATTTTTCTACCAATTCCATCACGTATAGCTCAATGAGAGCTTTCTGATGTATTTTGAATGGATGAAATTCAGATCCTTATGTGAAAGTTATGTCCAGTTAAAGTTTTCGTCAAACTTAGTCAAAATGATGACGTGGTATCACCAAAGCTCAAAACTTAGTAGGGTAGTGGCATATGATATGGCAGGAGTAGTGAGTTGGCATAAATATTGATTAAACCATAATTATTAAAGGAAAAAAATGTATAGTTTAAAAAAATAAAATAAGGAGGATTTAGAGGGTTTTGATCCCTTAACCCATTCCTTAAAATCCTCTTGCCATACCATTTTTCATGATAAAATGAAAATCCCTCCATATACATAAATCTTTAAATAAGATTTAATTCCCTTAGATATAATTTCAACCTTAAAATATAAACTATACCCCTAAAAATGAATAATCTGAAAAAAAAATAAAAAAATGTAAGTTGTAAAGCCCCGGGAACATGAAAATAGAGGGCTAAGACAAAATTGAAAGTTATTTTTGTTATAAAGGAATTGTAAAAGAGGGAATTTTGTTAAAAGGGAGTTATTTTGTTTAGGAGGGTTATTGTTTTATTTGTTCATGGGGAGTTATTTATTAAATATGGAGGTTACACCCCATATAGCATATTTTTATGTATAAAAAGGGGGTGTAGGTTCTTAATTTTTCAACCAAGTGATGTGAAAAATTTAGAGGGATTTTTGGAGGTGATTTCTTGACAAGAAATTCTCTTGAAGAGAATTAGTCATATAGGAGGATTATTCAAGCACAAAGATAGATTGTTTTTGTAATACTTTTCTATGTAATTGGGTTAAGAGGCAATTGAAGCTGAACTTGAGAAAGGAAGAGTACACCAGTGTCTTCAAGTGTAAAAGTAGACTGTGAGAGATTTTATTGTAGGACTAAAGCTTGGGTGATGTATAGAAGCCGTAATTTCTTGGCATCATTAATAAAGCGGTTCCTCATTGAGAAGCGGACCTGAAGACATAGCTCAAATCGAGCAAACTCCGTTATCAAGGTGGTGATCTCTCTTCTTCTCTTTTGTCTTATAATTTGCTTCAGTAATTGTTTCTTGAGTTTCTAATTATGATATTTCAGTAATTATTTTAAGTTTCATTAATTTTGGATAAGAACAAGTGAATGCTAATTTCTGTTATTTCAACAGTTAAAATACATGATCACACAATTCTATTGGATCGGGAAAAATATGTGATTAGGAGTTAAGCGCATATTATTTGTAGACTTCTAACATCAGATCACCCAGGCCTTCTCCATATGGTCAACTATTGGGATCAGGACATAGGGCTTCAGGATCACAACCACAATAGGATAGACCTCCCTCATCAGGGCCATTTCCTTCAGAGATATGTGAAGCTTGGGATAGCCTTATTTTATACATGTATTAGACACTAATATTTTTTATTTTGAGCCTACGAACTCCATTTTGAGATACATAATGATATTGTACTATGATACCATTTTTATATATATATGTGAGATGCATGATTTTGGTGATGGCTTACATGATTTATGTTCCTATGTTATATACATGTCTATGTGATGGATTATGATGCTTATGTCATTATCAATTTATATGATTATGAGATGATTCTATATGTTATCATACATTATGCATGTATACTGTATGCTTGATTCTTGTATGTGATTTTCTATGTTATAATGTATGGATGGATGCACTTAATTTACCTTTATTTTATTCTTTACAATGTTATAGATGCATTATGATTATGATATGGTGTGATATAGATTATGGACATGTGTGTATGTAAATACAATGATCTCATTTTGATCTCTTTCTTATGGTATGCAAGGATTATGAAGGATATATGCTATGAGATGTATGCTAATAGCTTATGGATGCAAGATGGTATCATATGGTTATGACATGTGATGCTTATATGGATGATTCCTTATGATGGAATGCTATATATGTTTTTTGTATTTTTTGATGTAATAAGGATGACCTAATATGCTTATGATGATGCATACGATGTCTCTAACATGATTATGTGTAGACATGAAAAATGTCTTGATCAACTTCGATTCTTCTTTAAATCAACCCTTTATTAACTACTTAATTAATCCATCTTAATTCCTCTATTAATCAAATCAATCAAATTTACTTAATTAAATAGTAAATCAATCCTCAAGTCCCCCTTTAATTAATTAAATCAATCTTATGTAATTAACTTCTAAATTTCTTCATTTAATTAAATAAATCAAACTTATTTAATTAAACCACTAACATCATTCCCTTTAGCTAAATAAATCAAAACATTTATTTAACTAAGTCTAAACCACTTTCCATCTCCTTATAATTTATTTTAATCCATATATCTAAGTCAAAAAGTCAAATTGCCTAATCCTCACTTAAGGTAATCAAATCATAAGTAAGGTTAAATCTAGTGTGCAAGTCCCATCCTCTAGCTTTTCCCACTTGCACAAATAAATGATTTTAATTAATTTATTAAATCTTCATTTTCCATCAACAAGGCATAATGGAATATTCCTCCATTTCAAATCTCCCCCCAAGTGGGATAAATCCTTCCAACAAGTCATTTATTTCACCTTAAAAGTCCTTTTGCATTGATCAAAGTGGCCATTACTCCATTTGACTCTCCCTCCACCTTGTCATTTCAACATTTTCAAATTTCAAATATATGCATTTATGGGCACATTCATCAAAAATTGCACATCCTTCACCCATTCACATGGTGACAAGTGGATTCTTTCTATTGGTTTGGTTTTTATCTCACATTCATCCCATTTTCTTCTTCTCTCATCAAACTCTTCTATAAATGGAGAGGCTATCCTTCATTTTATCATCCACAACTTCATGCAAAGTTACTCTCTTCACATTGAGAACTACTTTTGTCCATTGTCATACCATTGCATCTTCATCCTTGGATTTTCAAGGGTTGGGAAAGGGCCATTTTTCATAGCAAAGTGGCACCAATCCACTATGGAATAGGTATACTTCATGTTTTTATATGCTTTGATCATCTTTGTCATTTGATTGCATTTTGAAGCATGTTGAATGCTTGCTTTGTTTTTAAAATACTAGTCATGATAGTGTCTTGTTTAGAGTTTTAGCCATTTGCATATTTTCACATCCACATAATGGTGCTAGAAGGAGGGCATTATTTGACCTTTTGTGTTTTGTTGTAGGAAATAGATTTGATTCAATTTATTCATTTCTTTGCACTATCAGGGATTTATATATGCATTACTAGTGTTTGATATTTGTGATTGATTACTTTAAATGCGTGTTGCTCATCTTATTCTTCTACATTTCTAGTACATTTTTAGAGGCATTAAAGGCATACCACTCACTCAATTTGACGAATTCAAACATTCCTTTTAGGCCATTCTAAAAAAAGAAAAGTGTACATTTTCCAATCCTAGGTTTGTGTATTTATCTCACATGTGAATATTGCTTATGAAAGATCACAAATGTTTCTTGAGGTACACGTATTATGGGATATGCATTTCCAGTCTTCTAGATTTAGTTGTTTTGAACCTTTTTTTTTTTGGTCTTCTTTGAATGCTTACAATCACACTTGAAGTATGTCATATCTCTTCTAAAAATTAGGGTGATGCATTTTGGGAATTTCCAGTCTCTTGGATTTGATTCTTTTGCAATTTATGTATGGTCCTCCTTTGGATGATTGCAATCACATTTAACACATTTTTAATCTATCAGAATCTAGCACATTCTATTTCGTTTCACAACTCACAATTCAAAATCTGCCAAGGAAAGAACAATCCAGGGTTCCTTTATTGTAAAAACTCACAAGTTATTTCCAACTACGCTACAAAGCATTTTCAGAAAAATTTGGCTATTAGAATTTTCTAGAAGCTTAACTACTTTGACAATGAAAAGGAAATTATTGATCATGACAATTGATAAATTGCATCATCAATGTCACTTGAATATATTAGTTAGGTTGATTGAATCATTTCAACATTAATTAGTAGTTGGATGCACCTAAAATAGAGAAGTGTCCTTTCCTTTCTTGTCTCCGCTAATCTCAAAATGTTTGTAGTGCTTGATTGGATGTTGGGAAACATGTTTGCATGATTAATGCTGCAACCTCAACACAATATTCTTTGTGGTCTTAGCCTTTTTGTGGAATACAAGCTTAGTTTGATGTTCGTAACCTAATTGTTTCCTATCATAATGTCAATTTTCTTTTGGAAGAACCCCTTCAAACACAAACTATGGATTAACGAAGGAATACGTGGTCATACAGAGGAGTACACGGGCATACACATTTACATACGTAGATTGTACAGGTCCTACGTAACGAAGGCATACACGGGCCCAAAAGGTAATACGTATTGAAAAAACAATGAGTCTCCAAAAGGTTGGGCTAAGATGTAAGACAATAAACTTTTGTAATGTTTATTAATAGATGGGAAATGATAAAGGAGTATGGTTCTATTGAAGGGAAAGAAAGAATTTATATAGCCATAGGCACTTGTACAAAACAGCTATGAGTTCACATATAATTGAAGTTGCATTCGTCTTTACTGTAGTTCATAGGTGTAGTAGATGATGGCGTATAATTTAAGAGTGGAGTAGATGAGTCAAAGGTGTGGGGATTATGAGCAAATAAAAGCATCACCACTAAGAGTAGTGGTTGTTGTGCCATAAAAAAAATCATTAATGCACTCCTCTAATATCTGCTTGTTCAAAAAAAAAATGGCATTCTCCAATTTGCCAACATTAGGCACTCATATTTTTTTTTCTCTTTCCATATTTCTTTATTAAAGTCAGCCAGGTAAAATTGTCAAGAAAATACTAGCCATCAATCTTAAGAGTAAGGACATTGTGGATGATGGAGTAGCTAGGCGATAAAATAACATGTACTGAATTTCAATGCACTGGAAATATTTTAAGGATTTAAGTTGATGAAGGTAACACGCTAGTTGGTGAGTACCTCTTTATTTCCTATGTAGCTTGTGTAGCTTGAGCTGCTTGAGCGGATTGTTGTTGTTGTTGCTGCAATAAGGATTGGGCTTGTGTAGCCTGTTGCGCTTGTTGTGCATTTTGGGTAGCTTGAGAAACTTGTGCCGCTTGAGTGGCTTGCTGAGTAGCTAATTGTGTGGCTTGTTGAGCAGCTGATTACATGGCTTATTTTTTTTGTACTTGTAGGAATTCCTTTTGATAAGCAGCTTGCTGAGTGGCTTGCAACGCTATACTGCATTGGCTTGATGTATTGGAGCTCGGCTTGTGGTGGTGGTGGTGGTGGTGGATTCAGAATGGTGTTTGTTGTTGTGGTGAGAGGTTTCATTCTGTTGGTCATTGGGGTTTGATTGGTAGATGGTGCGATCGATGTGGTTGGTCTTGAGAGACCATGTTTTAAGATGTTAGGGGGATGGTTTCAATGATGTTGTGATTGCTTGTGTAGTTGTCATCTATTGTTTTGATGTCGATGAAAAGTTTTAAGAGTTTGGCATTATGCTTTGATTGATGTTCGAGATGTTGGTTTGATTTGGATTGATATTTGGTAAAGGGGGAAGCCCTAAGCCAAGAAGTGATGTGGATGATCATAGAAATGGTGGAAGTGGTGGAAATGTGAGGGGTGTGATCTCTTGGGGAAATGGTGTAGTGTTGAAAATGCCCCCTAGTTTGAATATGTCACCCTCTCCTTGCAAGGTTATGGGGAAAGAGGTTTGGGGTGTTGCGCGGAATGATGATGATGGATCATTTGGATCATGAAAGGTGAGAGGGACCTATGTATGCAATGGATTTTGGGGCATGGTTTGTCCCAGGATGGTGTTTGCATCCAATTCCTGATTGTTTATGAGAGGATTCATTTGCAATGCATTGAGAAATGCACTTCCTTTGTTAACAATGGGTTGCGTTGGAGCAATGGATGATGTGATTTTTGGGATGTTTTGATTGATGATTTGAAATGAGGGGGTAGATGAAATGGGGATGGTAGGTGAGAATGGAGGCATGATTCCAAAGGATGGTTCCATAATAATGCTCACATTGAAATCAGAGGGGAGTTTAGCCCCTTGCTTTGCTAATTCGAGCATGTATAGTGAGGGATTGATTCTCATCATGATGTTGATAATCTTATGATTCTCCAAATTTTGAATTATTTTAGTGATTTCCTCATGTGACATTCCAAAGGGATTATTGGTAAGATCCTCTATTTGGACACCTTCCTCTTGATGGTCTTGTGAAATCATAGGAAGGTTAATCATGAGACTACCATATCTAATTCAATTCATTTTAGGAGTGGTTTGACTTAATTCACTCGAAGTAGATGTTTCTTTGTTGGCTTCCATGTTTGTCTTGTGTTGTGACCTAGTTTGCACCATAAAATAGGGATCGATCTTCAAGAATGGGGAAGTTGAATTCTCTAATTCTTTGGATTGATCTAACTTTAGGTACAAAATAGAAAATATAGGATGATTTAAGGATCAAAGGGTGATAATGATATGGATGTAAGATGGATGTTTGATGGATGATTGGAACTCTTGAGAAAATATTGAAGGGTATGTTAAACTTTAGGACATGATTTAGGATTGATTTGTTTTGGATTTGGATTTTGGTGGACTCATAAACTCTAAGAGGTTGGATGTTTTCCTAGAGATAAATCATGCACAAGATGCTAATTTGTCTAGGTGTGAGAAGAAGGATTCATCTAAACACTCCTATCCAACACAAGATGATTTTGATAATGAGCTCATAAATCCCAAAATGTTGGATGTTATCAAGGGATGAATTTGTTCACAAGTTTGATAATTTGATCAAATATGTGGAGAAGGATGCATCTACACACATTCAATCAAACAAGGTGATTTTGGATTGGTTTCAAATGATTTTCCCAAAGTTTAACATGAAGTATTTTTCCAAGATTTTTGAAGAGTTGATGATGAGATGATTTTGGTTTTTTGATGTTCAAAGATGAATGAAGTTTTAATTTTGATCCTAGGTTTACCTAAAAAGATACTTGCTTACTAGACCTTGGTTTTGACGAACAAGATTTTCTCTAAACAAGATGTTCAAACTCCCTAAAAAGATTTTCATTTTGATAGTAATAGAATGAGTACAAACCAGGATTGTTTCTTGAAGCTTTTCTGTAAAAGTTAAAAAGCAGTCTTCGTCTGAATTTGTATAGTGTTGAGAGATGCTTTTGATGGGTCTTTTAGACTAAGGGCTTCTACCTTTGGTTTCTTGATCTTGATATTGCGTGAAATCATTGGAGACACATGTATGGGGTCCAATTGTTTTTAGTCTTTTGCTTAATGACTTTTTTTACAACAAACACTTCTTGACTACGTTTTCAAAATAGATGTCCAATTTCTCAACTTCTTTTCATTTCACAAGGTATATTGTACAAAACTTTGATGAAATTAAGGCAAGGGTTACCTATTTTTTAACTTTAGTAGGAAAATTGAGATGTAAATCCAAGTGTTTAGAAACCTCTAAGGATAAAATCCCAAGGGCAAGCAATAACACATGAATTTGGTCAATTGTATTTACCTCCTAAAGGGTTTGAAATTTTGATGATGATGTTAAATGTTTGTTTCAAAATGTTTTTGATACAAGAAAAACATTTTTTAACCAAGAACAAGCACAATCATATGGATATGAAAGACTATATTTATTGAGTCCCCACTTGGACAAGTCCAGCTATGCTTATCTTTAGCGAATGGTTAGATGATTGACTACATTGGCTCCCCTCCACATGACTCACTTATACGGGGCAGCCAAGCATCAACACCCATGAAACTCCCATGGCATGATTTCCATTTCTACTAAAGATCGTAAAAGTGTGGGGCAACTTTAGAACGACCATTCTTGCACCAACAAATAGATAGGGATTTTGGCCTTTCTAAAACAAGGGTTTTAATTCAAACTTTTTATTCGTAGGAGTTGACCCAACATGGCGAGAGACCATTGTTTCCCTTCTCAGCAGAGTCAACCGCGTGATATTGGCATTTATTCCAATACCCACATTTATATCCTAGCTAGAAATACTCTTGGCTTTAGAGTGTTACCGGTTGATTCATTCCCTTCGGTCAGTACTTTTCCCCCAAGGTAGGCCCTCTAAGATAAAAAAAGTGAGAAAACATATTCATAGTTCGATCAACCTTCATTTAGAAACAAAGGGAGAAAACATGCAATAAGTTTACTAACACTCGTACAATGTTTTGTCCAATTTTAATTCCAAAATGAAGTGTGGAGGTAATTTCTTTATCCCAACCTAAGATCACCAAAAAGGCCTTTTGATTCTCAAGATCGTTGTGAAGCGCGAGAGAAGCGCATACGTGCTTTTTGATGATGTTAGTTTAAGTAAGCAATCACAAAAACAAAGTAGCACATGTTTATTTTAACCTTTCAAAGCAATTGTGAGTTCTTTTTAAAGCACCAAAGGACAAATGAGAGTTCTTTTGTTCAATTGTTAATCTCGAATGAAATCTAGCCAATTTTCCTAAAGTTCATTTTAACCCCTTTGCAATGTTCTTTTTAAAGCCCAAAAACAAGTGAGTTAGTCTAAAAAAAAAAATTAAGGCATAAGAAGGAAGCTCCATGCATTAAAAAATGCTTTGTGAGTTTCAAGTTTCATGTTCAATTCTTTAACTCCAATCTTGCTTTTGTCTTTGCTTGATTCCAATGCTTGATTTTGATGTCAACCTTTACCTATTTCCTACAAACATCATAGATAAGCATTACACATACAATATTGCAAAAAAAAACACAAGGCATGCCAACTATTTGAGGAAACCTTTTAAAATTGACAAGACATGAGTTCTTTATGATGAAAATAATAAATGTCAATATATTTTGAATCTGCATCTACTTTCATATTCATGACATAATTGATGGCCTTTTTTAAAAGATGTATGATCCAATGAAAAATGTGATGAAATTAAAAACACCCAAGATGGTTTTCAAAAGTTTCCATTGAATAATAGAAATCAAGCCAATAGACAATAAAAAATCGAGCCAAAAATTACTTTAAAAAAAAAAAGGGAGTCCAATAAACAATAAGAATGGAGGGGATGGTTTTCTATTATAGACAAAAGCCAACATTCACCTAACAATTAACATGGAGGTGACTCCTAAGTTTCCCCCCATCAATGTAGAAACAATAGAAACAACCATGACAAAAATGATTTTCCTCTTTGTGCGCAACCAACAACCAACATTAATGGCAATAAAACCTTTCCTCTTTATGCAGCTAAACTTTAATAACAGAAACAAGACTGGAGCAGCAATGTAAAAAAGAAAGGCGCACAGATCAGTCACTTGAACTGTTGATAGCATACATGAAACTGATGGTTTTTAGACGTATCACAATTTTAAGAAGCTTTAATGGCCCTTAATGTCATACCAAAGGCAGCAATGGACACAACTCTAGGAAGGCAAATCCAAAGTCAATCCTAAAATGTGCAACTTAAAGCTGAAAATTTTGATTTTATCACAACCAGGGTTACTTGTTGATTAACAAAGACACAACTCCAAAAGTTATCTATTTACCGAAGAAAGAGGGTGACTGTTCCCTTAAAACAAGTTTGCACATATGTCCAGGGCAAAACAATTACGCCAGACTCCAACATGACACTTATTTAATTCTAGTCAAAGTTGCGCCTCTCTAGTTTTGAATTTAAATACTGCCATCATCTAACATTATCTAATATTCAATTTAGTCAAAGAACATGTACCAACATAATGCATACCTAGACACCCAAACGCCAACTTGAGAGATTTCAAAATCTTTAGGGTTGATGGCAGATTTTAAAAAATGTTGGTGAAGCAATGAGAAGCTTCCTTAATGTAGAAAAGACGTCTCAACAAGAAAATAGGTGATACTGATAGTTGTAAGAGAAATCTAATCACTGCAAAGAAGATCTCTTGAGATGGCCATCTATTTTGAAACAAATAGAATCATAGCTGCCAGGTCAAAATTACAGCCTCAAACAAATCGAATATGTTATCACCATTTGTTATTAGTATCAAACAAAAAGGAACAATATGTTTCCATAAAAAAGTGAAAAATCATGCATATAGTCTATAGATATGGGCAAATGATCTTCATCAACGCCTTTAGAATCTGAAAACAAAAGAGACAATAAATCTCAAGTGTAAACAACAGTCTAGTATTTAAACATAAAAGCATATGCCTTTAGAATCTGTAAACAATAGGATCTATATTTGGAGATTTGCAGCGCAACACTCGGAGATTCTTATCAGTCATCAACACATTGCATCTCATTTTTATCAGCAACTTCACCACTTTGTCATTGAACCACAAGTGCATTTTTAAGTAAGGCATGTGGATTATTGGACCGGATGCCTCAAAAAAAGAAAATGTGGTGCCACTGTTAGACATAATTTTTTTTTAAGTAAATGTATTTGAAAGGCACAAAGCCAAATTCTCAAACCTTTGGAAGCTATTTGGCAGGTGAAATAAAAATCACACCTATGTATGTCATTAAGTGTATGAAAGTTTTATGGTGAAAGATGATCTAAGATCATTGAATGTTGATAGACTTATTGCATACTCCACAATCAAAAGCATGCAGATTTATTAAATGGATGCTTTTCTCAATAATATCGATACATAGGTCTGCAGATTGAAGTAATATCAGTGCTATAATGTAAAATATAAAACATCCATCATGCACAGGCAATGTCAGTAAGCACCTATACAACTAGAAGTTGTAGAGGTTCCAAAGAAGTCAAAGATGTTTAACTTAGATCGATGTTTTGATTTGAAACAATACCTTAGCCGTGACTTTGAGCATTAAGGAAGCACACACCAACAAAAAATATGTGACCTCCATTAACAAACAAATCATGATAATAAACACAACAGTGGGCTATGTCCATAGAAATGAGTGTGTATTACTATAAATGGAGACAAATGCACATCTACAAATACTCCTATGAAATAATACATGATACCTCATAAGAAAACTAATTGAAAGCATAAAAGAAGCATGATATATACCTATTCCATAGTGGATTGGTGTCACTTGTGAGAAGTGACCATTTCCCAATCTCCGACAAGCTCAAATGATGAAGATTGTTGAAGATGCTATGAAGTAGACAAAATTAGCTCTCAATGTGAAGAGAGTAACTTTGCATAAATTGTGGATGCTAAAATGAAGGATAGCCTCTCCAATTTATAGAATGATAAGATGGAGTAATAAGCAAAATGGGTGAATGTGGAAAAAGATTCAACCAATAGGAAGGAGCCACTTATCACCTTGTGAGTGGATGGAGGATGTGCAAGTTTTGGTCAATGTGACAATAAATGAGATTAGTTGGCCTTTTCAAAGTTCAAATTTGGCTTGTTGGAGGGAGAAAAAGGGACTTAAATGCCAAGTGGGGGACATGTAAGAGGGGAGTTAATGCCCTGTTGGAAGGGAAAAGTCAACTTGTTTTGAAATTCAAACTTGAGGGAATATTCTCCAAAGATGCCTTGTTGAGGAAAATGAGGATTTTATAAATGAATTAAAATGCTTTATTTTGCAAGTGGGAAAATTTAGAGAATGTGACATGAGTTAAATTAAATTAATCAGGATTAGATTAATTTAGTGAGGGATTTAGGTGATTCGACCATTTTGCTTTAGATTTAAAGATTAAACTAAATAAAAAAGGAGATGAATGATGTTCTTAGATTTAATTAAATAAATATTTGATTTATTTAATCAAAGAGGGATAATGATAGGCTTCAATTAAATAAAGTTGATTTATTCAATTTAAATGGATGACCTTAGAGATAAATCAAATAGACTTGATTTATTTGATGAATGGATTTAATGAACTTGATTTATTTAATGAAATGGATGAATATGAATTTAATTAAATGCATGATGCTAATTTTGCATGTCTACAATGTTAAACTTTGGGGAAATCATTTGAAACCAATCAAAAAATCATCTTGTTTAATTATATGTGTAGATGCATCCTTCTCCACATATTTAGTCAAATTATCAAATCTTTTGAACAAATTCATCCCTTGATAAACATCTAGCATCTTGGGATTTAGGAGTTCATTATCCAAAATCAAAGTCAAACCAATCAAAATCATCTTTTTTGGATAGGTGTGTTTATATGAATACTTCTTCTCACACCTAGATAAATTAACAAATTTTGAACAAAATATACTCTAGGACAATATCCAACCTCTTAGAGTTTATGAGTCCACCATCAAAATCAAAATCCAAAATCAAAATCAATCTCAAGTCCTAAAGTTTAGCATACCCTTCAATATTTTCTCAAGAGTTCCAATCATCCATCAAACATCCATCTTACATCCTTATCATTATCATCCTTTGATCTTTAAATCATCCTAAAAATTTCTCTTTTTGTACCTAAAGATATATCATTATAAAGAATTAGAGATTTATCTCTCATATTCTTGAAAAATTTATCCCTATTTATGGTGCAAACTAGATCTCAACACAAGAGGAACATAGAAGCCAACAAAGAAACATCTACTTTGAGTGACTTGAGTTAGACCACTCCCAAAATGAATCCCATTGGGTCTGGTAGTCTCACAATTAACCTTCCTCCATTTTCACAAAACCATCAAGAGGAAGGTGTCCAAGTGGAGGATCTTACTAATAATCCCTTTGGAATGTCATATGAGGAAATAATTGAAATAGTTCAAAATCCGGAGAATCATAAGATTATCAACATCATGATGAGAATCAATCCCTCACTATACATGCTCGAATTAGCAAAGTGATGGGCTAAACTCCCCTCTAATTTTGATATGAGCACTATTGTGGAACCATCTTTTGGGATCATGCCTCCAATCTCATCTACCATCCCCATTTCATCTACCACCCCATTTCAAAACTTAACTCAAAACATTCTATAAATTACATCATCTATTGCTCCAAATCAACCCATTGCGAACAAGGGAAGCACATTTCTCAATGCACTACAAACACACCCCCTTGTAAATAATCAAGATTTGGACGCAAACACCATCTTGGGACAATTTGTACCTCAAAATCCATCACATCCATATTTACCTTTCACCTTTCATGATCCAAATGACCCATCGTCATCATTCCATGCAACACCCCAAACCTCTCTCCCCATAACCTCGCAAGGAGAGGGTGACATATTTCGACCATGGGAATTTTTGACACTATACCATTTCCTCAAGAGATTATACCCCTCCCATTTCCACCGCTTCCACCATTTCCATCAATATCCACATCATCTCTTGGTTTAGGACTTCCCCCTTTACCAAGCATCAATCAACAAAATCATATCAACACACCAAGCATCAATCAAAGCATCATTCCAAATTCTTCCACCTTTCCATCGATATTGCAATATCAGATGACAACCATCCTGATAACGCAAACCACCACCATCACATCATCAACCACCCCCCTAACATCTCAAAACATGGTCTCTCAAGGACCAACCACATTGATCGCACCATCCACAACTCAAACCCCAATCATCAACACGATGGTTCCTCTCATCACCACAAAAATCACCATTCCAAATCCATCTCCACCATGACTGCCACCAAACTCAAACACATCAAACCAATACAATATTGCATTAAAAATAGCTTAGCAAGCTGCCTATCAAAAGGAACTCCAGCAAGTGAAAAAATAACAAGTTGGGCAACTAGCTTCTTAGCAAGTCACTCAAGCTGCACAAGTCGCTCAAGCCACATAAGTTGTGCAAGCTGCTCAAGCCACACAAGCCACTCAAACCGTGCAAGTCGCTCAAGCCACACAAGCTGCTCAAGCTACCCAAACTATATTACAAGCACAACAGGCTACTCAAGCAAAAATCTTACTGCAGCAACAACAACAAGTTACACAAGCACAAGCACAAGCTCAAGCTCAGGACCAAGCTCAAGTGCACACTCAAGCCCAAGCCCAAGCCCAATATCAAGCACAACAAGCATTATTGGTGCAACAACAAGCACAATAGCAAGCCCAACAACAAGCACTAATACCATAGCAACAATAGAAACAACAACAAGCCTTGTTGGTATAGCATCAATCGCAAGCATACTTGGCTCAATAGAATATGCAAACACCATCCATCAACATACCAAACAATCCACCCATCCCACCCATAGTTGAACCACCTTAGAACACTTTCATCCCACCCCCCGATTCGCAAAATGATGTCACAACACAAATCAAATTACTCTCACAACAAGTGCTTGAACTTCAATCAGGGCAAACCATGAAAACACCCTACAACTTGTGTCCTTATCCATTTGATAGGAGCCTCGTAATGAAAACATTCCCAAATGGATTCAAGATCCCCAAATTTGACAAATACCGTGGGACAGGAAACCCTGCAGATTTCATTAGGGAATTCCAGGTTCATTGGATGGAAGTCACATACGATGATACATATCTGATGCAACTATTTCCTAGAAGTTTGGTTGGCCTTGCCATGGAATGGTTCTCTCGCTTACTTGTAGGCATCAAGACATTCCAAGAAATCATAGACGCATTCAACAAAAACTGTGCATTCAACATCTATATGGATGTCAGTCTATTGGAACTATCTACTTTAAATCAAGGGAAGAATGAATCATTTGCTTCATTCCTACAACGATGGCAATCCAAGGCCAATCAGAGCAAATGGGCCATGCCGAAAGAACAACAAGTGTGCACTATCATCTCCAACCTCGACAGTGCCTTGGATTTCCATCTCAAAGTCTAAGGGATCACCACATATGATCAGTTGATCTCCAAGGAACTCAACATTGAACCAACCCTTGCTTCACAACCAACAACACAAACATATCTTGATTAGCAAAGCAACCGCCCATCTTCAAGCTATAATGATAAACCTCGCACATGGGAAAGAAAAAAAACCATTACCAACAATGGTGTTGTTGACACCAAAGTTGTCATTAGTGCACTTTGACAAAACACACCCACACCGCAACAACAAACTCAAAATCACCATCAAAAAAATCATCAAGCTAACACAACAACACAACAACCAAAAAACCAAATGATCAACATTGTTAATGATCAAAGGGGACCACCCCAACAAAACAAGAATTCCACCAAGCGGAAGTACTACCCTTGGGAAACCACTTGAGCTCATCATGAAGAAACTAATAAATGAAAACCTCATCAAGGCTCCCACCTATGAGAATTACTAGGAACCAGATGTGAAACCACCATGGTACAATGAAAATCAGCTCTATAGCTTCAACAAAATCAAAGGGCACACCACTAACAGTTGCATGAGGTTGAAAAATCTAATCCAAGACCTCATTGATCAAAAAGTCATAAATGTGGAGTAGCCAATAGGAAATCAGAACCTTAAAATATACATGAATCCAGTGCCAAACAATAACAATAAAGGGAACAATAACAATGACAAGGGGAAAGGTACCTTCAAGAGCGTGAATCATGTGTATGACAATCTTGTCACATCCCTAGATGACTATTGTGCTACCATCACCATCAAAGGAGCCCATGTCGATTGTGGAGTCACCACAAGAGGCAAAAAAATTACCATTGTAGGATCATCTCAACCAAATAGAGCACCCACACCCAACCCTAGATCTGTTTCCAACGGTTAGAATGTCCTTGATCAGCTGAAAAGAACCCCAACACAAATCTCCATCATGGAGTGCTAAAAATTTCATCCACCCACAAGAAAATCCTTGAAGAAGCATTGGCTTCATCCACTGTCCATGTAGATCTTGATGTAGAACAATTCCAAGCTATGGTCGAAAACATCATCACTTTGAATCTCCTTTCATTCTCTGACTAGAAATTTCTCTCTCAACCATCCCACAACCGAGCACTCCATTTAGAAGTCATCATACATAAAAATAAAGTCAAGCGAGTCTTGGTGGATGGAGGTGCAAGCTTGAATATTTGTTCCCTCAAGCTCATTAAGAACCTTAAAATATTATAAGATTCCATCGACAAAGGGAAAGGTATTACAATCAAAGCGTATGATGATCAGGAAAGAGTGTCTCAAGGCACAATCCAAATCCATATTCAAGTGGGGCCAACTATCATGGAAACTACCTGTCAAGTCCTGGACCTCAACTTTCCTTATAACATTCTCCTGGGACGTCTGTGGATCCATGCAATGCAAGCAGTAGCATCAACCTTCCATCAATGTGTCAAATTCACATATGAAGGACAAGAGGTCCCCATCCATGGAGATCCTAAACCATTCTCCTACTACAAGAACCTAGAGTAAAAATACTACAAAATTTCTCAAGTGCTTAAAAATGATGAAGGCCCATCAACACGATACATTGATCCAACCACTCTCACTTCCACTTCTGCAACAAAGATACCCACCACTCCCATCATCCCCACCATCTTTGATATAAAATTCATCAGCCAATATAATGGTTACAGAAACTATACGACCGGAATCAAATGAAGCCTCCACATCCCAAACACCCACTGAAGGATATTCCAACTTCAAAATTTTGGGAGACCTCAGTCGAGAAGTCATAGAGGAGGACCCATCCCATCTCTTATACCAACACAAAAGATCGTAGCTAATCTACTAATGGATGATAGCAACAAAGGTTTGCAAATAATGCTTGCAATGGGCTATTACAAAAACTAAAAATTGCGAAAAAATGACAAAATTCTTCTGATACCCATCATTCCAGAGACACAAATGATAAATATCGGCCTTGGATGTACCCCTCTGATTATAACCATATGTGGCCGAAGTCCTCCAGTTAGAAAGGTCAATAATCCTCCTCAACAATCAATAGCTAAACTTTGCTTACCCGTATCTATAGGTCGAGTCATAGACAACTTCAAATTTGACATAATTGATGTTTGTAGTAGTAGTGATGACAAAGATCCCATTACCAACCTACCCATGCTCTTCAAGGACATGAAAATCACATAAAAACTTTTCCTGGGAATTGGACATTCCAACAGGTGACTAATACCTCTCCATGGACGTTCATTTACTTGTCAAACCAGGGGACGTATACTTTAAATGGCGCGGAGAAATATATGCACTAAGAACTAGTTTCAGTCAAGACTTAGCGGAAATAAATACTGGAAAGGAATTCTATCTACGCTATAGAAAGGTAATGCAAAGTTCTTAAACTCAACTATGATTTAATTAAAACAGAAATCATAATAGCTACAACTGAAACACAAACTATGAACTGGCCTTATGCTATAGGAATAGGCACAGGGATGGATTATCTATGTTGCAGGAGCAATACAAGACTGAGTTTGTATGAAAACTTTAAAGATGAAAGCTAACTAAAGATCAATAGAAAAGAACAACTAACTAATTAGCTACAGATACTTACTAAGTGGGCCCCCTTAGCAAGCATCTACTGATTATGCAGGTGTTGAACTCAGAACTTCAAACTTTATTCATGAAAACATAATGGTATACATTGCTTTGTTGATATGGAAACTAACAACAAATTATGTCTCTGGTCAAACAGATTCTGCTTTTTATTATCATATTGACTCTTACATGATATCTGCTATCACTATGCTTCTATCTTACTCTAACTATCATCTCTTCTCCTCACTCGCACAGGAGGAGTACTTTATTTAAAATCAGAAGTGCAACTAACTAACTAACCCTATCAAAGAAAGACGTGGAAGTAAAGTGTATCCTAGAATCAAGGAACAAACTTCATAAATGAATTTATGCGTTCAACCCGATTCGGAGAGAATCTAGCGCTCCACTCTTTCCAGATTGACTGTCATTAAAAATCTTTCTCAACGATTTCGGTGAAAGAGTCTTCGTCGAAGCTTCCTTGAAGTCGCGCAGGAAATGGACTTTTCTGCAAGGTCGAGATTGGCTACACTTGACTCGATCATTCTTCAACAACCTGCGAAACAAAAGGTAATAGGTGCGAAAGAAAAGGCGTTTGGCACATACATGATATTCGTTCATTAATCACACATTTAAATCTATTTCATCATTCAAAAATTGTATGCGATATACCAGTTATTTAGGGAGTCAATGGGGCAATAAATGTAATCAAGTCAACACAATAAGCTGCAGGAATATGAAAGTATTTTGCTATAGGATATCCCCATAAAAGGTTTCAACAGAGTTTAAACAACCACAAATAACAAAACTAAAGGCATTAAAAGTTTATCATAATATCCAAACTTATGAACATTTTTTAAGCTCATTAGACACCACCCTTCTCATGATTAGCACTATGTCATTTGAGTCCACTGACAACCAAAACTAGGAAATCTGCCTAGTTTGCCCCCAACTTATCGATTATGACCAACGAGGACTGCCAATTCTTGAAACATTCAAAAATGATGAGGTGCTCTCATAATTCATGGGACTACAGGATAATATTCCATGTGGGATATAAAGTGGGATTCATCATTGAGCTGGATACACATACATACTATGGGGAAATGATTGAATCCCTTAGTCACAAAAGTGAAAAAATAAGAATAATCTTTATGTCCTTGAGTGAAAACCACACTGTGGCACTCTCTAACGTGAAAATAGTAAAAATAAAGGACACATCCAATGGTGAAAGCCTCTCTGAGGTTCCCAAGGATGGGGGATTCAATCTTCCTCTCAGAGCTCTCCATCAAGAAAAATTAGCAGTCCTAACCAGAAAATGCAACCCAGTTAACTTGGGAATGGAGGAGACTCCACACATCACATTCTATGTGGAATCATTATTATCAAAGGAACAAGAGCTCATGGCCACATTCTTGAGAGAAAGGAAATTCAACTTTGCATGGAGCTACATAGATGTGTCTGGGCTCGACCCAAAAATTGTGGTCCATCACTTAGTAGTCTATCTTGAAGCAAAGCCTATCTGAGAAAAATGCATCCTCAGATCACCCTGCTAGTTAAAATGGAAATAAAGAAGCTACTTGATGCAGGATTCATATGATCAATCAACTATCCAGAATGGGTCTCAAATCTAGTTCCTATTTCAAAACTAGATGGGGGCATCTAAATCTACATAGACTTTAGGGACTTAAACAAAGCATGTCCAAAAGACAATTTCCCATTTCCCAACATTGACATGATTGTAGACATGATGGTGGGAGACAAAATGCTTTCTCTGATGGATGGTTTCTCAGGATACAACCAGATAATGATTGCTAAAGAAGACCAACACAAAATGGCCTTCACTTCTCCATGGGGGACCTACTACTGGAATATGATGCCATTCGTCCCAAAGAATATTGGGGCTACCTACCAAATAACCATGATGCTAATCTTCAATGACATGATCTAGAAAACTGTTGAAGATTATGTTGATGACATACTAGAAAAATATAGGAAGATGAGAGATCACATAGCAACTTTGAGTGCCATTTTTGATAGGCTAGAGGAATATAAAGTTAGACTCAACCCAAAGAAGTGCATCTTCAACATACAATCAGGAAAGCTACTGGGATACATAGTGTTAATGAGGGGTATTGAAATAGATCTAGCAAAAGTGAAAGTAATCCTAGAGATCTAGGCACCCAAAACATTAAAATAGTTGAGAGGCCTCCAAGGCAGGCTTCAATCTATCCAAAGATTCATAACACAACTGGCAGCTAAGAAAATTCCTTACTCTCACCTACTCCACAAGGGAGTTGCATACAAGTAGGATAACAAGTGCAATGAAGAATTTAGAAAAATAAAAGAATATTTTCTCACACTGTCAGTCCTCATGTTGCTAGTCCAAAGAAATCCATTAATCCTCTATGTGTCGGGTATGTGCAAGATCATCATGGAAAAAACATGCCCTTAAGTGGCAAAACAATCAAAAATATCAGAGTTTGGAAACTTGACGTAAAAATTTGAATAAGCTATGTATATTATTTCAAAAATATGTAGGAATATAATCTGTAGAAAATTGAATGTAGGTTCTAAAATACTAGGTTTGTTTAAAAAAAATATATATTTGGTGAAAATTTGAAATTTCAATGTAGTAGTACTTAAATTTCAAGGAAAAAATAAGTAGGTGTTTGTTTGACCACCCTAACCACAATAAAATGATAATTATTTTTTATAATGTTTTAGATATAAGTAAAGGACTCATGTTTCGATGTGATGCATATTTTTTTGTAATTTTTTCTAGCTAAACAATTAATTATGAATTTTTTATTACAACTTTTTAAAAATACAAAAAGCTTGTATGTCTAACCACATTAACTTGGTCAAAACATCATGTAATTCACTTTTTCTTCTTTTAATCCTATAGTATGCAAAGCATAGAATGTGATGCATGTTTTGGATTCAAAAAATGTGATACTGTTTGAAAGCCATAGATTTTTTTCAATCAGTTTATCAATCAGGACTTTAGTCGTAATTTGAATAGAAAATGAATAATAATTACTTATTAAATTGAAAGTAAAGCATAATTTATATTGGTGAAAATCTGAGAATCTCCTTTAAAAACCCTTTTCCTTTCATCAATTTTGGGTTAAAAAAAATTTGTCAGCCACATACCCATCATATTGCAACTTTTTGGCCCATCATGATCCTACACATACCCAACAGTAACAACCCTTGGAACTCTCCTAGCTTAGCATGATGAAAATGGGATAGAGAGGGCCATTTATCACATCAACTGCACAATGGTCGGGCATGAGTTAAACTACTCATTCATTGAAAAAGTATGTCTAGCAGCAGTGTTTGCTTCACAAAAATTCAAACATTACATGTTGGAACACAAAATTAAACTCATCGCCAAAATCAATCCCTAAAATACCTACTGTCAAAAGCAATGCTCATAGGAAAGATGGCTAAGTGGGTCATGATACTATCAGAGTATGACATTGAATATGTGGAGTAGAAAGAAATCAAAGGCCAAGTCATCGCAGATCAGCTTGCAGAAGCACCAATGTATTTAGAGAATTCACTCATATCAGAGTTTCCATACGAATCCATCTCCAATCTCAGCATAGCCAACCATTGGAAACTCTACTTTGATGGCTCATACACACAACATGGATCAGGAGCTATTGTTTTTTTCATCACCCCACAGGGGGATTGTCTACCTAGATCCTACAAAATGGCATTTCCATGCACTAACAACATTGCAGAGTATGAAGCTTTAACCATAGGTCTCAGAATAGCAATGCAGTGGCACATCATGACCCTCAATGTATATGGACACTCCTAGCTGATAATAAATCAAGTGAATGATGAGTACCAAATAAAGGATGATAAGATGAATCCATACAAAATGTTGGTAGAGAGCCTCAAAGAATCATTCATTGATATCACATTTGAGCAAATTCCCAGAGAAAACAATAGAGTAGCAAACACCATGGCAATGATTGGATCCCTACTGGATATCCCTCGCAACATCCTGAGACATGAATTCTTGGTAGAGCAGCTTCTCATAGCTGCATTCAAGGTACTAGAGTCAGAATTTGTGTGTGAAATCGTTGGTCCTGGTGATCCCTGGTACCATGACATTTATACCTACTTGAAAATAGGGGTCTTACCTACTGACTTACCCTCAAGCCTAAAAAGAACCTTTATCAAGAAAGCATCCCAGCTCGTCATCCTAGGAAACACCGTTTACCATGGGAGCATAGAAGGAACATTATTACGCTACCTAAATGTTGAGGAGGCATTGATTGCCTTAACTAGGGTGCATAATGGTACTTGTGGTTCACACTCGAGTGGAATGACCTTGGCAGAGTAATTGCTAAGGATGGGGTATTATTGGCCTACAATGGAAAGAGAAGCACATGACTACGTCAAAAGGTGCCTACAATTTCAGCAACATGGGGACCTCATCCATGCTCCAGCTGAAGAACTTCATCCCATCATCACACCATGTCCCTTTTCACAGTGAGTACTTGGCCTCACTAGAAAAATCAATCCCACTTCATCTAATGGCCATAAGTTCATCATAACCTCCACTGAGTACTTTACCAAGTGGGTGGAAGCCATCCCCATGACATACATCACTGGAAAAATAGATATCAAAGTTCATCTTGAAATACTTAATATACTGATATAGTGTTCCCCAAGCTATTATCTTAGATAATGGGACACCCTTCAAGAATCAGGATGTTCGTGATCTATGTGAAAAATTCAAAATCCAACATCGCTTCTCAACCCCATACTATCCCCAAGGAAATGGCCAAGCAGAAGCCACCAATAAAACCATTCTAAAGATCCTCAAGAAAATAGTCAATCACGTAGGTCATGACTAGCATCTGTAGCTAAATCCTACCCTCTGGGCCTATCGAACTAGCATTCGCACACCCATCGGTGCCGCTCCCTTTTCTCTGGTCTACGGAACAGAGGTAGTATTACCCATTGAGATCAAGCTCCCATCACTAAGAATATCACTACAAAACCTATCATAGATGAAGAATATTGAGTACCAAGACTGAATGAGCTGAAGCTACTAGATGAGTAGTGTATAGATTCTTTAAATCATTTGCAAGTCTATCAGAATAGACTCAAGAGGATCTATAACAAGAAAATCAGAAGCAAGACCTTCCAAGTCAGAGAACTGGTGCTAAAAGAGAATCAAAAGAATGTCCCAAATCCAAATAGCAAGGGCAGATTTGAACCAAACTAGTTGGGACCATTTGTTATCATAGTGAGCTATAAGTCAAGGGCATATCAGCTATCAACACTGGGAGGCGAGCCTCTGTAGGAGCCCATGAGCAACTCCCATATCAAAATTTTTTATTTCTAAATCTTGCAAGGTATAGAACTGAAAAATCCAAAAAAATCAGAAAATGTCCTGAAAAAAAAGTTACCTTAATGAAAACTTGGCAAACATGCATCTGGGTGACAATAAAAATAAATAAAATGGAAAAGCAAAAAATCCAAAAAAATTAGAAAAAGGTTTAAAAACAGTAAAGAGTCCTCTAGTGAAAACCACTTCAGTGGCACTTTTGACAAGTACCTTTGTGAAAACCTGGCAAATAGGTGCCTTGTGTAAATAAGCACTTTCCATCCACTAGGATCTTCACGTCTTGTTTTGCATCATCCATCCATTATGCTTCCATCACCCATCCATTTGACATTTTCATCATAGCTTCGACCTGTGTTCATGTCATGATCCCTCTTAGTACTACTCAACCCATTCTCAAGGTCAATCTATCCTACCTTTATAGGAGAAGTCTATTGAATCATGTTAGGGGAATTTTCTTATTGGATTGATTATGTGTATATTCTTGAAGCCCTTAAATCAAAAAATCAAAAACATCAGAAAATTAGAAAATCCAAAAACATCAGTAAATTAGAAAAATCCCAAAACATCAGAAAATCAAAAAATCAAAAAATCAAAAAATTCATAAAAACCAAGAAAATCTAAAAACATTCAAAACATATCAAAATCCCAAAAAATAGGTCAAAAATTTAGTCAAAAAGTCAAAAATAGAGTCGTCTTGTCGAACTACGGGTCTCTAAGCCTTGAATGTAGGAAAGGTTGATCTTTGATCACCCCCCGAGACACTTAGGTCAGTCCTTTAGGAGTTTGTCATAACAAAATGACAATCCATTTGTTCATATCTCATCAATAATCAAGTCTGTGTCAATTGAACTACGTGGTCTGTGTGTGTATAACATAGGAAAGGCTAATCTTTGATCAACCCCTGAGGCTCTTAGAATAGGTCTTTAGGTTAGTCTCTTGGTCAAAATCTTAGAAAACCCCAAAACATTTGAAAATTAAAACATTTGAAAAATATCAAAAATACCAAAAATAGCCTCAAAACATTTCAAAAATATCAAAAACATCCAGATATTTGAAAAAAATTGTTTGTCTTATCTTGCTTTCACCTGCAATAAATGCCACTCATAATAAATGATCGTCATCCTCAACCTTTGGTGAAACAGTTAGAAACAACCCTAACAGGTCAAAAGTGAAAGCTCAAAATGTCAAGTCTCAGGTTTAGGTCAATACGTAAACAAGTTAGTCAACTCTTTGTGTTGATAGCCTATCATCCAATTAGTCCCATATCAATCATTTGATAACATCATGTCCTAGGATGTATCCTTCCTACAATGGGAATTATTTATAAAAAAGAACACTTTGGAGAAATGAAACATGTTGTCATCCACTAACATGTCCTAGGATATATCCTTCCTACAATGGGAATTATCTTTTGGCAATAGTTTTAGTTCTTATCCTTTAAAAATGCATTTCCTTTTGGTTAGCGGTATTGAAGATCATTAACTTGTTTATTTACTTTGTCTTTTGACTTATTTTTTTGTGCTCATTCCAATAACCTCTCGATGATGTCCAAACAAAAGGATTTAGAGATAGGAATGGGGCAATGATCATTATCTTTTTATCTGCTACAGTTGTTGGATGCTCTTGTAATATAACCTCGATCATGTGTACTTTATATGGGAGTAGGGAAATTTTTTTAGGTAACTTGTTGACCACATAGGAAGGCTTTCCTTTCTATCTTTTGGTCTGATATGTTTGAAATATCTAAACTAGATTTTAAATGAGGTTTTGTATGTCAAGTGTGAATAGGAGTACTCCTATCTGATTGTCGAGTCAAAGTCCATCACACTAAGTGCAATGCCATCCTAGTTCTTTATACCTTGATGCATTGTGTTTATGTGTGTTATCAAAGATAAGGTAAGTGGCCCTTTTAAATTCCTAATTCTTGATAAATGAATCATCCATCTCTCATCATCATCGACTCATGCCTTGTTGGAATCTCTTACTTTCTTCTATCTCCTTTCTATGCTAACATTGTCATGATCAAGTAATCATCATTACCAGTGCATCCATCTCGCATCCACAAACCATCAACATACTACATATCATATCATATCGTATAAGAAACACCGATCATCTCACATGCATGTTCATCATCATAATATAGATATGTTAGTCTAAGAATCTCATAAAACCATACATTTTCATAAAACATCCATTATAGGCATCATCACATCATATCATCATTTAAGTTGTTTAGGATAATATAGATTGGTTATTCTAAGCATCTTAAAACCATCTCATTTGCATCATCATCACAACCATCCACATGTCCATCTTGAACCTCTTTATCGTGAGATCGATCCTCAAATTGAATCTTTTTGCTCGATCTCACGAGGGGGCAATGTACTAGTGTACTTCTTTCCACTGGGGCATTCGAAAAAATCATAAATTTTTTGAATTTTGATCGTGGTAAGTTTATTCTTTGAACCAACACAAGTGCATTTCTTCAAAGAGGGGAAAAATGTAGACATAAAAATGTCCTTATCAACTAACTTCGATTCTTCTTTAAATCACCCCTTTATTAACTACTTAATTAATCCATCTTAATTTCTCTATTAATCAAATCAATCAAATTTACTTAATTAAATCATAAATCAATCTTATGTAATAAAACTCTAAATTTCTTCATTTAATTAAATAAATCAAACTTATTTAATTAAAACACTATCATTCTCTTTCGCTAAATAAATTAAAACATTTTTTTAACTAAGTCTAAACCACTTTTCATCTCCTTTTGATTTATTTTAATCCATAAATCTAAGTCAAAAATTCAAATCACCTAATCCTCACTTAAGTTAATCAAATCATGATTAAGGTTAAATCTAATGCAAGTCCCATCCTCTAGCTTTTCCCACTTGCACAAATAAATGATTTTAATTAATTTATTAAATCTTCATTTTCCATCAACAAGGCATAAAAATAGAATATTCCTCCATTTCAAATCTCCCTCCAAGTGGGATGAGTCCTTCCAACAAGGAATTTATGTCACCTTACAAGTCCTTTTGCATTGAGCCAAGTGGCCATTACTCCATTTGACTCTCCCTCCACCTTGTCATTTCAACATTTTCAAATTTCAAATATATGAATTTATGGGCACATTCATCAAAACTTTCACAACCTTGGCCCATTCACATGGTGACAAGTGACTTCTTTCTATTTGTTGGGTTTTTATCCCACATTCATCCCATTTGCTTCTTCTCTTATCAAACTCTTCTATAAATGGAGAGGCTATCCTTCATTTTATCATCCACAACTCCACAACTTATATTTTAACTACATTTTATTTTATCTATCAATAGACCCATGGTCGAGCTATCTCATCAACTCTTCTAGGAAAGATAGGAGGCTCGATACTACATGCATTAATATGAGTGTCAAGTTCCATTGGAAAAGAGGGCACCAAGATAAACATAGACCCAGAGCCATAACAGGTCACACTCTCACCAGACTTAGAGAAATGGAGGAGTCTCTCAACCTAGGCCCTCTCCATATGGTCAACCATCTGAATCATGACATAGGGCTTCAGGATCACAACCACAACAGGATAGACTTCCCTCATCAAGACCATCTCCTTTAGGAGATATGTGAAGCTCAGGATAACCTTATTTTATACATGTGCTCGACACTAATACTTTTTTTATTTTGAGCTTGCAAGCTCCATTTTGAGAGACATAATGATATTGTTCTATGACACCATTTTTTATATATGTGAGATGCATGATTTTGGTGATGGATTACATGATTTATGTTCCTATGTTACATACATTTCTATGTGATGGATTATGATGCTTATGACATTATGAATTTATATAATTATGAAATGATTATATATGTTATGATACATTATGGATGTATATTGTATGGTTCATTCTTATATGTGATTTTCTATGTTATGATGTATGGGTGTATGTGCTTAACTTACCTTTGTTGTATTCTTTACAATGTTATAGATGCATTATGATTATTATGTGATGTGATATAGATTATGGACATTTATGTATGTAAATACAATGATATGTATGATCTCTTTTTGATCTCTTAATTATGGTATGCAAGGATTATGAAGGATATATGAAATGTGATGCTCATGTGGATGATTCCTTATATTTTCTAATGTAATATGGATGGCCTAATATTCTTATGATGATGCATACGATGATTCTAACATGATTATGTATGCAGGATTTTTTTTGTGTCACAAGATGCCATCAAGATGGGAATAGAAGAAATGTGAGCATGGAGGAAATGAATGTTAGCACAAAGTTAGTTGAAATTAAGAGGACTTGACATTTTTCTTGATAGATATTAGGATTGCATGTTAATCATCATTAGACATTAAATTATGGAAAATGTACAATAAAAACCATTGTATGGCATATACCAAGGTGTGTAATTTTATCCTTTTGCAAAAATAGATAGTTGACAGACAAGGAGTGCCATGACATATACTAGGAGTAAAGTTACCCTAGTCTTTTTGTCAAGACAAACAGCAAACAAAAATTAAAAAAATTAGGTCATGAGACATCATCACTCATCTAAATCCTTCTTATGACATCCTCGATGTGGCTAGTCCAATGGTAAACCATTAAAAAGATAAGAAAAATTGGACCAACAGATCCAACAACCATTTAGATCATTTACCAGTGATTGTTTGCTAATAACATTGATAGGATTCATTGATTGATTGTTTGACAATGCCTGGTTTCAAGAATGGAAGCATGTAATATAATACATCATGTCTAGTTTTGACCATGCAGCCACCTGTATAAGGAAAATGATAAAGTTGATAAATAATTATGTCTAGTTTAGGAAGGACACATCCTATATAAGACAAATGATAGTCCACCAAGTCTAGTTTCAAGAAATGGGGCAAGTCGAATAAGATGCCAAGTCTGGTTTTGACAATGCCACCTCTTGTATAATATTATTGATTGAATGGTAAGTGTTGATTTGGAAATTAGGTAATTGATTAGTTTGGATTGAAGACTAGTTGGGTAGTTAGCCTATTGATTCATGATTTGGTTGAGACAAATAACTATTTGTGTCTGATCAACATGTCAATTTTAGCAAAGGATGATTTATTATTATATGGACTATGATGGTACTAAAAAACCCTAAGGGATTGACCTAATGCCTCGGGGGCTCATCAGTGATGGCCTTGCCTATGTGACATGTGGAGTCATCATAGTTTGAATGACCTTGACCACATGGATAATTTATTATGGATTCAATCATGATTGAATCAACTTGAAAAACCCTAAAGGAGTAGCTTAGTGCCTTAAGGGCTCATTAATGATGGCCTTCCTACATAACATGCATAGTTTTTAGGATTTTTGAAGGTTATTTGGATGTTTGACATGTTTTATTTTTTTTTGGATTTTTAACTTGTTTTATTTTTTTAGATTTTTGGAGATATTTCAATGTTTTTATCTTTCTAAAAATATTATCTAGATGTTTTTGGATTTTCACGATGATGACCTCCAATACCAAGTCTAGGATCTAATGAAGATGTAAGTCAAGTACTTTCCCCTAGTTTGGTATAGGACTGATTATTAGGATTTGGATAAGGATGGTTGTGATAGGAAATAAACACATAATTTCAAACATTCACATGTCATGAGAAGGAAAACAAAGCATTTTTATGAATGTCATGAGGAAGCATGGAGACGACTTTATTATGGGTGAAGGTAAAAAACTAAATAGAATGATAGTAGATGATGGAGCAAAGACTAACTACACATGACACCCATTTTCCACGTTTTCACCATGGTACTTATCCAAAGTGCCACTAAAGTGGTTTTTAGTATTGGAAGAATTATTTCTCTTTACTATTTTCTCAATGTTTTACTTTTTTTGTGGTCACACAAGACACCTATTTGCCAAGTTTTCATTAGGGTGAATTTTTTTTTTCATTTTTTAAAATTGTATTTTTAATTTTTGGCGAGGCTCTCTAAAATCTAGGTGTATAATTTACAAAAGTGCAAGCTATTGATAGGCTCTAATAATAGTTCACCCTCGAGAGTAGAAAGCTTATAAGCACTAGATCCATATATTGTTGTTATGATGTACATACCCAACCAATTAGGTTCAAATTTTCTAGGCTTCTCTCTTTCTACTTGACTCTTAGGGTTATCCATTAAGACAAAATCACCAATGTCAAAAATGTCTAACTAGAACCTTCTTATTATAGCTATGATGAAGATGATTCTAGTAAGCTTGTAGGTGTAGAAATACGTTTTTTCTTCACTCATCTAACAACTCTAGCTCATGCAATCTAGATATGTGATACTCTTCATCATCAATAATCCCTTCAATGGATACCCTTAGGAAAGGTAACTTGACCTCGATAAGAATGATGGATTTAGAGCCAAAGACTAGGGAATATGATTTCGCTCTTATGTCAGTGTGAATGCTAGTTTGGTAGGCCCATAAGGTGTGTTTTTCTGGAGGTTCCAATCATGACCATCATCATTGATGGTCTTCTTCAGGATTTTAATGATGGTCTTATTAGATGCCTCAAATTGGATGTTACCAAATGGGGATAATAAAGTGGCGAAGTGGTGTTGGATGTAGAATTTTTTCCATAATTGGTGGATATCCTAGTTCTTGAAGGGATGACCGTCATGAGTAATAATGGATTGTGGAACACCATACTAGAATATGATATGATTGAGGTTGAATTTAGATATCTGACTGCTAGTAATATATGTCATTGGGATAGCCTCGATCTATTTCATGAAATACTAGATCATTGTAATAATGAATTTATTGTCATTGGATGATGTCACATGAATCTTACCTATGAGGTCAAGTCCCCATTAAGAGAAAGGCCATGGTGACATGATTGGTTGGAGTTCTTGGGCTGGTGTGCATATAATATCTCCATGTATTTTGAAATATCAACACTTCTTAATAAAGTGGTAAGTGCATCGCATTCCATAGTGGGTCAGTAGCATCCAACATGCATGATATTCTTAGCTAAAGTAGGACCACTCGAGTGGGCTCCACATATACCCTCATGTACTTTGTGTAAGGTTTTTTGTGCTTCATTAGAATCAAGACATCTAAGGAGGGTATTTTCTAGGCTTCGACAATAGATGGTGTCACCAATCATGACATATCTAGAGGTCTTATGGATAAAATTTTTGTGTTGATTGGTAGACAAGTCAGGAGGGATAACTTGTTCATGTAGGTAATCATAGACATGTTTGTACCAAGGGGAATTGGGACCAACAATTTCACACACCATCTCAGATTTGGGGATATATATCAGAGGTAGGGATAAACATCTATTCTACCAAGAACTCATACTATGGTATATTGTTTGGGATATACAAGAGAGATCCTATTGTGGTTGTTGCATTAGGTACCTTATTTTGAATTCTCGACACCTACCAAAAGATGATGTCATCAAATTACTACTTAAAGTTGTCAACCATTCATTTGTAGGGAGTAATTTTCTCATCCTTTGTGTCATAATCATCATTGAATTTTTGAATAACCAACTATGAGTCTTCATAAACTTGAAGGCTCTTGATTTTCTATTTAATAGCCATACAAAGTATTATGAAAAGTTCCTCATACTCTACTATGTTATTGGTGCAAGAAAAGGATATTCTGAATGACTTTGGTATAGTGTCTCCTTGGGGTGTAATGAATAGTATCCCTACTCTTGAACCATGATTCATGTGAAATCCATCAAAATAAATCTTCCATGTGATTGAAGTATCTAGTGTGAATATATAATCATCAAGAAATTTGGATACCAACAAATGATCTTCTTTTGTGGGTGTATCTGCAAGTTGGTCGGCTATGACTTGTCTTTGTATTTCCTTCCAATCAATGAACTAAATTTCGTATTCACTTAATATCATGATTTGTTTGGATAATCAACCCATTAAGGTTGCTTTATGAATAATATACTTCAATGGATCGATCTTTTCCATGATCTTTGTTTGGTGATTTAACATGTAATGCCTAATTTTTTGAGTGGAAAAACCCCCACAAGGCATGCACGTTCAATGGGACTATAATTGAGCTCATATCCAACAAGTGTGTGACTGATGTAGTAGAATTCTCTTTCCCTTTTTTCATGATCATTTTGTGCTAATGATGCCCCCAGTGTTGATGTGGTCACTAATATGTAAAGTATGAGGTTTTTACCATCAATAAGAAGCATGAGAACATGAAGTGTTAATAGATTTTCATTTATCTATTGAAATGCTTCTTGACATCGGTCAGTCCACATGAAGGGTACTCCCTTCCATAGAATATGTTGGAATGGTTGGCACAAGTATTTTCTAGTTGAGCAATGAACCTCGCAATGGATTATAATCTACCCTAGATAGTGTTCATAACTAACTTATGATTGTTTGAGGTGGCATGTCCATGAAAGCCTTTACTTTCAAAAGATCTACTTCAATGCCTCTGCAAGAGACAATGTATCCTAGGAGCTTCCCTGATGTTACCCCAAAAATGAACTTTTTGGGTTAAATAGCAATTTGTATTGTTCTAGCCTTTTAAAAATATTATCTAGCACTCGCAGATGGTCACCCCTTGATAGTGATTTTTCTAGCAGTTCATCTATATAATCCTCCATAAGCATGTGCATGAGGTAACTAAATATGGTAGTCATAGCTACTAATATGTGGCTCCAACATTTTTCAATCCAAATGGCATAGCATTCCAACAATACGTTCCCCATGGACAAGTAAAAGCTATCTTGTGTTGATCCTCAAGAGTGGTCCTAATCTAATTATATCCTTAGAAACCATCAATGAGGGATAGTATCTCATATTGTTGTCAAATACACTATTATTTTGATGTTAGGCAATGGGAAGTCATCCTTAGGGCATGCCTTATTTAAATCTCTAAAATGGTTACAAATTTTGAATCCACTTATTATTTTTTTCATGGGTACTAGATTGGAATTCATTCCCATGGCCAATGGGTCAAATGAAACCAACGTCTAATAGCTTCTTTAGCTCTACTTTTACCAATAGTGCAATTTGGGGATGCATTTTATTTAGCTTTTTTGTACTATTTGAGCATCAAGAAACAATTGTAAGAGATGTAATACCAACTCGAGCCAATCTGGGCATGTCAACTTAATACCAAGTGAAGTTAATTTGTCTCTTTGTAAAGAAGGCATGAAATTGTAGGATTTTCATCAATACTAGTGTTGACTTCCATGGACTTCTCTACTAGTAAGGGTGATTTATCTTGGATTATAGGGAGTAGGTACAACCCTCCATCGTTGGGTGCCTTAGAGAGGTTTTCACACTTGGATATGTCCTTTCTTTTCACATTTTTCTAGGTCTAGAGGCACCTTTAAATTTTCACCTAAAGACCTATCATTTTTTATTTATGATTTTCATTTTTGCGACTAGAGGGTGGGCCAAACTCCCCAAATTAGGTTGCATTATCAAGATCTATTATAAAACCTACTTTATGATCACCATTAGATATACCTGCACAAAGTCCCATAAAATCAGCTATTGCTTCATTGCTTTTGAATACATCCAAGTTGGGTGGTCCTTTTTGGTCCTAGTTTATCAATTGTAGGTATACTAAAGGTATTTCATCATCAGTATAATTAAGGTTCAATAAATATACCAATATGGTGAAAAAAAAAGTGCCATTGGGATCCCTAAAGGAACCAATCCAAGCTTTTCCTTTGGTCAAGGAATTGGTTAAGTCAAGCTCTTGGAACGTCTCAGTTAGGTCATAGTCACTAGATGTGCAAGAGTTCCATTCCATTTCATTAGAGTTAGTTTCAGCATGGTAGTTCTTAGATCTCTCAATATCTTTTGAAGCACAAGTGTCCTTAATCAAAAGCACCTTAGTACTGGGAGCAATCACTTTTGGTAGTTTGTACCCTGACTCTCTATTCCTTGGCAGCTTGGGAGGCATTAAGGGTTATGTCATTCCATTCTTGCGTAAACCAAGTCCACTATGTCCATCATAGCCCTTGCATCTCATGATCTCAAACCCTTTACCATATTGCTCGGTTGGGATACGTTTAGGTTCAATATCTTCTTCATCAATAGCTTCTTTGCTCAATTCACCCCATCTTGTGAAAGTTGTGGTGGGGGATGCTTGGATAATGACTTTAGGCTCTTTTTTGATAGAAGAAGGTTTACCATAGTATTTTGGAGATGTTGGTAGCTTTCTCATATAATAAGAATTTTTCATGTGGTATTCTCTACACCGCTTTTCTTGGATCTAGATTTTACATTCATGTGATGGGATGGTGGACATGGATTCTTTAGTCAAAGTGGAAGAATCGATGTAATAAGATGAAGAGGATGATGAAATTGCACAATTGATGGGAACTAGTTGTTTGGATGTTCTTCTTAATTTGCTACAATATTGAAAGTGATTAGGATCACCAGATATTATGGTTTTAGTGTCATTATTGTTGGGAAAATGTGTCTCAACCTTCAAAATACATAAGGTACTATTAATACATTAGTGCAGGGGGTGCAGGCGAGTACCCCCTGCAAGGGTCTAGGGGTTGCACACCTTGATGAGGGTTCAAGAATAGAACCCCAAAGGACACATTTTATGTATATTTTATTATTGTAATTCTAGATGATTCATCATTAGGCCTTAGATCTGATGGTTGATATTTTATTGGCTTGACTTTCCCTAGAAGGCAACCCTATTTTATGAGGGTGTTGTATTATAGCTATGTAGTGTGATGTGTTGTGAGATTTTGACAACGGTTGTGTTGCCTCTAGATCTTTGGTTGACAATACTTGTACGAGATGTTTTCTCAACAAGTATATTGTAATCTTTGTGATTTCTAAATAATATATTGGGAAAAATTTTGAGTGTCGGGTTTTTCTCTAGAAATGGTTTTTCCCACACATCATATTGTTATGGTATGAATTATATTTATGTCTTTTTTTATTTAAGTCTCTAGGGTATGTGTAGGATCATCATGGAAAAAACAAGCCCTTAAGTGGCAAAAAAATTAGAAAAATCAGAGTTAGGAAAGTTGACATAAAAAATTGAATAAGTTATCTATATTATTTCAAAAGAATGTAATGATAGAATATGTAGAAAATTGAATGTAGTTTCTAAAGTACTATTTTTATTTTAAAAAGGAAAAAATCTATTTGGTGAAAATTTGAAATTTCAATGCAGTAGTACTTAAATTTCAAGGAAAAATTAAGAAGTAGATGTTTGTCTGACCACCCTAACCACAATAAAATGATAATATTTTTAAATTTATTTTAGATATAAGTAGAGGACTCATGTCCTAATGTGATGCATATTTTTATAATTTTTTCCAAGTAAATAATTAATTATGAATTTTTTATTACAACTTTTAAAAAATATAAAAACTTGTATGTTTGACCACCTTAACTTGGTCAAAACTTCATGAAATTCAATTTTTTTTTTTTAATCTTATAGTATGCAAAGCATAGAATGTGACACATGTTTTGGATTCAAAAATTGTGATACCATTTGAAAGTTATAGATGTTTTTAAATTAGCCTATCAATCAGGACTTTAGTTGTAATTCAAATAGAAAATGAATAATAATTATTTATTAAATTCAAAGTAAAGCATAATTTATATTGATGGAAAGCTGAGAATCTCCTTTAAAAACCCTTTTCATTTGATTTTTTTGGTAAAAAAGTCATCAACAACATACCTACACATACCCATCATATCACCACTTTTGGCCCATCATGATCCTGCACATACCCTCTATAATTGTTAAATATATCTAAAAAAAAAAATCATTATTATCCTCTCAAGATTAGTGTAGGTAGTTTTTCACTACCTTAGCTTCCTTACAAGTGGTATCATAGGCTAATCACCTTTGGTTTTAGTTGTGGGTTATTCAGTTTTTTAAACTAATCTAGATTTGAGTGGGAGCTTATGTAGAAGACACTTTATATGATCTTGTTGCATGATTTTTTAGATGGAAAGTTCATCAGGGAGAATAAAGGTGGATAAATTTTCTAAAATTAATTTTGAAATGTGGAAGCTAAAGATGGAGGATCTGTTCATAGATCGAGATCTATGGGATGTTGATGGGAATGTTTCAAGGCCTTTAGATCCTACTCAAGCTACTCAATACCAAGGAAGCCCTAAGTGTTCATGGAAGACCTTAGGAAAAAGGAAAGAAGAATGAGAAGTGTGATAAATATAAGTCCAAAGGGAGATCCAAATATCCTAGATTGTCTAGAGTTATTTGTTGGAAATATGGTAGGCCTCGACATGTTCGTAAGGAATGCAAAGATGAAAAGAAGAAGAAAAAGAATAAATTTGATTCTAATCCTAATTTTGAGAAGGAAGATGGTGATGCATTCATTGCAACCTTTTCAACTCATGTAGGTAATGTTGCATGGTTAATTGACTTAGGTGCATCTTTCCATATGACCTTAATAGTGATTGGTTTTCTAAAAATGAAGAATTTGATGGAGGTAAGGTTTACTTGGATGATGATTCTTATTTGAACATTATTTTCTATGGTAAAGTTAGAATTAGGTTTCCTTCAATGGAAGAATAAAAAGGATTAATGGTTTGTTACATATCGTTAGTTTAGGAAAAAAAATATTATTTGTGAGTAAACTAATAGATGCAGGTGTATAGGTAGATTTTTTTTTATACAAGATGCAAGATGGTTAGAGGTGTTATGGAGATTGCTAGAGGTTTCAGATATGCCACATTGTATAAGCTTGATGCATTCACTATTCAGTGCAATAGTACTTCTATGAAATGCAAGTCTACGGAAGAAGTGAGGGTTTCACCTTCAACATATGGTCATGGCTTTTGGGTATCCAAGGGCGTTCTTTCTTCTAAATCAAAGTTATCTTTAGAGAAAAATATGTTATCACACTAGAAACTACCACATTAGAGAAAGTAGTCTAATGACCTTGAAAAATAAAAACCTTGTTGAAGGTTTATCTGATGTAATCTTGAATTTGATTTTTGTGAGCATTGCATTTATGGAAAATAAAATCGTGTCTAATTTTACTTGAGTTCTCATAAATCTTGTGGTGCATTAGATCTTATTCATTCTAATGTATTTGGTCTTGTAGATGTTCCTTCAATTGGTAAATCCACATATTATGTTTCATTATTGATAATTATCGTAGAAGGACATGGGTATATTTTCCAAAGAGTAAATCTAAAGTTTTTAGACAATTTAAATAATTTAAAGCAATGGTGGAGTTAGAAACTAGAAGGAAAATAAAATGTTTGAGGACTGATAATGGTGATGAATCTTTCTCTAATTATTTTAATAGATTTTGTAAATATTGTGGTATTCATACATAAAAAAAAACTCCATATCAAATCCACAAAAGAATGGAGTTGCAGAAAGAATGAATAGAATACTGATGGAGAAGGCTAGGAGTATGTTGAGTGGTGTTGGTCTAGAAAAAAGGTTTTAGGATGAAGCTATTACCATTTCTTGTTACCTAATTAATAGATCTCCTACATTAGCTCGTGTTGATAAAATTCCTTTAGACATCTTAGAGTCTTTGGTTGTGAGGCAAATGCACTTGTGCCAAAGGAGAAGAAAACAAAGTTGGAGAACAAGGATATGAAATGTATCTTCATTGGTTATACTTAGGGTGTGAAAGGATACAAGCTTCAAGATCTTATTGCATAAAAGGTAATACATAGTAGAAGTGTTATTTTTAGAGAAACTAAGACTTTTTTTAATACATTGTATCTAGAAAAAAGTAAAAAAGAAGATGTGAGTCAACTCCCTTCTACACCTGAGAAAGTTGAATCAAGGCCCACGGATAGACAAGAAGTTGAGGAGATCTCATCTAGATCTAAATCTTTAGAAGAGGAGGAAGAGCCTCCAACTCAGCTTGTTTGTAGGTCTACGAGGCATACACAACCACTTGAAAGGTATTGACCTGATGATTAGAGATGTATTTTTCTTTGAATTCTAACATGGGTGAACCTAGATCAGTATAGGAGGCATTAGGTATGAATGATACAGAATCCTGGAAGATTTCTATGGATGAAGAAATGGCAGTTTTGAAAAATAAGGAAACATGGGATCTTGTACCATTTCCTAAATGACAAAAACTTGTTGGTTGCAATTGGTAAGAAAAAATTTTTTTTAGATGGAAGTATTACGAAAAAAAAACAAGGTTGGTTGCAATTGGTTAATCTCAAGTTGAGGGTGTTGATTATGGTGAGATATTTTCTCCTATTAAAAAAATGACATCCATTTGATTTTTTCTTTCTATTGTTGCTTCTTATGATTTAGAGGTTGAACAAATGGATGTGAAAATTGATTTCCTTCATGGTGACTTGGAGGAGGATATCTATATTACACAACCAAAGCACTACATGGTGAAAGGTAAAATTAATTTGGTTTGCAAATTGAAGAAATATTTGTATGGACTTAAACAAATTCCTAGCATGTGGTATCAAAACTTTGATACATATGTCTTGAGTTTGGGATTTGAGTGTTCTATATTAGATCATTGTGTTTACTATAAAATTCATGGTGATTGTTTCTTGTTTATTGCATTATATGTTGTTGATATGTTATTTATTGGTAGAGGGAATGCATGATTTTAGAACTAAAATATTAACTTGTTAAATTTGAAATAAAAGATCTTGGTCTAGCTAAACACATTCTTGAGATGGAAATTAATAGAAATAGAGTGAACAGAAAGCTATGGCTTGGCCAAATTAAAATTTACATCAAAGATGCAAGACATAAGTAGAGTGCCTTACCAGAGTGCAATTGAATGTTTGATGTATGCTATCATTTGTACTAGACCATGAGACATTACCCAAGTAGTGGGAGTTATTTCCAGATATATGTCTAATCATGGTAGAGTTCATTGGGATGCAATTAAAAGAGTCTTTAGATATGGGTATGTGCAGGACCATGATGGGCCAAAAAGTGGCGATATGATGGGTATGTGTAGGGTATGTGGTTGACAACTTTTTTACCCAAAAATGATGAAAAGAAAAGGATTTTTAAAGGATATTCTCAACTTTTCACCAATATAAATAATGATTCAAACTTTGAATTTAATAAATAATCATTATTTACTTTCCATTTGAATTATGACTAAAGTCCTCATTGATAGGCTGGTTGAAAAAAATCTATAGCTTTCAAACGGTATCACATTTTTTGAATATGAAACATACATCACATTCTATGCTTTGCATACTATAGGATTAAAAAAAATTGAAATTCATGAAGTTTTGACCAAGTTAAGGTGGTCAAACATATGATTTTTTATATTTTCAAAAAGTTGTAATACAAAATTCATAATTAATTATTTACTTGGAAGAAAATTACAAAAAATATATGCATCACATCCGAACATGAGTCCTCTACTTATATCTAAATTCTTATAAAAATATATTATCATTTTACTATGGTTTTGGTAGTAGACAAACACCTACTTCTTCTTTTTTCCCTGAAATTTAAGTACTACTACATTGAAATTTAAAATTTTCACCAAATAGATTTAAAAAAATAAAATTAAACCTAGTAGTTTAGAAACTAAATTCAATTTTCTACAGAGTCTATTCTTACATATTTTTGAAATAATATAGATAACTTATTAAAAAATTTATGTGAAGTTGCCTAACTCTAAGTTTTTTGAATATTTCGCCACTTAAGGGCCTGTTTTTTCCATGGTGATCCTACACATACCAATATTATTCCTTGTGTTATCATAGTAATATGACTGAAGATTATATTTCCCTTGATATTCACGGTTATGTGGATTTAGACTATGCAAGGGATATAGATAGCAGGCGATCCACCAATGCTTATGTGTTTACTTTATTTGTTGGTGCAATTAGTTGGATTGGTAAGTGATAGGTTTTGGTTGCTTTGTCCACCACTGAAGATTAGTATATGGAAACTCCTCATGCTTGTAAAGAATCCATTTGGCTTAAGAGACTATGTTCATATGTTAGAATAAAATAAGGTTCAATAACAATTTATTGTGACAGTTACAGTGTGATATGTCTAGCCAAGAACCCAACATTTCATGCTAGGATCAAGCACATTGATGTACAATATCATTTTGTTAGAGACATGGTCGAAGATGGCAAGGTGAACTTTGTTAAGGTAGATACTTTGATGAATTCTTTTGATTCTTTAACTAAGCGTCTGAGCAGAGAGAGGTTCAGATGGTGTTTAGAAACTATGGGTCTATCGACCACTAGCAATTAAGAATGATTTTTATACACCCTCCCATTGCTCTTGCAAGGTGTTTGACAAGTGGGAGATTTTTTGGGGAAATTTTTCTTAATCTTGCAAATACATAAGGTACTATTGATATGTCAACACAAGGAGGTGTAAGGGGCTAGCCCCTCATGGGGTCTTGGGCTCGTGTTCCTTAGTAGGGGTTCAAGGGTAGCACCCTCGACATCCACATTTTATGTATATTTTATTGTTGTAAATATAGACCATTCATCATTAGGTCTTAGATCTGACTGTCGATATTTTATTGGCTTGAATTGCCCTAAAAGTCAACCATATTTTATGAGGGCATTGTATTATGAGTGTGTAGTGTGATGTATCATGAGAGTCTAATAGCAGTCGTGTTGCCTCTAGATCTCTGGTTGGTGATACTCCTATGAGAAGCTTGCTCTACAAGTATATTGTAATCTTTGTGATTTTTGTGATTTTTGAATAATATATTAGGTGGATTTTGGAGTGTGGGGGTTTTCTCCCAAAGGTTTTTTCCCAAGTAAATCACTATGTTGTGGTATGCATGATATTTATGTTTATTTCTACTTAAATTTTTGTAACTATTAAAGATTTGTAAAAAAAAATTCATTATCCTCCTCTCAAGATTAAGTGTAGGAAGTTGTTTCACTACCTCAGCTTCCTTACAGTTATGGGGAAATTTCAAGCATTGGTGGTATGTGGAGGGGATGACCTTCATAGCATGAATCCATAGTCGTCCAAGGACGATATCATAGGGGAGATCTAGGTCCAACACTTTGAATGTTGTATCAACTTTGATAGGTAATGAAATGACACTTTTAGAAGAGTCTTCTTCATCATCATAAGCCTTTAGGATAATTGAAATTGATGTGTTTACACAAGCCTCAGAGAAACCCAATGTCGTGACCAAATTTAAGGTGCAAATGTTCAATTCTACTCCATCATCTACCGGCACTTGTCATATTTTTTCTTTTTTGATAAAGTTTTCAAGGTGTAGAAGATTGTTATGGTTAGGCTTTTGTGTTGAGAAGTCATGGTCATAGAAAGTAGCATTGTGAATATGAAGCAAAAAATTTAGAACATTTACCTTGATGCAGCCTCAACAATTAAATGTTGACTTAACATTAAAAAAAAAGTGAATTTATTAATAATTATACAAAAAAAAATTATGAAATAGATATTTATTTTTATTTATTTTTATTTAAATATGATATATTTGTTTTTACAGTATATTTTAATATAATTAAATATGATTTTTAATATATAATAAAATTTGAAAGTTTTAAAACATAATTTTAAAAAATATATATTTAAAAATTTAGATCTCTCTAATTTATTTGTTAAAAGGTTTTATGATTAAAATTTTCTTAAAATCTATTTTATTAACATATTAATTGATCTTTACTTAACAATAGATCACAAATAGCATGATTCAAATATTAGATTAATTTTTTAAAATTTTAAATCTTTAAAACAATTGATAATATATGACACTCAAAATAATAAAACTCTTTCTATTATTCACTTTTTTATTAAAAAAATCTTCCACATTCAAATAAACATTATAAACTCACTAGAATTTACTTGGCATTTATGATTCTTAAGCCTGCAAGAAATAGCATTCAAACATTATAAGTGTTCTTTGTAGTGAAATATATTGTTTGTTAAATAAAGACATTTCAGAAATTCGTTATTATTGAACTCAAAAAATCTTTTAACATCACCCAAAAAAATTCCAAATTAACCTTTGAGCCATAAAAAATTAACCCAAAAAAATGGAATCATCCAAAGTATGAGCTAAATAATATCACCTGAAAGATTGATTAAAAAATCTTGGTTGACATTTTTCTTGAAGAAATATATTGTGTTCAATTCGTTATATTCCTACCACCAGTGACTCCAATGAATCAGCCACCTTTTCTACCCCTAACTCTCCTACCATGATCGTTAGATGTGTTTGGGTTAGGGTTAGTAATTTCCATGCCTTTATTACCAACACTTCCCAGCCAATTGTGTCTTGATCAACACTCGCTCTACTGGGATTGATTAGCATTTGTGCTACATGTCCAATATCATTCAATTCACAAGGATTCTCCTCCTAATTTATTCTTTTTCTACCACTAAGACTCACCTCAGAATTAGGATCTGCCAAGCAGCACTAGACAGAGATTTAATTTGAGCCTGGGAAACATTTGCATTAAGATTTTCCGTTATTATAAAGCTTGAACAATGTAAGAAAGAAAGTTAGCACAACAAATATATCTAAAAGTTAGTACATGACTTAAGAAAATTGGGGCCATCATATTAAAACAGTCTATGAGACCGGGGCTGGCTTAACTAGTACATTCTAAGCATTGACCACTTAGATGGCTAATGTGGGCCATCTCAACATTCTGTTTCCTCTTCCATTTTTTGTGCTGCTCTGTTGTCTCTTCTCTGACTTTTCACGTGACATTCACTGCTATAGTTAAGTTTGAATTCAATTTTGAATCTCTCCAGCTGAATCTTGCCTTCAATATAATGTTTGCTCTTGTCCTATTGTTTGTGATGCATATGGAGCAGGACTAATAGATCAGAACTTGACATACAAATAGTGTTTGTTGGCATTCACTTTCCCTCACAAATACTCTGGCGCTACATGGATCACATTCTGGTTAAGCTAGCCCCTTTGGCATAGCCAAATTGGTTGGAGCAGAATAGACATTCACATTTATAGCAGCCCATGGATCCATAGGCTATATGGCACTTGAGTGGAAATGGGGTATGACAATTATTGTTAAAGTAGGTGTGCATAGTTTTGGAGTTATGATATTGGAAATTATTTGTTGTAGGAAAATGCCCAAGGTAGACAGTCCAAAAGATGAGAACATCTTGTGTGACTAGGCATGCGATTGCTTGAGAGATGGAGAGCTTGTAAATTTGGTGGAGTAGCAAGACATAAGTGGTATAAATCCAAGACAGTCCATGAAAAGAGGCGTTCAGATGTTAGAAGGAACCCTTGGCATTCCTATGCTACCACATCCAGGGCTTTCTTCACAGATTTCCCTCATTCGACATTGAATTTTGATATGTTCTATGAAATTCGCTAAACTGGCTCAAATAACTGAGTACATGGAATGTAAATGACTTAACTGTGTCTTAGTTTTTACTTAATCAGAGCATGAATGGAAGAATTTAATAAGTGTAAGTGGTTACTTGCTATTAGTTTAGAAAACATGCAGATCTATACTAAAAAGATCATGTGTTTATCTATAGTTAATTTCTCTTTTAGGTTTTCTATTATGTGTTATAACTCTCTGGAGAAAGGAAAAAGATAGCTATATATTTTTCCAGTTAATAGAATATTACTATCAATTACTTTCATTTCTACACCAGATCTCTTTGGTTATCTCATTATCTGAGCCATTTTAGCCAACACCTTAAAATATTTAAAAATGGAGAATATTTAGATTTAGATCTAAAAGAAATCTGAGTATATCTTCAATAACCACGTGTGAATGAAACATAAAAAAAATTATTTATTAATCGAATATTTTCTCAATTAATATTTAGTTTTAGAATAATCAAAACATCACAAGAGTTTACTTTCTCATCACTAAGGAAAATCTCTCCTCTATCATAAACTCTATAAGTGAGAGACGCTATGAGAAGTCATATGATAGGTGAAATAATTAAAAATTAAAACTTGTGTATGATTTATGTGTAATTATGAGTACAAATTAAGACTACCTAAGAATGTCTCCAACCAACATAGGCTTAAATGATAACCAGTAAGAGTTGGGACTAATAAATGTAGTTGGACTAATAAATGTAGTTGACACATGTAATACTATACTAATTGAAATCATGCATGATTGAGAAACTAGAAATGACTATATATATATGTAGAAAAATAGTAGAAAATGGTATCAAATGAACCTACATTAAGATATGGCTAGTGAGTGTCAATTGTCCCATCTAGAATCTAAAAGTAATTTATTTTTTCTTCTTATTGTAAATTTCAAAATAGATTTATGTGTTTCTTTAAGATTTATAACCTGCATAAAATAGAATATAGGAAATATATATTTGGTAATTTTTGGATGTCACTAATGTTAGAATGTTGGTATGTTCTAACATTGTACCTAGATAAAAGATATGAATTCTATATTTTAAGAGAATTTTGATTTTTTCGATATTGATAGAAGTTCAAACCCAAGGTTAAATTTTGAATTAGACATGGAGTTGTAGCTCTAAAGTTTCAGCTTTGAAGTTCAACTCTATAACTATGGCTTTGAATTTCCTAGTTTTGATTTATTTTAGTTTTAAAGTAGCAAACGAGGACAACTATGAAGTATTTTAGCTATGTTTTATTTAATATATATGTCAAGGCTTCCAATAGTCTTTGAGGGGTGGAATGATTCCAACGATATAGGAATTTCATAATACTTCATCCTTTGAATATATCAAACATGTCAAATAAAAAACTAGAATCAACAAAAAATCAATTATAAACATGTAACTACACTTTTGAAAAGGTGGAATTATAAATGGCTATGAATTATTCTCCCATATTTATTGGGATGAGTAACTAAGTTACAATATGAGTCTTAGTTATAATAAAACCTTCATTCAATGAAGAATTGTGTTTTACTAAGAGCTCTAGTACAAATAAAAGTTGTCATGCATTTGTATTAAAATAAACATGGTGGTAAACATTATAGGAGAATTTATGATCATTTCGATTTGTGTTAAGAGTTTTGATCTTGGGGGTGGTTGATATTTTTGATATAAATGAAGCTTTCCAAATCCAAAATAGGTTGTTGGGTAATACTTAATACCAACTAATTGCACTCCCTTTTACATACCTGTATACTCATACATTCGTAAATTCTCCTTTTGTCACTCTTTTTGGACTCCCTCCTAGTGCTTCTATTGTAGCACAAAGAATCAATGTCCCTCAGAGTCTCCAAGAGCATTTCAATTCAACCAAGTAGGCCCAACAGGCCAAAAAGAAAAAACTATTGTTAAAAAATGCCACATTTCCTACCACCAAGAAGATTCAAGCTTGCTTCAATGAAGAGTGGAACTCTCATACTAATCACTACCATGAAGCCACTCGTATCCAAGCTCAAGGGAAAAATGCAGATGGAGGACTACCACATCAGATCCATGGTCCTGGATTTGAACAAAACTCACTCACATGACAAGATGGTCCTAGCTAAGGCCACTCAAAAGGTGGTATATGTGGACTATGACAGGATGAGCAAAAAATTGAAGAAGCTACATGAGGAAAAGTTGATAAATGTGAAGGAAAAAATGAGTAGGCTGCAGAATGAGATCTGAACTAGAGATGTCAAGATGGCCCGTGTAAGGAAAATACAAGGTCAACAAGGGGAAACATTTATGTTGCTTGTCGCAGCTCAAAGTGAACAAGTTTAGCTTCATGCTGAAATTGAAAAATTGAAAGGTGAGTTGGGTACTGAGCACTAAATGAATGCATTTTAGCACCGACACAATCAGGAAAATATGAAAAGAGAGTTGGATGGTGTCCAATCTCAAACTTTCAATGATCTTTAGAAGGCCTGCGTGGAAGCAAAAGAGTCAAAATAGGAGATTAGGAGGCTGAGCTCAAAACTGAAAAAAATGTTCTTAGAGAAAGATGTAAGAGAAAAAGAGGCATAGTTCAACCAGGAGCTAGTTGTTGCACGAGGATCTGAAACCCTCCCAATAATGAAGAAGTTGATATGTATACATTGGGAGCGGATCATAGTTTTTGTTGCCATTCTCAGGCCTGCTTTACAATTCTTAAGATATGTTTGGGAATTGAATGTTAAGGTTGGCTTGATGGCCAATCACTTTATGCAAACATGCTCACCCCAACTGGTGGAATCACAAAGATTTATTTCCAATTGTGTAGCAATTAATAAGGCCCTAAAAAGTGCAAGAATTCTTGATCAGAGGGCTGCCTCCATCAAAGAAAATGAGATTATCAATTGCCACAAGGTTGCAACAAAGTTCAAGGAGTTTCAGATAGTGTTGAACAAGCGGGTCAATGATATCAAGGACTTTAGCATCCTAGTTGACTTCGGGATCCCCCCCTTCTTTCACTAGATGGAGATGTGCTAACAGTTGAGCAAGTCACGAACGTGATCTGATGCAAGGTCCAAACTTCTATAGAACTCCCAAGTTCAAGCACAATTCCCACAACTAATGATATTGAGCATGATATTTTTCCTTTCTTGAATCTACTATCAACTTGGAGCGGTTTCTTCCAAATGGGGATTTGTTTCTTTCAAATAATTTTTCAAGCTAGAGCAACCATACAGGCACAATCGTACTCTCATCCGACCGAATAATGCAGATTGGGAGGCACAACATTCTACTTTCCTCAAACTCCAAGAACTACCAGAGGCCTAGTTTCATGCCTCTACAAGTGAAGATCCCCTATGAGTCACCAGAATTGTGAAGTGTTTTTTCCTTGATTATTTTGATTTTTGGCTTGTATATGTTTTCAGCTTCGGATGTGCCCATGCTTGAGTAAAGTTATAGGAAAGGTGTGTAATATGGCATGTGGTGGCTGCACGGCTTTGATTTCTCTTCTTCCTTTTGGGAGAGAGTCAGAACATATGTCAACTCATCAGATATTTTCTAAAAGATCTTTATTCATGAGCTTGAGAGTTTCCACCTGTTCAACACGTCATCTCTTCACTACGGGGAAATTATGCTTCTTATGAAGTGATATATTTTGGGATTTTATCGGACCTTGCTAGCCTTTTTCTTTTCTTTTTTTTTCAGGATGGAAGCTTTGAGTCAATGCCATTGGATGACATGACTGGTCAATTGGATCCTTTTATAGTCTATTATCTAGGATTTGATCATTTACATACAACTATCTTTGCTAAATATCTATAGAGCATTAATGTGGCAATTGAGAATTGACGAGAAAAGATTGTTGTGACCTAACTAAAGATCTACAATTAGATTGTGTGCTATCAAATGCTAACACCTGACAACAATTAATTTTGTGTTATGGTAGTCGTTTCCTCTTTCTGCAACTATAAATGAGAAGCGGTGACAGAGGAAAGGATTGGATTCCAAGTTTCAGTTTCCTTTGCTAAGGAAAGGTTTCTTTAGTTTTCTTAGGTTATAGAACTATTGTCAGAAGTAAAAGTTGTGGAACTGCTTTTCTCTGGCATTTTATATCTTTTAAAGCTTGAACTATTATCGGATTGGCATTTGACCTCTATTTCAAAGTTCATTTGATATTTAAAGCATGAATTATTGAGAAGAAATATTTGAGACTATGCATGTATGGCATTTATCAAGCTTTCCTTCTTTATGCTTTCATTTTGAATGAAACATTGTGTCTAGCTAAATTTGAATAGTTTAAGTGGTTGATTTCCATTATGTATGCCTATATGGTAGAATAATAACTTGTTAAAACTGGATTATGTCAGTGGAATTCTCTATTTCCCTGAAGGGTTGTTGTTTCATTATATTGTGTTGTATTAGGAGAGAGAGTTTATGCAACTTTTGAATGTTCTTTTGTTACCATTAGAAATATTTATATTTGATCAGACTTGAATGAACACTACCTATGAAAAGATTTGAAAGTCTGCATTGTGCTTGTTGTTATCCATTGTTGTTCATTCTCTTTCCAACAATGAAGGGTTGTGGAATTTTGTGTCGAATTATATCACTCATAGGAATGATTTGGTTTGAAATGTTGTAAAAGCTTTGGTGCATCACCATTTTTATGTTTTATGTTTATATTTCCTTCTACCCTTTTCTCCAAAACCCAAAGAAGAGTTGGCTTTCTATAAAAATACTAGAGGTATTCAGTGAGGTGGAAATCAATCCCCCACTCACTAAATTTACTATAAGGCTATTGGAGAGGTGCAAGCTTTGATGATCAACAGTTACAATTGAAAAGTCCAAAGATCTAACACAAGTATCTGTAGATGATTTTATGGGATCTATGTTATCATACAAATCCATAATGCACAAGAATAATAATTCCTCTTTAGAGAATACATTTAAATCACAGGTTTCATTCAACAAAGAAGAATAGGATGACCAAGATATAGAAGAAAGGGTAGAAATAATAATCAAAGAAATGAAAGTAGTCTAGATCAAGGTGCAAGGGGGCTTTAGAAGCTATATCAATCAATTTTGACAACAATCTCAAAAGTATGATACTTTTAATATTTAGTGAACTATTAATACAATAAGTTTGGTCATTATGCATATGAGTGTTAAAAAATTTAGATATAGAGGCAAGGATATAAATAATAATTAAACAAATGAAAATATTGGTCTAGATCAAGGTGTAAAGGTGCATTACAATTTTTATTCCCACAACTAAATAGAGAGTGTAGCAATTAGTTTTGAGAAAAATCTCAAAATTACGATAAGTTTACTATTTAGAGTTCAAAGTATTAATATAATAAATTTGGTCATTATGCATATGAGTGCCAAAAAGAAAAGTATATGAGGGTAAAAAAATATAAATTATTTAAATGTATCTAAAAATAATTAAAGTTCCTTATTAATTACATTTCATGGTGTTCAAGAGAGCTATAGTGATATTTACTTTATAGATGATGAATTTAGTAATCGTAATACAAAATAATCTATTTATAATTTTAGATAGTTATGTCAAGTTAGAGGTCAAACTAGGTGATGATAATAAAGTGTTAATTATGGGTAAAGGTTTTATTAATATTTTTACAAAACATGATGAAAGAAATCATATTGTATATGTTTATTTGGTGCTCAAGGCATATCACATGTGTGTTGGAAAAATTGTACAAAAGGGTAACAAATTATCTTTTAAAGATAATGTGTGTGCTAAAGTAGGAAAAATTCTAAGTGGACATTTAATTGCAAAAAATAAGATGGCCTTGAGGATTGAATGTTCCCACTTTTATTCAAAAGTGAAAGTGAAAAGGAAGCCTAAGGAGAGCCCAGAGAAAATTTTAAGGTAACTTATTTCTAGACTAAACATGATTATTCATTTAAGGTTTGGTCACCATTAGTTTGGAGGTTAGATTTTATTGCAAAATAATATATGGTGAGAAAATTATCAATAATTAAGGAGCTAACTAGTTAGTGGGAGCATTATATTTTAGTGAAACAATAAATAAAAAGTTTTTTGATAGGAATTTATTATAAAGAAAGGGAACCATTGGATCTTTTTTCACACTAATTTACATGCACCAATACAAACCCCATCATTGCATGAGATCATATTTTCTAACTTTTATTGATGCTTTTAATTAGAAGACATAAATTTATTTTATCAATTAGAATTCTAAAGCCTTCAAAATATTCAAGGATTTCAAATAAATAGTTAAATAATAGAGCAATTACTACAATAATTTTCTCAAGTTAGAGAGGTGGATAATACAAGTCAAATGAGTTTCTATATTTTGTAGTTATCATGGAATTAATAAAAACTTATTAAAAGGTACACATCATAATAGAATGGTGTTGTAGAGAGGAAGAATATAACAATAGTGAAAGCATGTTGAATTACAATTACTTGCCTAATGAATATTAGATAGAACTAGTAGTGTGTATAATGCATATTCTGAACATATTTCCTACATAGAGTGTCAAAGACATGATTCCAAAAGGAAAATGGAAAGGTAAGAATCATATTATATGTGATTTAATAAAAAAATTGTGTTCCATATACACATGTAGAAAAATAAAAGAGATAAACATTGGCTGATAGAGATGAAAAGTATGTTTATATTAGTTATATTGAGTAATCAATAGATTACAAGTTGCACAATCCAATTACTAGGAAGGTAATCAACAATAGAGATGTAAAATTCAACGAAAACAAGGCAAGGGATGAAAGTATCAAAAATTTAATTACAATTGCAACATAAATACCTCAAAATGAAAAAGAATCATAAGAACAAAGTGAGTAGCCAAGACCACTGTAAGTAATAATAGCTAGTTTGATAAGAAACCCTCAAGGAAGAAATTAAGCAAAGTTGAAAACACCAAATTTTTTTGAATAAAGTGAATCATCATACTCCCAAATTATTAGTGATGAACTGAATCCTACATTTGCATCACTAAGATCAAAGTAGAGAGGTAAGAAAATAAGTTTGAAAGATATTTATAATAATGGAAAAAAAATAGATTTACATTCAATTTTTTGTTTATTATCTCTCAATCCTATATATTTTGAGGAAATCAATCAAGGAAGAAAATTGTATCAAGGCTTTGGATGAAGAGATGGATTCCATTGAAAGGAATGAAAAATGGGAGCTAGTAGATCTACTTGAAGGTAAATATTGCATAAGATTCAAATGGGTTTATAAAACTAAGTTCAATATAGTTTAGGTGATATTGAGAAATACAAATAAGGTTATTAGAAAAATGTTTTACACAATGGCATGGAATTGACTATGATAAGACATTTGTGATATAAAATGCATAAAAAATGGATATCTTATTATTCAAAATAACAGTTGCATATATGGAAAAGGAAAGGAAGCGATTGAGCATAGAAGAGGGGCAGTTGCACAGTTACATTCAGTTAACTATATACACTTGCACACTAACTATATACACTCGCACACAATACAATGCAATACATTATACATTATTTTCTAACATGACCCCCCTCCCCCCTTATTATATTAATCCTAAAATCATAAAAAACACCTTGCCTAGGGACCCCCCTTAAGGCTGACATAAAAAAACATGTTGAATACAAAATATGTATACATTCTTGAGAAGGTTTTCCTTTTGAAGAAACAAATCCTAAATCAAGTGGAACTCCTCCAAGTTTCCTCATAACCCTCAGAAAGGTGAAGCTCCAAGATGAATACCTAGGTTCATCCTCCCATGAACTCCTAAACCATAGACTCCAATTATTGGAACCACCCTCCAAGTTGTCTCCTCGACCCTCATGTTCTTTTCAACAACCGAAGATAGAGATAATGATCGCAGGGCTCTATTCATTAAAAAAAAAATGATTCTTCTATGATATCCTACATGAAAGTATTTTTCTACATGAATTCCTTCATGCTTTAGACGACCTCAGAACATCTCTAACAATCTTCCATTAACTTTACATCAACAAGTTGTTTTATACCTCACAACATAATCACCACACCATGACTGTTACATAATCCACCTCCTCTAGAATGTAGGAATGGAATGGTAGGAGAAAAATAGAAAAAATAGACATAATACTATATATTGATTAAATGAAAACATTACATAGATCTTTTTCTAAATCTTCTGAGCTACTGCTCATTCAAACAACTACCACTACATTCTCATGGCATTGTTGGAGCTCGTGCTCATTCAGACATCAACATGTAACTACCATTGTCGATCCTTACAGCTCTGCGGAGCTTGAATCCATTTGGGAGTGCATACAAAATAAAAATCATACAATATATAAAGAATTAAGTATGACCAAAGGAAAAAGGACTGAATATAATATATTTTGAAACACCCAGAAAATGTGTGAAAGTCAAGGCATGAATAAATATGTAATCAAATCAAATCTCTACCAAAATCTACCTCAATATTTGTCTTTAATGTTGAGATTGACTACGGTCTAATGTTGATATGGAGACTAACATGGAGAGGATAGGACTAATAGGAATCATTGAGATTATATTTCCAACACTCCCCCTTAATCTCAACTATGAATTATTTTCACGGATGCTTCAAATCTACAATCTTCAAATTTTATGGATCAAACCTAGGAAATCCCAATTTTATGTTGGGATGCTTTAACCATGAGCTTTGGCATTATTTTCACCAATCCATTGTAGGTTTAGATGTGATACACTTGCTCTTCTTGACACCTCTGTTTGAGCTACACTACTCATTCTCGGGGATCCTAACTTTAGTTTGATTTATTGACCTTATTCACACAAATAAATAATGTTATCCTCCTTCGATCCTTTGATCTCCTTTAACAACTCCTCTTCCTTTTTCCTTGCAGTCTCCTCCTTTCTTGATAAAACTATTATTTCACCCATATAGTAACCTCCCTCTAGACCATGATCTATCTTCTTACAATTTCTCTTATTCAACAACTTCAATCTCTCTTCCATTTCAAATGACAAAAAAAACTTCTACTCTTTGCAACTTATTTATAACATTTAAAAAATTTCAAAATAAAAACTATCTGAGGATTTTTTTACCATTGATCTACAACCACCTTTGACTAGCATTCTTTGTCTTCCAACAAAATCTATGAACAAACCAAAACATAGACCATTCTAATCAATAGAGCATCCTCCAATGAGTGACTACTAGCTTAAACAAACAGAATAACAAGCAACGACCCACCTTTTGTCTTTGACCAGGGGCTAAGCCAAGTGTTTAGACTTTTTCACCACTTTTTCTTTTCTCCTTTCTTATCGCAGGAATTTTCTCCTCAGTCTCATAGTTTAGCAAGAGATAACTCTTTTCCTTATCTTCAAACTCATGACTTCCTTCTCTTGCTTTTACTTTGCTCCTCTTGGCCACTGTCTCCTTTTCCTTTACAACAACTATGGCTATACTATCTAATCTTCCTTTAGATGGTTTTGTCTCTCATTTCTATGATCTCTTTCCTTCTAGGGGACTTTAAAAATGATGTAATATGGCTTCAGCCATAATATCGACCTCTTTCAAATAGTGATCTTGACTTGCAGCTAGCTTCTGACTGCTTTTTATTTTTCTTTAAACCTGCTAAAACATCCTTAAATTATGGGCATCTCCTCATGCATACAATTGAAGATAATTGATGTTGCAAAGATTTTGATTTTCTAGCGTAGCAAGATCTTTAGCTATTTTTATCTTGTAGTTTCTTAAAAGCAGTTGTTTAGTTTTAAAACTTTTCTTTATTCCTTAGTGAATAATGAATGCTAAGCATGCTCTATTTTTTTGTTAGTTTTTCCTAGGTTTAGTTGCTTTGTATTGTTTTTAGAGCTGTAGAAAACTCTATATATGTAGCTCTCTATTTTTCATTTTTCTCAAGCAGTGACAAACAAATTCTGAAACAGAAAACTTTTATGAATGAATGGTTTGTTTTATTTTATAGTTGTTATTTCTATCATTTTTGTTATTATATTCATTTGAATCAGTTGGTTTAGAGTTGAGGCCTATTTTCAAATCTACAATTGGTATCAAAGCAAGTATTTTCTTTTGGGTTTAAGATTTAGTAGTTGTAATTTTTCCAAAGATTATCATGTCGAATTCTAACACCTTTCCCATTCCAAAATTTGATGGAAATGAGTATGATTATTGGTGCATACAAATGATGACCTTTTTGATAGGAAAAAAATTGTGGGAGATTGTTGAATCAGGTTACCAGGAGCCAATTGATTGGAATTCTCTCTTCTCCAATGATAGAACAACTAAGAAGGAGGCTAAGAAGAAGAATTCTCAAGCCTTGTTTCATATTCAAATAGCTCTAGATAAGAGTCTATTTCTGAGAATTGCAAGTGCAATGACAACTGAGAATGCCTAGAAGACACTAAAATAAGCTTACCAAGGTAGTGATCAATTCAAAGTTGTCAAGCTATAGACATTCAAGAGAGAATTTGAGAATTTAAAGATGCAAGAAGTTGAATGTGTGAGTGAATATTGTTTTAGAGTTAAAGATGTGGTCAAAAGGATGGCTACACTTGGTGAAATTGTGAACAATGAGGTTATGATAAAAAAAGGTGTTGAGGACTCTCACAACAAGATGGAATCATGTTGCCATTATCATAGAAGAAAGCAAGAATTTGACAACCCTTCAGTTCGATCACCTTGTTGGATCTTTGATGTCACATGAAGAAGGACAAAAAGATTCCTTTGGAGAAAGTGTTGAGAAAGCCTTTTCTTCCAAAGTACAAATCACATAGAATGAAGATGGTAGCAGTAGTAGAAAAATCAATCAAGGCCAAGGTAAAGGTCAAAATCATAATAATTCAAGAGGTAGAGGTAGAGGTGGCTCAAAAGGAAGAGGTTGTTCCAGAGGAAGATGTAGAGGTAGATTTGATAAAAGAAATGTTCAATGTTACCATTGTAATAGGTATGGCCATTTTGAAAGAGTTATGTAGATTAAAAGAAGGTAAAAGTGTTAATTATGCTCAAGAAGGTGATGAAAATACTTCATATCATTTATTTTTATCTTATGCTAAAGGTGAAAATACTAGTAAAGATGTTCGGTACCTAGATTCTAGATGCTCTAACCATATGTCAGGAAATTGGAAATTATTTTCAACAAAGGATGAAAGTTTCAAATCCAAGTTTCAGCTTGGTGATGATAAATCATTAGAGGTTGCTGCAAAAGGATCTATGGAGGTCCATACAAAAGAACTTATGAAGAGTGTTAAAGACATTTATTACACTCCTGAGTTAAAACATAATTTTTTAAGTGTTGGAAAATTGTGTGAGAAGAACTATAGAGTTGTCTTTGAAAATAAGAAATGTACAATTTATGATAAGATTCAGGGCAATAGGTGGTCACAATTGTTCCTATGACAAAAAATAGGATGTTCCCATTGAGATTTGGTGAGCATACCAATAGCCTTTCCAATATGAAATATGAGGATACAAGTTGGTTGTGGCATCTTAGGTATGGCCATTTAAATTTTCATAGTTTGAAGCTCTGACATCACAAGCACTAGTTTCTGTTTTTCTCAAGGTTGAAGAGCACAAGGAGGTTTGTGAAGGATATGCTAAAGGAAAGCATGCAAGGGAAAAAATTCAAAGGGCAATATATGCAAGTCCCATCACCCACTTCAGCTAGTTCATTCTGATATCTGTGGTCCTATGCAAACAAAGATTTTGGGAAAGTCATCATATTTGATCACTTTTATCGATGATTACTCGTGAAAAAGATGGGTGTATTTTTTGAAGGCTAAGGATGAAGCCCTTGATACATTCAAGAGGTTTAAAGCACTTGTGGAAAATGAGAAATGGTGCAAAATCAAATATTTAAGGACTGATCATGAAGGTGAATTTTTTTCAAGAGCCTTTAAAGATTATTGTGATATGAATTGCATCAGGAGGAAACTCACCACTGCATACACACCTCAAAAAAATGGAGTATTTGAAAGGAAAAATTGCATAGTGGTTGAAATGGCAAGGAGCATGTTACAAACCAAGGGATTGAGTAACACTTATTGGGGAGATGCATTTGCTACAACAATGTACATTCTCAATTGAAGTCCCACCAGTGCACTTGAGAAGATGACTCCTTATGAAGCATGGTATGAGAAAATGTCTATTGTTAATCATTTCAGAGTTTTTGGTTGTTTACCCTATGTTCATGTCCCTGATCAGAATAGAAAAAAGTTAGATGCAAAAAGTGAGTCATGTATTTTTGTTGGGTATAGTGAGGAAAGCAAAGCTTACAAGTTATATAATCCTCTCACTAATAAGCTTATTTTTTAAAGATATTTGATTTTTGATGAAGGGAGAGTTTATGGTCATCAAAAGGGCCATATGGAGAAGTCAAAATCTATTTTGAATGATGATATTGATCATGAGCAGCCCACTAATGTTGTTGTTCCAAGTGTTATAAATCCACCAAGTAGCCCCTCATCTAATTTTTCATGTCCAAGTTCAATTCCAATTGCAAGTTCAACTTCAACTCCAAGTTCTATAAGAAAGGTAAGAATTTTGAGTGATATCTACCAAAGGAGTGCAAATCAAGCACATGAAGAATATCCAATAGGTGAGACAATTAATTTTGCTTTATTTACCAAGGCTGATTTTGAACCACCATGTTTTGAAGAAGCGTGTAATAATGAGGTTTGGATGCAAGCAATGCAAGAAGAGATGGATTCCACTCATAGGAATGATACTTGGGAGCTTACAGAGCTTCCACATGAAAAAAAGAAGATTGGCACCAAATGGATCTACAAGACTAAGTATAATAGTGATGGAAGTATTGAAAGGCTTAAGGAAAGATTAGTTGCTAAAGGCTTCACATAGAAGTATAAGATTGATTATGAAGAGACATTTGCACTAGTTGCAAGACAAGAGACCATCAAAATGTTGATTTCATTAGTAGCTCAAAAGAATTGGAGCATACATCATATGGATGTGAAAAGTGCCTTCTTGAATGGGTATTTAGAAGAGGAAGTATATTTGGAACAACCACAAGGTTTTCAAGTGGAAGGAAAAGAGAATCGTGTCTACAAATTGAAGGCTTTGTATGGCCTCAAGCAAGCACCAAGAGCATGGTATGCTAAGATTGATGGATACTTTCAGGAGAAAGGCTTCAAGAGAAGTAAGAGTGAACCTACCCTTTACTATAGAAAAAAAGGTAATGATATTCTTATTATAAGTTTGTATGTTGATTATTTGATGTATATGGGTAGCAGTTCTAAGATAAAAGATGAGTTCAAAATTGTTATGAAAAAAGAAGTTGAGATGAAATATCTTGGTATCATGAAATATTTTCTAGGAATGGAGGTTTATCAATGTAAGAATTAAATTTTTATTTGCCAAAACAAATATGAATATATGTTGAAGAAGTTTGACATGGTTGATTGTAAACCATACTCCACTCCAAGTGCTCATGGAGTTGTGTTGATTAGGAATGATTGTGCTAAATTAGTTGATGAGACAACTTATAGAAGTATACTTGGGAGTTTAATGTTTCTAACCCACACAAGGCCTGATATTGCACATTCAGTTTCACTTATTTCAAGGTATATGACAAATCCATCAAAATTACACATGAAGGAAGCTAAAAGAATTTTGAGGTATGTGAAAGGAACTCTAGATTTTGGTATTCATTACTACTCTTCTAAAAGATTCAATCTTGTTGGCTTTAGTGATTCAAATTGGGGAGGTATTATGGATGATCCTAAGTCTACATTTGGAAATTGTTTCTATTTTGGTTTTGGTTTGATTACTTGAAGTTCCAGAAAACAAAGCATGGTTTCTCTCTCATCCACAGAAGCAAAGTACATTGCAGTCACCTCAATAGGTACACAAGCTCTTTAGCTTAGAAAAGTCTTAGAAGAAATTGGAGAGAAGCAGATTTAACCTACAATGATTTATTGTGACAAATGTAAGTGCCATCAAGTTAGCAGATATCTTCACCAAATCAGTTGCAAAAGATCATTTTTTGTCACTTTGATATCAGATTGTGAGCCCTCTTAGCATCAAGGGGGAGTATGAAGATAATTGATGCTGCAGAGATTCTATTTTTCTAGTGTAGCAAGATCTTTAGCTATTTTTAGGTTGTAGTTTCTTTAAAGCAATTTTTTAATTTTAAAACTTTGCTTTATTCCTTAGTGAATAATGCATGCTAAGCATACTCTATTTTTTTGTTAGTTTTTGCTAAGTTTAGTTGTTTCGTATTGTTTTTAGAGCTGTAGAAAACTCTATATATGTAGCTCTCTATTTTTTGTTTTTCTCAAGTAGTAATAGATAAATTCTAAAAGAGCAAAATGTTATCAATGAATGGTTTGTTTTATTTTATAGTTCTTATTTCTATTATTTTTGTTGTTCTAATCATTTGAATCAACTAGTTTAGAGGTGAGGCCTGTTTTCAAATATGAAACAATGACTCCTAAAAACTACGAATTCTTTTAAACTTTGCATCAGCTACTTTGGTTGCACAACAAAGTTGAACAATGACAACTTTGTTGGCGGTGGTTGACTGGCAACAACTTTGTTTATTCTAACAATATGTGGCTTATAATTGGAAAATCAATCTTCATAACATAGCGATTACCTTGCTCAGCCTCATGCAATTTCTCATCAGCTCCAAGGATCTCCAGCAGATCTCATTCCTTCAAGTAATGGCTAACTCTTCCTTAAACACTAAGGCAACCTTCTTGATTGCTTTGATCATAGCTTAAATGGCAACCCCACCTTTGACAGCATCTTCAGTGATTATTAACTGCATAGAACTTGTAGCGAGTCACCATCTTTATGAGTAATACCAAGTTCTAAATTTGACTGTTGAGCAGCTATATACACCACACTTTAGCAATAGTGATCACTCTTCAAATAGCTTTAAATAGCTTTAAACAACTATTTCAGCAGAAATTCAAGAAACTCCTACACTTTGCATTAATTAACTGGAACTGTCTTCAGCTGGGTGGACTACTTCAATTTGAACAGGTAGGGATCTCTTATTCTATCTCTAACCTAGGCTTTCATACTAGTTGTATGAATGCAATGGTAGGAGACAAATAGAAAACATAGACATAAAACTATATATTGAATAAATAAAAACATTCAATAGATCATTTTATAAATCTTTTGAGCTACTGCTCATTAAACATTTTCATGACATTACTCGAGCTTCTGCTCTTTAAGACATCAACATGTAACTACCATTCTCTATCCTTACAACTCTGCCAAGCTGGACTCCATTTGGGAGTGCATACAAAATAAGACTCATACAATATATAGGGAATTAAGCATGACTGAAGGAGAAAGGACCGAATATAATATATTTTGAAACACCTAGAAAATGTGTGAAAGTTGGCATGAGTAAATAAATAATCATATCAAATATCTGCCAAAATCTATCCTCAATATCTTCTTTAATGCTGAGATTGACTATGATACAATGTTGATACGGAGACTGAAATCTAGAGGATAGGGCAAATAGGAGTAGTTGAGATTATATTTCCAGCATAGAACACAACTTTGATACCATATGATATAAAATGCATAAAAACTCGATATCTTATTATTCAAAATAGCAGGTGCATATATAGCAGAGGAAGGGAAGCGGTTGAGCATAGAAGAGGGGCAGTTGAACAATTACACACCCCCACACACTACAAAGTAATACATTATACATTATTTGCTAACAATTTGCACCAATTAAAAGGCTTGATGTAGTTAGAATGGTCTTAGCATAGCAACATAAATAACTTAAAAAAATATTAAATGCATGTCAAATCAATATTTTTGAAGGGTTTTAGAAGAAGAAATGTATTTGAAACAACCACAAAAAAAATCTTTATAGTTACAAGCAGTTACAAGCCCATATAATTATTAAGAAAATGTATGTATATTGAAAATATTTTTTAAGCATTAAAGCCCACACCCACATATGTAAGTAAAACTCATGTATTCAAGCACCTACATACAAAATGAGATCGATTCTTGTAATTTCAATGTCTCCTCATCTCCAACATTTTCTTTTCATTTATCAATTCCAGAAGTTCATGCCCAACTTTATTATTTAACCCTTTAGTACAACCTTCTGAATATCCTTGATTGTTCAATGAGCTCGTCTACAAATTTGTTCACATCAACATTAAACAAATTTGTAAAATTGACATCATGCATCTAATCCATATTCACTAATTCCATGGTGTCCTTAATCATCTCTTTATCATCATATTCATCTCTTTAATTAAATAAATCAAGTTTATTTAATTAATCTCCTAAGTTATCTCTTTAATTAAATAAATCAAGTTTATTTAATTAGTCTTCTAAAGTTCTTCATTTAATTAAATAAATCAAACTTATTTAATTAAACCACTAACATCATTCCCTTTAGCTAAATAAATCAAAACATTTATTTAACTAAGTCTAAATCACTTTTCATCTCTTTTTGATTTATTTTAAGCCATAAATCTAAGTCAAAAGTCAAAATCACCTAATCCCTCATTAAATTAATTAAACCTTGATTAATTTAATCCTAATCTCCAAAATTCTCTAGATTTTGCCACTTGCACATGAAAATGCATTTAAATGATTTATTAAAATCTTTATTTATTTTCAACTTGGCATCCTTAGGGAATATTCTTCCAAGTTTGAAAATCCCTCCAAAAGGGATTTGTCCTTCCAACAAAGTATTTAAGAGCTCTTACATGTCTCTTGCACAAGTCAAACTTAGCACTTAACTCATCTTATCATCAAATTCAAATTTCAAATCTCCCCCTCTTTGGCACATTGACCAAAATGTGGTCATTCCTCAACCTCTCACATGTTGACAAGTGGCATCTTGTCATTGGTGGATCTTTAGTCCCACATCCTCCATATTTGAAACTCTTTTATCCTTCTTGGTTACAAATAGAGGCCTCCTCTATTGTATTAATCCTCCACAACTCATCCAAGTTAGCATTTTTCATCTGGATCATCATCGTACATCTTCATATCATTTTCATCATTTAGCTTATCAAGGATTGGGAAAGGGCTTCTTTCCACATCAAAGAAGCACCAATCCACTATGAGATAGGGTTTGATTCATGTTATTGTGTGTTTTATTTAGATTCCTTGTTTCCTTTCATTACATACTTAACATGTTTCATTATTTCATAAGGATGTTGACTATTTGCTTTGTTTGAAAATACTAACCATACTAATGTGTGTGTTATAGTTTTAGCCTTATGCAGATTTTGACATCCACAATAACACTCAAAATAATAATACTCTTTCTATTATTCACTTTTCTTATTAAAAATATATTTTTTGAAAAACCAAACATTATAAACTCGCCAAGATTTACTTAACGTTTATAATTCTTAAGTCTACAGACCAATGGCATTCAAACATTATTAGTGTTTTTTGTAGTGAAATATATTGTTTGTTAGACATTTCAATAATTCATTATTATTGAACTCAAAACATCTCTTAACATCAGCTAGAAAGTTTCCAATGAACCTTTGAGCCATAAAAAATTAACCAACAGAAAAATGGAATCATCCTAAATATGAGCTTAGACAATATGACTTGAAATATTAACCCACACAAAAATGAAAACATCCTATATGAGCTAGACAATATTTTTCTTGAAGAAACATATAGTGATATAGTGTTCAATACATTATGTTTTAATTAGAAGCTAGCATATTTTTTTTAAAAAATGGAAGAAAATTAATATTATACCATATACTGGCTTGCTAACGGCCACAGGTATCAGTGACTGCAATGAATAGGCCACTTTTTCTACCCCTAACTCTCCTACCATCATCATTAGATGTGTTTGGGTTAGGGTTAGTGTTGTCCATGCCATTATTACAACCACTTCCTAGAACTGGGTCTTCATCAACCCTCGCTCTACTGAGATCCATTAGTATCTCTGTTGCATGTCCAATATCATTCAATTCACAAGGATTCTCCTCCTGGTTTATTCTTTTTCCACCCCTACCACTTTCCATTAATGCAAAGCCTGCAAAATATAAGAAAACAAGTTACCACAGAAAATATATCTAAAAGTTAGTACATCACTTAAAAGAAAGTTGGGGCCATTCGTATATAGTGAGTAAAAGAGGTTTCATATAAAATAGTCTATGAGACTAGGGCTGGCTTAACCAACACATTCTAAATGGACAAATGTAGGTAAAGATTATCTAAGCAGCCACATGTAATCAACATTTGCACAAACTTAGGTAACTATAATAACTAAAAAAAACAAATCCATCTTAAAGAAGCAATCATATCATAATTCAAAATCTCCATTATACTTGGTGCCCAATTATCTGTTGTTGATGATAATCAACAAGTTTAAAAATACTTGTCTCTGAGTTTTCCGCCGCCGTCACTACCATGATAGATTCCCATATGCCAAGAAAAAGCCAAGGACTCTCTCAATTATCACTGTGGATGCTTCGAGATCAAGAATAGTTGAAATTGCAACACCACTAGCTGATAAATATGATAGGAAGTTCTTGGCTACAAATTACCAAATCATAGAGATCAATCTAGGTAAGTAGACGAGGGAAGATAAGGACCAAAAATTTTTGACAAGAATTGAAAGAATAAATCGCTTGACTCTTTTCCTGCATCAAGCAACTAGTGAGTCCCCTAAAATCCATGGATGGACTTCCTCTAGGTTCAGTGCTCATCTCCCAACAAGAGTCATTCACAGTGGAAAAAATGAACTGCATTCCAACATCAACCAAGCCATGCATGGGAGACCTGTATGATTATGGTTGCAAAATAATAGATGAAGCCCTAAGCGTACACGATAAAGTTAAAGCAATTGGGAGTAAGGTGGAGACATTCAAAGTTGAACTTCAAGAGGATGTCCAAGATACACATTCTTATAACCTTCCTCACAATGAAATGATGTCCAAGATGAAATTTGAGATCTTAGTGAAGGAAGGCGTACTAGAGAAGGAGAATAATTTCAATGTCGGGTGTGTGGATATAGATAATGAACTTGACAGTGGAATTTCTCAAAGGATTTTTGGACAAGCTAACTGCAATTGATATTTATGTAGTAGACATTGTTTGTATTAATTAACGATCATGTAAAGCTACATAAAATTCAAACCCTAAAGACCTTACTCGACCAATGAAGTAAAAATGAACATAGAAACATAAACAATAATAAAGCAATATTATCACAATTCATATGCTATGGTTGAGTCACCTTCATTGATCTTCTCCATTTTTCTTTATATGTTTGCTTGCCCTCAGATTTGCAGTATGCAAAAATAGCCTAGTGATAATGATTGCAAAATATCAAAGATAGTGGTTTTATAGCTAGAGTAGAATAGAATAAATAGGGTCTAAAATTAGGATGAAATTTATATTTTATAGAAAACCAATTCAAAATGAAGGGCCAAGATTAAATGATGAAGATCAATGGATGAGATTGCTTTGACAAACAAGAAAATAGGGTTAGGGAAAAATTAGGATTTAATTAAGGATAGATTATGGAGATTAAAAGGTGTTGGTGTATAACTCACATGAGTTAACCCTAGCATAACCATAGTTGGCAGTTTTCCTCACACGTGGAAAGACTAATTCCACTCTATGAGTCATTAGTAGATGTGTCACCCCATATTTGACACATCTCTGCTACATTTTAGGTTGGTTGAACCTTGAGCTATTCTCTTGGTTCTATTTTCACCACCTTTCCTATTATCATGGAGTATTGTTTCCCAAACTTCACCTATTTGTACTTGTTCATTTGTAATACAAGTCATTCGATTTCACTTGCAATCTTGTGCTTGTTTATTTTCCATGATCTTGGCTATTTCCACATGGTATCAGAGCATCTATGGTAAGATTCAAGTCATTTTGCTTGTTGTGCGAATCGCTTCCATTGACGTCAGGTTTGTTATTTCTGTGAGGCACCTCATCACACAGGCCAAGCCTACCAAGGCCGTGCATACTGCAAGAGGTGTCAACGCCATCTACTGACATTTTCTGCATCATTTGGAAGCCTCAAAGGAGGCCATAGCCACTTAGGCTGAACAATATTGTGGGCAGGCCCTTTGACGAGCTGTTGACGCCATACACAGCTCCTCCACTTGACATACGTGGAGAGTCTCTATCATACAAGTCGCCACACCTTTGAATCTGCTCCAGATCGCCCAGTTTAGTTTGAATTTTGACGAGAGAATAGGCTTTTGGAAGCCATGTATGGTCAGAGTTGAAAACTGTTGGTGGGAGAATAGGCTTTTGAAGGGGGAAATCAAATCTGACCAGAGAGGCATGCGCAACACTAGTCACATGCTTTATTGAGGCCCATCTAACCCGTGCCCTGAATGAAGAAGGCGCACTCCAGCACTGCCTGCGTCTGCCTTCATTGGCCGATGTACAGGGTCTCCATTGGTATCAACTGTCCCATCTAATTGGTAGAGCATATTCTGCCTCCTACGCAGTCACATCCATTGGCGTACATGTTTACTCTGAAGGTCAAAAATTGACTTTGTGCAAGGCGTAAAACCACTCACCCCCCTTGCTGTCTAGATTAGAGGCGGTATACAGACGTTGGAGGAAGGCATTATTGAAGGGCATTTTCTAACCGCAGATTTTGGAGGCTGCAGTCATCTTAATGTTCTCTGCATATGATTCAGAGGCGTAGGAGATTGGCGTTTTCTTTGTATCGCCGACCAAGTTATCAGATCTGCATCCTTCTCTGCCAAGCCATCCTCTCTACATCGGCGGTACTCTAGTGTGTTCATATTGCCATCCTCTCTTCATTTTCACTTTCTTTATCTCTTTCTTTCAAATTTTCTGCATCTACTATCTAAGTGACTAAAAGCATCATGGAGTCTATAGTTCCCATTCCTCCACTAACACCTTTCAATTATCATGATTGGAAGATGAAAGTTAGCCTTGTACTAAAAAATAAGGGCCTATATAGGATAACTATGGGAACGGAAAAAGAACCTAATGCAGCCAAAGAAAAAGAAATTTTTTTCAACAAATATGATCAAGCATTTGGCTTTCTATGTTTAAATCTATCTCCATAATTATTGTTTCATGTCAAAAATTTAACTACACCTCATCAAGTGTGGGATACTTTAGACAAACTATTTGGAAAAATTGATGAGCTCAGAAGTCATGAATTTGAAAATCATCTCTTAGGTCTTAGTCCTAGAAGTTTCACAACTTTAGAAGATTTCTTCACAAATTTTAAATCTTTAAAGTTATAGTTAAAAGATTGTGGAATTGACAAGAAAGGGGATCAATTAATCCTTTCAGTACTTTCCAAATTAGGTCCAGAATTTTCTGTGTTTGTATCAACTTTCTATTCTACTAAAAGTGCTCTTGGAGCATCATGGAAAATGCCTACTCTAGATAAATTCATTTCTGATCTCACAAGGGAATAGGAGAAACTAATTCAGATGCATTCTTTGAAGTCTACGAAGCCTCAAGCTCTAATCACAAGAAATTACAAGCTACAAACTTCAAATGGGAAGAAAAACATAAAAAGGACAAGGGTGGTAAGAAAGGAGATAAAATTGATGATTTGAAAAAGGATAAATCTTCTCATCAAAGTAAGCACATTACTGAGAAGATAATATCAGCCTTTTATAAAAAACTTGGGCATGATGAAAATGAATGCATGAAGAAACAAATCGAAAGTCTCTCAAATATTCTTAAGAAAAATAATATTGGGATACCTAATTTTGGCAGGGCATCTTCATCAACTCAAGATAATACCAAGGAAAAAGAGAAATTAAAAGGAAAAGCTCTAGTTGTTACGTCATCTTCATCCTCATCTCCATCATGGATTATTGACTCTGGTGCTACTCATCATATGGGTTCTTCTCAAGTTGTATTCACATCCTTAGGGCCATCCAGAATGTCTTCAGTCAACTTAGGTGATGATACCCCAGCATTCCAGTTAAAGGGAGAGGGTTTGTTGAAGTTGAAGGAGGAATTTTTTCAAAAGTTCTTAGTGTACCTTCACTTTCAACTAATCTCCTTTCAGTGTATCAAATAACACACTTAGGGAAGGGTATGAGAGTTTATTTCTCTCCAAATTCAGTTGAGATAAGAGAATTAAAGAGTAATAACTTAGTTTCTATAGGAGAAGTAAATCACCAATCCAGATTGTATTCCTTCTCTAGTTTTGCTACTGATATTTCTCCAAAGGCACTACTAACTCATTCAAATGAAGTTAGTAAATTATGGCATGAATGGTTTGGCCACCTTAACTACCATTATCTTGAACAACTACGGCAACAAAAAATGGTTAATGGATTACCAAAAGTCAAGTTTTCTAAAGGACTATGTGAAGGATGTGCACTTGTAAACATCTTGAAGCAAAGTTTGACAAAGGAGAAACTTGGAGGGAAAAACAAGTCTTAGAACTTGTTCATAGTGATGTTTCAAGGGCTTTCCCACATGATCCTTCTTTTACAAAGGCAAGATATGTTCTCACATTTATTGATAATTTCTCACGTTTACATGGTGTTACTTCCTTAGGAAAAAATCAGAAGTATTTGATTCTTTTCAAGATTCCAAAGCTCTAGCTGAAAAATAGTCAGGGAAAGTCATCAAGGTTCTTCGAACAGATAATGGCAGAGAATATGTTAATAATATTTTTGAGTAGTTTTGTACAACATAAGGGATAAAGTTGCAACGCACAGTTCCATATACCCCTCAACAAAATGGTCTTGCAGAACATAAAAATAGGTCTTTAAAGGAGATGGCTAACTGTATGATTCATTCCAAAGGTTTAACACCATCTTATTGGGCTAAAGCTATCAATTGTGCATGTTACATTCACAATAGGGTTCCTCACAAAGCCTTGAAAGGAATCACTCCCTTTGAAGCTTCGAAAGGATGGAAACCAACAGTTGATCACTTCAGAGTCTTTGGTTCACCTGCTATGGCCCGTATTCCTAAAGAACATCACAAGGCTATGGATGCACAATCCAAACCTTGTATCTTTGTTGGATATCTAGAAGGTGTTAAAGGTTACCGCCTACTACACCCTACCACACATGAGTTTTTCATCGAGAGAAGTGTCAAGTTTCAAGAAACACCCCTTGAAACTATTCTTGACATTCCTTGTCATACTATTGATTCTACAGATTCTGATAATATTTATGATGATTCAGATCATTCGCAACAAATTTCTAGTGTAGTTAGTAGTACTTCTTCTTCCTCGAGTTCACAAAGTGATGATTGCACTGAAAATTCATCTTCATCCAATTTAGGGATTGAATTAGAAGTTGGCATTTCTACACCAGATTCACCCACATCTAGAACTATATGCTTACTTCATACAGTAGATGATAGATAGCTTTAGACAAACTTTCAGGGGGAATCTCATGCCTACTTTGCTTCAGTGTCTGATCCACAGGCATTTAAAGATGCATCAGGAATATTGGAGTGGGATGTTTCCATGAATGAGGAATATGATTCCTTAATCAAAAATCACACTTGGGACTTAACTTCTCTTCCTAAGGGAAGAAAAGTAGTTTGATGTAAATGGATATATCGGACTAAATATTGAGCAAATGGGTCAGTTGACAAGTACAAAGCACGGTTGGTTGCTAAAGGTTTTTCACAAGTAGCAGGAATTGACTATACAGAGACCTTTGCACCTGTTGCAAAGATGACTTCAACCAGACTCACACTTGCTATAGCCACAAAACATGGGTGGGAAGTACATCAAATGGATGTAAAGAGTGTATTTCTTCATGGAGATCTTGAGGAGGAGATCTACATGGAACAACCTCTAGGGTTTGTTCACGATTCATCCTTAGTGTGTATACTAAGGAAATCTATCAATGGCCTAAAACAAGCACCCAGGGCTTGGTATGGTAAGATGGATTCCTATCTTCTATCTTCTATCTTCATGATTCACTCGATGCAATTCAGATCCTAATGTGTATCTTCTGCGACATGATGATTCATTGTTAATACTGGTTCTTTATGTTGATGACCTTTTAATCACTGGGAGTGCTTCCTCTGCTATTACATTTGTCACAAAAAAGGAGGCTGATGGAGTAAATTAAATAATTTGAGGAAAAGTAAATAATTAAATAATTATTATTTAATTATAGTAGAAGATGGAAATGTTGAATTTTCATTAAAATAACTTTGTCTAATTAAAAGTAGAGGAAAAGAACAAATAAATAAATAATAAAAGTATTATTTAATAGTGGGAAAAAAGTGAAAATTAAATAAATAGGATTTATTTAATTGTGGAAGAAAATACTAATAAATAATTAAATAATTAAAATAATTATTTAATTATAGTAGGAAATGAAAGTAAATAATTAAATAAATGAGAATTTATTTAATTATGGAATGAGAAGATTAATTAGTGATGCAAGAACTTCCTAGCGTAGCTTCTTGTTACCCACATTGCCTTCCTAGTCATACAATAATTAAATATTCATTTATAATATTATAAAGTTAAAATAATTGTATTTCACACTTTCATCTTTATATTTTTATAATATTTTTATGAAAATCATTAATGTATTCTTTTAATATATAATTTGGGTTTTTTAACATTTAATAACTTCAATTTTGACTTTTGCCTTGTATCATGTTTAATCCTCCACTCTATATCAACATCGATGTACTTCCTAGGACCCTACATTAGATCATATATACAATCATGTCATTTAGACTAGATCATAGGGGTGTTCTAGTATTTTAAATTCCAAAGCAAACAATCCCAAGATATAACTATTACCCATCAAAGTCAACAAAAATATTCAAATCACATTTCTAAGATTGTGTATTTAAGGATACCATCCTAGAACAACCTTAGAATCATCTATTAGTAGCATCTTTCATTGGCATATTTGACTACACATATCATTAGTCTTAATATGTATAAAAAAATACTCAAGATCCAACATTATTTATTTATCTATTTTCAACTTGCTAAATCATGCTAAGGGTTTGAGTATCTAAAAAAGTTTGTTTCTACTATGTTGAATGAAATCATGTTACCTAGAAGAAACATAAATAGCCAAATCATATCATGGATGAGATCTAATGTGAGACCCCATGAAACTCAAACTCTAGATATCAGAATTTTTTTGAACTTAAATCTAATTTAATGTTTCATTTTTTAATTGTATATCACAACAACATAGTAGTCAACATCCACTGATCCAATTTCTAGTAATCCCCCAATTTATCATTTTATTTTATGGTCTATTTATCTTTGTATCTTAAATCTCAACTCATAAATTAATTTAGTATCTAATTATAATTGATTATCTTATCATTCCATTAGACATCTAAATTAATTATGGGGTGATTTATTTCCGTACATTTCAGTGAACCTATAACTTACATGCATATCTTTTAGACATAAACTTTCTATATATCCTCCTTTGTCTAGATCAATAGTGGATTAAAAAAAAATGATTCATGATGATAATTATCTAAATCATATCCAAAATGATGGCCTCATTTTCATAAAATCATACTCTCATGATGATATTTTTAATTATTTAGTTGACAATGACTATGTGTACATGATACTTTATTCTTGATGTCTCGCCCCCCTCCCCTTATTATGTATACGTTTTTTTCTAATTAAACATTTTTATAAAACCATAACTTTGATATGCTTGATGGTGCTTTCACATGCACTCTTTCTAATAAATTTATCTTTATTGAATGTATAATGTGATACTAGAAAAAGTGTTAGTTATTACAATGATATAGTATGTTCAATAATTTTTATCTTTATTTCTACCATTATTTAGTAGTCCTCCATAATTTGAAGGATATTCATCATAAAAGTTCATCAATAATTTAACAACTACCTTTACATTTTTTAATGGATTGAAAATATAAAAGGGAATAAAAAATCATCATAGTAGAGATACATACACAAATAATATCAAATTTTTAACACATAAATTCTCTAGTCTTTTAGAAATTACTTCCCATTACACTATGTAAAGAGGAACAATGAGTTTACAAAGGCCAACTCAACCTTAACAGCTCTAGGACCATTGGAGAGCTCTATAACACATAATTTTATCTTTTCTAACATCAATATGAAGTAGTGCTCCATAAATTAGGACATTCCTCATACAAGTTCAACTAAACAAAACCTAGTCTAATTATAAAATCTCTAGTCTAGGAAGAAATTACTTCCCATTCTACTATGTAAAGGTGAAGCATTATGACTTTATAAATGCCAACTCAACCTCAAAAAGCTCTAGAATAACTAAAGGTCTCTACAACACTCAATTTTACACCATTCTTTTATATATATATTTAAAAAAAAAAAAAAAACTTGAAAAATCACATACTCTCCATAATGGCTCTATATGCTCTCAACAAGAGTATTAAACCTTCTCCAAGAATATAGAAGGCTTACAATATCTCCTTAATTACCACACAAAATTATACAAGATAATTACCAAAAGAAAGATAAATAAAATTATTTGTTGTTTCTTTTTAGGCTCCCTATCTACATATAGGACTATTAGCCTATTTTTAACTTTCAAGTTAAAAATAATATGCCTCTTTAACCCCTTTCAGTAGTGGTTAAATCACTCAAGAAAATGCTAACTCGCCACTAGCATAACCACTTTTATCAAGATATTCTATGGGGCATAGCTTTTCCATCCAAACTTAAAATTACATGCCAATATTTTAAAATTGTACTATTTTTTGTGAAATCTAAATATTTAACTGAATTTCACTTTTGATTCCATATTAACATTGTTTTCTACTATTGGCAATTTTTCTGGTATTTTTGGGTTTTTTCTGTGGACCTTTTTGGCTTTTTTGGTGGTTGTGGCTTTTTCTATTTGTTGTTTTCTCTACATCCTTCGCTAATGGTGACTTTGACGATCTTATCTTATGTATGTAAACTTTGTGGTTTCGGGTACCTATAAAACCCCTTTTTTCCTCTTTCAAAAACATTGCTTTCTACTACAATATTTATAACTAAATTTATGAGGCTCCAAATGAGTTAAATAAATCCTATAAATTGCCTCATCCACTAACCAAGATTCCAAGGCATCCCATAATATCCAAAACATTCCCAAGAATGATACAAATTAATAGTATTTATAAAACCTTTTTTGTACTAGTTTGATGGAAAATTCCTTGATTGGACTACTTGGAAAATCTCTACAAGATATACGGACATGGCATTGATGGTTCAAATGTGAACTTCATCCAAATTATTGGATCACCTTCCTTTAATAGGGTTTAATTCCTAAGGTATTTTAATTGATGAAGAAGGGTTGATGATCCCTTCATTAATCACTAAGGTACCTTCACTCCACAAGATTATCATCACCAAATACTTGATTCCTCATTGCCTCCACCTAGCTTGCTACTCTTTTCACACATGAAACTCTATCCCACCTACTTGAGTTGAACCCTCAAACAATAAAATAAAAAACACTCTACTTTGATTAATTAATAATTACCCCTTTGAAGAACTAATTTCCATAATCTTCGGACTTTCCTTCATGTACATTTGACAAATCTTTCCTTGATGTACATTTGACAAATATGCCTCCTTAACAACCAATCTATATTAATTTTTCGTTAAGAAATAATAGGATCTCTCCCACATAAGTATGGGCACCCAAACATGATCAAATTGATGACAAAATGAGCGTATCTACATATTGTTTTTCAATAGTATAAAAACTTTATATAATTTTTATCATATAATTTTATTTATTTCTATGTTGGAATGTTTTCTCACTTAGATTTATGTGTAGACTAAAGTAAGGGAAAAATGTAGAGGAGAAAAGTACAAAGTTGGTTCTTTCAACTCTAAGTTTTATGTCACTTTCTATTTAGTCATAAATGCATTGTCCTAACAAGTGATTTACCTCTTTGGTTGCACTTATGAACCTCATTCCTAAATCAAATATTATCTTATGTTAAATATTCCAATTCTAACTAGCACCTAACAAGTTCATAGATTTTTCTAACAGATATACAAACAACAAATACAACCTACCAACTGAATAAATGGTTCATTCTTATTCACTACCAATAATCTCTTATTGTAGAAATAAAATGTTCAAATTTACATAATATAAATATTTGAACTAATTTCTTAGTATATAATAGTTTTTTTAATCGTTTGTAGTAGGTTTAGATTGGAAATTATTGTATAAAATATAGCACATTGAAAAATAGACCTATCTTACCAATTGAATGATGGTTGACAAACTCACCTCATGGAAAGTTCACCACTAGCAATTCATGGCATACTACCAAACCTACGAGCCCATTGTATATTTTTTAAATGCATTTAAATAAAAAAATATAACATAATGACAAAACCATTGTGTAGTGATTCATTCTTAATAATATCTATAATTTTTTCACTAGTTATTATTATAAAAAATAATATTTCAAATAAAAAATAAAAATTATGAGAAAAACTATAATTCTCACATTTAATTAATTATTTTTTTAAATGTATTTAAATAAAAAATATAATATACTGACTAAATCATTGTGTAGTGATTCATTCTTAATAAGATCTATGATGTTTTCACATGTTATTATTATAGAAAATAATGTTACAAATAAAAATTATGAGAAAATATAATTTTCACATTAACTAAAAAGATAGTAAATTTTCAAACTTAAAAGAATAAATATAAACATAAATATTATTTTTTAAACTTACTAGCTAAATCAGGGTGGACCGAACAATGGTTGGGCTATCTAAGGGCAGTAGTGATTTACCCAACAAAAAAAAAACTTGCTAGCTTAATCATTATTTTTTCACTTTTAATTTGATTAAAAAAATTCTCAAAATAGTTAACATTGAAAGCAAGTAAAAAATATGAAAAAATTATAATTATCACAATAACAATAAAAATTAAAAAATCTTGGCATGGGATCTTCGCTCGATTGATTAAAAAAAATTGTTGTAGAAAAAATTCATGAGATTTAGTCTCCCCCTAGTTGGCTAAAGCCTCCTCTTGTAGACAAGAAGTCACGGGTCTAGTATCTTCTTGTAGGCAAGAAGTCATAGGTCTAGTCTCTCTAGTCCCCATATAAGAATTATGAGAAAAAAAACATAAGTATCACAATGAAAAGTGAATCTTTTAATTTATATTGATTAAATTTTAAATTAAAAAATCAAATTTTAATAATATAAATATTTTTACCACTATTCAAATATAATAGCTCATTTGTATAATAATCTATATTCTCACTAAAAATTATAATCAAAATAAATCATATTATACATAAATAAAAATTATGCTAAAAAAATATAATTATCAGAAAAAAAAATTAATAAGAGGAAGAGCTGAAAAAGGATGAGATCACGGAGTGTGAAAATTAGAACACAATTGAATCCAGAAGCAAAAAAACTAATAGTATATATTTATATTTTTCTGAAAAATGGATCCAAATAGCAAATATAAGTCACCAGCTAAATCTTGTTGTATATGTTCATTTATATTTTGATCTATCCTATCTCCTTAGCCTCGTCAAAAAGATAAGAAACAAAAAAAAGTTCAAACTAAAAATAATAAGAATATTAGAAAAATATAATTATGACAAAAAATATAGTGAATCTTCCAATTTAGACTAAATAAATTTAAAATAATATTTTAAAGACTATCAAATTTTAAGAGAATAAATATGTGTAAGAAAATTTACCACCAGCAATTCATGGGGGTGAATTTTCCATGAGTTGAATTTGTCATGGTGGTGAATTTTCTTGTATCTACACAATCCACCAATTGAATTGCTTAGAAGGATCATCTGCAAGTACTTTAATTTCAAGTTTACCTCCCTCTTCAAATAGGTTGCCAAACCCAAGTTGCCTTCAATAATCTCCTTGAATGGTTCTAAAGTTTATTCATCCACTCTCCAAAGTTTTGACATTGAAAGAATCATTTAGTCTACTTAACCATTTACTTGCAAATATCATAAAGTTTGAAAAATATTATCAATTTTACATATAACACATTCTTTATATTTGTAGAAATCAAGGAAAAATGTATGAATCAATAGAATCATCAATCAAATACATAAAACTTAAACCCTATAGACCTTAATCCAATAATGAAGCATAAATGAACATAGAAACATAAACAATAATAAAACAATATACCATAATTCATATGGCATGGTTGAATTGCCTTCATTTATCTTCTCCATTTTTCTTTATATGCTTGCATAATAAAGAATTATTACCATAATTCATATGCCATGGTTGAATCACCTTCATTGATCTTCTCCATTTTGCTTTATATGCTTGGTTGTAAGCCTAGTGATAGTGACAATAAAATATCAAAGATTGTGGTCGTCTAGGGTTTGAAATGAAAGGGATAGGTCTCTTTTATAGAAACACAAATTTGAATGAAGGGGTAAGATTCAATGATGGAGATCCATGGATGAGATTGCTTTGAGAAGCAAGGAGATAGGGTTAGGGAAAAAATAGGGTTTAGTTAAGGATGGATGGTGGACATTAAAAGGTAATAAAAAATTATCACTTGGGTGAAATTAATTGAGATAAGAGATAAGATTGTCAAGAAAAAGAGGTGGTTGGAGTAAATTAAATAATTAATAAATTATTTAATTTAGGAGGGAAGGAATAATTAAATAATTAAATCAATTATTTAATTACAGAAAGAGAGGGAAAGTTGAATTTTAATTAAAATAATTGAAAACAATTATTTAATTAGAAAGTGGAGGAAAAGATAAATTACTAAATAATTAAAAAAAATATTTATTTCTTTTTTTTATATAAGTGAGTGCTACCAAAGGAGGTAGCTCCCATGTACAATCTGACTAGGGCAATTACATGCCCGATAACAAACTTGGACAGCAACATAGACATTCCTAAGTGCTAGTGCACTAGATACTGGTAAATGGCTACCAAAAAGCCACCCATTTGGATTATCCTTCTCAAGCTCCCTTCACCGAGCCATGAGCTACTGGAGTCCATAAATCTAGAAAATTCCTACAGGTCTGCGTTCTTGACCCCAGCCTGGAAAACCTCCCACGCATCATTAAATTCACTAAAGCCTCATGATGCTCATGGAAATCCTCCATCTCCTGCTCTCCACCCTCGTCATCCTCATCCCCCACCATTGTAGAGTCAAAGCAAACCTGCAAAAAACTTACCTAGCTGTCCAACCTCAGTTCCATGGTTGCATTGGCGATAGCTTGAACATTATCCCACACCACAAACCTGTTAAGCCATTTAACCAACCATTCCTGAGACTCAATCACATCTACCAAGGTGTCGACCACAATGTCATAAATCTTACCATCGCACCAGTCTCAATCCATACTAAACACTAATGATACCAAATCCATGATTGCATTGTGCACCACCGGGCTCTGTGTAGTGAGCAGCCTTCTACATTGCTCGGGCATGGATTCCTTGGCGCACGAGCAAGCCAAACCAAAATAAACCCCCATATTGGCTCTATAGCTAGCTCCCTGATTCTTTTGGATAATTGGTTTAGGTCACCCATCAATAAATAGCCACAAGGGCAAAACCTATGACCAAAGGATGCCATATGCCCAATGGGCATACCAAGCCCCAAATCTAGACTATTTTTTTCCTAGCAAGCTTGGATGTGCAACAATAACCTTGTCACTTAGTTCACGGGCCCTTGGGAGGAGCGAAAGGGCCAGCTTGATGTCTCATAAAATCTTCTAAAAATAATTCTTGCAGACCCAGCCAAAGTACTTGGACTAAACCCGTGACAACTTTACTTTTTGAATCATTCCCTAATTTTCCAAATTTTCTTGTGTATACGCGACTGACACCTTACTCAACCCTATTGTCTTGATCCAAAATTATTTCTAGACCAGGCCACCGATCCGCATGAGAGTCAACGAGTACCACAGTAGCTTGAGATACATCATAATTTTCCAACAAATCAGTCGCTTTGTTGGCCTCTCTATAGACGTGTGCTAAGAAGTCATTAAATTTTTCCAAAAGGTTGTGTATCCTCTTTATCCAATTTTCTATTTTCTAGCTTGGAGACTTAATTGAGGAGATGGCTTGAATGCAAATTTGTGAATCACCTTCAATTTCTATATTGTTTATTCCTTTCCTAATGCATAGTTCTAGTCCTAGTTCTAATGCTTTCATTTCTGCCATATTATTGGTACGAGTTCTTAGGAATTTTGATGTGGCCCACATGCATTTACCAACTTCATCTCTTATAATGCATGTAGCACCACCCGACCCTGGGTTTCCTTTTGCAACCCCATCAAAATTAAGCTCCCACTTCAGTCGTACCGGTTGCAACCATTGAACAAACTTCTGATCTACCTTAACTTGCTTGCTTTCCCTCGATTTCGGTATTTTGAGCTCACTCCAAGCATTCTTTATCAACTCATCCCACCTTGTGAATTTTTCTTTAGTACCGATTCTAATTCTGTTATTTGTTATTTCAATGATGGCCCCTTGAATCTTGGTAATTACCAGGTACCAACCCATGGCCTTATCGCAGAAGATATGCTTGTTTTTCTCCTTCCAAATGTTCCATACAATTATGGCTAGAGCCAAAATCCATAAGCCATACTACTAGCCCCCTTTATTAGCAATTGGCCAGCTCCTCAATAACTCCTCTAGTTTTTCTTGTCTTGGTCCCTAAAAATGAGATTTGTCTTGTAACCAGTCCCAACATGTAGCCACCATCCAATAGTTTAGAAAGAGGTGGTCCACACTCTCCTCATCGCATTTGCATAATGGACACCTTGAGGGGCCTACGATTCCCAACCTTTTCAATATTTCCCTTGTGAGGAAACTATTGTGAATGGAAACCCACAAGAAATCACCCGGCTTAGGTAGTACTTCCAACTTCCAACATAGGGTCGCCATCCAAGATTTCTCCTTGTCACGTGCTACCTATATTCGATAACCCAATTTGGACAAATAATCACCCGATGTGGTGCCACACCATATGATCGTGTCTTCCCTATTGCTCAGATCCATCGTATGACTAGCTAATTCTCTAGCCACTGTATTTTGTATTTCAACTGGTAGAGGCTAGGTATCCACCTCCTTCCATTTATATTGTCCCCGAATCGTGTTTGGGTTGAAAGTTACATAATCCACTACTTTGCATCTAAAATCCTCTTGAAGTCTCTCCACATAATTCCCTAGATCAAAAAACTTTGACAAGCTTTGGTGACCATCCCATGAGTCTATCTAGAATAGAGCCTTCTGACCATCCCCTATGCGCCACGAAAGGCGGTTCGTAATTAAATTCCTGCACTTTGAGAGGAAACTCCATATAGCTAATCCGCCCTCCAAGTTTGTGACTATCAATATTTTGGAGGGGTCACTATTATCCCAGTTTTTGTTTTGAATTATTTGACACCACGGTTTCTCTGACTGCTTATACATTCTCCATATTAGTTTCACACCTAGGGAATTGTTTTCTAACCTCACCTTTTGTAGACCCACCCTTCCATCCTCTTTTGTCTTGCATGTTGTTTCCCAGCTGATAAGTGGGATTTTTCTTTCATCCTTAGACCCTTCCCAAAGAAATTTCTTGAGGAATTTCTCCACGTCTTCTTCAAATTTCACTGGTGCCTCATAATAGGACATTGTGTAAATGGGGAGTACAAACAGAACTTCTTTTACCATCGTTATTCTCCCTACAAATGAAAGCTAGCTATTTTTCCATGCCATTTCCTTGCTTCTACATTTCTCAACTACCTCTGACCAATTTTTTGTTTTGTAAGCTCCATCAAAGATCTTTACCCCTAAAAATTTTGCTGGCATTTTCCCTACTTGGAAGTCCAAAAACTTGGTGATGGCCCTATTGGGAATTAATTTGTGGAAGAACATGCTATGAATAATTAAATAACTAAAATAATTATTTAATTATAGTAGGAAAATGAAAATTAATAATTAAATAAATGAGAATTTGTTTAACTATAGAGTGAAAGGACTATTTAGTGACGTAATTAAATAAATATTAATTAGTCAAGCAAGAATAAAAGGGGAAATTGAATTAATTAAATAACTAAAATTATTTAACTAGGTAGGGAAGAAGGGGATTTGATATGGAAAATGGTATTCATAGGCCTAAGACATTTTTCAGTGTTTACATTTTAGCCCTCTTTGATACAATGTGAAGTCACCTTAATGATATATCAAAGAAATTCAACTTAGAATATGCCCTGGTGTGTCATGATGAAGACGAGATAGACCTAGATGCCCTTGTAGAAAATTTTGCAAATTTTCAAAAAAATTCAAAATTTTCTGAAAATTTATTTTAAAAAGCAAATTTGACAGTGGATAAGACATTTACAACAAAAATATTTTGGTTTTAGGACCTTCAAGATATTCACATTAGGGTTTGGGACTCAATGTTGGATTCATCTAATAAAAAACCTAACCTAGGGGGTATAAATAGGATTTCGGGGGTAAAATTGGTCATTTATGCATTTTTACTAGAGTGAATTGTGAGTTTTGAGAGTAACTTTGCTACAGAGCTATTGCTAAGATCTCACTTGTACCACTCTCCTCACATCTCGAATTTAGAGTTTGTGCCTACAAATGGCTAGAGGGCTCTAGGGATGAAATATGTACCCCCCTTTCCTTCTTCATCATTTTTTCATTTTTTGTTACATTTTATGGCTCTAATGAGGGCAAGCAGATGTGTTGCATGCCATGCACCACATTTTCTACCGTGCTCACTACAAGTGGGGTGGTTTGCCACATCTACTCGATGTGATGCATTTTCTAGTTAATTTTTATCAAATGTATTGTGACACAACTATTAAGTGTGCCACATGTGATTCATGCAACACAATTGTGGTCTAGAACGATGCAAGTGACATTCTGAGTTGCATGTGAGGGAATGTGTGATGCATGTTTATCAATGCAACATAATCACTGGTTTGTATATTGCAAGTTATTTTTGTGATGCATGCATTAGACCGTATGATGCATTTGAATTTGTAAGTCGCATATGCAAATGTGTGACACATTTTCCTATTGATTCACATTTATTACACAATGTGACACATTTGACTAGTGAATCACATTTTCTACATAGTGCGGTGTATTTTCTTGATTAGTTTTTTGCCCCAGTTTTGGATAAAAAATCTTTTGTTATTGAGGTAAAATAGGGTTGGATAGAGTTCTCAATTGATGCAATGTTCTTTCTTGTGATCATAGGTGAGATACGACCCCATTTACACCTGGGAGAGCAAGTCGTCTACTTTCAGACTATGAGATCAACTACTTGACAAGAAGAGAGATTAGTTGCATTCCCTTGGCTTATACTATGTTACTTTCATGCCCATGATTAGGGATAACAAGGGATTACTGATTGTGCTAGCTGAGAGGTGGCACTCAAAGACCAAATCCTTCCAGCTATCGACAGGAGAGGCCATAGTGATATTGGAGGATGTATGGTGGATTATGTGGCTTCCAATTCATGGGGAGTGGATTTTGTATGATCCCCAGCATGGGTTTGGTGCCATCCAAAGGTCCTTTGAGTATGAGGAAATTGTGGAGCTCGACATAGAGGGGTATGAGACATGGTGGGATGTGCTAGCTAATAGATATAAAAGATTCATCATGGACCTATGCACTATGATTGGGGGGATTATCATTCCTGATCAACAAGGGCATAGATTTTGTATCAAATGGGGAGAGATGTTGATTGGCATGATGACCGATAGGATGGTGCATATGTGGGGGTCATGCCTTGTAGCCATGTTATACTTTTAATTACACAATGTTTCTTATAGAGGGGAATAATTCATCAACTGTGGGATGATATTGTTTATGATTTGGGCCCGACAGCACATCATTTTGTTTCAACCTCCTATTGGGAGATAGCTATGAGTAGGGATGTGATATGTGTTCTTGTATGGAGGAGTGCTCACAATTACCAAGGTCGATGATGTCGAGTATTAGCATCACACCATTGATTTTCTTGCTTCATCTGTCAACCATGGGAGGATGAGGAAGAGTGTTTTCCCTATTATCGGCAAGAATGTTATTTGATTGGGAAGACTATGTAATCACAACACATTATTGAGTGGTACCTTCTAAAGTTGGTGCTCAAATAGTTTAGGGAGGGTAGGGGCTTCCCATTGGTAAAACAGAGTTTCATAGGTCCTTGTGAGAGATCACTCAATGAGGACAAATGATCAACATAGTGATGATAGAGAAGGATATTTATGCTTTGTATCCTATTCAATTAGGTTTTGGCACATAGGTTGTTGATGTGGTGGAGAAATCCAATATGATGCACAGTGGGTTGCACACAGGCTTGATCCCTTAACAGATCGAAATACGATTTCCCCAATGGAGTGGAGGGGTAGAGGTTCACGTGATAGATTCATGGATAAAGGACAGGGGAGAGGAGGAGATGGAGGTAGAGGAGGTAGGGATGATGATGGTGGAGATGGTGGGAAGGGGAGACAAGGGAGGAAGGGTCAATGAGGGATAGAGGAAAAAGAGCAGTTAGACAACTCTCACCTATAAAGGAGGAGGCCAAGTAGGAGGGTCTGTGGTTCGAGGAAGAGAACGAGGGATCGAAACTGAAGAGAGAGCAAGAGCTGGTCATGTAGGAGGCTAAGCAGGAGATGGGGGAGGAGGAGATGGGAGAGGAGAAGAGAGCAGTTTAGGATGAGATTGTGCTGGGAGAGGGTCTGAGTGAGGGCTATCAGGATGTGCCTATATTGTAGGCTATGGAGGAGGTAGAGGGAGACATGTCGATGAAGTAGCATATCATAGATTTTCAAGAACAATTTTACACTAAGGATGCATAGGTCTAGGGATTACAAGTTGAGGTGGATAGGCCCACTATTGAGAGAGAAATTTTTTCCATTAGGAGATAGAGGGCTGACCAGCGGTTTCTATATTTTATTTTAACTGTCAATAGATCCATGGCTAAGCTAGGTCATCAACTCTTTCGAGCCAGATAGGAGGATCGATACTACAAGTATTTATATGAGCATCAAGTTCCATTGGAAAAGAGGGCATTGAGCTACACATAGACCTAGAGCCATAGCAGGTCACACTCTCACCAAACTCAGAGCAATGGAGGAGTCTCCTAGCCTAGTGATCTAGGAGGATCTAGAAACCTCATAAATTTCAAATTCTCAGAATCAGATGGAAGTGTTCTTAGATTGAAGAGCTCACCGACATAGTCCTGACGTAACTTCAATCACGTCAAAAGGAGACCATATGCGAGAGATATGCTTGGTCCAATCTAGTCAACACATGGTCAAAGCTGGTCAAATAGAAAAATTCATTATCATATAACATTTCTCTACTAGTTCCATCATGTAGATCTCGATGAGAGCTTTTCAACGCATTTTGAATTGACCAAATCTGCATCCGTATGTGAATCTTATGACCGGTTAAAGTTTTGGTGAAACTTAGTCAAAATGATGATGTGGCATCACCAAAGCTCGACACTTGGTAGGAAAATGGCATATGACGTGGCAGGAGTAGTGAGTTGGCATAAATATGGATTAAACCATAATTATTAAAGGAAAAAAATGTATAGTTGAAAAAAAGGAGGATTTAGTGGGATTTGATCCCTTAACCCATGCCCTAAAATCCTCTTGCCATACCATTTTTCATGATAAAAGAAAAATCCCTCCATACACATAAATCTTTAAATAAGATTTAATTCCCCTAAATATAATGTCAACCTTAAAATATAAACTATACCCCTAAGAATGAATAATGCCAAATAAATAAATAAATAAATGTAAGTTGCAAAGCCCCAGGAACATGAAAATAGAGGGCTAAGAAAAAATTTAAAGTTAGGGAATTTTGTTCAAAGGGAGTTATTTATTAAATATGGAGGTTACACCCCATATAGCATATTTTTATGTATAAAAAGGGGGTGTAGGTTCTTAAATTTTCAACCAAGTGATGTGAAAACTTTAGAGGGATTTTTGGAGGTGATTTCTTGACAAGAAATTCTCTTAAAGAGAATTAGTCATATAGGAGGATTATTCAAGCACAAAAGACAGATTTTTTTTGTAATACTTTTCTATGTAATTGGGTTAAGAGGCAATTGAAGCTGAACTTGAGAAAGGAAGAGTACACTAGTGTCTTCAAGTGTAAAAGTAGATTTTGAGAGATTTTATTGTAGGTAAAGCTTGGGTGATGTATAGAAGCCATAATTTCTTGGCATCATTAATAAAGCAGTTCCTTGTTGGGAAGCGGACCCAAAGACATAGCTCAAATTGAGCGAACTTCGTTATCAAGCTCGTGATCTCTCTTCTTCTCTTTTGTCTTATAATTCACTTCAGCATTTGTTTCTTGAGTTTCTAATTATGATATTTAAGTAATTATTTTAAGTTTTATTAATTTTGGATAAGAAGTAAGTGAATACTAATTTCTATAATTTCAACAATTAAAATACATGATCACGCAATTCTGTTGGATAGGGAAAAATATGTGATTAGGAGTTAAGTGCATATTATTTGTAGACTTCTAACATTAGATCACCAAGGCCCTCTCTGGATGGTCAACTATGGGGATCAGGACATAGGGCTTCAAGATTACAACCACAATAGGATAGACCTCCCTCATCAGGACCATATCCTTTAAGAGATATGTTTAGCTCAGGATAGCCTTATTTTATACATGTATTAGACACTGATTTTTTTTATTTTGAGTCTGCGAGCTCCATTTTGAGATACATAATGATATTGTACTATGACACCATTTTTTATATATATGTGAGATACATTATTTTGGTGATGGCTTACATGATTTATGCTCCTATACTATATATATGTCTATGTGATGGATTATGATGCTTATGTCATTATCAATTTATATGATTATGAAATGATTCTATATGTTATGATACATTATGGATGTATATTGTATGGTTTATTCTTATATGTTATTTTCTATATTATGATGTATGGATGGATGCGCTTAGTTTACCTTTATTTTATTCTTTACAATGTTATAGATACATTATGATTATGATGTGATGTGATATAGATTATGGACATGTATGTATGTAAATACAATGATATATGTATGATCTCATTTTGATCTCTTTCTTATGGCATGCAAGGATTATGAAGGATATGTGCAATGAGATGTATGCTAATATCTTATGGATGCAAGATGGTATCATATGGTTATGACATGTGATGTTTATATGGATGATTCCTTATGATGGAATGCTATATATGTTTTTTTGTATTTTCTGATGTAATAAGGATGACCTAATATGCTTATGATGATGCATACGATTATTCTAACATCATTATGTATGCAGGATATGTTTGTGTGTCACAAGACACTATTAGGATGGGAATAGAAGAAATGTGAGCATGGAGGAAATGAATGTTAGCATGAAGTTAGTATAAATGAAGAGGAGTTGACATTTTTCTTGATAGATATTAGGATTTCATGTTTATCATTTGTTGATCATCAAAGCTTGCACCTCTCTGACAGTCTTATGGAAAATTTAGTGAGTGGGGGACGAATTGCATCTCACTAAATACCTCTGGGTTTTTAATAGAAATTTGGCTCTTCTTTTGGGTTTGGAGATAAAGGGAGAAGGAAATGTAAAGATAAAACATAAAAGATGATGTTCCAAAGCTTTTATAGCATTTATAACACAAATCATTCCTATGAGTGATATAATTAGACATACAACACCACAAACCTTCATTGTTGGAAAGAGAACGAATAAAAAAGGCTAATTTCAAGCATATATTGCATACTTTCAAATCTTTTTGTAAGAAATGTTCAATAAGATCCGATCAAACATAAAAAATTCTTATGAGTAATAGAACAATATATCATAAATCACATGAACTCTTCCTCTTAATATAGCATAGCACAACAAAACAACAACTTTCAGAAAAATAGAGAAGTCCAATGACATAATCCAATTTTCTTAAGATACTACTCTACCACATGAACATACAGTACGTAAATTAGCCACTTAAACTATCCAAATTTTGCTTGTGTGGATGCTAAATCTAAATTTGGCTAAAAAAGAAACAAACATGAGTACCATTAGTTAAATCAAGCAAATAAGATATAGCATCCCTATGAAATAATTGATCATGTTATCTATGCAAACAAAGTAAGTTATCAAAATAAGCTAAGTGAAAGCATAAGAAAACAAGAGTCAAATTCTATCCCATATTGGATTGGTGCATCTATGGAAATAATCCCTTTCCCAATCCTTTGCTAAGCTCCATGATATGAAAATGATATGAAAATGCTATGAAGATGGAGTGGAAAAAATCAGTTCTCAATTGAAGAGAGTGACTTTGCATAAGCTTTGTGGATCCTTTGATGAAGAAATAAGCTTTCATTTATAGATTATTTTGATGAGAGAAATAGCCAAATGGATGAATGTGGGACAAAGATTTAGCCAATGAGATGGAGCCACTTGTCAACTTGTGATAGGATGAGGAATGAGCACATTTTGGTCAATGTGCTAAAGAGGGGGAGATTCAAATTTGAATTTGAGAGTTAAATGCTAACTTTGACCTTTGCAAGGGACATGTAAGAGACATGTAAGACCTATTAAATGCCTTGTTGGATATACATTTCAACTTGATTTTGAATTCAAATTTGAGGGAATATTCCTCAAAGATGCCATGTTGATGGAAAATGATGAATTTATAAATGAAATAAAATGCTTTATTGGTGCAAGTGGGAAAAGCTAGAGGATGTGATGGGTGATTAGATTAGGTTAATTATGATTAGATTAGCTAAGATGATGATTAGATGATTTTGACTCATTTGACTTAAACATTTTGATTTATTTAAATCAAAAGGGATGGAAGGTGATTTCATATTTAATAAATGTTTGATTTATTTAATTAAAAGGGTGATGTTAGGATCAAGTTGATTTATTTAGTTTAAATTGATGACTTTAGGAGATTGATAAATAAACTTGATTTATTTGATGAATGGATGAATATGACCTAATCAAATGCATGATGTCAATTTCACATGTCTACATTTTTCCCCTCTTTGAAGCAATGTACTTGCTGCATTGGTTGAAAGAATAAACTTCTCGCGAACAAAATTCAAAATATTTCTAATTTTTTGGATGCCCCAGCAGAAAGAAGTACACTAGTACATTGCCCCCTTGAGAGATCGAGTGAAAATATTCTATTTGAGGGTCGATCTCACGATAAAGAGGTTCAAAATGGATGGTTATGGATGATGATGCAAATAAGATGGTTTTAAGATGCTTAGATTAACAAATCTATATCATCTTAAACAATTTAAATAATGATATGATGTGAGATGGATGAGATTGATGACGTGATATGCTATGATTATGCAAATGTATGATTTATGTAGATGCTTAGACTAACAGATCTATATTATGATGATGACTATGTATGTGAGATGATATGTAGAGTACTGATGGTTTTTGGATGCAGGATGGATGCACTGGTGATGATGATTAACTTTTCATGACGCGATGTTAGTGTGGAAAATAAGAAATTAGATGATGACAAGAGGATCTAACAAGCCAACTTTATGAGAGATGATGACGAGAAATGATGATGATAGATGGATAATTTGCTTATCAAGGATTGGGATTTTAAAAGGGCTACTTACCTTATGTTTGATAACACACATAGGATGAATCAATATTGGAATTGTACCTAGTGTGATGGACTTTGACTGGACAAACAAATAGGAGTATTCTTGTTCACACTTGACATACGGAAACCTTGCTAGGATGTACTTAACAAAGCAAGTATTTACCAAAGTTATAAGAATGTCCAACAAGCACAACAGACAAAAGGATAATGATCATTGCCCCATTCCTATCTCTCTAAAATTCAGATATCATTGAGAGGTCCTTGGAATGAGCGAAATAAGATAAATCAAAAGAAAAGATCAAGTATGCAAACAAGCCAATGTTCTTCATACCTTCAGCCAGAGGGATGTGTTTTGATAGGATAAGAATCCAAGGTGATATCCAAAATGATGCCCATTGTTGGAATGATATAGCCTAGGACATGCATTGTATAGGATGATGATGGTTTGATAAGTTGATTGATAGGCTCTTGATCTATAAGTTTGATTGACATGTCTGAAAATGATCAAGAGTTTGATTTTTTTTAAAGGTTTGTTGTTTGATTTTGATTTTATTGAAGATTGCTTTTTCCAATTGTTGTGATTGTTTTTGTTTGTTTTTCCAAAGGATGAAGGTGACAATCAGTTTATACGAGTGAAAGCGAAATGGGACGGGTGGATTTTTTCAAATATTTGGATTTATTTTTTTACGCTTTTGGATCATGTTTTGAGGGTGTTTTTGGGTTTTTTTTTCAAGATTTTACAAATGTTTTGATTTTTGACTTTGCAATGTTTTGGGGTTTTGTGTTTGGTGTTTTTTTTTTAATGTCTTTTTATTTTGATGTCTCTCGGCTGATCAAAGATTATCCTTGCTAAATTTAAGCTCGAGACGATGTAGTTCGGATTCAATGTTTTTTATATTTTTCTAATTTTTATGAGGGTTTTTGGATTTTGATGTGTTTTGGATGTTTTTGGATTTTTGCATGATTTTGATGATTTGGATATAGACATGTATGACGATATCAGAACTTCTCTGTTTGGGATTTTGTTGAAGACCAAGCTAAGGTTGATTGATCGAATCAATGGATTGATGATGATGATAACATTTTTGATGATACACAACAATGCAAGGATAGTGTTAAGCAACACAAAAAATAGGATGGATATCTCGAGATGATGATTTTTTGATTGGATTTGATTGATCAGGATTGATGAAGCTTGATTTGGAACAAAAGTTGTTCAAATGATTTGATGTGACATTTGAAGTGCAACTTAGATACAACTGATAATGATTACTTGGATTGATGTTCGATGAAAGATGTAGCTTGGTAGAGAACATGTTCTTGTCAAAATATTCCATGGGCTAGTGATTCAGACTCTAGATCACAAATGCTTTGACCAATTTTATTTTACATTTTCCAATGTTCAGATAACCACATAAGTTGGAGGGTATAGATCAAGATTTATTCTCAAAGTGAGATGTACATATCTTCCCCCAATGTCTAGCAATGCATGGAATGTGATGGATAGATGCCTGGATAAGTGTATGGATGGATGGATATGGAAAGCATGAAAAGGATGGCAAGGATTATATTTTGATAATATAAGGTGTTTGAATGGAGGAATGCTCATTGGATAATGCTTCATGGCTCAAATAATGTTGCATAAGATAGGATCAATGAAAACGGCCCATGTCAAGATGTTTTCCATAAGAAGATGTTTGCCATAAGCAAGTGTAAAGTGTTCCCCTAAATTTTATCAGGATCAAGAAAACTTGGATGATGGATGCAAATGGATGAAAATGTATTGGATAAATGGTTCATGGATGAATGTATTTATTATGGATAAGATGGATGGAATGCTAGATTTATTACAGATGGGATGAGGTGCTTTCACCTAAAGTGGTGCACGTAGATGCTCGATTCTACACATGATGCCTGTTTACCAGGTTCTCATCATGGTACCTGTCCAAAGTGCCACCTATGCGGTTTTCACTAGAGGACGATTTTTATCTTTACTATTTTCAATCCTTTGTCTAATTTTTTTGGATTTTCCTATTTTTTGATTTATTTTTATTTTTCTAAAAGATTCATGCTGAAACACCTGGTGGAATTGATGTAGACCCCCCTATCATAATGTTCCATCAATATCCTACTTGAAGAAGTTTCTTTGCTAAGATACGTGCACTTGAATGAAACTTTTTGCATTCTTGATCTACTTGGTTGATACTGGAGTTGACTTTGTTTTGGTCTGCACATCACCATAGAATTCCTTCTGAATCCTTATGATGAAGGGTCGTCGCCAATACATGGTCAATGTGAGAATTGGATATCATGCGTGGAGGCGTGGATGGAGTGTGTTTAGGGATAAGAGATGGATTGGTTGACAGTTTGGAACCTTTGACTCTCCAAACTTGGGAAGATGAGCAATGATAGGGATAATTTTCCCTTTTTTATTTTTCCCCATAGTTTCTTTGACTAATGGAGTTTGATAGGGATAATATTTCTTTGTATTTTTTGGTATCCATATGTATTTGATTTGTCCATTATGCTTTCCAGCTTCTTTTTCTTTGATAACATTCTTCATACTTTGATTCAATCCTTTCTTTTGAAGTTGGTCCCAATTCATGAATGGGGTGATGGGTGGAAGAAGATTCATGATGTGACTAGTTGTAGTATTGGCATCGGTTTCATCATAAGGATTCTTCATGCTCCCTATGTTGACATTTTCTTGAGACAAAGTTGCCCCTAGTATGGTGGTAGTAGTGCCTTCATGCTTTGATTATGCCTGTTGTGAGAGCTCTTGTTTAGAATGCATTCTCTGATAAATGACCATTGTAGATTATGTTATTGGAATTTGTTGCTCTACTGACTTCAGAATATCCTATTTAGTCTATCCTATTTCGTTGAGTGGATACTGCTATATATCTTCATACATAATGTCCTCAGTATGAATTTGGGATGTGTTTGATCCTGATGTTGTCAACTCAATAACTTGCTCTTTTTGTGTAATAATGTAAGGAGTAAAAGAATCTTGTTCTGAATGAAGATCATCTATGTGTCCATCCATAGAAAGCATCTCATGGGTAGATGGAGGAGTATGTGCTACATGTATATGATCATCTTGCATAGATAGGAGAGTTTCCATTAGATTATTGTAGTATCTTGAAGTTACAAATTCTTGATCTTGAATGAGTTTAGAGTTGCTTTCAACATGCCTTGGATCAAGTTCTTGACATGGGTTAGTTTCAAAGGATGGATTGCTTACAAAGGGTTCTTGGATGTCATCATTAGACATGGTAAGTGGTTCAATATGTTCAAGTGTTGATTTCAAGGTTCCTTCAGTATCTATAACCATGAGGTCACAGGGGTTCAACGTGTCTTGGAAAGGACCATTGCTAGACCTTAGTGGAAGATTTTGATCTTGTTTTGGAATAAATTCTTGAGATATGTCCTCTAACTCATTAGGTTATGTAGAGACATTTTTAATATGATCATTGGTCGATGGATCGTGCATTATGTCAATAGAATCCAATAATTCTAATACTCCTTGAAATAGATCACTAAAAAGTGGCTCTTGATGTATGGTGAGTTGATAATCAAATGAGGTGAAAATGTCCTCAATGTGCTCCTTAATTGAGAGATCTTGAACATTGTTTTCAACAATTGTGGCAAAGAGATTGTGAATTTCTTCAACCATAGAGTCAAGTGATGTTGACATTTCTTGAATTGGATCATTGTTGGCTATTGTTGGTGGATTTTGATCATGATTGAGAAGTGACTCTTGACATATGTTGATTTGATCATTGGATGAAGTAGACATAGCTTGAAGGTGCTTAGTGATGGATTGATCTTGATCCTTGTTCTCAATAGTTGTCATTTTTTGTGTTTGTGCTTGTGTTTATTGGGTAGCTTGAGAGGCTTGTTGCACTTTTTGAGCTTGTATTGCTTGTTGTGTGGCTAGATATTATTGGATGGACTTTTGGTAGGCCTAGCGAGCTTTTAGCGCAATGTTATATTGTCTTGCTGCGTTTGTTTTTGGCAGTAGGTGGGGATTTAGAATCGTGTTGGATGTAGTGATGAGTGGTTGAGATATGCTTGGAGCAATCATGGTAGTGAGGGGTTGAGATATGATGGGTGTGATAGGGGTGGTTGGAGTGATCGAGATTATAGGAATGATCGGAATGACCGAGGTGATAGATCCTTGGGAGACCATATTTTGATTTGTTAGGATTGATGTTGTCATTTGATTAGATATTAGTTGTTGGTGCGATGTTGATGGTATATTAAATGGATTTGATGTGATGGCTTGATTGGCATTAGGTGGATTGATTTGGATGGAGTGATTGGTGCTAGGTAAAGGGGGAAGCCCTAAACCAAGGAATGATGTTGATATGGGTAATGGTGGTAGAGATGTCTCTTGGCGTAATGACTCAACTATTTGGGTAAGTGTGGCAATTTGATCTCGCCAAATTTAATCTTGATTTCGATCTTGACTCCCTTGATATTATTGATTTGGTTTTTGTTCAAGCAGATTTGGGATGCATACTTGTGGTTTTTGAATGGGATCATGAAAAAATTAATTTTGGACAATGTTCTAATTTGGGATGATGTTCAGATTTGGCATGATAGGTTGAAATTGAACATTGTTGATGTTGGGAATCATATTACCTTGATTTAGGTAACTTTTATTTTGCATGGTGTTACCTAGACTTGGAGTCGTTAACATCTTGTTTGAACTTTGAACAATATTTGTATGATTTGTGAGCATATCTATCCCAAAGTTTTCCAAGTTTGGATTCAAAATGTTCATGTTTGGTAAAGTTGTGTTTGGTACATTCACATTTGGCATGTATGGATTTGTTGGGACGATATTGTTCATTTGAAGGCTCATGCATCGATTGTTCAGTTGAAAAAGTTGTAGGTTTTGATTTAGATCTACCATTGGGAAATGTGTTCCAATCTTTGATTTGGGAATACTCATACGTGTTGTACCATTGAGGTTTGTAGAAGGTGTGAGAATCTATTAAAATTTGCAAACACTAAAACCTCAAGCATGGCTAGTGACCTACAAATTCATCGAAATACTACTATGAAATAATGCAAAATGCTTCCTAAACATGACAACAAAACAAACTAAATTGAAAGCATGAAAGATACATAATGCACACCTACTCCATAGTGGATTGGTGTCATTTTGTTGTGAAAAGTGGCCCTTTCCCAACCCTTGAAAAGCTCAAATGCTACAAATGCAATGGTGATGGAGTAAGAAGAGAAAAATTAGTTCTTAATCCAAGAGAGTAACTTTGCATAAGAGTTGTACATGATGTTGATGAAGATTAAGCCCTCTATTTATAGATTTATTTTGATGAGAGAATGGCCAAATGGATGAATGTGGGACTAAATATAAACCAATGAAAAGAGGCCACTTGTCAACTTGCCATAGGTTGATGGATGTGCAATTTTTGGCCAATGTGCCCAAGAAGAGGAAATTTCAAATTCAAATTTGTGAAATAAATGTTGAGAGGGGGACATGAAAATGAGAAGTTAATGCAATGTTGGAAGGGACAAGTCAACTTGTCATCATTTTTAAACTTGAGGGAATATTCCATTTTTATACCAAGTTGAAAGAAAATAAGGATTTTAATAAATCAATAAATTGATTCATTTGTGCAAGTGGGAAAAGCTAGAGGATGTGATGGGTGGTTAGGTTAGGTTAATCAGGATTAGGTTAGCTTAATGATGATTAGGATGTTTTGACCCTTTTGACTTGAATATTTGATTTATTTAAATCAAAAAGGGATGGAAAATGCATTTGGGTTTTAATTAAATAAATTTTTGTTTATTTAATTAAAAGGATGATGTTTGATTTATTTATTTTAAATGAACAACCTTAGGAATGAACTTAATGAGTTTAATTTACTTGATGAATGGATGAAGGTGAACTTGATTAATTTAATGAGTGGATGAATGTGAAACCGGGTTTACTTGATGAATGGACCTAATTGAATACATAATGCTAATTTTGCATGTCTACATTTTGCCCCTCTTTGAAGCAATGTACTTGTTGCATTGGTTCAAAGAATAAAATTTTCGTGATCGAAATTCAATTTTTTTTTATTTTTTCGGTTGCCCCAGTGGAAAGAAGTACACTAGTACATTGCCCCCTCGAGAGATCGAGCGAAAAGATTCAATTTGAGGGTCGATCTTGCGATAAAGAGGTTCAAAATGGATGGTTATGGATGATGATGCAAATGAGAAGGTTTTAAGATGCTTAGAATAAAAAATCTATATTATCCAAAACAACTTAAATGATGATATGATGTATGAGATGGATGAAATGGATGATGTGATATGCTATGATTATGCAATGGATGATTTATGAGATGCTTAGACTAATAGATCTATATTATGGTGATGATATGCTATGATTATGCAAATGTATGATTTTATGAGATGCTTAGACTAACATATCTATATTATGATGATGATATGGTATGATTATGCAAATGTATGATTTTATGAGATGCTTAGACTAACAGATCTATATTATGATGATGATATGTTGTGATTATGATATGTAGAATATTGATGGTTTGTGGATGGAAGATGGATGGATGAGGGATACATTGGTGATGATGATTAACTATTCATGATGTGATGTTAGTGTGGAAAAGAAGACATTAGATAATGACAAGATGATCCAACAATCCAACTTTATGAGAGATGATGAGAAATGGTTATGATAGATGGATGATGACTTGCTTATCAAGGATTGGGATTTTAAAAGGGCCACTTACCTTATGTTTGATAACACATATAAGCATGATGCATCAAGGTATAAAGGACCAGGATGGCATGGTACTTAGTGTGATGGAATTTGGCTCAAAAAATAGATAGGAGTATTCTTGTTCACACCTGACATACAAAAACCTTGCTAGGATGTACTTTAGAAGTTTCAAACACCTCAGACCAAAACATGGAAACGTATAACTAGTCAATGCAATAGTCAACAAGCTGTCCAAAACATCCTCTATACATATCTAACAAAGCAAGTATTCACCAAGTTATTTTGCAAGAACGTACAACAAGCATAGCAAACAAAAGGATAATGATCGTTGCCCCATTCCTATCTCTCTAAATCCTTCATTCGGATATCATCGAGAGGTCCTTTGACTTAGCACAATAAGATAAGACAAAAGACAAAGATAAAGCACACAAAAAAGTTGGTGTTCTTCAATACTGCTAACCAAAAGCGAATGTGTTTTCAAAGATAGGAACTGAAACTATTGCCAAAAAATAATGCCCATTGTAGGAAGGATACATCCTAGGACATGTTAGTGGATGGCGGCACGTCATTTCGTTTATCTGAAGTGTTCTTTCTGATAAATAATGCCCCTTATAGGAAGGATACACCCTAGGACATGATGTTATCAGATGATTGATATGGGACTGATTTGGATGATGGACTATCGACACAAAGAATTAACCAACTTGTTTACGTACTGACTTAAACCTGAGACTTGACGTTTGGAATTTTTACTTTTAACTTGTTAGACTTGTTTCTAACTATTTCACCAAAGGTTGAGGATGATGATCAATTTATTATGAGTGGTGTTTATTGTGGGTGCAAGCGAGATGAGGTGGATGGATTTTTTCAAATATTTGGATGTTTTTGGAGTTTTACAATGTTTTGAGGCTATTTTTGGTATTTTTTTATATTTTCAAATGTTTTGATTTTTGATTTTCCAATGTTTTGGGATTTTTTAAAATTTTGACCAAGAGACTAACCTAAAGACCTATCCTAGGGGCCTTAGAGGCTCATCAATAGATTAGCCTTGCCTACGTTATACACACAGAGACCACGTAGTTCGATTGACGACTTGACCAATTTACAGATGATGATATACATGATGAGATGTCATTTTATTATGACGGACTCCTAAAGGACTGACCTAAGTGTCTCGAGGGATGATTAAAGATCAACCTTGCCTATGTTCAAGCTCAGAGACGATGTAGTTCGACAAGACAACTTTGTTTTTGACTTTTTGACTGACTTTTTAACCTGTTTTTGGGATTTTGATGATTTTTTGAATGTTTTTGGATTTTCTAATGTTTTGTTGTTTTTTGATTTTTTGATTTTTTGATGTTTTTGGATTTTCTAATTTGAGGACTTTAAGATCATACACAAATCCGATCCGATAAGAACATGCCCCCAACGTGATGCAATAGACTACTCCGATAAAGGTCGGACAAACTAACCTTGAGGATGGGCCGAGTAGTACTAGAAGGGATCATGATACGAACATAGGACCAAGCTATGGTGTAGATGTGAGTGGATGAGTAATGGATGGAGATCTAGCTATGATGGATGATGGAAGTGAAATGGATGGGTGATACCAAACAAGCCGTAAAGATCTTGGTGGATGGAAAGTTCTTATTTATGCAAGGCACCTGTTTGCTAGGTTTTCACCAAGGTACTTGCCCAATAGTGCCACCAAAGTGGTTTTCACTAAAGGATGATTTTTTCTCTTTACTATTTTTTTTTCCATTTTCTGATTTTTTTGGATTTTTTGCTTTTTTGATTTTTTTTGTTATCACCAAGACACCTGTTTGCTAGGTTTTCACCGAAGTAACCATTTTTTTCAGGACATTTTCCAATTTTTTGGATTTTTTGGGTTCTATAGCTTGAAAGGTTTAGGCATAAAACTTTTTGAGATGAGAGCTATTCATGGGCTCTTACAGAGGTTCCCCTTCGGGTGTTGATAACTAATATGCCCCTGACTTATAACTTGTTGTGATGATGAATGGTCCCAACCAATTGGGTTCAAATTTTTCTTTACTGCTTGAGTTTCGGATATTCTCCTGATTTTCTTTTAAGACCAATTCTCTGACTTGGAACGTCCTACTTCTGATTTTCTTATTATAGCTCCTTTTGAGTCTATTCTGATAGACTTGCAAATGATTCAAAGCATCTATACGTCTCTCATCTAGTAGCTCTAGCTTGTTCAATCTTGACACTCGGTAGTCTTCATCAGTGATGAGGTTTTGCAATGATATCCTAAGGGATGGGAGCTCGATCTCAATGGGGAGTACCACTTCTAATCCGTATACCAAGGAGAAGGGGGTGGCACCGATGGGTGTGCGGATGTTGATTTAATAGGCCTAGAGGGTGGGATTAAGTTGTAGATGCCAATCACGACCTGCATCATTGACTGTTTTCTTGAGGATTTTCAAAATGGTTTTGTTTGTAGCTTCTACTTGGCCATTGCCTTCAGGATAGTACGGGGTGGAGAAGCGATGTTGGATTTTGAATTTTTCACATAAGTCACAGACATCCTGATTTTTGAATGGTGTCCCATTATTTGAGATAATGGCTTGTGGGACACTATAGCAGAAAATGAGATAGTTCAGGATGAACTTTGAGATCTACTTCCTAGTTATATACATCGTGGGTATGGCTTCCACACGCTTAGTAAAGTACTATGTTGCAGTTATGATGAATTTGTGGCCGTTAGGTGAAGTGGGCATTATCTTTCCAATGAGATCGAGTCCCCACTACGAAAAGGGCCATGGTGTGATGATAGGATGAAGCTCTTGAGCTGGATCATGGATGAGGTCCCCATGCTACTGACATTGTAGACACTTTCAGGCATGATCATGTGCTTCTCTTTCCATTGTGGGCCAATAATACCCCATCCTCAGTAGTTTCATAGCGATGGTCATTCCACTCAAGTGTGAACCACAGATACTGTTATGTACTTCAGTTAGAGCGGTTAATGCCTCCTCAACATTTAGGCAGCGTAGTAGGGTTCCTTCTATGCTCCTACGATATAGAGTATCTCCTAGGATGATGAATCTAGATGCCTTTTTTAAAAAGGTTCACTTTAGGTTTGAGGGTAAATCAGAAGGTGTGACTCCTATGCGAAGGCATATATAGATGTCATGGTACCAAGGATCACCGGTACCAATGATTTCACACACGAATTCTGATTCTGGTACCTCGAATGTAGGAACAAGAAGCTGCTCTATCAAAAATTCATATTTTGGAACATTGTTGGGGATGTCTAGTAGGGACTCAATTGTTTCCATAGCATCTGTTGCTCTGTTGTTGGCTCTAGGAATTTGCTCAAATGTGATTTCGATGAAGGATTCCTTTAGAGTCTCCACCAATTTCTTATATGGAGTGAGCTTGTCGTCCTTGGTCTGATATTCATCATTGACTTGATTTATGATCAATTGGGAGTCTCCATACACTTTGAGAGCCATGATGTTCCACTACATTGTTATTCTGAGACCTATGGTTAAGGCCTCATATTCTACAATGTTATTAGTGCAGGGAAATGCCAGTTTGTATGACCTTGGTATGCAATCCCCTTGTGGGTTGATGAAGAAGACACCAGCTCCTGATCCATGTTGTGTGTATGAACCATCAAAGTATAGTTTCCAATGGTCAACTATATTAAGATTAAAAATGGATTCATCAGGAAATTCTGAGATGAGAGGGTTATCTAAATAGATTGGTTCCTTTGCCAGTTGATCTGCAATAACCTGACCCTTGATTGCTTTCTGCTCGACATACTCAATGTCGTATTCTGACAATATCATCACCCATTTTTCCATTCTTCCTATGAGCATTTCCTTTGATAGTAGATACTTGAGAGGATCAATTTATGCGATAATTTTTATTTTATGTGCCAACATGTAATGTCTGAATTTTTGTGATGCAAAAACTACAGTGAGGCATGCTTTCTCAATGAATGAATAGTTTAGCTCATGACCAACCATTGTCCTACTGATGTAATAAATAGCCCTTTCCATTCTATTTTTGTCATGCTGAGTTAGGAGAGCTCCAAGGGATGATGTTGTTGCTGACACGTATAGAATCAATGGCTTTCTTGCGATGGGTGGCATTAAGGCTGGTGATGTCAGTAGATATTCCTTTATTTTTTTGAATGCCTCTTCACACTTGGTATCCCATTTGAACGCTACTCCCTTGTGGAGTAGGTGAGAGTATGGGTTATGTTTGTCTGCCAGTTGTGCTATGAATCTTCTAATGGATTCGAGTCTGCCTTGTAGACCTCTAAGTTGCTTTAATGTTTTTGGTGCCTCCATCTCGAGGATTGCTTTTACTTTTGTTGGATCCACCTCGATGCCCCTCATTGACACTATGTATCCTAGCAATTTTTTTGATTGTACACCGAAGACGCACTTCTTTGGGTTTAGTCTGACCTTGTACTCCTCCAGTCTGTCAAAGATGGAACTTAGGGTTTCTATGGACTTAGCTAGAATGTCATCAACATAGTCTTCGACTATCTTATGAATCATGTTGTGGAATATCAATTTCATGGCCCTTTGATATGTTGCTCCTGCAATTTTTAAGTCGAATGGCATCATGTTCCAATAGTATGTCCCCCATGGACAAGTGAAAGTCATCTTATGTTGGTCCTCCTTAGCTATCATGATCTAATTGTACCCTGAGAATCCATCCATTAGTGACAACATCTCATGTCCTGCTGTCATGTCTACTATCATGTCGATGTTGGGAAGCGGGAAGTCATCTTTTGGACATGCCTTGTTCAAATCTATGAAGTATGTACAAATTCTAATGGCTCCGTCAGGCTTTGAAATAGGTACCAAGTTTGATTCCCATTTTGGATAATCTATTGTTCGTATGAATCATACATCTAGTAGCTTTTTTAGCTCCATTTTGACCAGTAAAGGCGATATGAGGGTGCATTTTTTGAAGCTTTTTTCTGACAGGCTTTGCTTCTAGATACACTACTAAGTGGTGAACCACAGTCTTTGGATCAGGTCCTAGAATGCCAGCATAACTCCATGCGAAGTTTATGTCTTTCCCTTAGGAATTCTACTAGGAGCTCTTGCTCTTCTGATAGTAGTGATTTTGCATAGAATGTGATATGTGGGGTCTGCTTTATTCCTAGGTTGGTAGGATTGTATTTTTCTGCCAAGACTACTGACTTTTCCTAATGAATAGCTCTTAAAGGAAGATTGAATCCCCCATCCTTAGGTGCCTCAGAGAGGTTTTCACCATTGGATATGTCCTTTATTTTTACTTTTTTCTTGTCAAAGACTGCCATAGTGTGGTTTTCACTCAAGGACTTGGATATTATTCTTAATTTCTCACTTTTGTGACTGAAGGATTCAATCGTTTCCCCATAATAGGCATGTGTTTCCAATTCCATTATAAATCCTGCTTTGTGATCCCCATCTGGAATGTTGTCCTGCAATCCCATGAATTATGAGAGTGCCTCATCATTTTTGAATGTATCAAGAACCGGTGGTCCTCGTTGGTCCTAGTCGATCAGTTGGGGGTATACTAAACAGATCTCATGATTTTGATGGTCTGTTTCAAAGGAGAGGGTGCTAATCATGCAAAGGGTGGTATCCTCAAATAACCTAGGTAGATTGGTCATGGTATCCTCGTCATCGCTACTATTATAAATGTCAGTTATAAAATTATGTATGTCTCTACTTATGGATATTGGTAAGCTTACTTCTGCTACGGTTGGCTGAGGAATATTAACAGTTCTAACTAGAGGACTTCAGCCACATATGGTTATACTCAAAGGGGTACATCCAAGACCAAGGTTTGTTATCGGTCGCATCTCTGACATGATAGGTATTATGCGCCCATTGTCATTTTGTCCCAGTATTTGATTTCTATTGTAGCCCATTGTGAGAATCATTTGTAGACCCTTGCTTCTTTCATCCATTGGTAAATTAGTTGCTGGTCTTTCATCTTGATAAAGCATATGTGATGGATCTTCTTCAATAACCTCCTGAACAAGGTCTCCCCAGCTTGTGAATTCAGGATAGTCTTTAGGAGACGTTTGTGATGTGGAAGCTTGATTTTCTTGAGGACATCCCCGTGATTTAGGAGATTATGCTAACTCTCCTACCACAAAAGCATTGTTGGGGAGCTTGTAGCTTCCACAACCATCATCCTGGATGATGAGCTTGATGTCAGAGATGGTGGAAATGGTGGGAGTGGCAGGTGTCTCTGTCGCAAAAGTGGATGCAAGAGTGGTGGGGTTGATGTATGGTGTGGATGGGCCATCATCATTTTTTGGTACTTGGGGGATTTTTTAATACTTTGCTTCAAGATTTTTGCAATACGAGAAAGGTTCGGGATCTCCATGGATGGTAACTTCTTGTCCATTATGTGTAAATTTCACACATTGGTGGAAGGTTGATGCTACAGCTTTCATCGCATGAATCCATGGATGTCCTAGGAGGATATTATACAGCAAGTCAAGGTCCAAGACCTGACAAGTGGTTTCCATGATGGTGGGCCCTACTTGAATAAGGAGTTTGATCATGCCTTGGGACACTCTCTCTTGATCATCATATGATCTTATTGTGATACCTTTCCCTTTGTTGATAGAATCTTTTAATATTTTCAACTACTTGATGAGGCTGAGAGAACACATATTCAAACCCGCACCTCCATCCACCAAGACCCTTTTGATTTTTCTCTTATGTACTATGGCTTCCAAGTGAAGTTCATGGTTGTGAGATGGTTGAGCGGGGAAATCCTGGTCAGATAATGTAAGAATATTAGGCGTAATGATATTTCTGACCATAGCTTGGAATTGCTCCGCATCAAGGTCTGCGAGGACAGTGGATGAGGCCAATGCTTCTTCAAGGATTTTCCTATGGGAGGATGATATTTTTAGCAGCTCCATGATGGATATTTGTGCTAGTGTTCTCTTGAATTGATCTAGGACATTATAGCCATTTGGAATGAATCTAGTGTAGGGGTTTTGTTTCACTGGGATGATCCTGCGACGGTTACTTTTTCGCCTCTTGTGGTGACACCACAATCTTCGGCATAGGCGCCCTTGATAGTAATGACCATGCAGTCTTCATTTAGGGAGGTGACGACTATCTCATACACATGATTTAGATTTGAGTGGGTGCCTTTCCATTTCTTATTTTTATTCCCTTTGTTACCATGATTCGGCATCAGATTCGTATATATCTTAAGATCCTGATTTCCTGTAGGTTGTTCCATGTTTATAATTCTTTTATCGATGAGATCTTGAATGATGTTTTTCAATCTCATGCAACAGTTTTTTGTATGGCCTTATATTTTATGGAATTCGCAAAGTTGATTCTCATTATACCAAGGAGGTCTCACATCTGGTTCTTGATAATTCTCAAAGGTAGGAGCCTAGATGAGTTTTTCATCTATCAGCTTTTTCATTATATCCTCAAGTGGTTCCCCCAAAGTGGTGTATTTTCACTTGGGATAACTCTTGCATTTGGGTGGTCCTCTTTGCTCATTGAGATTATTGATTGTTGGATTGTTGTGTTGCGTGATGATTGTTGTGTTGTTGGTTTTGGATTTTTGGTGCGGGTGTGTTTTGGTGAGGAGCACTAATAACCACCTTGGCATCAATGACACCATCATTAGTAATCTTTTTGTTTCTTTCCCACGTACGAGTTTTATCTTTGTAATTGGATGGTGGGTGGTTGTTTTGTTGTTCGAGGTATGATGTTGATTTTGCGGGTTGAGTCATAAGAGCTCTTTCAATGCTGAGTGCCTTGGGGATCAACTGATCAAATGTGGTGATGCCCTGAACCTTGATATGAAATGCCAAGCGTCCTTCAAGGTTGGCTATGATGGTGCAAACTTTTTGTTCTTCTGGCATGTTCCACTTGCTCCAATTAGCCTTAGATCGCCATCATTGGAGGAATGAAGCGAAAGATTCACCCTTTTCTTGTTTCAAAGCTAAGAGTTCTTCTAGACTAACATCCATTGCAATGTTGCATGCGTAGTTCTTAATGAATGCATCTATAATTTATTGAAATGTTCTAATCCCTTAAGGTAAGCGAGAGAACCATTCCATAGTGTGGCCTGCCAAACTCCTCGGGAATAGTCACATCAGATAAGTATCATCATATGAGACTTCCATGCAATGAACCTAGAATTCCCTAATGTGATCTCCAGGGTTTCCCATCCCTCGATATTTGTCAAATTTGGGGATTTCAAATCCCTTGGGGAATGATTTCATCATTAGGCCCCTTTCGAATGGATACAGACATAAGTTGCTTGGTGTCTTAGTTGTTTGCCCTGATTCAAGATCGAGCACTTGTTGCGAGAGCAACCTGATTTGGGTCGTCACATCATTTTTCAAATCAGGGGGTGGCATGAAAATGTTTTGGGGTGTTTCAATTATGGGTTGGATGGGTGGGTTGGTCGGTGTGTTGTTCAATGGTATCTGTATGTTCTGCTGAGCTAGGTAGGCTTCAACCTACTTTTGTATGAACAATGCTTGTTGTTGATCTTGTTGTTGTTGCGCTAAGATTTGTGATTGTTGTTGTGCTTGTTGTTCCAACAATTCTTGTTGTTGTTCAAACAATGCTTGTTGTTGTTCCAACAACGCTTGTTGTTGAGCTTCCAATTCAGTTGCTTCTTGCTTCTCTTGATATTGCTTTATTGCTTGCTGATATGCTTGCAATTGCATTGCTTGTCTTTGTGCAAGAATTTGTGCTTGATATTGGGCTTGTTGTGCCTGATATTGAGCTTGTGCTTGTGCAGCTTGTGCTTGTACTGGTTGTTGTTGCAATAGAGGTTGGGCTTGACTAGCCTTTTGTGCTTGCAATGCTTGCACGGCTTGTTCGGCTTGAGTGGCTTGTTGTTGTTGTTGTTGCAATAAAGCTTGGGATTGCACGGTTTGTTGCACTTGTAATGTGGCTTGTGCATCTTGGGCAGCTTGTGCAGCTTGAGTAGCTTGCTAAGCAGCTTGTTGTATAGCCTTTTGTTTCTAAACTTGTTGGAATCCTCTTTGAAAATCAACTTGCAATGTCACGTTGTATTGGTTTGATGTGGTGGAAGTTGGTGGTGGTGGGGATGGTGGTGGATTCGGGATGGTGTTTGTAGCGGTGGTGAATGGTGATGTCATGTTTATTATTTGATTGGTGGATGGTGTTGTTGGTGTGGTGGTTTGAGTGATAAGTTGTGCCGTTGATGTTATTGGCCCTTGAGAGATCATGATTTGCGATGTTATGGGGGTGTTTGATGATGTTGCAATTGCTTGTGTGTTTTTCATCTATTGTTGCAATGACGACGACAAATTTTGAGCATTTGGCATAATGCTTTGATTGATGCTTGGGATGTTGTTTTGATCGATACTTGGTAAAGGGGGAAGCCCTAAGCCAAGGAGTGGTGTGGATGATGATGGAAATGGTGGAAGTGGTAGAAATGTAAGGGGTGTGAGTTGTTGTGAAAATGTTGTGGTGCCAAAAATACCCCCAAGTCTAAACATATCTCCTTCCTCTTGTGAATTTGTAAGGAGAGGTGTTTGAGGTGTTGCGTAAGAAAATGATGATGATGGATCATGATGGAATGTGAGAAGAAAATTTTTGTGTAATGGGTTGTGGGGTATTTTTTGTTCCAAGATGGTATTTGCATCCAAGTTTTGATTATTAACAAGGGGTTGTGTTTTAATAGCATTGAAAAATTCATTTCCCTTATTAACATTGGGTTGGGTTGAAGCAAACGATGTCATGATTTGCGAAATGTTTTGCATGATGTTTTGGGATGGGGGTGTAGATGAGATGGGAATGGTGGATGAGATTGGAAGAAATGATGTCTCCACTATGGTACTCACATTGAAATCCAAAGGTAACTTGGATCCTTTTTTTTCTATTTCAAGCATGTATAACGAAGGGTTGAGCCTCATCATGATGTTGATGATTTTATGGTTTTCTGGATTTTGAAGCATGTCAGTCATTTTGTCATGAGTCATTCCAAAGGTAAGATCCTCTCCTTGGTTTTCCTCTTGCGGATTTTGTGATGATGTCGGAAGGTTAACTGTGAGAGTTCCAGACCCAATGGGATTCATTTCAAGAGTGGTTTGACTTAAATCACTTGAAGCGGGTGTTTCTTTGTTGGCTTCCATGCTCTTCTTGTATTGAGATCTAGTTTAAACCATAAAACAAGGATCATTTTTTAAGAATGGGAGATGAATCTCTTGATTCTTTGGATTGATCTTTATTTTATGTCTCAAAGTGGAAAATTTTAGGATATCTTGAGGATCGAAAGGTGATATGATGATGATGCAAAATATGAATGATGTGGATGTTATGATCTTTTGGTAAATCTTGAAGGATATACTAGGCTTTTGGGACTTTGGGATATGTTTCAAATTTTGATTTTGATTTTCCCTTGGGATTTATCCTTGATTTATTTTTATTTTGATTTTTATTTTGAATAAATAGACCCTAAGATGTTTGGATGATTATCTAAGGGATAGATTTGATCAAAGGATGATAATTTGAATATGTGCAGGAAGAAGGATTCATCTACATATACTAGTTTCACTAAGTATATGAAGAAGGATTCATCTACATATACTAAGCTAAACGAGATGATTTGATAACTTTTGACTAAGCATATGCAGAAGGATACATCTACACATACCTAGCCAAAGGTGATTTTGATAATGTTTTCAAGGATTTAGTCTCAAGGATTTTGATGATTTTTATTTTTCCAAAAAGCCTAGCATTTAAGGATGATTTCAAGATTTTCCAAAAGGTGATTGTGAGATGATGTTTGTTTTGATGTTTGAAGGATGGATGAGAAATATTTTGATTTGCTTTGATCCTAAGATGAATCTAAAAAAGACACTTTGTTTGCCTAGACCTAGGTATTGAAGACCAAGCTTTTCTCTAAACAAGATGTTCAAATTCTTTGAAAAGATTTGGGTTTTGGCAGTAATAGAATGAATACAAACCAGGATTGTTCCTTGAGGACTTTTTGTAAAAGTTGAAAAGCAATATTTTTCTGACTTCATATAACATAGAGAGACGTTCTTGATGGGCTTTTAGACTAAGGGATTTCACCTTTGGTTTCTTGATCTTGATTTTGTGTGAAATCATTGGAGACACATGTGTGGGGTCCAATTGTTTTTAATCTTTGCTTAATGGATTATTTTTAACACAAACACACTCTTGATTAGATTTCAAACTAAATGTCCAATGTCTCAACTTTGTCTTATTTCACAAGGTATATTATGCGAAACTTTGATGAAATTAAGGAAAGGGTTACCTATTGTTTAAATTTAGTGGGAAAATTGAGATGTAAATTCAAGTGCTTAGAAACCTCTAAGGATGTAATCCCAAGGGCAAGAAATAACACAAGAATTTGGTCAATGGTATTTGCCTCCTAAAGGGTTTGAAATTTTGAGGACCATGTTGAATGTTTGTTTTCAAATGTTTTCAATCAAAGCACTGTGTTTTCAAACAAGAAAAAGTACAACCCAATGGATGTGAAAGATAGTATTTGTTGGATCCCCACTTGGACAAGTCTAGCTACACTTATCTTTAGCGAATGGTTATATGCTTGACCCCATTGGCTCCCCTCCATGACACTCACTTATATGGGGCAGCCAAGCATCAACACGCATAAAACTCCCATGGCATGTTTTCTATTTCTACTAAAGACTGTAAAAGTGTGGGCTGGCTTCAGAACGACCATTCTTGAGCCAACAAATAGATTAAAGGATTTTGGAAAATTCTAGCACATGGGTTTTAATAAGGACTTTCCATTCGTGGAGATTGACCCATATGGCAAGAGTCCCCTTTCAGATCCATCTTGTCAGAATCAACCGCGTGATATTGGCGTTTACTCCAATACCCACATTTATATCCCGGTTGGAAATACTCTTGGCTTTAGAGTGTTACCGATTGAGTCGTTCCCTTGGGTGAGTACTTTTTTCCCAAGGTATGCCCTCTAGGATAAACAAAAGTGAGTAAAGACAAAATTTGTAACTCGATCAATCTTTGATGGCAACAAAGAGAGAGAATATACATGATAATTCCCCCACTCACACTCGCACAAGATCTTGTTCAATTTTAAACCCAAATCGAAGTGTGGAGGTGATCGCTTTATCTCACCCTAAAGTCATGAAAAAGGCCTTTTGATTCTCAAGATTGCTAGAAAGAATGAGAGAAGCACATACGTCCTTTTTCAATGCCTTTAGTTTAAGTAAGCTTTCACAAAAAATAAAGTTGCACTTGTTCTTTCTAAATCCACAAAGAAAAATGTGAGTTCTTTTTAAGCACCAAAAGACGAGTGAGAGATACTTTGTTCAATTGTCAATCCAAGAAACAAACTCTAGTAAGTTGTGATCCTAAAGTTTGTTTTAGCCTTTGCGAAAAGAAATTGAAAGATTCTTTTTAAACCCAAACAAAAATTAGTTTCCTAAGAAAGAAGAGATAACATTTTCATGAAAAAGTGTTTAAACAAACACTAAAGTGTTAAAAAAACACTTTGATCTTTCAAAACATTACCTTCATGCTTCATTTTGCTGCGTCTTCCTTCTTCACTTTTCTTTGTTCTCCTTCATTTTTTCCTTTGTTGTCCTTCGTTAGCCTCCTTCGCTTTCCTTCGTTTTCCTTGTACCTATTAATCAAAAGACACTTATGTGAGGATCAAAATATTGAGCTTATTTGGATCATTAATTTCACATAATGGCATGACCTTAAATGAAAGGACAAAAAGATGGTTTATAAGTGGATCATCCTTTGATATTGGATTTATTGAAGAGATATCATACTTGATAGACCCCTTCCTTCCTCATTACTAAAGATATTAAGCCCATAAATCCATCATAAATCTTTCAAAAGTACCTTCCCAATTTCATACAATAACTATTATAAAAATCAAAAAATGATTTGATAAACCTTGCAAGCTAAATCAATGATATCCCCTCCATATATCCCTATCTCCATTCAATAAAACTAGAGATCAAGTTTAGTTATCAAAGTTTCTGAGTAAAGCAACTTGGGATATAATTTTGTTGTAGCATATAAACATCATGTGGAATGAACAAATTAGGCCATGGACTTTAGAACTTTGAGCTCCCCAACCATATGTGTGTTCAATGCCTTTATTTCCTTTTAAAAGAAAATTTACTAAACCATTAAAACATTGCGACATTTGTTTCAATGCAAATCAATCAAAATTTTAACCCTGTAGAAACTTATTACAAAATTCATACTTAAACACTTACGACAAATCATATGGAATCTGGTAGCTATCAACTCTTATTAAATTTGTCTATGAATACACTATAAATGTGTATCACCCCATTGTAATAATCAAACACAAATTTTGGTAAATAGATATTATTCTCCAAGCTGTTGTTAAATCGCACAGCTACTCCCTCTTTAATATCATTGTATAAAAGAGATTCAGCTAGGAAAAATGCGTCCAAATAAGAATATATTTGACATAAATGTTGAAAAGGCTTTAGAAATCTCTGACAAAATCACAAGGATAGCTACCATTTATTACTCTACCTATTATGTCTCCCTAGGTAAGTAGAATGGCCTATGCTCCATTATTAGCTAGTTAATAGAAAATTGATTTCAAACAATGAGAAATCAGAAGAACAATAATCACAGTTGCACGATAAAGCAATAATCATCAATGTAAAACATACAACAACATTAATGGGACAAATACAACAATCTTTTAATGATAGACACCGATGAGAAATAAATGAAGCCTCAGTCAAACAAGTTGAGCTTCTCAAGCAGCACAATTGTGCATCCTCTTTATGCTTCCAGTTTACCAGCTACTAATATCTTTGAATTTGGTATGGCGCGCAAAATGTTTGACCTACTACTAAAGAAGAGTGAAGCGTGGAAAAGGCCTATGTATTGTTTGATAGAATGCCTCAAAGAAATGAGAAAGGCATGCAAAAGTTTATTTTGTTCTAGCAAAGCATCTGATCTTGTTGCATAAACCATATGATAAGACTGCAAAGTGGTCATTACAACATAATACTAGGGTAGACTCTTAAAAATTGGACAGCTATTAAAGAACAATATGAGATCTTGACTCTATCTATTTAAATAGTTTTTTGTTTCTTGAACTCAAATTGAAAATAGATTAAACAAGAAATACAGATGTATTTTAAATAAGATGCTCATAAACGTTGCATAAGATATCCCCGAATAGAAAACTACATGCTCATAATGATCATTAAGGACATCATTATCATTGGCGCTCAAACAACCTAAAGATTGGAATGAACTTGCTAATTGTTCATCGAAAGCATAAGAGATTGGCTTAGTTCGTCATAGTTAGTCTCTCCTGTAAAATGATCAATACATTAAGAATGTTAAAACTTCAAAGGATTGGAAAGTATAACAACTCATCCCAATGTGGATATATGCACCGAAATAATTATCTTATTACAGTGCACAATATCTCTAACAAGTCTATTAAAAAAGCCTCACTGACCAGACAATCATTAGACTAGATGAATATGTCAATCAACACAACTAATACCTCTTTGATCTCAGTAGCAGAATTGCTGCTGCAACTCACTGACTATAAACCACTATTACACCCTCTTAGAATGCACTGGAAAATAGGAAAAGAGCTCTTGTCATGCATTTCTTCTAGGAAACTCTTAGTCAGTACTTTTCCATTGGTTCCCACAGCCAAAATCAAAAAATAAGAAAGTAGTTACTTATGGTAGAAAATGCAATATAATTTTTTAGCATTTGATTATTGCAAGAAGAACATTACTTGCAATGATAAAATGGAAAAAATACATTACATAGATGAATGGAAAGAAGCGGGGATAGTTATAGAGAAATATTTAGAGACCATGAAACACATGTGGATATGATAAGAAATGTATGGACTTAGAAAAGACTACACGAGACTGGAAGAATTTTTAGCTATATCAGGAATAAAGAGGGACACTCATATCCAAAACTGGCCCCCATATCATATAGAAATTTGGAAAATATTTCAACAAAAGATATGTAGAGGAGCCCTCCTTCTAGCGCCACATGTGAGCATCTATTAAAATCTGCAAACACTAAAACCTCAAGCATGGGTTAGTGACCTACAAATTCATCAAAATACTCCTCTGAAATAATGCAAAATGCTTCCTAAACATGACAACAAAACAAACTAAATTGAAAGCATGAAAGATACATAATGCACACCTATTCCATAGTGGATTGGTGTCACTTTGTTGTGAAAAGTGACCATCTCCCAACCCTTGACAAGCTCAAATGCTGCAAATGCAATGGTGATGGAGTAAGAAGAGAAAAATTAGTTCTCAATCCAAGAGAGTAACTTTTCATAAGAGTTGTAGATGATGTTGATGAAGATTAAGCCCTCTATTGATAGATTTATTTTGATGAGAGAATGGCCAAATGGATGAATGTGGGACTAAATATAAACCAATGAAAAGAGGCCACTTGTCAACCTACCATAGGTTGAGGGATGTGCAAGTTTTGGCCAATGTGCCCAAGAGGGGGAAATTTCAAATTCAAATTTGTGAAATAAATGTTGAGAGGGAGACATGAAAATGAGAAGTTAATGCAATGTTGGAAGGGACAAGTCAACTTGTCATCATTTTCAAACTTGAGGGAATATTCCATTTTTATACCAAGTTGAAAGAAAAGAAGGATTTTAATAAGTCAATAAATTGATTTATTTGTGCAAGTGGGAAAAGCTAGAGGATGTGATGGGTGGTTAGGTTAGGTTAATCAAGATTAGGTTAGCTTAATGATCATTAAGATTTTTTGACCATTTTGACTTGAATATTTGATTTATTTAAATCAAAAAGGGATGGAAAATGCATTTGGGTTTTAATTAAATAAATTTTGGTTTATTTAATTAAAATGATGATGTTTGATTTATTTAATTTAAATGAACAACCTTAGGAATAAACTTAATGAGTTTAATTTACCTGATGAATGGATGAAGGTGAACTTGATTAATTTAATGAGTGGATGAATGTGAAACCTGGTTTACTTGATGAATGGACATAATTGAATGCATAATGTTAATTTTGCATGTCTACAGAAGGTAATGATCCCATGTATTGAATGTGTAAGTGTGAGTGTTGAAAATCAATTGGAATTGTAAGGCTTTGATAGCTTGGTTGGTTTTGGATTACTCATGATGTATGGATCAAGTTTATATTCCATGTTCCTCTTGTGTTTTGACCTTGTTGCAAAAGTGACCTCTAAGGTTCTTAGGACCAATGATGAGATGAAGGATGAAAAGGGGAAATGATATGAGTGTTGAACGTTTAGGGACTTTGGATCAATCCTAGACTTAGGGTTTGATTTTGATTGGTTTGATTTGGGTAATGAACTTGTAAACCATAAGATGTAAGATGTTATCTTAGGATGAACTTGTTCAAAGGATTGTTGATTTAATTAGAGGTATGAAAAAGGATGCATTCCCATACTCCTAACTAATCAAGGTGATTTTTGGTTTGATGATTTTCCCAAGTCTAGAATGATGTTTTCAAAGCTCTAAATTTTTTTGGTGGGATGGATTTTGATAAATTTTTGGGATGGGTGAAATGTTTGATTTGATCCTAAATGAACCTAGGAAGGACTTGTTTATGAGGCCAAGATAGTGAAGAACGTGCCTTTCTCTAAAAGTAATTCAAAATCAAAAGATCAATGTTTGCATGAAAACCATACGACCAAAAGATGCCAAGCACATATGTGGGGTCCAATTGATTTAATCTTTGCTTAATGGATTATTTTTACCACAAACACACCCTTGATTAGATTTTGAATCTAGATGTCTAATGTCTCAAATTTCCCCTTACCCTGCAAAGTGTATGATGCGGAAACCAAGGAAATTCAAGGTAAGAGTTCCCTATTGCTGACCTTAGTAGGAGCAAATTGAGATGAAATCAAAATGCTTAGAAGCCTCTAAGGATACAAATCCCAACGGAAAGCAATAACATGTGAATTTTTTCAAGGATATTTGCTTCTCCGAAAGGGGTTTGAGATTTGGTGCTCATGTTGAATGTTGGTTTTCAATGTTTTTGATCAAAGCATTGCATTTTTTAACCCAAGAATAAGTACAACCCTATGGATGTGCAAGACGATATTTGTTGGATTCCCACTTGGACAAGTCCAACTACGCTTATCTTTAGTGAATGGTTATATGCTTGACCCCACTGGCTCCCCTCCATGGCTCATTATCATCAATCGGGGTAGCCAAGCATCAACACCCATGAAACTCCCATGGCATGCTTTCCATTTCTACTAAAGACTGTAAAAGTGTGGGGTGGCTTCAGAACGACCGTTCTTGCACCAACAAATAGATTAGAGGATTTTGGAAAATTTTAGCACATGGGTTTTAATAAGAACTTTCTGTTTGTGGAGATTGACCCATACGGCAAGAGTCCCCTTTCAAATCCATCTTGTCGGAATCAACCGCGTGATATTGGCATTTACTCCAATACCCACATTTATATCTCAGTTGGAAATACTCTTGGCTTTAGAGTGTTACCGATTGAGTCGTTCCCTTGGGTGAGTACTTTTTCCCCAAGGCAGGCCCTCTAGGATAAACAAAAGTGAATAAAGAACAATATTTGTAACCCGATCAATCTTTGTTGGCAAAAAAGAGAGAGAATATACGCCATAATTCCCCCACTCACACTCACACAGGATTTTGTTCAATTTTTAAACCCAAATTGAAGTGTGGATGTGATTGCTTTGTCTCACCCTAAAGTCATAAAAAAGGCCTTTTGATTCTAAATATTGCTATAAAGCATGAGAGAATTGCATACGTCCTTTTTCAATGAATTTAGTTTAAGTAAGCCTTCACGAAAACAAAGTTACACTTGTTCTTTTTAAATCCACAAAGCAAAATGTTAGTTCTTTTTAAGCACCAAAAGACAAGTGAGAGTAGTTCTTTTTAAGCACCAAAAGACAAGTGAGACATATTTTGTTCAATTGTTATCCAAAACAAACTCTAATAAGTTGTATCCCTAATGTTCATTTTAGCTTTTACAATAAACATTTGAAAAGGTTCTTTTTAAACCCAAACGAAATTAGTGTCCTAAGATAGAAGTGATAACAATTTGTTAAAAGTATTAAAAAAATACTAAAGTGTTTAAAAACACTTTGATCTTGCGAAATATCTTCCTCATGCTTCTCCTTCTTTCGTTTTTCTTTCACTTTCCTTCATTTTCCTTTTGCTTTTCTTATTCACTTTCCTTTCGCCTTCTTTGTTCTCCTTTGTTTTCTTTTCGCTTTTCCTCTTTTACCTTTTACCTCATTTTCCTCGTTTTCCTACAAAAATCACAAATCAGAGTTATGTATGTATTGCAAAACAATAAAGTATACCTAAGAAAGGAATAACATATTGACAAAGTAAACGAGTTCTTTATGATGGATTCAACTCAATCTCAATAAATTGTTAATTCACCCCCATTTTTATAAATGAACAATTGATTTTTGAACCTCATATTCTTAATGTATAAAACCAAAATGACATATTTAGCATCTATTGTGATCATTTGAATTCATAGAAGTCAAACAAATTTAAATACTCACTTTGACTTTTCAAAGCAATAATATCTTAGTTGTGGTAAATTTTATTGAAAATAAAATCTATTCTTTCAAAAGATGCACATGTAATTGTAGAGAGAGACAAATAACATAAATGGTCAAACCACATGAAAAGGACTTTCCCAAAGAGACTTTTAATCCAATGCTTTCGTACCTATCATAGGCAAGTGAAGGACAAAACATAATTAGGCGTTGCCTTATTGTACATCACAGAATTTATCTCTTCATAAAAAAAAAGAAAAGAAAAGAAAAATCACATCGCAAGAACCAATGTTACCAGCCACCACGCATCTAATTAAATCCCCTCAATGACCCTACCAATAAAGCAAATGCAAAACATTCCATGGATATTACTACATGGACAGTCAAGACCCATAGAGAAATATGGCATCTAATGATGGCGTGCAACATCTAAAATATGGCGTCCATCCATTGATTATTGGCAGAAGTTGGGAATCTGCATGTCTACACTGGCTGACATACTGAGAAGAATACTAAAGAACGCAAACAATTTGAAAAGAGTCAAGAAGACGGGTAGATGGGAGGTGACGTTTCATCTGCCAAACTCTTCACATTGTTCAAGTTTTTAAAAAAGGAAATAGGAAATGAAAGAAGGCGTGGCAGAGAACAAGAAAATTAACTCTGCCCAGCACATGAGAAAATGAAATTCACAGTGTCACAAATTGGGCGCATATTAAGGAACCTCCAGAGTCGAACGCAATAGTTGTTTGTCAATAAAATCTGCAATACCAGGGAAGAACTCGCATGGAAATGGGCGCAATGGGAGATGGTGGAGTAGTTGATAATGAAGAACTTCAAACCGATGGATGCCCAATATTAGGTGCATCTGTAGAAAGAGTGAATAGTCAACAGGGTGAATTCATAACCGCCAAGTCAGATAGAGAGGGTGCATGGTTTGGAGGCATTTGGCAGAGATTTTCATTGAACCAATGAATGGACATATAGAATCTAATGGACATAGCTGGTAGGAGTGAGAGAGGCCGCGGGTCATGAGAAGGAAGCCAGTCTATCTTGTTAAGGGGAAGTGTAAAGGATAGACTGGAAGTGTGGAAAGAAAGGTCAGAGTAGAAAGAACCATGGACTGTGTAGAAGTTGTTAGATAAGAAGCAGGGTCAGATTTAAATAATGAACATTCATAGAGCTTAGAGAGCCCGCATAACAAAGAGTCTTATTTAGGTTGCAAATTTTGTCGAAAAGAATTAATTGGAAATTGGCGTAGAATACATAAGTTGAAGCATGAGAACCAAAGAGAAAAGCTGAGTAGATTTTGAGAAAGAGGAACAGATTTCAATGCAAAGGTGCGTAGTAATGATCAGAAGGAACAACAATAGGAAATGAGAAGGGATGTGGTAGATAGTAGACAAACCAATTGCAGATTGAAGAGGAGATATGATGGGGATGTTTGTATGGCTCAATGCAGATGTAACTGAAGCACCCATAAAGAATATGTATTGGACAAAATTATGAGCACAGTATAAGGGGCGCCGTGATAATGACTTCTCAACCCTCAAATTTCCAATAATGGCATTTCAAATCTCCAGGCGGTGGAAATAGTCGACCTTCTGTAGGGAAAAGTAATGATGCATTTACAACTGGGGAAAATTTGGTCTGATTCTTGTCACAGGGGAGAGTTGGAAGGATTGGCAGAAGATTTGAAAGAAGATTCATTATCAGATATTGAATGCTTCTGATGAGGGGATTAATAAACCCTTATCTTCCTTTATTGGACATTCCTGCAAGCAAGCAAATGGAGATGTAAAGCCAGATTTATTTTTATTTTTTTTCTTTCTAATATTTACCACTTTCCAGCTGTGGAAAACTGTAGTAACACAGTTATGTAGGTCAGAATAAAAATAGAACAAGTTTTTAGCGTGCATGTGAGTCAAACTACTTGTATAAATGTAAACGCAATTCCGTAGCAAATTTAGATTGTATCTCAGATATGTAATTGCATCAGATACAAAAGTATAAAGGAACCATGTATCAAAATACAAGACAGATGTTAAGATTTAGCCCTCCTTCTAGCACCATTATGTGGATGCTAAATCTGCATTTGGTTCAAAAACAAACAAACATGAGTACCATTAGTTAAATCAAGAAAATCAGATAGAGAATCCCTATGAAATAATTGATCATGTTATCTATGCAAACAAAGTAAGTTATCAAAATAAGCTAAGTGAAAGCATAAGAAAACAAGAGTCAAATTTTATTCCATAGTGGATTGGTGCTTCTATGGAAAGAATCATTTTCCCAATCCTTTTCTAAGCTCCATGATATGAAAATGCTATGAAGATGGAGTGGAGAAAATCAATTCTCAATTGAAGAGAGTGACTTTGAATAAGCTTTGTGGTTCCTTTGATGAAGAATGAAGCTTTCATTTACAGATTATTTTGATAAGAGAAATGTCCAAATGAATGAATGTAGGACAAATATTTAGCCAATAAGATGGAGCCACTTGTCACCTTGTGATAGGATGAGGAATGAGCACATTTTGGTCAATGTGCCAAAGAGGGGGAGATTCAAATTTAAATTTGAGAGTTAAATGCTAACTTTTACCTTTGCAAGGGACATGTAAGAGACATGTAAGACCTATTAAATGCCTTGTTGGATGTACATTTCAACTTGCTTTTGAATTCAAATTTGAGAGAATATTCCTCAAAGATGCCACGTTGATGGAAAATGATGAATTTATAAATGAATTAAAATGATTTATTAGTGCAAGTGGAAAAAGTTAGAGGATGTGATGGGTGATTAGATTAGGTTAATTAGGATTAGATTAGCTAAGATGATGATTAAATGATTTTGACCCATTTGACTTAAATATTTTGATTTATTTAAATCAAAAGGAATGGAAGGTGATTTTAAATTTAATAAAGGTTGATTTATTTAATTAAAAGGATGATGTTAGGATCAAGTTGATTTATTTAATTTAAATTGATGACTTTAGGAGATTGATAAATAAACTTGATTTATTTGATGAATGGATGAATATGACCTAATCAAATGCATGATGTCAATTTCACGTGTCTACAGTTTGCAAGACACAGTGTTTCATTCAATTTGATAATATAAAGAAAGAAACCTTGAAAAAGGCCATACACGCACAGTCTCAACAATTTCTCTTCAATAGTTCATAATTTTAAATATCAAATAAACTTTGAAACAAAGGCCAGATGCCAATCCAACAATAGTTTAAACCTTGATAGATATAACATGCCAAATAAAAGTAGTTCTACAACTTTGCTTCTAAAAATAATTCTAAAATCCTAAGAAAACTAAAGAAACTTTTTCTTTCAACAAAGAAACTGGAACTTGGAACCAAACCCCCATTGTGTCGTTGCCCTACTTATATAGCCATCAAAACAAGAACACACTGCCTCAACAAAGAAGTAATTGTTGTCAGATTTTGATACTTGATGGCTTGCAATCTAATAGTAGATCCTTGGTTAGGTCGCAACGATCTTTTCTCATTAATTCCCAGTTGTTGTATTAATACCCTTTAGATATTTAGCAAAGATAGAGGCCCATAAATGATCAAATCCTAAAAAAAATCTAGCAAAAGAGTCATGTTGACAAATCCCATCATCCAAAGGTACCGAATCAAAGCTCCCATCCTAAAAAACAAGAGAAAGAAAGGTCAACAAGTTGCAAAAAACTCCCAAAAGATATTGTCTCATAAGAGGCGCAATCCTCCTCCAACGAAGAGATGACGCATCATGTGGGTGAGGATCTTATTTTTTCTAAAAAATTTTTTGGAGAAAACTTATGCCAAGCTCACACATGTCCCGGGCCCTTCTCAAAAAGGAAAATGATAAAAGAAAGGTGTGTAGAAACCACATGGCACATTGCTCATCTTTCCAACCGGCCTTACATATACCCAAACATCTCTGAAGCCAAAAAAAGAAGAAGCTAAAGATCAAAAAGACTAAGGAAAAGAAAAATGTTTCACAGTTCTGGAGACTCACAAGAGCCTTTGCTTGTGGAGGTATGAACCCAACTCTCTGGATATTCCTGGAGTTTAAGGAAAGAGTGCTATGCATACAATTCTACTTCAGTTGGTAAGGGAAGACTATGGATGAGCCTAAAAGAAGCTAAAGATAAAAAACACTAAGGCAAAGAAAAATGTCTCATAGTTCTGGAGACTCATAGGAGCCTTCGCTTGCAGAGGTATGAACCCAACTCTCTGGATATTCCTAGAGTTTAAGGAAAGAGGAGTGTTATGCCTACAATTCTACTTCGGTTGGTAAGGGTAGACTACGAATGAGCCTGTATGCTTGATAAAGCTAGAAGACTTCCCTAAAAGACATGAATCCCCACCTTGCAGTAACCTCTCCAAGGTAATGATAAAGACGAGAAAGGAAAAAATTCTCATGCTCAATTTAATTAGTTGTGTGCATTGTACTTGAACTTGGTAGTTCTATAGAAGTTTGATCCTTGTTTGATAGCTTCTATAATCTGTTCTACTATTTGCACATCTTCATCTGGGGAGAAAAGATGAGGTAGCATGTAATTGATCAATACATTGGAATCCTTTTTTACCTTTTCAACTCTCCTTACCAACACCATCTGGAAATATTTTCATTTTTTGGCGACCTTGTGGGAGTTGACAATGTCACTCGCTTTGATGGAAGCGATTCTTTGATCAGGAACTCTAGCATCTTTCAGGATTCAGCTACTTGAGAGTCACTTTTCTATAGAATGTGATAAGCTATTGAGCCAATCTTCCCATTTATTTCTTGGACATCCCTCCAGAATTGCAAGATGGGCCTAAGAAAAGGAACTACAGCTACAATCCGCTCCCAATTGAAGATACAAATATTTTTAGTAGCAGGAGGGACCCGACCTTGTGAGCAACAGCTAGCTCTTGAATGAGTTGAATCTCTCTATCTCTTGCATTCTCCTCTACTCGATCTCTCTCCTTGAGAACGTCTACCAATTCAGAGCTCATCTTTCTAATTTCTTGGTCTCGGGTTTGCAAAGCGGACACAATCTCTTATTTCTCTAACTTCAATCTTTCTACCTCTACCTATGCCTTCCTGACACTGTTAGAAGCTTGGGATTGGAAAGTGTCTAGCTCTTTCTATAGATTTTTGTGAGTACTTTTGAACTCCATGTTGGTATGATGTTGGGTGGTGAGGTCAGCTTTCAATTTCTCAATTTTGGCATGTAGCCAAACTTGTTTGCTCTGTGCTTCTTCAACCAACCTTGAGGTCTCCCCTTGCTTACCTTGAATATGCATTATTCAGGCCATCTCAACATCCTTAGCCTTGATTTCAGACTATAATCTACCTATTGTTTCCCTCACATTAACCAACTATGTCTCACACTTCTTTAACTTTTTTCCCAACCTTTCATGTCTACATATACTACCTATTGGGTGGTCTTAGCTAAGACCACCTTGTCACAAGGACAAGTTTCATTTAGATCTAGGCCTATCATCCAGATGTCATAATCCTCCATCTGCATCCACCCTTGGGCTTAGCCACGAGCAACATCATGGTGTTAATCAAGAGAGAATTATGCTCCTCATTAGAAGAAGCCTCAATTTTCTTGGCAGCCGACAACTCAACATTCTTCAATAGCCGTCTCTATTTAGCATTTTGTTGGGCTAGCTTGGTTGCATTGAAATGATCCTAGAGGGTTTGAGGGACATTGACATTCTGCATTATAATAGGGGCAGCAGGAGGGAAACCAAAAAGGGTAATGGAAGGGGAGACCTCAGATGTATGAGCATGCAGGAAAGTGAAAGGGAGTGTTATTATTGAAAAGGCTGGCACACCAAGCTGAGACTGAATAGGAGATTTTCTAGTAGGGTTGAAGAGAGATAGGGTCAGGGGGAAAGGTTTTTTTCTCAAAGATGATGAGCCAGGAGTGGGGATTATCACAAATGTCTCAACTCTTTTTAGAGGGCCCCTTAACAAGGCAATCAAAGAGTCCACAACGGCCGAAGAGAATGCTACTTGCTTGGCATGCAAGGTAATTTCATGGGGTTCATTACAAGTAGGAGGTGGTGTACTGAGGATTATCAGGTTAGGGACCAAGGATGGAGAGTTCCTTTCCATGGGAGGAGCCAAGGGGGCAACCAAAGATGTAGAAATAGGAAGAAGAGAGGGAGAAAAACTTACCTAAGTCATAGTAGTTAGCACATCTTGTAGGGTGGGCTTCACTTCTTCTCCTCAAACCAACATGTTAGATACACCTAGATATTGGACTTGCCTTCTCATTTCACAACCAGAACTAACATGTTTCGATCTCTTGGCCACTGACCCCTCCAAAACTTGGCCCTTGATGACCACAGTGGATGACACTCTCGGAGACCGTTGGGGTCTCTTTCCTTTACTTTGTGCACTGGAAGAGGACGGAGCTCGTGAATCCCTTCATTTCGAATCCCTTTCACTATCAGATTTTTGAGGTTGGAAAGCTTGACGTGGAAGTTTTTCCTCATCAATTTCATGGCTGGTCTCTAGATTTTTGTTATCAGTGTCAGCCTCCTTATCATAAATCTCGTTGAACTCATCATCCTCTGGGAATTTTTTGACAGGAAGGGTGAGGCATCGTAGCTCCTATCAAAACCTCCAAAAATCTACCTTCTTTCTTTCCAACCAGCCTCTTTTCTTTAGCTGTGTATTAATAGATTTGTTTGGCAGAAGGTTCATGTCATACTGTATCTTTAGTGTGTAGAATCTTGGCCATTTTGGTTGTTTGAAAGGAATGTGTTTCAAATCAATGTACACCTCTGCAGTTTCTTGAGTTAGATTCTTCCTCCTCTTGAAGTATTCCCACTTAGCATGTCTCACACTGTAAACTCCCCATGGGTTATAGTCCCACTTATCGTAGATGAGAACTAGGCCTAAGGCTGCCAATAGATCCTTGTGCTCATCCTCAAAAAATCACTTCATCAGCGAAACTTGAATGTTAGCAATATTGAGGGAAGCATATATAACTTCATTTTTTTTCTCCCGATGCCATAGATCTTTTTGACCATAGTCACCTGGTGGCATGCCTCCAATGTGAAGACTCTATATGTCACAAATATGGGGAGTCAGAAAGACTCATTGGGAAAGCCATGGAATTTGATAAATGTGAATTCCATGTCCCAGAAATAATCCACTAGGGTTAGCGAGATACTCATCCATTGTAAGACCTCAGGAGAGAAGCACTATCCTTTCTGCCAACACACAATTTTGCTTCCCAAAATGAAATGCAAATGGTGGCCATCCATCACTAATTCATTATTATTGTTTTCTATTATGGGCTCAATCTGGATATAGTTTAGTATGTCAACTTATGTAAGCAGCATATCACCCTCTAATTGGTCAACTAACTCCAACCTTCACCACATTTCCCCCCTTTAGCACAAGCTGATACAACATCACCATCATCCTTCTGAGGTCAATTAGTTTTTTTATTGAAGAGTACTATTATTAATAAAAAATGAAACAACAAATACAAGTTACATCAGAATAACAACACAATTGTTGTTAAAACTAGCAGACCAACAGATTTCCTAAGTAAAAACAACAATTACATCAAGTAGTAGATAACCAAAAGACCAACAGATTGGTTGTGTTAAAAACAACAATTACAGCAAGAAGATAACCATTTACATAGCCTAACAACACAATTGTTGTAATTACCAGCCAAAATTAGACTCATAAGACCAACAGTTAGGTTGTTTTTAAAACAACAATTTACAACAGCTAATAAAAATAAAACAACAATTTAGTGTAGCTGTAAATAATCTGCTACAACCCTGAATAGTCCAATGAAGCATTGTCAACAGCCCACCATGAAAAAGCACATAATCAATGTGTATTTTATTTACACAACACAATCCTATTTTCCTCCAAACCTGTCTGTCCACAAGAAATATAAACAACTTATGTTCCCCAATCATTTTTGGAGTTTAAATGCTTCATACATTACTTCCCAGCATTCCACAACAACTTGCGTCAGTCACAGAAAGCAAACTTCGACTACATACTCCTGATGCACCAAGAAAGGTAGGCTTAATTATAAGAAACTAGCCCACATCCCTCCAATACCCAATTCCCACTACCTATGAATAGACAATTTCTTTTTGTATTAGCCATCAATGCTAGTGTGGCATTTCAAATCTCCAAACATGGATTTAGGCACACTTGAATCTGCCTAAGATATGTCGATTCTGATGCCTCTAATTACCCATACGCTGGCGTTTGTATGCTTGTGGATTCACACATATGAGTACAACATTTTTGTAACCATAAAGTCTGCTCCAAAAGCATCATAAGAAGAGATATTTTTTTTACTGATTTGGATTACTCATGCGGATATCCTACTGCTCCACCTTGTTAAGCAAAAAATGAGAGTTAAAGCGTATACATTGCAGTCTTGGCGTAAATCATGTACATTGCTTTACATCTACCAATTTATTTGTTGGGATGTTTTGCTTGCTCTTGAAATTATTTGATGCTATAGCTATTTAGATGTAAATTTTTCTAGGGTGATAATATGGAACAAAAAAAAATGAAAATCATGGATTGGTTTGTTGCCTATGAAGTACCAGATTAGATCATCACATTTTGAATGGAAGACAACACTCTGAAAATAAGTAAAAGCTTATATTTTATCTTTTTCCTAAGCTTATGCTTGTATGACACTTTAAAAGTTTGGTTGTGGTAATTTGTTTACAATACAATAAAGCAGGTGTAAGCAAATTGGAAAAGGACGCATAATGGTGAGAAGTCATTGAGCAGAGAGGAAGAAGAGAGGAAGGGCAACATCTAATTAAATGCATTGGTGTGATTTGACTGCTGATTAAATGCGCCATAATTAGTTCTTTTAGCTAGCGCGATAATCTTTGTGAAGGAAGAAGAAATCATTACTAGTGCAATAGTATTTGTTTCTCTTTTAATATTGATTGTTGCATTAACATCGACAGTGGTATAAGTAAATTAATACATTAGAATTGAATGAGAAAAAGAGATCAGGTACAAGAGGAAGTTGTTGGATTCGAAAGGTAAAGGCAGAAGCAAGCCACCACCCATTAATGTTGCATGCTTATTGGTCAATTTTTAACATGCTTTCAAATCTTTGTTTAAAATCTCTGATTCAACTTTAAATATCGATTGGAAATTAAAGTCTTCATTGTTTGTTCCATTGTGAAGATTTTTTTATCTCTTGAGTATTTTGCTGCAAACATTGAATAACCGATTCAACCACTTTGGTCTTAGATTTGATCATATTTGCATATTTATTACCCAACTAGATTTGGCGTGCTATGCTTAGGTTGGATGAATATGAATGTGTAAAGTGACACTCTTTCGTAGAGTTAAAACAAAAAGGGGGTTTTTTGTTATCATTCTTTTCTCAGTATTAAAAGTGGTTCTGCAATTTGATGATATATAGCTCTCACATATGGGTTTTTATTTGTAGTTCGCATAAGGAAACAATGGCAGTCTCTCTCGCATAAGAATCAAAATATCAAGCACATTCAAGCTAGAGAATTGAACTTAAACTTGAGAAAATAATTTTTTAATGCTTATTGTAATAGTCCAAGGCATTCATTTCTACTTTCATTTTTTGTTTTAGACCAACTCACTTTCATTTTGGGGTTTAAAATTAACCACTGATTTTATCTCTTTAGGTTGGATAAAATTGAACCTAGACACTTATTAGATTTCAATTTTGGATCTAAAAATTGAACAATCAAAGTTCACACTTCAATTTCAGTTCTTAAAAAGAATCCATTATTGCTTTGAAAGTTAAAATGAGCATGTGCCTTTTATGTCTTGTAATCTTTTTCACAAAGTAATATCATTTAAAAAGGCGTATGCTCTTCTCTTGCGCTTCACAACGATCTTGAGAATCAAAAGTCTTTTTTTTATATTAAGTTGTTAAAAACATTCCCTCCACATTTTGATTTGGGTTTAAAATTGAACAAAACATCTTGCGAGTGTGAGTGGAACATGTTGTGTGTGTTCTCCTTTTGTTTCTAAACAAAGGTTGATCAAAGTACAAATATGTGTGCTTGCTTTTGTTCGTCTTAGAGGGAATTCCTTGTGGGAAAAATTAATCACCCAAGGGAACGACCCAACTGGTAACATGCTAAATCCAAGCCACTTCCAGCCTAGATATAAGAATGGGTATTTGTTGAAAGGCAAGTATCACATGGATGGTTCCGACGAGAAGGAAAGCAATGGTCTCTTGCCACATGGATCATCTCATACGAATGGAGTGCCCACATTAAAACCATTGTTTAGAAAAGGCCAAATTCCTTATTAGTGTATTTAATTATTTATTATACTAGCATAAGTTAACTTAGGTCTTGCATCATTTAATCCTAGGTTGTTTTTTAATAAATCATTTAATAATGGGGTAATGTCCCCTTCCATGTTTGTAGGGATAAGATTCCTTTTAGAAGATGATTTGTCATTCTAGAACTTATCTCAACATTTAATAATTTCCTAGATAGGGTTCACATGTTGTCACATGTTGTTAGATCATGACACATGGCAACATCTCATGCATTTTAGGTTTTATCTCTTGCCTGTATAATCAAGAATTTTTTCTATACCCGAGTTCATCCTCCCATGAACTCCTAAACCATAGACCTTAGTTATTGGAACCACCCTCCAAGTTGTGTCCTCGACCCTCATGCTTTATTAAATAACAATAGACAAAGACAATGATCTCAGGGCTATATTCATTATAGAAAAATATGATTGTTCTAGTAGCTCCTACGTGCAAGTATTTTTCTACATGAATTCCTTCACGCTTCAGACCGGCCTCAAAACATCTCTAACAATCTTCCATTCACTTTACAGCAACAGGTTGTTCTATACCTCACATTATGATCACCATGCCATGATTGTTACATAATCCACCTCCTCTAGAATGTAGGAATTTAATGGTAGGAGAAAAATAGAAAACACAAACATAATACTATATATTGATTAAATAAAACTATTACATAGATCTTTTCTAAATCTTTTGACCTACTGCTCATTCAAACAACTATCACTACATTATCATGACATTGCTGGTATCAACATGTCACTACCATTATTTATGTTTTACAGTTTTGTGGAGTTGGACTCCATTTGGGAATGCACACAAAATAAAACTCATACAATATATAGAGAATTAAGCATCACCAAAAGAAAAAGGACTGAATATAATATATTTTGAAACACCCACAAAACGTGTGAAAGCTTGCATGAGTAAATATGTAATCAAATCAACTGAGATTGATTGCAATCCAATTCTGATATGGAGACTAACATGGAGAGGACAAGGAAAATAGGAATAGTTCAGAATATATTTCCAACACTCCTCCTTAATCTCAACTATGAATTCTTTTCATTGATGCTTCAAATCTACAATCTTCAAATTTTATGGATCAAACCTAGGAAATCCCAATTTTCTATTGGGATGCTCTAACCACGAGCTCTGACCTTCTTTTCACCAATCCATTATAAGTTTAGGTGTGATACACTTGCTCTCCTTGACACCTCCCTTTGAGCTACACTACCGGTGCTCGAGGATCCTAACTTTAGTCTGTTCTATTGGCCTTATTCACACAAATACATAATGTTATCATTTGATCTTCTAATGTCCTTTAACAACTCTTTTTTCTTTTTCCTTGCAGTCTCCTCCTTTCTTGACAGAACTATTATTTCATCCATACACTAGCCTCCCTCTAGACCATGATCTACTTACAATTTCTCTTATTCGACAACTTCAATCTCTCTTCCATTTCAAAAGACAAAAAAAAAAACATCTCCTCTTTGCAACTTCTTTATAACATTCAATAATTTTCAAAATAAAAACTATCTGAAGCTTTTTTTACCATTGATCTGCAACTACCTTTGAGCTGCACCTAACCTTTGATTGGCGTTCTTTGTCTTCCAACAAAATTTGTGAACAAACGAAAACATCGACCCTTCTAATCAGCAGAGCATCCTCCAACCAACGACTACTACCTTAAACCTGTAGTTTGCCGTTACACCAAAACTTGCAAGTGTTAGTGAACATTCCAAACCAGGACCTTCACCTAGACCCAGAGTGGCAGTTAGTCCACATGATCATATGCCCAGAGGTGTGGCGGTTAGTCCAACACCCCCCTTCCGACACAACTTGGGGGAATTGAACCTGGGTTGTGGCTCTGATACCATTTGTAGTTTGTCGTTACACCAAAACTTGCAAGTGTTAGTGAACATTCCAAACCAGGAACTTCACCTAGACCCAGAGTGGCGGTTAGTCCACATGATCATATGCCCAGAGGTGTGGCGGTTAGTCCAACAAAACCAACAAACTAACAAGCAACGACCTACCTTTTCTCTTTGACCAGGGGCTACAGCCAAGTCTTCAGACTTTTTCACCCCTTTTTTTTTCTCCTTTCTTATCGCAGGCATTTTCTCCTCATTCTCATAGTTTAGCAAGAGCTAACTCTTTTCCTTATCTTCAAACTCATGATTCCTTCTCTTGCTTTAAGTTATCTCCTCTTGGCCACTATCTCCTTTTCCTTTGCAACAGTTATGGCTGTACTATCCGATCTTCCTTTAGACAGTTTTGTCTCTCATTTCTGCGATCTCTTTCTTTCTAGGGGACTTCACAAATGATGCGACATGGCTTCAGGCATAATATCGACCTCCTTCAAAAAGTGATCTTGACTGGCAGCAAGCTTCTGACTGCTTTTTTTGCTTTAAAACTGCAAACAACATCCTTAAATTCTGGGCATCTCCTCATGCATACAATGACTCCTAAAAACTACGAATTCTTTTAAACTGGCTACTTTGGCTGCACAGCAAAGTTGAATAGCGACAACTTTGTTGGTGGCGGCTGACTGGCAACACCTTTTTTTATTCTAACAACAGGCGGCTTATAATTTGCAAATCAATATTCAAAACACAGTGATTACCCTGCTCAGCCGCATGCAATTTCTCATCAGCTCCAACGATCTTCGGCAGATCTCATTCCTTCAAGCAATGACTAACTCTTTCTTAAACACTAAGACGGACTTCTTGATTGCTTTGATCATAGCTTAAATGGCAGCCCCTCATTTGACAGCATCTTCAGTGATTATTAACTGCATAGAACTTATAGCGAGTCACCCTCTTTATGAGTAATACCATGTTCTAAATTTGACTGCTGAGCAGCTATATACACCACACTTTAACAGCAGTGATCACTCTTTATTTCCCTGTGATCCTTTAGGTGAGAAGCAATATTTAAATAGCTTTAAACAGGTAGGGATCTCTTATTCTATCTGTAACCTAGGCTTAGGAATGCAATGGTAGGAGAAAAATAGAAAACACAGACCTAAAACTATATATTGATTAAATAAAAGCATTACATAGATGATTTTATAAATCTTCTGAGCTGCTGCTCATTAAACATTCTCATGACATTACTCGAGCTTCTGCTCTTTCAGATATCAACATGTAACTACCATTCTCTCTCTTTACAGCTCTGCCGAGCTGGACACCATTTGGGAGTGCATACAAAATAACACTCATACAATATATAGAGAATTAAGTGTGAAAATTCTATTGCAGTTACTGATTATTAATCTCCTATCTAATACATAGATTATTTGACTCTGAAAATTAATTCTCAGCAAATATCAAAAAATAACACAACTGCAACTTCACCAATAAAAACTCACAAGAATAGAGAAGAAAACATTCACAATAATGAACACAATATTTTTGGACAAATTGTCCGTGGAAAAACCCCGAAGGGAAAACCACTACTGCAGATGAGGAATTATATTAAACTTCAGCAAATTAAGGAATACAAAAAACTGCTTGCCTCTTACTGGCAGAGCTCCGGCAATATTCTTCTCCGGAAATTCTTCCCTCAATTTCTCCTGCTGAAATTCCACAGCTGCTATCCCCAACGCTATCACTGCGCCCTTGCTAACACTGCAAGACTATTTGCTCTCACTGCAAATTTACTACTTGCTAACACTGCAAGTCTTTCTCAAGTATCTCTACTTGCTATCACTGCAAGTCTACTTGTTGTTGTGTTCTCCAATTGCCCATTGATCCCCTTTTATACTTTTCTCATTGGAAAACCAATGGCCATGATTTAATCTCAATCAATGGCTAAGATTAATTAGACTCTAACAACCTTAACTAACTGGATTCTAGAAGTCTAGAGGAATCAATTAATTAATTGCATAATTATCTAGACAACTCGACCCTTTTACCGGGTTTCTAGAAAATAAATTAAATAATTAAATGACACTTCTAGACAATGGAGACACCTGTCCAAGCTACATAAATTAACACTCCCTCTTAGCGAGGAAGGTGTTCTGCATGACACCCAGCTTATCTCTGAAGAAGATGAATTTTGCCTTCCCCAATGCCTTGGTCAAAATGTCTGCTACCTGCTGATCTGTAGGTATATACTGTAGCTGAACAATCCCGCGCTGTACACAATCTCTGATGAAATGATATCTGATGTCTATATGCTTAGACCTATCATGAAACACCGGATTCTCAGCCAACTTGATGCAACTCTGATTGTCGCAGTGTATCACCGTAGTTCCCAACCCTTCACCAAACAAGGCTTTCCTCAAAGAACTTCCTCAAGCTATATCGCCACACCGCCGCCGCCATGTTAGTCAAGCAGGTATTATTCACTGTAATCCTCAAAGCCACGTGACCGCTCTCGGCCGTACTCAAGAGACAACTTCCCCAACCTGCTAAAGCAACACCCTGAAGTGCTTTTCCTGTCTGTTGTACTGCCTGCCCAATCTGCGTCAGTATAGACTATCAACCTGATACCATCACCTTGAGCATATTTGATTCCATACTCGATTGTACCACGCAAATACCGCAACACATGCTTTGCCGCTGTCCAATGCACTCTCTTCGGCTCCACCATGAACTGACTAAGAGAGTTTACTGCAAAGGATATATCTGGCCTGGTGTTGACCAAATACATGAGAGACCCACTCAACTGCCTGTATAAGGTGGGGTCTACATCCTTCTCCCTGGATGTCTCTACCTTCTTCCAATTCGTGATCATAGGAGTAGACATGGCTCTGCAATCCTCCATCTCAAACCTCATCAAGATTTCGATGCAGTATTTCCCTTGTCCAAGGAAAATCTCTCCATCTGTCTGCCATACCTCCATGCCGAGAAAGTAGTGCATAAGCCCCAAATCCTTCATCTCGAACTCTGCTGCAAGGTCCCTCTTGCTTTCCTCTATGAGCCCTAGTGAACCTGTTAAAAACAAGTCGTCCACATAAAGAACAAGAATGAGAACCTCACCCCCAACCACCAAGTAGTAGAGGTTAGCATCCACTTCACTCTTCACAAAGCCCATTCCCTGCAAGTATCTATCAATGCGCTCATACCACGCCCTGGGAGCCTGCTTGAGTCCGTACAAAGCTCTCTTCAATCTGCACACGTGGGTTTCACTGCTGTGTGCCACAAAGCCCTCTGGTTGTTCTATGTATACCTCCTCTTTCAATTCACCATTAAGAAACGCCGCCTTGACATCCATCTGATGGATCTGCCATCCCATTTGTGCTGCAAGAGAGATCACGACTCGTATAGAAGTATACCTGGCCACTGGAGCAAATATCTCCTCATAGTCAATTCCCTCCTTCTGCGAGAACCCCTTGGCCACAAACCTTGCCTTGTATTTCTCGATGTTACGACCGGTGACCAAGGTGTTGATCTTATAGGATCCGGGCCAAGTGGATCCAACCATCGCCTTATCTCTGGTCTAGCATAACCCTCCCACACATCGGGCAGCTCGCAGACTATTGAGGTATACTCAAACTTACATTGCATCTTGCCACACTTGCTGCTGTGCAGCCTCTCGATAGCTAGAAGGTTCACTATCTACCAACTGACTAACTAATGCCATATAGTCATCATACCTGGCTGGTTGTCTCCGCTGTCTACTACTCATCCTAGGAGCTCCCACAAACTCCTGAGTATCCCTTTGTGACTGTTGGTTCTTGCTACCAACTGTAGAGGATGAAGTATCAACCTCCATATCACCCTGATGCATCTCTTGGATCTGCTGCATCTGCTGCTCCATACTCTGCGAATTCTCAGCACCTGAGCTTGTGCAGGTACTAGTAACTGTACTCGAGCTTCGCTGTCCTTGATCTGGTTGAACGATCCTTGGAGCTTCCACTAACTGCTCACTCTAATCATCTGCTGGCAAATCTCTGGACCTCCTAAATGCCTTGTCCTCCATGAACTTGACATCACGCCTAACTATAGTCCTCTTGGTCCCTGGAATAAATATCCGATATGCCTTTGAGGTTTCAATGTACCCCACAAAGTACCCCTTCTCTGCAGTTTGATCTAACTTGGAACGTGTCGCACCTGGAATGTGACAATACGCCAAACTCCCAAATATCCTGAAGTGGCTGACATCTGGCTTCTTCCCTGAGAACGCCTCCTCTGGTGTCATCTTGCCTAATACCTTATGTGGAACCCTGTTTTGTATGTACACTGCTGTACTGCATGCCTCTGCCCATAAGTAACGTGGCATATCCTGGTCATACAACATAGCCCTTTATGCCTTCAATATAGACCGATTCTTCCTCTCAACAACCCCATTTTGCTGCGGGTTGTAAGGAACAGTCCACTCTCTCTTGATTCCTTCTCGTACAACTCCCGAACTTTTTCCCTCTTTGTACTGCTTCCATTAACCGGACCGAAGAACTCCTTTTATCTTCCTCGTCAATTCTCCACAAAGTTTCTTGAACTTTGGAAGTTTAATCAAAACCTCATCCTTGGTCTTCAAGAAGTATATCCAGGTCTTCCTAGAGAAATCATCAATAAAAGTAACAAAGTACTCATATCCTCTGAGAGACTTCGTCGACATTGGTCCACATATGTCTGAATGTACTAGATCAAGAACACCTTTGGATCTAGTGTCACTCCTTGGAAAAGTTGCTTTCGCAAACTTCCCCAACACACATCCCTTACATACATCATCATGCTCTGTGCTCACCTCAGGAACACCTGTCACAGCCTCACGAAGCATTTTAAGTGCTCCATGATGTATATGGCCCATCCTCCTATGCCATAGCTCTCCTTGATCTCTAGAATTATTGCTGCTCATCAGTGCCTTATGAGTATCAAACTGCAACCTGTAAAGCCGGCCGCTCCTAACTCCTATAGCTATGGGTGATTTCCAATCCTTGTGCTTAATTAACACACTTGCCCCTCTAAAGAGTACATTGTAACCTTTATCCTGAAGGACAGATATGGAAATCAAATTCATACCTAAGCCCGGCACATGCAACACATCATGAATGGGAATCCGCTTACCATTCTCAAATAGAATGAAATTCCTTTCCCAACCGGATTGAGCTTGACATGTCTCTATAGAAATCAGATTCGATGTCCTCCCTCCTTATAGTCAGGGAGAAGTACTTTCTAACTCCGCCATATGAAATGACGCCACCTATCTATATACTCAAACACCCTGAGGCTGAGCTTAGCCATACAAGCAGGAGCCAACTCCATCCCTCCATTCTACTCAGAGAGCTCATCTCTGTGACTTGCCGGTCCGCTCGCTTCTTCGCTTTTTCTTTCCCTTTTAGCAATCGCTTTGCACATAGTGGCCAAACTCGACAGCCATAGCACTTGACTTTAGATAGTCCTTCTTTCTTTCTCCCTCGCGGGATTTCAATCCTTTAATGTATCCCCTTTGTTTTCCCTTTTCCCCGGCATAAGTAACGCTTCTCCCCTCGTTCACTTCACTTCGGTCGGACTTGCTATCGGGTCCTAATCGACAAGATTCTTAGTCTAAGCTCCTCCCGCTAAGTGAAGTCACTCCAAAGTCGATCCCAACTTGGCAAGGTGTCTCGTCCATTAATAACTTGAACAAAGACATCCCACTGCTTAGTAAACCCATTTAGGGCTATCCGCACTAGCTCGTCATCACCTAGATTATCTCCAACAGCAGCCAAATCATCCTTGACAAGTCTGAGTCTGGTGAGGTAACTTGTCACGTCCTCTCCCTTGTTCATCCGAGTAGTCCTCAACTTTTCTCTGAGAATCAGCTTCCGGTTAGTGGTAGCATTCTGGTACAGATTCAGAATGGCATCCCACATCTTCTTCGCTGTATCTAACTCTGCGACATGTGGAACAATATGATCCTTGACACCATCAAGAATCAACCTCCTCACCTTGGTACTTCCTTCTTATATGCTAAGAGTCAGGCTGGACTGTAGGGTATTGTGTACAACACCGGTCACATTATTCCTCTTGATCCCATTCTTCCAAAGAATAAAGAAATTCTAGCTTTCCGTATTAATTCAAAAATTTTGAGCCCCATCCAACTGCCCCGATTCTTAAACTCACCGAGGCCATCTCTAAAAGATAAAAGGAAACAAGCCAATAATTCTAAAGAGGCGGTGGATCTTCCCTCTTCCTTTGTTAAGCCTTTTATCCGCCTCGACGTACTCGATACCATGTGAAAATTCTATCATAAAGCATCGACATTAATCTCCTATCTAATACATAGATTATTTGACTCTCAAAAATTAATTCACAGCAAATATCGAAAAATAACACAACTGCAACTTCACTAATAAAACTCACAGGAATAGAGAAGAGAACATGCACAATAATAAACACAATATTTTTGGACAAATTGTCCGTGGAAAAACCCCGAAGGGAAAACCACTACTGCAGATGAGGAATTATATTAAACTTCAACAAATTAAGGAATACAAAAACTGCTTGCCTCTTACTGGCAGAGCTCCGGCAATATTCTTCTCCGGAAATTCTTCCCTCAATTTCTCCTGCTGAAATTCCACAGCTGCTATCCCCAACGCTATTACTGCGCCCTTGCTAACACTGCAAGACTATTTGCTCTCACTGCAAATCTACTACTTGCTAACACTGCAAGTCTTTCTCAAGTATCTCTACTTGCTATCACTGCAAGTCTACTTGTTGTTGTGTTCTCCAATTGCCCATTGATCCCCTTTTATACTTTTCTCATTGAAAAACCAATGGCCATGATTTAATCTCAATCAATGGCTAAGATTAAATAGACTCTAAAAACCCTAACTAACTGGATTCTAGAAGTCTCTAGGAGAATCAATTTATTTAATTACATAATTATCTAGACAACTCAGCCCTTTTCTGGAGGTTTCTAGAAAATAATTAAATAATTAAATGACACTTCTAGACAATGGAGACACCTGTCCAAGCTACATAAATTAACATTAAGCATGACTGAAGGAGAAATTATTGAATATAATATATTTTGAAACACCCAGAAAATGTGTGAAATTTGGCATGAGTAAATAAGTAATCAAATCAAATCTTTGCCAAAATCTATCCTCAATATTTGTCTTTAATGCTGAGATTGACTATGATACAATGCTGATACGAAGACTGACATTGAGAGGACAGGGCAAATAGGACTAGTTGAAATTATATTTCCAGCATAGAACTGGATATCTTATTATTCGAAATAACAGGTGCATATATAGCAGAGGAAGGGAAGCGACTGAGCATAGAAGAAGGGCGGTTGAACAATTACACATCCCCACACACTACAAAGTAATACATTATACATTATTTGCTAACAATTTGCACCGATTAAAAGGCTTGATATAGTTAGAATGGTCTTACCCATAGCAACATCAATAATTCAAAAAATTATTAGATGCATGTCAAATCAATATTTTTGAAGGGTTTTAGAAGAAGAAGTGTATTTAAAACAACCACAAAAAAATATATTTATAGTTACAAGCAGTTACAAGCTCATATAATTATTAAGAAAATGTATGTATATTGAATTTTTTTTTTTAAAGCAGGTAGTTACAAGCCCACATATGTAAGTAAAACTCATGTATTCAAGCACCTACATACAAAAATGAGATCGATTCTTGCAATTTCAATGTCTCCTCATCTCCAACATTTTCTTTTCATTTATCAATTCCAGAAGTGTATACAACCTTTTGCATATCCGCTTGATTGTTCAATGAGCTCGTCTACAAATTTGTTCACATCAACATTAAACACCTTTCTCCACTGCAAAACCAGTGAAAATGAATAAGCTCAAGAATGTAAAGAACTGACATACTTAACATATTGTTTCAAAATTGTTGTAACCAACCTCTTTTATTAAATTCATGTCATAATCTGTTTCAGGATAATTTAACCTCCTGTCTCGTATGACTAGCATAAATCGTAAAATATGAAGCAAAAATTTTAGAACACTGACCTCGCTGCAGCCTCAGCAATAAAATGTCGACCTAACATTAAAATAAAAGGAAATTTATTAAAATTTTACAATTTTTTTTTGTTGAAATGGATATTTATATTAATTTTTTTTAAATATAGTATATTTATTTTTGCAGTATATTTTAATATAATAAAATATGATTTTTAATACATTTGAAAATTTGAAAATTTGAAAATATAAGATATAAAAAATATTTAAAAATTTAAATTTCTATAATTTATTTGTTGAAAGGTTTTTAATTAAAATTTTCTTAAAATCTATTTTATTAACATATTATTTGATCTTGAATTAACAATTAATAATATATAACACTTAAAATAATGAAACTATTGCTATTAAAATATCCTACACATTAAAATTTAAAAAAAAAAAAAACTAACATTGTAAACTCACCAAGATTTAGTGGACGTTTATGATTCTTAAGCCTGCAGACAAATGACATTCAAACATTATTAGTGGTTTTTGTAGTGAAATATATTGTTTGTTAGACATTTCAGGAATTCATTAATAATGAACTCTCTTAACATCACCCAGAAAGTTTCCAATTAACCTTTGAGTCACAAAAAATTAATCAACAGAAAAATGGAATCATCCTGAATATGAGCTTAGACAATATGACTTGAAATATTAACCCACAGAAAAATGAAAACATCCTAAATATGAGCTAGACAATATGACCTAAAGTATTGATAAAAAAATCTTGAGAGACATTTTTCTTGAAGAAAGATATAGTGATATACTGTTCAATACATTATATTTTAATTAGAAACTAGCATATAAAAAAAATAGAGGAAGAAAATTAATAGAATACCATATATTGGCTTGCCAACGGCCATGGGTATCAGTGACTCCAATGAATAGGCCACTTTTTCTACCCCTAACTCTCCTACCATCATCGTTAGATGTGTTTGGGTTAGCTCTACTGAGATCCATTAGTGTCTCTGCTGCATGTCCAATATCATTCAATTCAGAAGGATTCTCCTCCTGGTTTATTCTTTTTTCACCCCTAACACTTTCCATTATTGCAAAGCCTGCACAATGTAAGAAAGCAAGTTAGCACAACAAATATATATAAAAGTTAGTACATCACTTAAGAGGTTTCAATATCCTTCATCATATAAAACAGTCTATGAGACTGGGGCTGGCTTAAACAGCACATTCTAAATACATTCTAAATAGACAACTTAGGTAAAGATTATCTAATTAACCACATGTAACCAACATTTGCACAAACTTAGGTAACTATAATAAAAATAAATAAAAAATCCATCATGAAGAAGCAATCAGGTCAGAATTCACAATCTCCATTTTACTTGGTGCCCAATTATCTGTTGTTGATGATAATCAAAAAGTTTATCATTTAAAAACTTGTCTCTATGTTTTTCGCTGCCATCGCTCCCATGATAGATTCCCATATGCCAAGAAAAAGCCAAGGACTTTCTCAACTATCACTGTGGATGCTTCGAGATCAAGAATAGCTAAAATTACAACACCACTAGCTGATAAATATGATAGGAAGTTCTTGCCTACAAATTACCAAATCACAAAGATCAATCTAGGTAAGCAGACAAGGGAAGATGATATCGAAGGAATGTACACAGGATAAGGACCAAAAAATCTCAACAAGAATTGAAAGAATAGATTGCTCATCTCTTACTTGAAAATCAGAAACTCAGAAGAATATTTTTTTCATTCCCATTTTACAATGAATCTGTACAGGTTCATATACATACTCAGATCCTACAATCAATACTCAGATCCTACAATCATGCTGTGTGCGTTATCTATACAGCTGCACTATCTACAGGATAGGAAAGTATACGACAACAGTTAAGGGAAAAATAGAAGACAGTTTAGGAAAGAATCAGAAAAAATCAGAATATCACAACACTCCCCCTCAAGTTGGTGCATAGATGTCACACATGCCCAACTTGCCCAAAAATGTCGAGAACACTCGACTTGAAACTGCTTTGGTGAGAATATTGGCCAACTGATCCTCTGATCGAATCGTAGGTAGCTCCACAATCTTCTCATCTAACTTCTCTTTAATGAAGAATCTGTCTACCTCCACATGCTTTGTACAATCATGTTGAACCGGATTATGAGCAATATCACAGGCTGCTTTATTGTCACAATATAGTTGAATTGGCCGCCTAGGCGGATAGCCCAAATCTATTAGGAGAAGTCTTAGCCACAACGCTTCACATACTCCAAGTGTCATACCTCTAAATTCTGCCTCTGCACTTGATCGTGCAACAACATTCTATTTTTTGCTTCTCCATGTAACGAGATTACCTCCTACAAAGGTGAAATAACCTGAGGTAGAACGCCTGTCATCTATTGCTCTAGCCCAGTCAGCATCAGTATATGCATCCACATTTTGATAATCCTCCCTTTTAGTGAATAAAATTCCTTTTCCAGGAGCAGACTTCAAATACCTCAGAATGCGCATAACTGCATTCATATGTTGCTCTCCAGGATTATGCATAAACTGGCTAACAATACTCAATGCATAGGCAAGGTCCGACCTTGTGTGTGCTAAGTACATCAATCTTCCTACAAGTCTCTGGTATCTTCCTTTATCAACTGGTACCTGATTAGACTCAATACATAACTTCAATCTTTCTTCCACTGGTGTATCAGCTGGTTGACATGCTGACATACCAGTTTCCCGTAACAAGTCTAAGGCATACTTTCTTTGAGACAAAAAAATCCCTTTATCAAATCGAGACACTTCGATCCCAAGGAAATATTTTAAGGGACCGAGGTCTTTCATTTCGAATTCTCTGGACAAGTAAACCTGTAGAGCCTTCCTTTCTTCAGGATCATTTCCTGTAACCACCATGTCATCCACATACACAATAAGTGCAGTGATCTTACCCTGTTGTTTCTTTAGGAATAAAGTGTGGGCTGAATTGCTTTGACGGTAACCAAAGGCTTTCATAGACTTTGTGAATCTTCCGAACCACGCCCTCGGAGGTTGTTTCAATCCATATAGTGACTTTTGTAATCTGCACACCTTCTGACTATGTATTTCTGGTATCATGCATCCGGGTGGGAGTTCCATGTAGACTTCTTCGGACAACTCTCCATGTAGAAAGGCGTTCTTCACATCAAACTGTTGTAATGGCCAACCCAAGTTCGCAGCTAGAGACAACAAGACATGTACTGTATTGATTTTAGCTATAGGTGCAAATGTCTCTGTATAATCGATCCCATAGGTTTGGGTGTACCCTTTTGCCACCAGTCTCGCCTTAAAGCGTTCAATTGTACCATCTGCTTTGTACTTCACAGTATAAACCCAACGACATCCAACTGGTTTCTTTCCTGGTGGACGGTCAACAAGTTCCCAGGTTTTATTTTCCTGCAATGATTTCATCTCCTCATTCATAGCGGCTTTCCATCTTGGGTTAGCTAAGGCTTCCTGCACATTGTTAGGAATAGATACAGTAGATAACTGATTTACAAATGACTGATTTGATTCTGACAAACGATGGTTAGACACATAATGACTCATGGGATATCTAACTTTACTAGAAAGTTCAGGTTCATATGTGGGTTTAGGGATACCTCTGGTGAGACGCTGTGGTAGTTGTTTTCTAGATGGTTCAGGAACATCCTCAGTAAGCGATTGGTGTGGTGTATTGGCTGCCTGTGGGGTGAGGGACTCAGACGAAGGTGGAGCCACAACTTCTATTTCCACAACTTCTATTTCTGGGTGTTCATCACTATTTTGATCCAAGGTTATATCATACACCTCCAGTTCACCCACTTCTTGATTAATAGGTTCAGAGAGTTCCACTTCTTTAGAGATGTCTAAGTTACCCACATCTTCAGAGATGTGATCATCATAGTGTAGAGTCTGAATTTCCTTCTGGTACTCCCCCTGAAGTTCAGGCTCAGAGGAAAAATACATCGAGTCTTCATGAAAAACTACATCCAATGTAATGAACATTCGTTGGGTTGGAGGATGATAGCATCAGTACCCCTTTTGATAAGCAGCATATCCTAGAAAGACACATCGCAGTGCCCGAGGAGATAACTTGTTGCGCTGATGCTTATGGAGGTGTACAAATGCTACACAACCAAAGATGTGAGGAGGTAAATTTGGTACAGTTGGAGCAACAACCGCCTCAGCGAGAACCTGGGATGGTGTCTAGAAATCAATAGTGCTGGAGGGTACCCGGTTAATCAAATATGCTGCAGAGGTAAGTGCTTCGCCCCAATAAGACAACGGCATATGGGCTTCTATCAACGAAGCATGGACAACCTCCAACAAGTGATGATTTTTTCTCTCAGCCACCCTGTTCTGCTGAGGTGTATTGGGACAAGTAGTTTGATGTATAATTCCGTGTGCTTCCAGATACTGCTGAAGTTCAGAACTCAAATATTCACCTCCATTGTCACTACGGAGAACCTGAACTTGTGCATTGTACTGAGTACAAACCATGTTATAAAATTTTTGAAATAACAAGTTCACTTCACTTTTAGACTTCATTAAGCACACCCAAGTCATTCTAGTACAATCGTCAATAAAAGTAACAAACCAACGTGATCCACCCAATGTAGTGACTTTGGATGGACCCCAAACATCAGAATGTATGACCATAAAAGGAACTAGACTTTTATTCAAAGTTAATGGAAAAGAAGCACGATGGCTTTTTGCAAGTTCACAAACTTCACACCGGAAGCTAGAAACAACAAATTTTGCAAATAAACTAGGAAATAATTTCTTCAGGTAACCAAAGGAAGCATGCCCCAGACGTCGATGCCATAACCAGATTTCAGATTTATGCTTCTCCCCCTCAGAGCTATCCATCATTAGAGCTTGACGCAGCTTGTCCGAACTCTTTGACACCAAGTCCAAGTAATACAACTTCCCTCGCCTAACACCACAACCAATCGTTTGCCTCGTTCGGATGTCCTTAAACACACAGAAATCAGGCCAGAAAATTACAACACAAAGTAAAGCAGCGGTGATTTGGGAAACTGACAACAAATTGTAATCCAAAGATGGAACAACTAAAACAGAATCTAGATTCAAAGTATCAGTGAGAGGTAAGGGTCCTTCTCCGATAATTGGGGCCGAAGAGCCATTGGCAGTGGAAACAAATTTTTGTGAGGACGGTTTAAGAGATGAGACCTGACTAGAATCAAACATCATATGATCCGTAGCACCGGAATCAATTATCCATGCACTATTAGAAACAAGTGCAGACATATTTAAAGCCTTACCACCATTACCTGCCGCTGTTGCTAATGCTGAGATCTGTCCAGCAACATCATCCTCTGTCTTTGTTTCAACAAACGCAGCACTGGAGGTCCTTTTTGAATTCTTCTTCCGTGAATCGCGGCTACGATCCCACCATTCTGGATACCCCACAAGTTCAAAGCAGTGACTTTTGGTATGACCAGTTTGATTGCAATGGGTGCATTTGTAGGTGGATTTATCGGCACCATTAGTGATCTTAGGCGTGCTTTGAGAAGGCCGGTTCTGATTAGATCGGTTTTGGGTCACCATGGCTGAAGCTTCAGCCTTTTCTGGTTCTCCAATCATCGTTGTGCGTCGAACAGATTCACGGCGGACCAATGCATAACATGCTTCTAATTCAGGAATAGGATCCTTTCTCAAAATTTCACCACGGACTTGTTCGAAGTCACCATCTAATCCAGCAAGAAAAATATGCACCCTTTGTCGCTGAACTAATTTTTGGTAAGATTCAACATCGTTCTCACTTTCCATGATCACCTTATCACGATGATCCAACTCACCAAAAATCTTGGTTAATTCTCCATAATACACAGAGAGTGTTCTGCCATTCTGTTTGGCAGAGAAAGCCCTCTGATTCAAGAAAAATACCTGCAGTTCATCTGCTCCATCATAAAAAGCCTTAGAAAGGGCTTTCCAAATATCTCGAGCTGTGGGTAAGCGAATGTATCGCTTCATAATTTCTGGGGACATAGACATCAACAACCATCTCTTAACCTTTTGATTGTCTACATACCACTTCTCATATCCATCATCCTTCTCGGTAGGTGGCTGTGAATTACCACGAATGAAAGAGAGTTTCTCCTTCTCAGCAATATGCATCTCCATGATTTGAGACCACAGATCATAGTTTGTTTCATTGAGTACAATCCCTGCATTGAAGGATGAACCTTCAGATTGAATAATAATGGGAGCAGATTTGGGCTGAAGTGCTTCTGAACCTGAATCGCCCATGGTTCAATAAAGAGGGAAATTTTTTTTTTTTTTAAAATGATTCAAAATTCGTAGCTCTAATACCAACTTGAAAATCAGAAACTCAGAAGAATATTTTTTTCATTCCCATTTTACAATGAATCTGTACAGGTTCATATACATACTCAGATCCTACAATCAATACTCAGATCCTACAATCATGCTGTGTGCGTTATCTATACAGCTGCACTATCTACAGGATAGGAAAGTATACGACAACAGTTAAGGGAAAAACAGAAGACAGTTTAGGAAAGAATCAGAAAAAATTAGAATATCGCAACACTCTTTTCAGTGCTCATCTCCCAGCAAGAGTCATTCACAGTGGAAAAAATGAACTGCATTGCAACATCAACCAAATGAACTGCATTGCAACATCAACCAAGCCATGCATGGGAGACCTGTATGCAAAAATATCCTAGTGATAATGATTGCAAAATATCAAAGATAGTGGTTGTCTAGCTAGAGTAGAATAGAATGGAATTGGGTCTAAAATAAGGATGAAATGTATATTTTATAGAAAACCAATTCAAAATGAAGGGCCAAAATTAAATAATGAAGATCAATGGATGTGATTGCTTTGACAAGCAAAAAAATAGGGTTAGGGAAAAATTAGGGTTTAATTAAGGATGGATTGTGGACATTAACAGGTAATGAAACCTTGTGAAAGGTGGAGGTTAATTGTGATAGAAGATAAGATTTGACAAAGAAAAAGAGGTTGATCGAATAAATTAAATAATTATAAAATTATTTAATTTAGGAGGGAAAGTAAATAATTAAATAATTATTATTTAATTATAGCTAAAGAGGGAAATGTTGACTTTTAATTAAAATAACTTTGTCTAATTAAAAGTAGAGGAAAATGACAAATAAATAAATAATTAAAATAGTATTTAATAGTGGGAAAAAAGTGAAAATTAAATAAATAGGATTTATTTAATTGTGGAAGAAAAGACTAATAAATAATTAAATAATTAAAATAATTATTTAATTATAGTAGGAAAATGAAAATAAATAATATAAATGAGAATTTATTTAATTATGGAATGAAAAGATTAATTAGTGATGTAATTAAATTAAATAATCAAAGATTAATCAAATAATTAAAATAATTTAATTAATAGAAGAAAATGATTTTAAACAATAATCACATAATTAAAATTGTTCAATTATACAGGGAAGAAGGGAAATTGTTATGGAAAATGAGGTTTACAGACTTAAAACATTTTTCAGTATCTACACATACATTAAATTTTTTATCTTCCCTTTATCTCATACAACGTGACAATTTCCCAATTCATGTGACACAATCTGTATTACCATCTCTATCTAAATACTAGTTTCTCCTTGCTATTCTTTTCTTTTGGCTGCCAATACAATATTCGATCGTCTAAAATATTTTTCTCCTTATTTAAATCTGCTCTTGATGAGGCTCGATTCCCTCATTAAATGTTATATAAAAAAAAAAATAACTGCCTCACTCACGCAATGTAGGCGCGTCTTTCCTCTACCTTTGGCTATGCAGGAACTTCCTGGCGTGGCTTCTTGTTACCCACGTCGCCTTCCCACGCAGCCCCAATCTCTCCCCATCTTGGCCTTAGCTACCCTCTTTGTATTTAATTGGATCCACTTTTAAATTCAGGATGCATTCTAATTTTTGCTTGTAAGAATTTTTTCCATGAAACTTTATAAAATTTTCCAAACAATTTTTTTGGTGATGTTGATTGGATTCTCATTAATCATACAATAATTAAACATTTATTAATAATATTATAAAGCTAAAATAATTTTATTTCACACTTTCATCTTTATATTTTTATAATATTTTTTATGAAAATCATTAATGTATTCTTTTAATATATAGTTTGCATTTTTTAACATTTAATAATTTCAATTTTGACTTTTGCCTTGTATCATGTTTAATCCTCTACTCTATATCAACATTGATGTACTTCTTAAGACCCTACATCAGATCATATATACAATCATGTCCTCTAGACTAGATCATGCAGAGTTCTAGTATTTTAAATTCTAAAGCAAACAATCCCAAGATATAACTATTACCAATCAAAGTTAACAAAAAAACTCAAATCACATGTCTAAGATTGTGTATTTAAGAATATCATCCAAGGACAGCCTCATAATCATCTATTAGTAGCATCTTGCATTCGCATATTTGACTACACATATCATTAGTCTTAATATGTATAAAAAAATACTCAAGATCCAACATTATTTATTTATCTATTTTCAACTTGCTAAATTGTGCTAAGGGTTTGAGTATCATAAAGGAAGTTGGTTTCGTCTATGTTGAATGAAATCATGTCACCTAGAAGAAACATAAATAGTCAAATCATATCATGCGTGTGATCTAATATGAGACCCCATGAAACTCAAGATCTAGAAATCATAATTTTTTTAACTTAAATCTAATTTAATATTTCATTTTTTAACTGTTTATCACAACAACATAGTAGTCAACATCCAAATTGATCCAATTTCTAGTAATCCCCCAATATCTCATTTTATTTTATGGTCTATTTATCTTAGTATCTTAAATCTCAACTCATAAATTAATTTAGTATCTAATTATTATTGATTATCTTATCATTCCATTAGACATCTAAATTAATTATGGGGTGATTTATTTCCCTACATTTCAGTGAACCTATAACTTACATTCATATCCTTTACACATAAACTTTCTATATATCCTCTGTCTATATTAATGGTGGATTCAAAAAAAAATTATTCATGATGATAATTATCTAAATCATATCCAAAATAATGGCCTCATTTTCATAAAATCATACTCTCATGATGATATTTCTAATTATTTAGTTGACAATGACTATGTGTACATGATGCTTTATTCTTGATGTCTTGCCCCCCTCCCCTTGTTATGCATATGTTTTTTTCTAATTAATATTTTTTATAAAACTGTAACCTTGATATGCTTGATGGTGCTTTCACATGCACTCTTTCTAGTAAATGTATCTTTATTGAATGTATAATATGATACTAGAAAAAGTATTAGTTATTACAATGATATAGTATGTTCAATAATTTTTATCTTTATTTATACCATTATTTAGTAGTGATCCATAAATTTGAAGGATATTCATCATACAAGTTCATCAATAATAGATTCTTTAATGCAAGATCTAATAATATAATTTAACAACTACCTTTACAATTTTTAATGGATTACAAATATAAAAAGGCATAAAAACTCATCATAGTAGAGACCCGTACACAAATAATATCAAATTTTTAACAAATAAATTCTCTAGTCTATTAGAAATTACTTCCCATTACACTATGTAAAGAGGAACAATGAGTTTGCAAAGGCCAACTCAACCTTAACAGGCTCTAGCACCATTGAAGAGCTCTATAACACATAATTTTATCTTTTCTTACATCAATATGTAGTAGTGCTCCATAAATTAGAACATTCCTCATACAAGTTCATCGATAATGGATTATTGAATGCCAAACCTCATAATACACTTTGAAAACTACCATATTAGAATTTCCAATAAATTGAAAATGTTTTTGATAAAGGAAAAAATAGATTTTATAGGAACCCAAAACCACAAAGTTTACAAACCAAAGAAAAAAAAGTCATCAAAGTACCCAAAGAAAGGAAGGCTATGAAATAGAAAAAGCAAAAAAGGACAGCAGCCATCGACCAAGAACCAGCAAAAAGCCAACACGAAGCTAGAACCAAGCACAACCAAAGCTAACCTAAGGACTTTAAAGTCTCAACAACCTCAACTTCAAGGTTGCACATCTCCTAGGTCACCTTTTTCAAGTCCTAGATCTCCTGAGGTGAATAATTTGCTTTTCTCTTTAGGTTGGCTCTAGTCCTCTTCGAGGGACCAGAGTCCTCTTTCTTACTTTTATCCTTGTCAGCTTCAATGTCGACAAACAACGACCACTGATGAGTATTTTCTAGCTTCTCCACAATAGTTATCAAAATAGTAGCATTTTATTTCACAACTCTGTGGCTATGCTCCATGATAGTTTTCATAGTTTCACTATTTTTTCCAATTTTCCCTTCTGGATGCTTAACCTTATTCTCGCTTTCCTTCTTAATCTTGTTTGTGTGCTCAACATTTCTTTGAAGGCACTCGGAAATCGACCTCTTCTCTTCCACAACCCACAAAACCCTAGCAGTATTTTGGGATAGCCCTTTAGCTTCCATCTCATCCAGCTTGCTAGTAACAGCCCTATTTTTTAAGTTGAGTTCCTTAATCTCATGAAAAACCCACTTCATGATCCTAAAGTAGTCAACAACCCCATTTATGGAAAATGCCATAATATCATCAGGAAATTCCTAGTCCAGCTTGAAGTAGTGGTCATCGGGATTGAAATCTCTAGGGAATTTGCATCTATTATCTTTGTCTATGGCAGGGTAAGAGGTATAAGAATCCTCAGTGGCTTTGGGGGCAACAAAATTATCCTCCGAAGAATACTCAGAATAAGAAACCAACTTTTTCACCGGGGGATCCTTCTTGATTTTTTCCTCCTGAGAAGTACCAATGGGGGTTTTCGCAAAGCATTCTTTTTTGTTCAGGGGTTTTCTTCTACACCCAACAAAAGATTCAAGCGTTTTTGGATTTTTTCAATAGCATCCACATATTTGGAAGGGATTTTAAAAAGACTTAAGGCATAGATTGGAAGGTTCTAAAGAGTGCCTTTGAGAAGCTAAATTTTTCTCGGATGACTAAGAAGAGCTCCTTTCCATCTAGCAATATTTTTTCTGAACCTATCTACCAAAGAGTTCCAAAAGGGCTCAAGAGGCTTAAGGCCCAAAGGCAGGCCAAGATAAATAAATGGTAAAGATTCCACTCTGCATCTAAGAATTTTGGAAATCTTATTTTGTGTAGGCTCCAGAGTGTTGAAGAAGAATAGAGATATTTTTTGTTTGTTAACCATCTGACCAGATGCCCTCTCATAATCATCCAGGACTTTTTAAAGATTCCTAGCTTCTGCCACTATAGATCTCCCCATCAAAATGGTATCCTCCACAAACTGTTGGTGGGAGTAGACTAAATTACTAGAAGAAGGCCTCAATCCAACTAAGGATCCCTGATTAACCATTCTTTTCAAGTTCCTCCCAAGGCATTCCATCATAATAGTAAATAAAATAGGGGAAATGGGATCTCCCTGCCTTAAACCTCTAGAATTCTTAAAGAAATGTGAAGGAGACCCATTCACCATGATAGAAACAAAATCAGTAGAAATGAGTTGACCAACCATCTAATGGACATATGTTGCTAAAGTCAAACACCCTCATGATTTTGAGTAAGAAGTCCCAGTCAACACAATCATAGGCTTTCGAAATGTCCAATTTGAGAAGAAAACCTTCAGTATTAGATTCCAAGAGAGAATGAACATTTTCATGGAATGTAATAATTGAGTCGAGGATCTACCTTCTAGAAACAAAGCCATTCTGCTGAGGAGAGATCAGGGAAGGCAGAATTATCAAAAGCCTTGAAGTTAAAACCTTAGAGATAATTTTATAGAAAGAATTCCAAAGGCTTATAAGCCTAAAAGCTTCAAAGTCCACAACTCCTTGACATTTAGGGAAGAGGACCAATAAGGTAGCATTTAGTTCCTTTACGAGGCTCCTTGAACCAAAGAACTCTTTAACAACATTCTCCTCTTCAACAATCTCCCAGAACCACTGAACGAAGAACATAGGAAACCTATCAGGTCCCGAAGCCTCGTTTCTTTCAAAAGAGAAGAAAACTCTCTTAATTTCTACCCTAGATGGAATAGAAGTTACCATCTTGTTATCTTCATCCTTAACATGTTTAGGGATGGCCTCTGAAAGATAATATTGCATTGCATGATTCACTCCATCACTCACTGAAAGAAGATTACTGAAGAAAAGGATAGCTTTTCTTTGTATGTCATCATCCTTCTCAAAACATCTTCCATTGTACTCAATGTGAGTAATCCTATTTGTATCCTTGTGTTTCAGTGTTGACATGTGAAAATATCTAGTATTTTTATCTCCAGTTGAAATCAACATAGCCTTAGATCTTTGTCTCCAAAATTCCTCCTCTTTGGCTATTATATCATGCATATTCACAAGCAGCTCATTTTCTTTCATCCTGTTATCAACAATGTATCCCTCCAGCTGGATTTCTCTTGTATATCCTTCAATTCAAGCTGTAATTCAAACTTGATACCATAGATATTACCAAAGTTTTCTTTATTCCATCTTCTAATCTTACTTTTTACTGCCCTCGGTTTCTTGGCAATCCTAAACACAGTTGTCCTAGAAACAAAGATATTCCACCATTTCCTCAGCTCCTCAAAGAGTTGAGGGTGGGAAAGCCACATGCATTCAAATCTAAAGGGGAAAGCCACATGCGTTCAAATCTAAAGGGGAAAAAGTTAAAAGGAATAAAAAGCACAACATAATATAGATCAATACACTAATTATTATAAAAATTTGACCCATAAACAACCATAAATATAGAAATAAACATGTTCACCTAAAGAAAATCCACTCTAACTATAAAATCTCTAGTCTAGAAAGAAATTACTTCCCATTATACTATGTAAAGGTGAAGCATTATGACTTTATAAATGCCAACTCAGCCTCAACAAGCTCTAGAATAACTAAAGGGCTCTACAACACTCAATTTTACAACCTTCTTTTATAAAAAAAAAAACTTGAAAATCACATACTCTCCATAATGGCTCTATATGCTCTCAACAAGAGTATTAAACGTTCTCAAGGAATATAAAAGGCTTACAATAACTCTTTAATTACCAACACAAAATTATACAAGATCATTACCAAAAGAAAGATAAATAAAAATAAAATTATTTGTTGTTTCTTTTTAGGCCCCCTATCTACATATAGGACTATCAGCCTATTTTTAACTTTCAAGTTCAAAATAATGTCTCTTCAACCCCTTTTAGTAGTGGTAAAATCACTCAAGAAAATGCTAACTCACCACTTGGATAACCACTTTTATCAAGATATTCTATGGGGCATAGCATTTCCATCTAAACTTAAAATTAGGTGCCAATATTTTAAAATTGTACTATTTTTTTGGGAAATCTAAATATTTAACGGAATTTCACTTTTGATTCCATTTTCACATTGTTTTCTACTACAATATTTATAACTAAATTTATGAGGCTTCAAATGAGTTAAATAAATCCTATAAATTGCCTCATCCACTAACCAAGATTCCAAGGCATCCCATAATATCCAAAACATTCACAAGAATGATACAAATTAATAGTATTTATAAAACCCTTTTTGTGGTAGTTTGATGGAAAATTCCTTGATTGGGCTACTTGGAATATCTCTACAAGATACAATGACATGACATTGATGGTTCAAATGTTAACTTCATCCAAATTATTGGATCACCCTCCTTTAAGAGGGTTTAATTCCTAATATATTTTAATTGATGAAGAAGGGTTGATGATCCCTTCATCAACCACTAAGGTACCTTCACTCCACAAGGTTATAATCACAAAATACTTGATTCATCATTGCCTCCACCTAGCTTGCTACTCATTTTCCCAGCTACTTGAGCTAAAACCTCAAATAATAAAATAAAAAACACTCTACTTTCATTAATTAATAATTTCCCCTTTGAAGAACTAATTTCCATAATCTTAGGACTTTCCTTCATGTGCATTTGATAAATATGCCTCCTTAACAACAAATCTATATTAATTTTTCCTGTATAACTAATAGGATCTCTCTCACATAAGTATGGACACCCAAAGATGATCCAAATGATGACAAAATGAGGGTATTTATAGATTGGTTTTTAATAGTATAAAAAAATTATATAATTTTTATCATATGATTTTATTTATTTCTATGTTGGAATGTTTTCTCACTTAGATTTATGTGTAGACTAAAGTAGGGGGAAAATGTAGAGGAGAAAAGTACAAATTTAATTCTTTCACCTCTATGTTTTATGTTACTTTCTATTGATATCATAAATGCATTGTCCTAACAAGTGATTTACCTCTTTTGGTGCACTTATAGACTCAGTCCTAAATCAAATATTATCTTATGTTAAATCCTCCAATTCTAACTAGCACCTAACTAGTTCCTAGATTTTTCTAATAGATATACAAACAACAAATACAACCTACCAACTGAATAAATGGTTCATTCTTATTGACTACCAATAATTTCTTATTGTAATAAGTGAATTGCCTCTTTTAGTGCACTTATGAACTTGAGTCCTAGATCAAATATTATCTTATGTTAAATATTCCAATTCTAACAAGCACCTAACTAGTTCCTAAATCTTTCTATACAAACAACAAATACAACCTACAAAATGAATAAATGGTTCATTCTTATTCACTACCAATAATTTCTTATTGTAATAAGTGAATTGCCTCTTTCCGTGCACTTATTAACCCCAATCCTAAATAAGATATTATCTTATGTTAAATCCTCCAATTCTAACTAGCATCTAACTAGTTCCTAGATTTTTCTACATTGACCGTGCCGGAAAAAAAATAATAATCAATCTTCTAGGTTATAAATTTTAGTTTAAAAACAATTTTTTAGATTATTAATATTTATAATTTTTTATTTTATTTTCAATTAATAATATTATGTCAATTAATATAATATTTAAATTGAAATATTTTAAATGGTTTTAGGAGAATTCATCATCATGACAAATTCACCTCATGGAAAATTCACCACTAGCAATTCTCGGTGAATTGTTGACGATAAATTTTCCAACGGTGAATTGTTGGCTTGAATTTTCTCCTATCATTTTAAACATATTTAATAGATATATAATTGATCATCTAAATTATAGTACATTAGTTCATTTCTAGATTAATTTATGATGTTATTACTAAATATTATTGAAAATATATAATTTCAATCAAAAATATATAAAAAAATACAACAAAATTTTATTGTATATTTTTTAAATGTATTTAAATAAAAAATAAAAAATACTCACTAAATCATCATGTAATGATTCATTCTTAATAAGATCTATAATGTTTTCACTAGAATAATATTTCAAATAAAAAATTAAAAATCATGAGAAAAACTATAATTGTGGCATTTAATTAATTATTTTTTAAATGCATTTAAATAAAAAATATAATATACTCACTAAATCATTGTGTAGTGATTCATTCTTAATAAGATCTATGATATTTTCACTAGTTATTATTATACCAAATAATATTTTAAATAAAAAATAAAAAAATATGAGAAAATATAATTGTCACATTAAATAAAAAGATAGTAAATGTTCAAACTTAAAAAAAATAAATATAAAAATAAAGATTATTTTTTAAACATTCTTAAATAATAGATAAAACTTACTAAATCGAGGTTGACTCCACAGTGCAATAGTTAAGTTGCAAGGGTAGTAGTTGACAGTGCAATACTTAAGTTGCAAGGGCAGTAGTTGACAGTGCAATAGTTAAGTTGCAAGGGTAGTAGTTGGCATTTCTAAGGTTCAAATCCCACAAGTGGATATTGGGAATTTCATAGAGAGTAAGTAGCATCATTCAGTGTATGAGAAGATCAAAAAAGTCACAGGTCTAGTATCTCCTTGTAGGAAAGAAGTCACAAGTCTAGTCTCCCTGGTCCCCATATGAGAGGGTTACAAGGGCATGTTATGATAAAAAGATATAATTATTAGAAAAAATTAGTAATAAAAAGAAGCTTTCAAATTTTAAGAAAGTATAAACATTTATTTTTTTTCTAAAATTGAATCCAAATAGCAAATATAAGTCACCAGTTAAATCGGGTCATAGTTGTTTATCTATATTTTGATCTATCCCAGTCTCCTTAGCTTTGTCAAAAAGAAAAGAAACAAAAAAGTACAAACTAAAAATAATAAGATTATTAGAAAAATATAATTATGACACAAAAATATAGTGAATCTTCCAATTGAGACTAAATAAATTTAAAATAAAATATTAAAGACCCTTGGAAGTTGATCCATCATATTTTTAGTGACCACTATTGCAAATAAAAAAATTCAAACTTAAAAATATAAGAATTATGAGAAAAATATATAATTATCACAATGAAAAGTCAATCCTTTAATTTATATTGATTAAATTTTAAATAAATAAAATCAAATTTTAATAATATAAATATTTTTACCACTATTCAAATATAATAGCTCATTTGTATAATAATCTATATTCCCACTAAAAATTATAATCAAAATAAATCATATTATAAATAAATAAAAATTATGATAAAAAGATATAATTATTAGGAAAAAATTAATAATAAGAAGAAGCTCTAAAATTTTAAGAAAGTATAAACATTTATATTTTTTCTAAACATGAATCCAAATAGCAAATATAAGTCACTAGTTAAATCTTGTTGTATCTATTCATTTGCATTTTGATCTATCCTATATCCTTAGCCTTGTCAAAAAGAAAAGAAACAAAAAAAAGGTTTAAACTAAAAATTATAAGAATATTAAAAATATATAATTATGACAAAAAAAATATAGTGAATCTTCCAATTTAGACTAAATAAATTTAAAATAAAATATTAAAGACTATCAAAGTTTAAGGGAAAATTTAGCACTAGCAATTCACAAGAAAAAATTCACCACCATGAAAAATTAACCTCATGAAAAATTCTCCACCAATTCATGGCAGTGAATTTTCCATGAGTTGAATTTCTCATGGCGGTGAATTTTCTCATGGTGAATTGTTGATGGTGAATTTTTCAATGGTGAATTTCCTCCTGCCATTTGTACTATTTCTTAAATATATTTTACTGGTATGTGCATTCATATATTGATCTGCCATTTTCTTGTGACCACTCTCCAAAGTTTTGACATTGAAGGAATCATTTAGTCTACTTAACCATTTACCTGCAAATATCATAAAGTTGATGGAAAATATTATCCATTTTACATATAATGCATTATTTATATATGTATATATCAAGGTAAAATACATAAAACTCAAACCCTAAAGACCTTAATCCAATAATGAAGAATAAATGAACATAGAAACATAAACAATAATAAAACAATATTACCATAATTTATATGCCATGATTGAATCACCTTCATTTCTCTTCTCCATTTTTCTTTATTATCTTGCATAATAAATTACCGTAATTCATATGCCATGGTTGAATCACCTTCATTTCTCTTCTCCATTTCTCTTTATATGCTTGGTTGTAAGCCTAGTGATAGTGATAATAAATTATCAAAGATTGTGGTTGTCTAGGGTTTGAAATGAAAGGGATAGGTCTCTTTTATAGAGACCCAAATTTGAATGAAGGGGTAAGATTGAATGAAGAAGATCAATGGATGAGATTGATTTGAGAAGCAAAGAAATAGGGTTAGGGAAAAAATATGGTTTAGTTAAGGATGGACAATGGAGATTAATTAGTGACGTAATTAAATAAATTTAATTAGTGAAGGAAGAATAAAAGGGGAAAGTGAATTAATTAAATAATTAAAATTATTTAATTAGGTAGGAAAGAAGGGGATTTGATATGGAAAATGGTGTTTGTAGGCCTAGGACATTTTTCTATGTTTACATTTTGGCCCTCTTTGATACAATGTGAAGCCACCTTAGTCCCCATAGAAAATTTTGTAAATTTTGAAAAAGTTACAAAAATTTTGAAAATTTTATTTTGATAACAAAATTTGATAGTGGATAAGACATTTATAGAAAAAATATTTTAGTTTCAAGACCTTCAGGATATTCACATTAGGGTTTGGGACTCAACATTGGGTCCATCTAGTAAAAACCCTACCCTAGGGGGGTATAAATAGGATTTTGGGGGTAAAATTTGTCATTTGTGCATTTTCACTGGAGTAAATAGTGAGTTTTGATAGTAACTTTGCTATAGAGTTGTTTCTAAGATGTCAACTATACCACACTCCTCACATTGTGAATTCAGAGTTCATGCCTACAGACGGCTAGAGGGCTCCAGGGATGCAGTATGTACCCCTTTCCTTCATCATTTTGTCATTTTTGCTAGATTTTATGGCTCTAATGAGGGAAAATAGATGTTATGCATGCCATTCACTGCATTTGTTATCATGCTCACCGAAAGTGGGGCAATTTTCCACATATGCTCGATGCGACACACTTGCTAGTGAAGTTTTATCAAATGCATTGCGACGCAACTATTAAGTGCACCACATGTGATTCATGCAACACAATTGTGGTCTAGAATGATGCAAGTGACATTTTGAGTTGCATGGGAAGGATTGTGTGATGCATCTTTATTGATGCAACATAATCACTAGTTTGTATATTCTAAGTTATCTTTGTGATGTGTGTGTTAGACCGTATCATTCATTTGAATTTTTAAGTCACATATGAAAATGTGTGGTGCATATGCAAATGTGTGGCATATTTTCCTAGTGATCCGCATTTGTTAGGCAATGTGATATATTTGACTAGAGAGTCACATTTATTACATAGTGGGACATATTTTCCTGATTAGGTTTTTACCCTAGCTTTGGATAAAGTGTCTTTTGTGATTGATGTCAAATAGGGTTGGCTAGAGTTTTCAATTGATGCAATGCACTTTCTTGTGATCATAGGTGAGATACGACCTCATTTACACCTGAGAGAGTTGGTCGTCTACTTTCAGACTATGAGATCATCTACTTGACAAGAAGAGATATTAATTGCATACCCTCGACTTATAATATGTTACTTTCATGCCCATGATTAGGGCTAGCAGGAGATTACTGACTGTGCTAGCTAAGAGGTGGCACTCAAAGGCTAGCTTCATCCACCTATCGACAAGAGAGGCCATGGTGATATTGGAGGATGATGGATGATTTTGTGGCTTTCGATTCATGGGGAGTGGCTTTCGTATGATCCCAAGCATGGGTTTGGTGCCATCTAGAGGTCCATTTAGTATGAGGACATTGTGGAGCTTGACATAGAGGAGTCTGAGACATGGTGGGATGTGCTAGCTAATAGATATGATAGATTCATCGTGGTTCTATGCACTATGACCAGGGGGATTATCATTCTTGATTGAAAAGGACACAAATTTTCTATCAGATGGGGAGAGATGTTGATTGGCATGATGACCCATAGGATGGTGTATGTGTCGGGGTCATTCCTTTTGGCCATGTTATACTTTTAGTTACACAATGTTCCCTACAAAGGGGTACAATCCATCAACTATGGGATGATATTGCCTATGATTTGGGACTAGAAGCACATCATTTTTTTTCAACCTCCTGTTGGGAAATAGCTAGGAGTAGGGATTCCATATGTGTTCTTGTATCATGGAGGATTATTCACACATACCAAGGTCGGTGATGTTGGGTTGTAGTGTCATGCCATTTATTTTCTTGCTTCATTTGTCTAGGCTGTATCGGGGTTGTCAACCATGGGAGGATGAGGGGGAGTATTTTCCCTATTATTAGCAGGCACGCTATTTGATTGGGAGGACTATGCAATCACAACACATTATCGAGTGGTACCTAGAGTTGGTGCTCAAATAGTTCAAGGAGGATAGGGGCTTCTCATTGGTAAAATAGAGTTTCATAGGTCCTTGTGAGAGATCACTTAGTGGGTTCAAATGATCAATGTAGTGTTGACAAAGCAAGATATTGATGCTTTGTATCCTATTCAATTGGGTGTCAGCACACAAGTTGTTGATGTGGGAGCAACACCAAAGTACGATGCATGGTGGGCCACACACAGGCCTAATCCCGTAACAAATTGAGATAAGATTTCCCCAATGGAGTGGAGAGGTAGAGGTCCATGTGACAGATTCATGGATAAAGGATAGAGGAGAGGAGGAGATGGAGGTAGAGGAGGTAGGGGCGATGATGGTGGAGATCGCGACAAGGGAGATAGGGGAGGAAGGGTCAATTGGAGGAGGGATAGAAGAAAAATAGTGGTTAGACAACTCTCACCTAACAAGGAGGGGTGAAGCAGGAGGGTCTATGGGTCGAGGTATAGCAGAAGGGACCCAAACTGAAGGGAAAGTAGGAGGTGGCCATGCAGGAGGCTGAGCAGGAGATGGGGGAGGAGAATATGGGAGAGTATAAGAGAGCAGTTCAAGAAGAGATTGTGATGGGAGAAGGTTTGAGTGAGGGCTATCAGAATGTGCCTATTTTGGAGGCTATGGAGGAGGTAGAGGGAGAAATGTCAATGGATTAGCATATCATATATTTTTTAGAACAATTCTAGGCTACAGATGCATGGGTCTAGGGATTACAAACTAAGGTGGATAGGCTCACTACTAAAGAGACATGGCTGCTGATGAGCCTTAAATATGCTCATAGTTTGAAACTTTGATACTCTTACTTTTATTGTTAATAGTTGTTTAAATCTGTTGATCAAAGACTTTTTCGGGTAGTATCCTGTAGCAATGAATTCTATATTCTTGCAGCTTGATAACTTCATTAATTACCTTTCTGACCGCCCGCATTGTTGATGTATGCTTATGATTTTGGATAATGGAATAGGATTAACATGTGATTAATGAATAGATGATGTGTCACTTGTGTGTATGCTTTCCTTCACCTCTGTTATTTATTGCAGGATTGTTGGAGGGAGCTAAAGCTGATAAAGTGCAAGAATCTTGACTTTGTTGAAGAAATCGTTCTAGTAATAACTTTTTGACCGAATCTTTGGGAAGATGCTTAAACAGTCCTTTAATTTAGGGAGTGTGTAATGCTATATTTTCTCTGGGTCACATCGAGCAGATAGACTTTCATTTATGAATATCTATTCCACGGATTCAAAATGTATTTATGATCACGACTTCCTCTATTAATTAGTTAGTTGTCTTTTTCATTTAAATAGTCGTTCCTCCTACGTGAGTGAATGAGGATGAAATAGTATGTGTTAGAACTAAGTTGAACAAGTAATAAAGTTATGTGTTAAGTTTTATTTTCAAAACAGAGTAATCGATGTATCCTGGTTCTAAATATGAATAAAAATAGATGAAGCTTTGAGTCAACTTCTTGTGTAATCTAAGTTGATGCTTGCTAAGGGGGGCCACTTAGTAAGTATTCTGTAGCAAGTTGTTGTGATTAACTGTTCATTTCATGTTGATTACTAGTTAGAATCTATTTCTATAGATTTTAATGCAAACTCAGCTTTGTATTGTTCCTGCAGCATCGGGAATCCATCCCTGTGTCTGTTCCTGCAGCATAAAACCAATTCACAGTTTGTCCTTTAAATAGCTGCTATGATTTTTGTTTTAGCCGAGTTGTGTTTAAGTTAAAAAGCTTTACGTTGTATTACTGTAAAGCATTTATTTTCTATAGATGGTGACTAGAAACTAGTTCTTAGTGCACATACCGTGCTGCTCCATTTCAAGTATACGCACCCTGGTTTGATAAAGTAAATGAACAACTATGAAAAGATGTTAGTCGCCTGTTGGAATGTCCAATTCCCAGGTTTAGTTCTATTGTGACTTTTATATCCTTTTGTGGGCATGACCATTTTTGTCCCTGTTGCCGAGGATGGTGTCAATCTAAGAACCTGCAATAGTCATTGTTAGCAGTAGTTTAGTCAGTTGTTTCAGTATTTTCAAGTTCTTTTCAAATACCATTTATTTTATTGCATGCATAGAAGAAGAAGAGACACACTGGGAAGGTTCCTCCCTGAAAACATGTTTATTGAACTACCATTTAACCCAGCTGACGAAGAACTAGAGGAAAATCCATTTGCTCTGATATTCCAGCACGCAAATATGGCAAATAATCGACCTAATCCACCTCCTGCTTTTGAGTTTCCCATTGTTCCCCAGAGAGATACTAACAACCTTAAAAATATTCCTTCATTACTTCCCAAATTCTATGGCCTAGTTACGGAGGACCTAGAAACTTTCCTGTTTGAGTTTGATATCCTCTGTCGTAGTTATGACTACACTTCAGATGCTCACAAATTGAAGTTGTTTCCTTCCACCTTGAAGGAGGGAGATCTCAGATGGTTCATGAGTTTGGGAAGAGGTGTTGTTGATAGTTGGGCAGCCATGCAAACAAAACTTCTTGAGAAATATAAGGAATATTGTAAGAGTGGCAGTAAGGGAGATGATATATTCAGAATTCAGCATAAGGAGGATGAAAGTCTGGAGGATTATATTTCAAGATTCTTGTTTTCCCTAAAAAAGAATTCAGACCACACTCTAAATGAAGAATCTCATAAACTACTCTTTCTAAGGGGAATCAGTGATACTTGTATAGATTCCCTAGACCTGATGGGAGGAGGTGATATAACCCAACTGCCTTGGGATGATATTAATAAAATATTCCTTAATTACTCTCGAGCAAATGTGAAGAAGGGTAGAGGTCATCGACCTACTATGGGAAAGTCTTCTTCTAGTGGAGTTTCCTGGATGGAGATAACAAATTTTCTGTCTGACTTCAAGCAGGATATCATTAACAATATGGCTACACAACTGGACACTATGCAAGCTCGGAAGAAACATGAGGCAGCTGAAGCAATTTTGGTTGAGTTCTGTCCACATTGTAGGCAGCAGAAACGAGACTGCAAATGCAAGATGGTGGCTAATCTGGAAGCTAAGCAATTACCTACTGACTTTAAGCTAGTAGAAGGTGATGATGATCAAGTGTTCTATGTTGCACAAAGGAGACCATGGGCTCAGAGACAAGATATGACTCAAGACCCTTTGACTTTTGGTAATCCTTATTCTAGCTATAATAACCAATGGCAATCCTCATATGGACCACCACCACCTTGGAATACATCTCAACCAAATTGGCCTAATTATCAGACCCCTCAATGGCAATCTCCTCAAGGAGGTTGGCAGCAGCCACAAGGACAATGGACCCCACCCCAAGGTAATTGGCAGCAGAGACCTTAATGGAGAGGTTCTCAGCAATGGCAGAACCAGTCCCCTAGGTTCCTGCAGCTTCCACAACCACAACCTTAGGCCCTCATGCCACAAATACTGGCCCTCCAAAACAAACACCTATGCTTTCTCAGCCATTTCCAAATCCCAATAATAAGCAACAGTAGCAGCCACAACATCCCACGTATTTTGCTTAAGCTAACCAATATCCAGCTTATGCCTTAAACATTCATGATATCCATTTGAGGTCTGGAACTACTCTTCCTGCTCCACAACCACCTCTAATTATTGAGATGCCAGATTCTCCCATTGAAGAACCTATTGCACCCCATGTTCCTACTAAGCATATGCCTATAACTGATACGGTTTCTAAGGAGCATATTTTGCAAAGTCAAGACAAACCACCTTTTCCTCAGAGGTTACAAAGTACTACATTTAAATCCATGGAAGAACCCATTTTTGACATTCTGGATCAACTCAAGAATGTACAAATTCAAATCCCTTTATTTCAGGCCATTAAAGATGTTCCTATTTTTGGAAAATCCATTAAAGAGGCCTGTTTGAAGAAGCTTGGATGGAAGAAAAAGGATCCCCAAACAATTCATGTCTTAGGGAAATCGGTTGATATAGTGTTGGGAAATGTAGTCATTCCAAAGTACATTGACCCTGGAAGTCTTGTGGTACAAATACATATAAATGGCCAAATTGTAAAAAATGTTTTGATTGACCTTGGTGCTGCCATCAATGTCATGACCAAACATACTATGGACTACTTGAACATTCTAAACATCAGGTCTACATGTACAGTCCTGTAGCTTACAGATAGATCCACAGTTAAACCTAATGGAATGGTGGAAGCTGTAATTATTACTCTTGAATCTTGGGAGTATCCAGCTAATTTTACAATATTATCTGTTAAGGCAACTTTAGGAGGATACCCAGTTATCCTAGGTAGACTATGGTTAGCAACTGTTGATGCTTTGTTAGGATGTCGTTCTAAAGATATGACTATTTCTGATGGACAGTCCACAAAAAAATTGGCTTTGTATCCGCCAGCTAGACCTCAACCAGATTTGTCCCAACCTATTTGGCCAGATGTGGGGGAAGAAACATAAGAAGCCAATTCATTGGTTCAATTAATGATGCTTCAAACTGATCCATTCTCACAACTTCAGAATAAAGATGCCTTGCTTTTTCAAATTTTGTAGTCTAACTCTGATACGAGTAGTTCATCTGATCCAAATAGTAGTCATCTACAATGTTTCCTGTAACAACTAAATTTTGAGAGTTTGCTGCCTAAATTTCCTGCAATTTTTCATAACTTGCTTCCACAAGAGGTACAAACATCACATGTAGATTTTATGAGTGATCTCACTAAGCAGATAGAATTATCTTCAGGTCACTGTTTGAATATCAATAGCAAGCTGTCACAATCTCAACAGGTTGTCCTATTTAAAATGCTACAAGATCAGCAAAAAGATTTTGCATGGGAATATGGAAACATGCAAGGAATAGATCCTTGAATTTGTACTCATAGGATCTATATCAAAGAAGATTGTTTACCAATTCGACAGCCTCAAATAAGAATTAATCCAACCTTAGAGAAATAGTTAAGAATGAGCTTCAGAAGTTACTTGATGCTGGTTTTATTTATCCAATTTCTGTCAGTCAGTGGGTCTCTCCATTAGTTATTGTCCCTAAAAAAGGAGGAAAATGGAGAGTGTGTGTATATTATAGAGAGTTGAATACTGCCACTAAAAAAGATCTCTTTCCATTACCCTTTGTAGACCAAGTGTTAGACTCATTGTCTGGTAAAGGATATTTTTCCTTTTTGGATGGCTACAATGGGTACAATCAGATAAAAATTGCCCCTAAAGATCAAGATAAGACCACTTTTACCTGTCCATGGGGGACATTTGCTTATTTAGTCTTGCCTTGTGGTCTATGCAATGCACCAGCAACATTTCAGAGAGCAATAATTAGTATTTTTGCTGATATATCTCAGGACTGTATGGAAATTTATATGGATGACTTCACTACCTATAGAGTTACATTTGAAGAATCATTGGTGAATTTAGAAAAAGTATTGAAAAGGTGCAAAGAGAAAAAATTGTCTCTAAACAGTGAAAAGTGCTTCCTAATGATGGAAGAAGGTATTGTTCTAGGCCATCATATTTCCAAGAATGGAATTCAGGTTGACCCTACTAAAATTGAAGTTTTTCTGAATTTACAAACTCCTGCAAAACAAAAGGATGTCAAAAGCTTCCTTGGCCATGCAAGGTATTATAGAAGGTTTATAAAAGATTTCAGCAAAATTGTCAGTCCACTATATGCCTTATTAACTAAGGAGCCTCAATTTGATTGGACAGAGGCCTGTGAAAAATCTTTCCTACAACTAAAGGACTTACTTACTAAAGCCCCTATTCTTCAAGGTCCAAAATGGACTTTTCCTTTTCACATACATGTTGATGCTTCTGATTTTGGTATAAGGGCAGTCTTAAGCCAAAAGAAATACTCAATTGAGTATGCCATCTATTTTATCAGCAAAAACCTTCAAGGTCCTAAGCTAAAATACACTGTTACAAAAAAGGAGTTGCTAGCAGTAGTGTATGCTTTGAATAAGTTTAGGCATTATGTCACAGTTTATTAGATATTTTTTCACACTAACCATGCAGCAATCAGGTATTTGATGAACAAGCCTGCCATTTCTAGTAGGTTGGCAAGATGGCTCCTGTTGTTACAAGAATTTGACATTACAATCATTGATAAACCAGGAAGAGCTAATGTTGTAGCTGATTTTTTATCAAGGCTTCAAATAACTACACCTGCTGAACATGAAGTCATTGATGATAGGTTCCCTGATGAACACCTGTTTTTCATTGTTGCACATACTCCATGGTATGCAGACATTGCCAATTATCTCGCAGCAAGCAGAATACCAGCTCACTTTTCCCCAAAAGAAAAGAAATTATTAATAGAGAAAAGTTTTAACTTCTCATGGATTGCAAATTGTCTGTTTTATACTAGACCTGATCATGTTATGCGAAGATGTGTAAGGGAAAATGAGACTTATGATATATTGCATGCTTTCCATGATGAACCATGTGGGGGACATTTTGCAGCAAAGAGAACATCAATGAAGGTTCTTACAATAGGATACTATTGGCCAACATTACACAAGGATGTTGTAGCTTATACAAGGAAATGTGACAGATGCCAACGTATGGGAAGACCAACCAAGTCAGATGAAATGCCACTATACCCACAGGTAATTGTCACCCCCTTTGATAAATGGGGAATGGATTTTGTTGGACCAATTGATCCACCATCAAATGGCAACTCATACATTTTGGTTTGCATGGATTATGTAACAAAGTGGGTTGAAGTCAAGGCAATGACTCATGCTCGTGATAACAAAGTTGCTGAATTTTTGTATGAGAAAATTTTCACTAGATTTGGAGTTCCCAGAGAGCTGGTAACTGATCAGGGAGCTTAGTTCACATCCAATTTGATCACTGCACTAATGAATGACTATAAAATCAAACATAGGAAGTCCAGCCCCTATCACCCACAAGCCAATGGTCAAGTAGAGGTTACAAATAGGGAAATTGAGGTGATCCTAACAAAGACAGTGCAGCTCCATAGGAAAGATTGGAGTAGTAGACTTCCTAAAGCAGTCTGGGCCTACAGAACTGCATGGAAGACAACAACTAGGTTTACACCTTTTGAACTGCTTTATGGGAAAATAGCCATGTTTCCCATAGAATTTGAGCATAAAACTTTGAGGACAGCTCTTGAACTCAATATGGAAATTTCTGAAGCACAAAAAGAACATCTCCTACAGCTAAATGCTTTGGACGAAATGAGAAAAGCTGCCCTATAGCATACAGAAGCTGTCCAATAGAAAAGGAATAAATGGCACGATCAACACATAAAAACCAAGCAATTCTCTGCTAGTGATTGGGATCTGCTATATGACTCCAGATATCAAGAAAACCAAGGTAAGCTTACAACACACTGGCTTGGTCCCTACGAAGTTGAAAATTTGTTTGACAATGGATCAGTACAGCTGGCCACAATTGATCCAGTCTGTTTCAAATTGTTGGTTAATGGACACCGACTACAGTTATATCATAAGCCGACATCAAAGGAGGAGTTCCTGAAGAAGTTTGTATCGACTGATCTTCCTACAGCAAAAGGCTTAGGCCTTTTTCCTGTAGCTTCTCTTTGAGAATTGTGTTGACTGCCCATAATAAAGTTTTCTTTTTAAAGGAAACCACTTTTCTCCATTTCTTTTCATCTATCACATCATTCATTTCTTTATCTGCCACGTCATCCATCTCGCCACTCCGCCTCATTCATGCATTCAATCTTCCAGCTATCATTTCATGATATGCTATTGTCCTTTACAGCATTCCCAAGAACTGCATTCAAGGTACGCGAAATCTTTTCATTATCGCATAGTTATTCTTTCTATTTATTCATTAATTGTAACGTGTACATCAGTCATAATTGCATGCTTTAATCCTATCACCTTGCACATGTGAGGACACATGTCGAATGCTAAGTAGGGGGCGGGGGTATTCTAATTTCAAATTTTCTTGTGCCAAATTTACATTTGCTAGAAATAGTTATGATCTTGTACTTTCTAAAAGTATGATTGCAAAGCCATATCCTGAGAACAAGTTAACTACTTAGTTTAAGTAGTTATTAAAATTATTTTATGCAAATGTCTAGCTATTATTCTTGGCAAGAAAAGGAAAGTGCAGTAAGAAAGAAGAGTCTTTTTCAATCTTTCAGCATCAGTCTGAGTTTTTCTTTTAAGGATTTTGAACATGGGTGGCCAACTAGTGAGGCACGAGCCTCCAACTCATAATGCCTTGATATAGGATCCTTAATTAATGCAAGCATTTTCCAACTGTGGATGGTTAAATTATTTCTTGAGAATTGATTCTTTTGATGAAGAGGTTGCAGGCGAATTTTTAAGAAATTTTTTAGAGAATGAGGCTACGATATGGGGCTTGACAGTGGTTGTGACAGAGGAAAGAATTTCAGAGGTCACTGGATTACTGGCAATTGGTGAAAATTTTCTTGTTGAAAGGGATGTTGTCTCTACTAGGGAAGAGTTTACCCTACCAGCTGATGCGCCTTTGGAAATTTTAAAGCAAGGGTGCAAAAGAATGTCCCTGCCTTATCCATACTCTGAGTACGCCATTTTTGTTATCATGTATTTAATTTGTGAAGGGAATTTCTCTTACCTACATTCATATCATTTCAAATTGTTAAGTCATATGAGACATGGATTGGCAGTCAATGTTCTGAATTTCTTGTTGAACCTTTTGCAAAATAGTGCACATGAAACCCAAATGGGTAAACAAAACTCTGTCACACATCATGCCCTAATAAAACTTTTGGCTGAGCGATCTTTAAGGGATGTTTCACCTCTTTCCTAGAATGAGTTTGTTACCTGAAAAGGTCTTCAACCGCCTGAACCTCCTAGGGTATTACCCACATAGCCTAGAAGAAAGAAAATGAGAATTGAGTCCTCAAGTATTGAAACAGAGCAAGAATCTGCTACTCCTATAGCGCCCACTCCTACAGCTTCCATACTAACATCCTCTACCGGTGTGCAAACAAGGTCTGCCGCTAGAAGAGAAAAAGGAAAGACAATTGTAGGTGAGTTATCTAGGGTAGGGAAGACTCCTGAGTCAGACCCACATACTCAAAGACAAAAACTTTTTGTCTCATCCTCTCCTGCAAAGTCTTCCCCTGTTTTTGTCTCTCCTGCAGCAACACTCGTTAATACTCCAATTTCAATTTCTTCTTCCCTTGCCGAGTCTAGATCTTCAAGACCAGCTAGGAAGAGGACTACTAGGGAAGCATCCTTTGTTGCTGCTCCTCCTGCAAAACTGCCAAGAAGGAGTTCATTAAGAAAACAGTCTAAGCCTGCTACAACCTCTGTTCAAATAGAAACTGTCATAATATTAGAGGACTCTGCTGAGTCACGTCATGATAACTCCCTGGATATATCTGCAAATGTTCAACCAAGCTCCTCTGCTATTCCTGAAGCAGCACAACCCAATAATATTGATAAAGGGAAAATGTCGAGTTTGGACGACTTGGCTTGTGCAGCTGAGAAAATTTATGAGGAAGAACAATCTTCTCCTGTACGGCAACAAGGCTTCATCCTGCAGCAAGAGGATTTTATTCTACATCAAGAAGAAGATGTGCCTGAACTGCCTGAAATACCTTGTGATAATCCATTTCCCACTAAAGTTTGCATAGATTTAGTTGTGTATAAAAAGACTCTACTGATGCATACTTGGAATTTCTAAGCATTAAGAAGATGCTTGTGTCATTTCACACTTTATGTTTTTGAAATTTCACCGAAACTGAAGTTCAGCAAAGTTTATGGGATGAGGAAAAGAAAAAGCTGCAAAGAGAAATTCAAAGGAAAAAGCAAGAAATTCAAGATATGCAGACAAAAATGGATAAAATGATGAAAATAACTAGACAGATAATGGAGTGTAGGCCGCCACCTAAAACATATGCAATGTGTCTTAAAGAACAGTTCCTTTGGTTCAAATTAATGAGGATCTCCAAAAATTTGGATCTCGATATTGAAACAGCCAAGGAATTCTATGATTCTTATCAAGTGGCCCCTAATTGGTTGAAGAACTCCATCTGTGAACTATATTTACATGGTTCTTTAATTCCTGCAGAAACTGAATGGAACCCACTTCTTTACATAGGTGATATCCATTTAAGAGCACTTATGTCTTGGGCTGCAAATGTGATCAATTATGGAAGGCAATTGGAAATATATGAAGAAACAGAAAAAGATGAACCTGTTCTTCTCAGAGCTGAAAGTTCAGACCCACGCACAGTTTTAAGAACTTGGTTTAGAGTTACCTATGGATGAAATAAACCTGAGGAAAGAGAGAAAATTTTGGACATCAGAAAATAGGTATATAGTGAGTTTAAAGAACAGAAATATACATTTTGGAAACTCGCCTCTTCAAGGATTGAGACAAGGTGGGAGAGATTGACAGTTGGTCTAAGAAAGACAGAGCCTCATAGCCCCTTGAACTTCACAGCAGTGCTCAGGAGATCAGAAAGGTACATGCAACTAGGTTTGCAAAGCAGATTTGAATTATGGATGCCACTGACCTTCCAACCTCCAGTTTTAATGTGGCCACTCTATCCTTACCAAGCCAAGGAAATCAATGCAGAAATAGAGAACCGTAGATATGAAAGATGGGAGTTTACTAGAGGTTTTTACTACAAGTTTGGAACTTTGCTGCAAGGTCATCCTACTCCAACAAATTTTAGGGAAATAACAAGAAAAGTCAATGCTGGAGGACCAACATTATCATAAGTAGGGGCAGAATGATGAGCCTTAAATATGCTCATAGTTTGAAACTTTGATACTCTTACTTTTATTGTTAATAGTTGTTTAAATCTGTTGATTAAAGACTTTTCGGGTAGTATCCTGTAGCAATGAATTCTATATTCTTGCAGCTTGATAACTTCATTAATTACCTTTTTGACTGCCCACATCGCTGATGTATGCTTATGATCTTGGATAATGGAATAGGATTAACATGTGATTAATGAATAGATGATGTGTCACTTGTGTGTATGCTTTCCTTCGCCTCTGTTATTTATTGCAGGATTGTTGGAGGGAGCTGAAGCTGATCAAGCGCAAGAATCTCAACTTTGTTGAAGAAGTCATTCTAGTAATAACTTTTTGACCGAATCTTTGGGAAGATGCTTAAATGGTCCTTTAATTTAGGGAGTGTGTAATGCTATATTTTCTCTGGGTCGCGTCGAGCAGATAGACTTTCATTTATGAATATCTGTTCCACGGATTCAGAATGTATTTATGATCACGACTTCCTCTATTAATTAGTTAGTTTTCTTTTTCATTTAAATAACTGTTCCTCTTATGTGAGTGAATGAGGATGAAATAGTATGTGTTAGAATTAAGTTGAACAAGTAATAAAGTTTTGTGTTAAGTTTTATTTTCAAAATAGAGTAATCGATGTATCCTAGTTCTAAATATGAATAAAAATCGATGAAGCTTTGAGTCAACTTCTTGTGTAATCTAAGTTGATGCTTGCTAAGGGGTCCCACTTAGTAAGTATTCTATAGCAAGTTGTTATGATTAACTATTCATTTCATGTTGATTACTAGTTAGAATCTATTTTTTTAGATTTCAATGCAAACTCGGCTTTGTATTGATCCTGCAGCATTGGGAATCCATCCATGTGTCTGTTCCTGCAGCATAAAGCTAGTTCACAATTTGTCCTTTAAATAGCTGCTATGATTTCTATTTTAGCCGAGTTGTGTTTAAGTTAAAAAGTTTTACATTGTATTACTGGTAAGCATTTATTTTCTATAGATGGTGACTGGAAACTAGTTCTTAGTGCACATACCGTGCAGCTCCATTTCAATTATAGACACCTAGTTTGATAAAGTAAATGAATGACCATGAAAAGATGTTAGTCGCCTGTTGGAATGTCCAATTCCCAGGTTTAGTTCTGCTATGACTTTATATCCTTTTGTGGGTGTGACCAGCTGCCATCAAAAGATAAAGGACTTACTAGAAATTTCTATATTTTATTTTAATTGTCAGTAGACCCATGGTCCAGTTAGGTCATCAAATCTTCTAGGAAAGATAGGAGGATCGATACTATAGGTATTTATATGAGTTTCAAGTTCTATTGGTAAAGATTGCACCAAGCTAAACATAGATCCAAAGCCATAGCAGGTCACACTCTCACCAAACTCAGAGCAATGGATGAGTCTCTCATCCTAGGCCCTCTCCATATGGTCAACCATCGGGATCAAAACATAGGGCTTCAAGATCATAACCACAATAGGATATGCATCCCTCATCAAGACCATCTCCTTCAAGAGATATGGGAAGCTCAAGATAGCCTTATTTTATACATGTATTAGACATTGATATTTTTTATTTTGAGCCTACAAGCTTCATTTTGGGATACATAATGATATTGTTCTGTGACACCATTTTTTATATATGTGAGATGCATGATTTTGGTGATTCCTTACATGATTTATGTTCCTATGTTACATACATGTCGATGTGATCGATTATGATGCTTATGACGTTATGAATTTATATGATTATGAGATGATTATATATGCTATGATACATTATGGATGTATATTGTATGGTTTATTCTTATATGTGATTTTCTGTGTTATGACGTATGGATGGATGTGCTTAACTTATCTTTATTGTATTCTTTACAGTGTTATAGATGCATTATGATTATGATGTGATGTGATATAGATTATGGACATGTATGTATGTAAATACAATGATATGTATGATCTCATTTTGATCTCTTTCTTATGGCATGCAAGGATTATGAAGGATATATGCAATGAGATGTATGCTAATATCTTATGGATGCAAGATGGTATCATATGGTTATGAAATGTGATGCTTATACGGATGATTCCTTATGATGGAATTCTATATATGTTTTTATATTTTTTGATGTAATATGGATGACCTAATATTCTTATGATGATGCATAGGATGATTCTAACATGATTATGTATGTAGGATATCTTTGTGTGTCACAAGACGCCATCAAGATGGGAATAGAAGAAATGTGAGCATGGAGGAAATAAATTTGTTAGCACGAAGTTAGTCAAAATGAAGAGGAGTTGACATTTTTCTTGATAGATATTAGGATTGCATGTTTATCATCATTGGACATTAAATTATGGAAAATGGAAAATAAAAACCATGGTATGACATAGACCGAGGTGTGTAATTTTATCCTTTTGCAAAAATAGATAGTTGACAGACAAGGAGTGCCATGACATATACTAGGAGTAAAGTTACTAGGTAGTCTTTTTGTCAATACAAACCACAAACAACAATAAAAAAAATTAGGTCATGAGACATCATCACTCCTCTAATTCCTTCTTATGACATCCTTGATGTGGCTATTCTAATGAAAAACCAATAAAAAGATAAGAAAAATTGGACCAACAGATCCAATAACCATTTGGATCGTTTACCAGTGATTGTTTGTTGATAACATTGATATGATTCATTGATTGATAGATTGAGGATGCTTGGTTTCAAGAACAGAAGCATGTCATATAATACATCATGTCTAGTTTTGATCATGCAGCCACCTATATAAGGAAAATGATAAAGTTGATAAATGATGATGTCTAGTTTAGGAAGGACACATCATATATAAGACAATTGATAGTCCACCAAGTCTGGTTTCAAGAAATGAGGCAAGTCGAATAAGACACCGAGTTTGGTTTTGACAATGACACCTCTTGTATAAGACTATTGATTGAGTGGTAATTGTTGATTTGAAAATTAGGTAATTGATCAGTTTGGATTGAAGACTGGTTGGGTACTTAGCCTATTGATTCATGATTTGGTTAAGACAGATAACTATTTGTGTGTAATCAACATGTCAATTTTAGAAAAGGATGATTTATTATGATATGGACTATGATGGTACTAACAAACCCTAAGGGATTGACCTAATGCCTCTGGGGCTCATCAGTGATGGAATTTCCTATGTGACATGTGTAGAGGCATTGTAGTTTGACTGACCTTGACCACATGGATAATTTATTATGGATTCAATCATGATTTAATCAACTTGAAAAATCCTAAAGGACTAACCTAATGCCTAGAGGGCTCATTAATGATAGCCTTTCCTATATAACATGCATAGTTTTTAGGATTTTTGAAGGTTATTTGGATGTTTGATGTGTTTTCATTTTTTTGAATTTTTAACTTGTTTTATTTTTTTAGATTTTTGGAGATATTTCAATTATTTTATCTTTTTGAAAAGTGTAGACACGCAAAATTGGCATAATGAATTCGATTAGGTCATATTCATCCATTCAACAAATAAATCAAGTTTATTTATCAATCTCCTAAAGTCATCAGTTTAAATCAAGTAAATCAACTTGATCCCAGGATGTCACCCTCCTTGATTAAATAAATCAAACCTTTATTTAATTAAGTCTGAAATGCATTTTCCATCCCTTTTGATTTAAATAAATCAAATATTCAAGTCAAATGGGTCAAAATAAACTAATCATCACCTAACCTAACCACCCATCACATCCTCTAGTTTTTCCCACTTGCACCAATAAATTATTTTAATTCATTTATAAATTCATGATTTTCCATCAACATGGCACCTTTGAGGAATATTCCTTGAAATTTGAATTCAAAATCAAGTTGACATGTACATCCAACAAAGCATTTATGAGCTCTTACATGGCTCTTACATGTCCCTTGCACAAGTCAAACTCAACATTTACTCTCAAATTCAAATTTGAAATCTCCCTCTCTTTGGCACATTGACTAAAATGTGCTCATTCCTCATCCTATCACAAGTTGACAAGTGGCCTCTTTTCATTGGCTTATCTTTAGTCCCACATCCTCCATGTTTGGCATTCTTTTATCACTTTTGGCCACAAATAGAGGTCTCCTCTATTGTTCAAATCCTCCACAATCTCCACAATCATTCATGCAAAGTTACTCTCTTCAATTGAGAGCTAATTTTTCCCATTTATCATCTTAGCATTCCATATCATTCTTCATATGAGAATTTTCATCATGGATCTTAAGGAAAGATTGGGAAAGGGATTCTTTCCATAGAAGCACCAATCCACTATAAGATGCTGGTTTGATTATTAGAATGATGTTTTTCTATGTTTTGTTTGCTTCTTTTGCATTATTCTTGTGATTAGATGAATCTTATAGGGAATATTTTGTTTTCTTTGGTTTACTAACAATGCTAAGGGCTTTTTTTTGAGCTAATGCAGATTTAAGGTTCTACAAAAAGATTATATGGATGTTTTTGGATTTTCACAATGATGACCTCCAATACCAATTCTAGGATCCGATGAAGACATAAGCCAAGTACTTTCCCATAGTTAGGTATAGGACTAATTATTAGGATTTGGATAAGGATGGGTGTGGTAGGTGATAGACACATAGTTTCAACCATTCACATGCCATGAGAAGGACAAAAAAGCATTATTCTGAATCTCATGAGGAAGCGTGTAGGCGACTTTATTATGGGTGAAGGTGAAAAACTAAATAGAATGATAGTAGATGCTGGAGTAAAGATTGACTACACATGACACCCATTTTCCACATTTTCACCATGGTACTTATCCAAAGTATCACTGAAGTGGTTTTTAGTATTGGAAGAATTATTTCTCTTTACTATTTTCTCAATTTTTTATTTTTTTTTGTGGTCACACAAGATAGCTATTTGCCATGTTTTCATTAGGGTGACAAAAAAAAATCATTTTTTTTTGTATTTTAATTTTTGGTGAGGCTCTCTGAAAGTTAGGTGTAGAATCTACAAAGCTACAAGCTATTGATAGGCTCTAATAATATTTCACCAATAGGAGTAGAAATCTTATAAGCACCAGATCCATATATTGTTCTTATAATGTACAGACCCAACCAATTAGGTTCAAACTTTCTAGGCTTCTCTCTTTCTACTTGACTCTTAGGGTTATCCATTAAGACCAAATCACCAATGTCAAAATGTCTAACTAGAACCTTCTTATTATAGCTATGATGAAGATGTTTCTAGTAAGCTTGTAGGTGTAGAAATACATTTTGTCTTCACTCATCTTACAACTCTAGCTCATGCAATCTAGATATATGATACTCTTTGTCATCAATAATCCCTTGCATGGATACCCTTAGGAAAGGTAACTTGACCTCGATAGGAATGATGGCTTTAGAGCCAAAGACTAGGGAATATGGTGTCACTCCTATGGAAGTACAAATGCTAGTTTGGTAGGCCCATAAGGTGGGTTTTTTTTGGAGGTGCTAGTCATGACCATCATCATTGATGGTCTTCTTCAGGATTTTAATGATGGTCTTATTAGACGCCTCAAATTGGACGTTACCTTGGGGATAATAAAGAAGCGAAGTGGTGTTGGATGTAGAATTTTTTGCATAATTGGTGGATATCCTAGTTCTTGAAGGGATGGCCATTATGAGTAATAACGGATTCTGAGACACCATACTAGCATATGATATGATTGAGGATGAAATTAGATATCTAATTTCCATTAATATATGTCATTGGGATAGCCTCAATCTATTTTTTGAAATACTCGATCACTTAAATAATAAATTTATGGTCATTGGATGATGTCAAATGAATCTTACCTATGAGGTCATGTCCCCATTAAGAGAAAGGCCATGGTGACATCATTGGTTGGAGTTCTAGGGCTAGTGTGCATATAATATCTTCATGTATTTGGAAATATCAACACTTCTTAATAAAGTGGTAAGCATCGCATGCCATAGTGGGCTAGTAGCATCCAACATGCATGATATTCTTAGCTAAAGTAGGACCACTCGAGTGGGATCCACATATAGCCTCATGTACTTTGTGTAAGGTTGTTTTTACTTCATTAGAATCAAGAAATCTAAGGAGGGTATTGTCTAGGCTTCGACAATAGATGGTGTCACCAGTGATGACATATCTAGAGGTCTTATGGATAAATTTTTTGTGTTGATTGGTAGAAAAGTTAGGAGGGATAACTTATTCATGTAGGTAATCTTAGACATGTTTGTACAAAGGGGAATAGGGAACAACAATTTTGCACACCATCTTAGATTCGAAGATATTAAAGGCAGGGATAAACAACTATTCTACCAAGAACTCATACTATGGTATATTGTTTGGGATATCCAAGAGAGATCCTATTGTGGTCATTGCATTAGGTACCTTATTTTCAATTCTCGACACCTGCCAAAATATGATGTCATCAAAGTACTACTTAAAGTTGTCAACCATTCATTTGTAGGGAGTAATTTTCTCATCCTTTGTGTCGTAATCATCATTGACTTCTCAAATAACCAACTGTGAGTCTTCATAAACTTGAAGGCTCTTGATTTTCCATTTAATGACCATACGAAGTCTTGTGAGAAGTGCCTCATACTCTACTATGTTTTGATAAAGGGGAAAATAGGTTTTGAATGGACCTAAAACCATCAGGTTTTGAAGGGAATCAAAACCCAGACAAGGAAGGTTAGGTGGCTTGAAGAAAAGTCAATAAAGCCCAGCAACAAAACAAAGACAAACCAATAGCCAAACCTAGCTGCCCAACCTAGAACCTAGAAATTACATGGATCTAGAATCCATTGGTTTTGACGGGACCAACAACCTAAGACAACCAGGTTTTGGCAGGGACCTTAAACCCAAGAGAGAAGCCTACAACAACCAGGCCAAAGTAAACCAGTCACTCAAGTAGATTAGTCTCTCCAAACCACTGGCAGAAATAGTTAAGTCATAGGTCTACAAAAGAAGAGCCCCAAAAGAATGAAAAACCTTTCCCATCAATATACCCTCTCCCCCTCTATAGGAGAGGTCATCACAAGAACACGAGGCTCCAAACTTGTTCCTTAAAAACTAGTTGCTCTCTCCACCTCTATAGGAGACAAAATCTAGCTCATCCAAATTAGCACAATCACAACACTCCTGCAAACCACCATTCCACCTCAATATAAATGGGAACCCCCTCAATGGGAAAAGCAGAAAGAGACCTTCAACCATAGAATACACCTCAATCTGAGAGGGAGAGGACTCCACCTCCAAAGGAGAGGTCTTAACCTCAATAGAAGACCTAGCATTCAGAGAGAAGGAAGTGACTATAGTAAGGAGGAGAACGAAAGTAAGCAACAACAACAATAACAACTAGGCCTTCATAATTATCTCTGAAAGCCACCCCGCCCTCAAAAAAATCAGCACATAATAAAGCTGATACAACACCAACTCCATACCCACAACTCTCTTCTAGAAAAAAATCTAGCAGACGCCAGCGTAGGTCCACACAAATCCCAGCAGAGCACAGGGAAGAAAACAACCAGATTTGAGCAACATAACCACTCCACCAAATGGACCAACAGCCCAAAACCATCTCCAAACTAAGATAATAGGCAATGAAAACCACTAGCCATTTGGAGACAACAATTGTGCCAAAAAAACCCCCAAAAGAGAGCCACCCAATAGAGGAAGCACAGATGCAAAGAACACCCCAGAAAAAAAGAGAAGAAGAAATGGACAACAAATAAATCCCGCAAGCCATCCTACTACACCGAGCAGAACTAGAGATAAGCTCCTTCTTCAACTTAGAAGCTCCAAGGAGGCCCGAGCAACCCCACACTCCCAACCAAAAGGAAACCACATCCAAGCCGCCAAGCCACCAAACAGTGAATGCACATAAGAAACAAACACCCCAGAAAAAGTGAGAGGAAGAAAGGGCCAACAAATAAAGCCCCCAAGCCATTCTACTACACCAAGCAGAACCAAAAATAAGCCCCTTCTTCAACCCAGAAACTTCAAGGAAGCCCAAGAAAGCCCACACACCCTGTAAAGAGAAGAAAAGTAGAAGGGGCAACCACCCAGCACCAGAAAACACAAAGGGCAACAGACTTACCCTCCAACATCCCTTAAAAGCTGCAACAGCTTCAACAACAGCAAAACCCCAACCCTGGGCATCAATAGAGTCCCCACCTATAGCACCATTGGAGAGCACCAACAGGGGAGACACAAAAAAAACATCCACCAGAGCAAAAGCCAAAGACCCATTTCCAGCCACTGCAAGCAAAGAAAAATAGTCTCCAAACCCAATCCAAACTGGAGACCAAGTATAGACAAAGTCCTCCTTACCTTTGACACCAACAACCCCGCTTGTTGAAGCCAACCTTCTATCTTCCACCCACAACAATGCCTGATCCAGCACCCACGAATGCCTCAGCTTCACAACAAGCCCCACCCAAGAAAACTGAGGTCAAAGAAATCCTCCATCTGGGTCGGGATCATCCTCATCTGTGTCTACATCTCCAGAAAACTACTGGTGTAAGAAAAGGATATTTTGAATGACTTTGGTATAGTGTCTCCTTGGGGTGTAACGAATAGTATCCCTGCTCTTGAACCATGATTCATGTGAAATCCATCAAAATAAATCTTCCATGTGATTGAAGTATCTAGTGTGAATATGGACTAATCAAGACATTTGGATACCAACAAAATATCTTCTATTGTGGGTGTATCTGCAAGTTGGTTGGCTATGACATGTCTTTGTATTGCCTTCCACTCAGTATACTAAATTTTATATTCACTTAATATCATGATTCGTTTGGATAATCAACCCATTAAGGATGCTTTATGAAGAACATACTTCAATGGATTGTTCTTTTCCATGATCTTTTTTTGGTGATTTAACATGTAATGCCTAATTTTTGAGTGGGAAAACCACCACAAGGAATGCATGTTCAATGGGACTATAATTGAGCTCATATCCAACAAGTGTGTGACTAATGTACTAGAATGCTCTTTCCCTTCTGTAATGACCACTTTTTGCTAATGATGCCCCCAGTGTTGATGTGGTCACTAATATGTAAAGTATGAGGTGTTTACCATCAATAAGAAGCATGAGAATAGGAAGTGTTAATAAATATTCATTTATCTATTGAAATTCTTCTGGACATCAGTCAATCAACATGAAGGGTACTCCCTTTCATAGAAAATGTTGGAATGGTTGACACAACTATTTTTCAGCTGAGCAATGAACCTCATAGTGGATTATAATCTACCCTATAGTGTTCATAACTAACTTATGCTCATTGGAGGTGGCATGTCCATGATAGCCTCCACTTTCACAAGATCTACTTTAATGCCTCTTTAGGAGATAATGTATCCTAGGAGCTTCCCTTTTGTGACCCAAAAAATGCACGTTTTGGGTTAAATAGCAATTTTTATTCTTCTAGCCTTTTGAAAATACTACCTAGCACTCGCAGATGGTAACCCCTCGATAGTGATTTTTCTAGAATTTCATCTATATCATCCTCCATAAGCATGTGAATGAGGTCATTAAATATGGTAGTCATAGCTACTAATATGTGGCTCCAACATTTTTCAATCCAAATGGCATAACATTCCAACAATATGTTCCCCATGGACAAATAAATGCTATCTTGTGTTGATCCTCAGGAGCGATCCTAATCTAATTATATCCTAAGAAACCATCAATGAATGATAGCATCTAATACTGTACGTTGTCAAATCCACTATGATGTTGATGTTAGGCAATGGGAAGTTGTCCTTAGGGAATTCCTTATTTAAATCTCTCAAATGGGTACAAATTTTGAATCCACCTATTATTTTTTTCATGGGTACTAGATTGGAAATTCATTCCCATGGTCAATGGGTCGAATGAAACCAATGTCTAATAGCTTCTTTAGCTCTAGTTTTACCAATAGTACAATTTTGGGATGCATTTTATTTAGCTTTTTTTTAATTGGTTTGGCATCAAGAAACAATGGTAAGAGATGCAACACCAACTCAAGAGCCAATCTGGGCATGTCAGCATAATACCAAGTGAAGTAAATTTGTTTCTTTGTAAAGAAGGCATGAAATGCTAGGTTTTCCATCAATACTAGTGTTGAATTCCATGGAATTCTATACTAGTAAGGGTGATTTCTCTTGGATTATAGGGCATGGGTCCAATCCTCCATCGTTGGGTGCCTCAGAGAGGTTTTCACCCTTGGATATGTCCTTTCTTTTTACTTTTTTCTAGGTCTAGAGGCACCTTTCAATTTTCACCTTTACACCTTTCCTTTTTTATTTATGATTTTCATTTTTGTAACTAGAGGGTGGGCTAAGCTCCCCAAAGTAGGCTGCATTATCAAGATCTATTGTAAAATATTATTTATGATCACCATTAGATATACCTTCACAAAGTCCCATAAACTTGGCTATTGCTTCATCGCTTTCGAATACGTCCAAGTTAGGTGGTCCTTGTTGGTCCTAATTTATCAATTGTGGGTATACTAAAGGTATTCCATCATTGGTATCATTAAGGTTCAATAAATATACCAATATGGTGAAAACATAAGTGTCATCGGGATCCCAAAAGGAACCAATCCAAGCTTTTCCTTTGGTCAAGGAATTGGGCAGGTCAAGCTCTTGGAAGGTCTTAGTTAGGTCATAGTCACTAGATGTGCAAGAGTTCCATTCCCATTCATTAGAGTCAATTTCAACATGGTAGTCCTTAGATGTCTCAATATCTTTTGAAGCACAAGCATCCTCAATCGAAAGCATCTTAGTACTGCGAGCAACCACTTTTGGTAGTTTGTACCCTAACTCTCTATTCCTTGGCAGCTTGGGAGGCATTAAGGGTTTTGTCATTCTATTCTTGTGTAAACCAATTCCATTGTGTCCATCATAGCCCTTGCATCTCATGATCTTAGACCCTCTACCATATTGCTCGGTTGGGATACATTTAGGTTCAATATCTTCTTCCTCTTTGTATATCCATGTGGAAATATATTCTTTGTCAATAGCTTCTTTGCCTAATTCTCCCCATCTTGTGAAAGTTGTGGTGGGGGATGCTCAGATAATGACTTTAGGCTCTTTTTTGGTAGAAGAAGGCTTATCATAGGATTTTGGAGATGTTGGTAGCTTTCTAATCAAATAAGAAGTTTTCATGTAGTATTCTCCTCATTGATTTTCTTGGATTTGGATTTTACATTCAGGTGATGGGATGGTGGACATGGATACTTTCTCAATTGATGGAACTTGTTGTTTGGATGTTCTTCTTAAGTTGCTACAATATTGAAAGAGATTAGGATCACCAAATATTATGATTTCAGTGTCATTATTGTTGGGAAATTGTGTCTCAACCTTGAAAATACATAAGATACTATTAATACATTAGTTTGGGTGGTGCATGGGGGTACCCCCTACAAGGGTCCAAGGGTTGCACACCTTGATGGAGGTTTGAGAATAGCACCCTCGAAAGACAAATTTTATGTATATTTTATTATTGTAAATCAAGACCATTCATCATTAGGTCTTAGATCTGATGGTTGATATTTTGTTGGCTTGACTTTCCCTAGAAGGCAACCCTATTATATGAGGGTGTTGTATTATAGCTATGTAGTATGATGTGTCATGAGATTCTAATAGCGGTTGTGTTGCCTCTAGATCTTTGGTTGGCAATACTCCTGTGAGAAGTTTTCTTAACAAGTATATTACAATCATTGTGATTTCTCAATAGTATATTGGGAAAATTTTGGAGTGTGGGGTTTTTCTCCCGAAATGGTTTTCCCCACGTAAATCATTTTGTTATGGTATGCATGATATTTATGTTTATTTTTATTTAAGTCTATAATTGTGAGCACCACAAATCTGCAAAATAGCTCAAACCTCAAAACAAATTAGCATGTTAGTTCAAACTATGCAAATACCATAGTGCTACTATGAGATAATAAATCATGCTTTAAAATGAAAACAAATTACAAGACAAACTAAGGCATATAAAACATGAAAGAAATCATATACCATAGTGGATTAGTGCTATTGTGGAAAATAGCCCTTTCCCAATCCTTGTTAAGATAAGCTAAATGATAAAATGCTTTTGAAGATGGAGTAAGATGATGAATGGGAAAAATTAGCTCTCCAATTGAAGAGAGTAACTTTGCATGGATTCTGGAGGATTTGATCAAGAATGAAGCCTTTCATTTATAGATTATTTTGATGAGAGAAATAGCCAAATGGATGAATGTGGGAAAAATATTTAGCCAATGAGATGAAGCCACTTGCCAACTTGTGAGTGGTTGAGGAATGAGCACATTTTGGTCAATGTGCCAAAGAGAGGGAGATTCAAATTCAAATTTGTGAAATAAATGTTGAGATGGGGGCATGAAAATGAGAAGTTAATGCAATGTTGGAAGGGACAAGTCAACTTGTCTTCATTTTCAAACTTGAGGGAATATTCTATTTTTATGCCAAGTTGAAAGAAAATGAGGATTTTAATAAATCAATAAATTGATTTATTTGTGCAAGTGGGAAAAGCTAGAGGATGTGATAGGTGGTTAGGTTAGGTTAATCGGGATTAGATTAGCTTAGGTGATGATTAGGTGGTTTTGACCCCTTTGAATTGAATATTTTATTTATTTAAATCAAAAGGGATGGAAAATGCATTTAGGATTTAATTAAATAAAGTACTAGTTTATTTAATTAAATGGATGATGCAAGATAAAGGTGGATTAATTTGCATGAGATGAAATTAGAAGATGGTTTATGAAAGATGAAATGTTATGGTTTGATTAAAATTTATTTATTTAATTTAAATGGATGATGAACCTGATTTACCTGATGGGTGGATCGATGTGAATCTGGTTTACTTGATGAATGGATTGAATGCATAATGCTAATTTTGCATGTCTACATTTTTCCCCTCTTTGAAGCAATGTACTTGTTGCATTGGTTCAAAGATAAAACTTTCTGCAATCAAAATTGAAAATTTTTATTGTTTTTTCGATTACCCCAGTGAAAAGTACACTATTACATTGCCCCCTCAAGAGATCGAGTGAAAAGATTATGTTTGAGGGTCGATCTCATGATAAAGAGGTTCAAAATGGATGGTTATGGATGATGATGTAAATGAGATGTTTTTAAGATGCTTAGAATAACAAATCTATATTATCTTAAACAACTTAAATGATGATATAATGTGATGATGGATGATATGGATGATGTGATATGTTATGATTGTGCAATGGATGTTTTGTGCAAATATGTGATTTATGAGATGCTTAGACTAACAAATCTATATTATGATGATGATTATGGATGTGAGATGATATGAAGAATATTGATGGTTCGTGGTGCAAGATGAATGTACCGGTGATGATGATTAACTATTCATGTTGTGATGTTAGTGCAGAAAAGAAGACATTAGATGATGACAAGAGGATTCAACAAGCCAACTTTATGAGATATGATGATGATGATAGATGATGATGCACTTATCAAGGATTGGGATTTTAAAAGGGCTACTTACCTTATGTTTGATTACACATGTAGATACGATGCATCAAGGTATAAAGAACCAGGATGGCATTGTACCTAGTACGATGGAATTTGACTCAAAAAGTAGATAGGTGTATTCTTGTTCACACTTGACATACAGAAACCTTGCTAGGATGTACCTAACAAAGAAAGTATTCACCAAGTTATTTTACAAGAATGTCCAACAAGCACAGCAGACAAAAAATAATGATCATTGCCCCATTCCTATCTCTCTAAATCATTCGTTCGGATATCATTGAGAGGTCCTTGGAATGAGTTCAATAAGATAAATCAACAGAAAAGATCAAGTACGCAAACAAGCCAATGTTCTTCATACCTTCAGCTAGAGGGATATGTTTTGATAGGATAAGAATCCAAAGTGATATCCAAAATGATGCCCATTGTCAAAATGATATATCCTAGGACATGCATTGTATAGGATGATGATGGGTTGATAAGTTGATTGATAGGCTTTTGATATAAGGTTGATTGACATGTTCGCAAATGATCAAGAGTTTGATTTTTCATTTAACGGTTTGTTGTTTCGATTTTGATTTTACATTTCAAGCTTGCTTTTGCTGATTGTTGTGGTTGTTTCTGTTTGTGTTGTTAAAGGATGAAGGTGATGATCAGTTTATTATGGATGATTGATTATTTCCAGTGAATGGGATGGATGGATTTTTTCAAATATTTGGATTTTTTTGACGTTTTTGGAATGTTTTGACACTATTTTTGGTATTTTCAAGATTTTACAAATGTTTTTGGTTTTGACATGTTTTCAATGTTTTTGGATTTTTCGCATGATTTTGACAATTAGGATATGGACATGTGTGTCGATATCAGTGCTTTATTTTGGATTTTGTTGAAAACCAAGCTAAGGATGATTGATCGAATTGATGGATTGATGATGATGATAACATTGTTGAGGATACACAACAATGCAAGGATTTGAATGATCGGGATTGATGATGATAACATTGTTGAGGATGCACAAAAATGTAAGGATAGTGTTAAGCAACACAAGGATTAGGATGGATATCCTAAGATGATGGATTGATTGGATTCGATTGATCATGATTGATGAAGCTTGATTTGAAACTAAAGATTTTTGAATGATTTGATGTGATGTTTGACGTGCAACTTAGATGTGACTGATATTAATTGTTTGGATTGATGTTCGATGAAAGGTGAAGCTTGATGAGGAATTTCTTCTCGTCAAAATATGCCATGGGCTAGTGATTTGGACTCTGGGTCTCAAATACTTTGACCAATTTTATTTCATGTTTTTCCAATGTTCGGATCACCACATAAGTTGGAGGATTAAGATCAAGATTTATTCCTAAAGCGAGATATAAATATATGCCCCTAGTGTCTAGCAATGTACGAAATGTGATGTGTGGATGCTCAGATAAGTGTATGGATGGATGGATATGGTAAGCACGCAAAGGATGCCAAGGATTATCTTGTGATAAGATAAGGTGTTCGGATAAAGAATTATCATTTGGATAATGCTTCATTGCTTAGATAATGCTGGGTAGGATAGGATCAATGAACATAACCCATGTCAAGATGTTTACCATAAGCAACTATAAAGTGTGCCCCAAATTTTGTCAAGATCAAGATGACTCAGACTATGAATGCAAATATATGCGAATGGATTGGATAAATGGTTCATGGATGAATTTATTATGTATAAGATGTATGGAATGTTGGCTTTATTATGCTTGGGATAAGATGCTTTCACCTAAAGTGGTGCATGTAGATGCTTGATTCTACACATGACACCTATTTTCCAGGTTTTCATCATGGTCCTGCCCAAAGTTCTGCCCATGTGGTTTTCACTAGAGGATGATTTTTTTCTTTACTGTTTTCAATCCTTTTTCTAATTTTTTTTTGGATTTTCATATTTTTTTTATTATTTTTGTTTTTTCTGAAAGATTCATGTTGACCCACCTAGTGGTGTTGATGTAGATGCTTCTATCATAATGTTCCATTGGTATCCTGCTTGAAGAAGTTTCTTTGCTAAGATACGTGCACTTGAATGCCACTTTTGAGATTCTTTATTTGCTTTATTGATATCGGGGTTAACTCTATCTTTATGCACACATCGTGATAGAGTTCTTTTGGAATCCTTATGATGAAGGGTCATTGCCAATACATGGTCAATGTGGGAACTGGATATCATGCGTGGAGGCATGGATGGAGTGTGTTTAGGGGTAAAAGATGGATTGGTTGATAGCTTGGAATCTTTGTCTCTCCAAACTTGGGAAGATGAGCAATGATGGGTAGACATGAAAGTGTGCATGGAATTAGGACCGACTGCTTGATACACTTTGTATGTCACTTGAAAAGCCTTCTTTTTCTTTTGCGGGCATCTTTGATGGATACTTTTCCCTTTTAATTTTGCCCCATAGTTTCTTTGACTGATGGAATTTGATAGGGATAATCTTTCTTTGTATATTTTGGTATCCATGCATATTTTATTTTTCCATTATGCATCTCAGCTTCTCTTTCTTTGATAACGTTCTTTGAAATTTGATTCAATTCTTTCTTTTGACATTGGTCCCAATTCATTGATGGGGTGATGGGTGGATGAAGATTCATGACGTGGCTAGTTGTAGTATTGGCAATGGTTTCACCATAAAGATTCTTTGTGCTCCCTATGTTGATGTTTTCTTGAGACATAGTTGCCCCCAGTATTGTGGAAGCAGTACCTTTGTTCTTTGATTCTTCCTGTTCTGAGATGTCTTGTTCAATAAGCATTCTCTGATAGATAGCCAATGTAGATGATGTTAGTTCAACTTGCTACTCTGCTAACTCTAGATTATACTATTATGTCTGACTTGTTTCCTTGAGTGGATAATGTTGGATATCCTTATAACTGATGTCCTCATTCTGAATTTGGGATATATTTGATCCTGATGTTGCAACTCAATAACCCGCTCTTTTTGTGTAATAATTTCTGGAGTAAAAGAATCATGTTTTGACTGAAGATCATCTACGTTTCCATCCGCAGAAAGCATCTCATGGGTAGATGGAGGAGTATGTGCTACATGGATATGACCATCTTGCATAGATAGGAGAGTGTCCATTAGATTGTTTTAGTATCTTGAAGATACAAATTCTTGATCTTGAATGATTTCGGAGTTGCTTTTGACATGCTTTGGATCAAATTCTTCACATGGGTCAGTTTCAAAGGATGGACTGCTTACAAAGGGTTCTTGGATGTCATCATTAGTCATGGTAAGTGGTTCAATATCCTCAAGTGTCGAGTTCATGGTTCCTTCAGTATTTGTAACCATGAGGTCAAAGGGGGTCAACATGTCTTAGAAAGGACCATTGCTAGACCTTAGTGGAAGATTTTGATCATGCTTTGGAATAAAATTTTGAGATATGTCCCTAACTCATAAGGCGATGTAGAGATATTTTCAATATGATCATTGGTTGATGGATTGTGCATTATGTCAATAGGATCAAATAATCCTAACACTCCTCAAAATAGATCACTAAAAAGTGGCTCTTGATGTATGGTGAGTTGATCATCCGAGGGGGTAGACACATCTTCAAGGTGCTCATCGATGGAGATATTTTGAACATTGTTTTCAACAATTGTGTTGAAGATATTGTGAATGTGTTCAACCATAGGGTCAAGTGATGTTGACATTTCTTGAATTGGATCATTATCGAGTATTGTTGGTGGATTTTGATCATGATTGAAAAGTGACTCTTGATCTATGTTGATTTGATCTTTGAACGAGATAGAAATATCTTCAATGTGATATTTTATGGATAGATCTTGATCATTGTTTTCAAAAATTGTGGTGGGGAGATTGTCAATGCTATCACCAGTGGTTGAATGTTCATCGTTATCTTCAATAGTTATCATTTTTCATGTTTGTTCTTGTGTTTGTTGGGTAGCTTGAGAGGCTTGGGAAGCTTGAGAGGCTTTTTGCACTTGTTGAGCTCGTGTCACATGTTGCGTGGCTAGATATTGTTGGATGGCCTTTTGGTAGGCTTGGTGAGCTGTTAGCGCAATGTTATATTGTCTTGTTACGTTTGGTTTTGGTGGTAGTGGTGGTGGATTTGGAATCATGTTGGATGTAATGATGAGTGGTTGAGATACGTTTAAAGTGATTGTGGTAGTGAGGGGTTGAGATGTGATGGGTGTGATAGTGGTGGTTGGAATAATTGAAGTGATAGGGATGGTTGGATTGATCTAGATGATAGGTCCTTGGGAGACCATATTTTGATTTGGGATCAATGTTGTTGTTTGATTATATACCATCCATTGGTTTGATGTCAATGGTATATTCAAAGGATTTGATGTGATAGTTTGATTGGTGTTAGGTGGATTGGTTTGGATGGAATGATTGGTGTTAGGTAAAGGGGGAAGCCCTAAACCAAGGAATGATGGCAGAGATGTCTTGGCGCAATGACTCAACTATTTTTGTAAGTGTAGAAATTTTATCTCGCCAAATTTGATCTTGATTTCGATCTTGACTCCCTTGATATAGTTGATTTGGTTTTTGTTCAAGCAGATTTGGGATGCATACTTGTGGTTTTTGAATGGGATCATGTACAAATTGATTTTGGACAATGTTCTGATTTGGGATGATGTTCATATTTGGCATGATGGGTTGAAATTGAACATTGTTGCTATTGGGAATCATATTACCTTGATTTAAAGGTAACTTTGATTTTTCATGGTGTTACCTTGACTTGGAGTTGTTAACATCTTGTTTGGATTTTGAACAATATTCGTATGATTTTCAAACATATTTATCCCAAATTTTTCCAGATTCATGTTTAGAAAACTTGTACTTGGTACATTCTCATTTGACATGTAGGGATTTGGTGGGATGACGTTGTTTGTTTGAAGGCTCATGCATTGATTGTTCGGTTGATAGACTTGTAGGTTTGGATTTAGATCTACCATCGAGAAATGTGTTCCAATATTTGATTTGGGGATACTCACACTTTTTGTGCCATTGATATTTGTAGAAGGTAATGATCCCATGTATGGATTGTATAAGTGTGAGTTTTGATAATCAATCAGCATTGTAAGGCTTTGATAGCTTAGTTGACTTGGATTACTCATGATGTATGGATCAAGTTTGTATTCCATGTTTCTCTTGCATTTTTACCTTGTTGAAAAAGTGACCTCTAAGGTTCTTAGGACCAATGATGAGATGAAGGATGAAAGGGGTAAATGATATGAGTGTTGAGCATTTAGGGACTTTGGATCAATGCTAGACTTAGGGTTTGATTTTGATTGGTTTGATTTGGATAATGAACTTGTAAACGCTAAGATGTTAGATGTGATCTTAGGATGAACTTGTTCAAAGAGGTGATAATTTAGCTAAAGGCATGAGAAAGGATGCATTCCCATACTCTTAAATAAACAAGGTGATTTTGATTTTAATGATTTACCTAAGCCTAGAATGAGGTTTCCAAAAGCTCTAAAGTTGTTCGGGGGATGAGGATGATAAATGTTTGGGGTGGATGAAGTGTTTGATTTGATCCTAAATGAACCTAGGAAGGCTTTGTTTCTGTGACCAAGATAGTGAAGAACATGCCTTTCTCTAAAAGTAATTCAAAATCAAAAGACCAATGTTTGCATGAAAATCATATGACCAAAAGATGCCAAGCACATGTGTGGGGTCCAATTGATTCAATCTTTGCTTAATGGATTATTTTTATCACAAACACTTCTTGATTAGGTTTTCAACTAAGTTTCCAATGTCCTAATTTTCTTTCATTCCACAAAATGCATTATGTGGAAATTGAGGAAATCAAGGCAAAGGTTTCCTAATGTTGACCTTAGTAGGAGGAAATTGAGATGGAATCCAAATGTTTAGAAGGCTCTAAGGATACGAATCCCAAGGGCAAGCAATAACATGTGAATTTGTTCAAGGATATTTTCTTCTCCTAAAGGGTTTGAGATTTGATGCTCATGTTGAATGTTGGTTTTCCAATGTTTTTTATCAAAGCACTGTGTTTTCAAACTGACTCACAAGCAATATGACGTCCTAGCTCAATTGGTACATTTTTCTTGGTGGGCTTTCCTCATGCCCTTCGTAGAAGAAGAGATTATTTTACATGCAACCAAGGAAAAAATATAAAGGTATGTTAAGAATGAAGTCTTAACCTCTATATTTTAACCAAGATCAGACATGGCAAGTAACTTCTTGGAATCTAAGTTCCAATGCACCACTTTGATAAACTCAGTGAATGGGCTAATAGGCCACTACAAACAAGGGTTTTATTTCAGACTTTCCATTCATGGAGATTGACCCATATGGCAAGAGTCCCCTTTCAGATCCATCTCATCGGAGCCAATCGCGTGATATTGGTGTTTACTCTAATACCCACATTTATATCCCGATTGGAAATACTCTTGGCTTTAGAGTGTTACCGGTTGAGTCATTCCCTTGGGTGATTACTTTTTCCCCAAGGCAGGCCCTCTAAGATAGACAAAAGTGAATAAAATTATTCATAGTTCAATCGACCCTTGTTTAGAAACAAAGGGAGAACACATGCAATAAGCTCACTCAAACTCACACAAGATTTTGTTCAATTTTTAAACCCAAACTGAAATGTGGAGGCAATATTTTATGCAACTTAATGTCATCAAAAATACTTTTGATTCTCAAGGTCACTGTGAAGCGCAAGAGAAGTGCATACGCCTTTTTAGGTGAGATTATTTTGCATAAAAGATTACAAAAAACAAAAGACACATGTTCATTTTATCCTTCAAAGAAATGATTCGAGTTTGTTTTAAGCACCAAAATCAACTGTCAAGTTTTTTTGTCAAATTTTTAACCCAAAAAACAATTTCTACTCAGTTTCTAGTGTTCAATTTCAATCCAACTTTGAAAACAAAAAATGATCTAGTTGTCTTAAAACAGAAAATTAAAATAGTAAATGGAGGCTCCAAGCATTAAAAAATGCTTTATAAACTCTGAATTTAATGCTCGATTCTCTAATATTCCTCCAAAGACTGTTTCTTGCAAGCTCCTTATGCAAACGAGAATCCCTCCTCCTCGCTTTTCCTTCCTTTGCACCTTCCTTGTTTTCCTTCTTCGTTTTCCTTCTTCCTTTGTTTTCCTATAAAAAAATTAAGATCTAAGATTTATTGCAAGGAATTAATGAAGTAATGAAAAAGAAAAATAGATTACCCCTATCATGCAAAGTCTTTGCAAAAAATAAAATAATGGTTACAGCACAATATTTGCTATGTCAACTCAAGAAGATTGAATAAACAAACAATTCAATGTTGCATGCCACTCTCTCAATTGAGCAATTGCAATTTTTTTTATATATATATATATATATATATATATATATATATATATATATATATATATATATATATATATATATATATATATATATATATATATATATATATATATATATATTTTTTAACCATGTGTTTCCCAAGCATAGAGATAGTGGGGATAAGAAGAGATCAGCTAGCCATTTAAGTGTAATGAAATGGTTTTAACTTCTTCTACACCTATCAATCATGCATGGCTTAACCAATACTCTGCAACTCTATCAATGAGAGGAAGTCAAAATAGATCATTGCATACACGATCCTTTCACAATTAATGGACCAATTTCTTCTTACAGCCACATCCTTCCCTCTTGATGGAGAAAGTACCTCAATTTTTAGTGGGTTTTTTGGTAGGATATCTCCTCTTAAACTTTTGGCCACCTGATGTACGAAGTGTTTTGGATTCTAAACCACAAAACTTAAAACACAAAATGAGAGATCACTGACAATTTCTTTGATTATGAATGCAAGAGATCATTAAATTGCATTTACTATGGACATCATGAAATCAAGAAAATTAAAGAATCTTTGCAATGAAAAAAAAAACCCTCAACAAAGAAATGCCATGCTAGATTGGCATCTATCCCTTTGATCAGTATTCATTCTACTAGCATCGTGTCAAATTTTGCCAAAACTGGTGTCTACAGCAAAGGAAGTCAACTTTATAGTCATTTCCCATATCACAATTGATAGATTGGAAGGTGTTCTTTATTGTTCATGTGTAAAAGGGTTTCTAGTATGACATGGCGATGCATTTATGGAACAAACTACCTAATTAGATGAATTAGAATATTATGGAGTGTGACTTTTGTTGGAATGTGAAGCATTTATAAAATGTGTACCAACGCCAAAAGGAAACAGTTGATGATGATTTGAACAACAATAATAAATGTTGATGGTGCGCTTGAGACTCTCCCCAAATAAATCAAATTAAATAGCTGTAGTGGGATAGTTAAATCCGTGGACCTCATGTGACATTCATGTGTAGAAAAGCAGACAAGAAAAATATCATCAACTATATTTATGTACAGACAAAAGCAGACGGTGGCTTTCCTTCATATGGATCAAAGGAAAAGAATGCAGTCATTAGTCAACAGGGATCATAGCAAATAAATAACCAACCTTTCACTTCTCTAATTTTTCAAACAGTTACAATATATACCATCAGAGGACAACAAGATGTACATGAATAGTAACCCGAGTAACAAAATAGCCTAAATACTTTTCTCCGTTGTCACTTTCACTACCTTACGCACCTCCCCCATAGCCATAAATGTGAGTTAATTCACACATCTCCCTCTGCCAGATAATTAAATTCTTTCCCATAAACTTGCATCATATCATGAAAATATTGTTGTTGTTCATAGTGGAGGGGCGTATGAACTCTTTTTTTTTATTATTTGACAGAATGCCTCCAATCGATGTTTAGTACAGGTGCACAATGAGAAATTCCTTAATTGATTCAACAAAAAATATGATTATATATACATCAGGGTATTTAGATTAAAAGCAAACATCCAGTCACCCGTCACAAGTTACTTTAATGAAATAAGTTTTTCTTTGTGCAACTAGAATAAGACATAACCCTTGAGAGGATCGATTGACTTATTTCATGTCTACGTGGTTTTGTAAATCTAGAACTTTGAAGATTTCTGAAGTTTCCATATCCTGGCACGCAACATCAGATGTTCTCACGTACCTTTCAGGCAAGTCACTTGGAGATCTTTTAGTTCTAAATTTAAATCCCTGTTGGCGTGCATTATATTCCTTCAAATATAGGGCATGATTTTAGGAGGGAGAAAAGAGTCATAAAATATAGTGATGGTGGTACTTTTAGAGGGTAGGCCAGCTATTGATAACAATGAAGCACAAATGATAGTTCAAACTAAAAGCAATACAATATGTGATTTTTTTTAAGAGCAATTTTAGCGACATAAGTAAGGATTATCAACTATTAAGGAGATGCTTTTAGAAAATATTGCAACTAGCATCAAATGAGCATAAGTAATAGGCCACGTCAAGATAACCTTTGAAATTTGTTAGATTCTAGATCAACACACAAAAAATTAGAGAGTAAATATTGGTGTTGCTACCAACAAAGAAAAAGTTCATTACACATTAATTTGAAGATATAGATATCTAAAACCCCAAATGTCTAAAACATTATAGAGAATATTTTGACAGTAGTTCTATAATCTAGACATCTATTATGAAAGTAAAATGAAAATCTCATTTTTGAAAGCATCCAAACCCCATGTTTGAAAGCTATTATACTTAAAACTTTACATTCATTAGAAATCTGAGTAAGATCATCAAAATGAAATATATTAAATCTATTTTTCTAGCCCTCCTTCTAGCACAATATGTGAGCACTACAAATCTGTAAAATAGCTCAAAACTCAAAACACATTCGCATGTTAGTTCAAACTATGCAAATAGCATAGTGCTCCTATGAGATAATAAATCAAGCTTTAAAATGCAAACAAATTACAAGACAAACTAAGGCATATAAAATATGAAATAAATCTTATCCCATAGTGGATTGGTTCTATTGTGGAAAATAGCCCTTTCCCAATCCTTGTTAAGATAAGCTAAATCATAAAATGCTTTTGAAGATGGAGTAAGATGATGAATGGGAAAAATTAGCTCTCCAATTGAAGAGAGTAACTTTGCATGGATTCTGGAGGATTTGATCAAGAATGAAGCCTTTCGTTTATAGATTATTTTGATGAGAGAAATAGCCAAATGGATGAATGTGCGAAAAAGATTTAGCCAATGAGATGAAGCCACTTGTCAACTTGTGAGTGGTTGAGGAATGAGCACATTTTGGTCAATGTGCCAAAGAGAGGGAGATTCAAATTCAAATTTGTGAAATAAAGGTTGAGAGGGGGGCATAAAAATGAGAAGTTAATGCAATGTTGGAAGGGACAAGTCAACTTGTCTTCATTTTCAAACTTGAGGGAATATTCTATTTTTATGCCAAGTTGAAAGAAAATAAGGATTTTAATAAATCAATAAATTGATTTATTTGTGCAAGTGGGAAAAGCTAGAGGATGTGATGGGTGGTTAGGTTAGGTTAATTAGTATTAGATTAGCTTAGGTGATGATTAGGTGATTTTGAACCCTTTGACTTGAATATTTGATTTATTTAAATCAAAAGGGATGGAAAATACATTTGGGATTTAATTAAATAAAGTACTGGTTTATTTAATTAAATGGATGATGCAAGATAAAGGTGGATTAATTTGCATGAGATGAAATTAGAAGATGGTTTATGAAAGATGAAATGTTATGGTTTGATTAAAATGATTTATTTAATTTAAATGGATGATGAACCTCATTTACCTGATGGATGGATGGATGTGAATCTGGATTACTTAATGAATGAACCTAATTGAATGCATAATGCTAATTTTGCATGTCTACAATAATTGTTAAAGATCTAAAAAAAAATCATTATTATCCTCTCAAGATTAGTTTAGGCATTTGTTTCACTACCTTAGCTTCCTTATAAGTGGTATCAGAGCCTAATCACCCTTGGTTTCAGTTGTGGGTTATTTGGTTTTTTAAACTAATCTAGATTTGAGTGGGAGCTTATGTAGAAGACACTTTATGATCTTGTTGCGTGAATTTTTAGATGGAAATTTCATCAAGGAGGATAAAGGTGGATACATTTTCTAAAAATAATTTTGAAATATGGAAGCTAAAGATGGAGGATTTGTTGATAGATCGAGATCTGTGGGATGTTGATGAGAATGTTTCAAGGATCGTAGATCCTATTCAGGAGACTCAATATGATGTTATGGACTCTAAATCAAAGGGTCTAATCATATTGTTCTTGGTGCACTCTATTTTAATCAATGTCCATAAAGAGACCTTTGCATAGAAATAATGGAAGAAGCTTGGTGAGATGTATCAAGACAAATATTTAGTGAACAAGATTTTATTTCAAGAAAGAAATTGTAATCCTTGAGCATGGAAGAGTGTGGATGAATTAAAAACCACTTGGAAGCATTCAATGTGTTGGTGGTTCAATTGGAATTAGTTGGTGTCAAAATAGACGAGGACAAGAAATGTTCAATTTTTCTTTGTTCTTTTCTTGATTCGTGGGATTCTCTTGTTATGGCTATTGGGAGTACTTTATATTCAAGACTCGAGATGTGGTGGATTCTTTTCTTTTTGAATTGATGAGGAGGAAGGTATCCATAAATACCAAATAATCCTTTAGTGTTCATGGAAGACCTCAGGAAAAAGGCAAGAAGAATGAGAAGTGTGATAAATCTAAGTCCAAAGGGAGATCCAAATCTCCTAGAATGTATAGAGTTATTTGTTGGAACTATGGCAAGCCTAGACATGTTCGTAAGGAATGAAAAGAAGAAAAGAAGAAGAAGAAAAAAAATGATTCTAATCCTAATTCTAAGAAGGAAGATGGTGATGCATTCATTGCAACTTTTTCAACTCATGTAGGTAATGATACATGGTTAATTGACTTAGGTGCATCTTTCCATATGACCTTAATAGAGATTGGTTTGCTAAATATGAAGAATTTGATGTAGGTAAGGTTTACTGGGGTGATGATTCTTATTTGAAAATTATTGTCTATGGTAAAGTTAGAATCAAGTTTCGTGATGGAAGAATAAAAAGTATTAATGGTGTGTTGCATATCCCTAGTGTAGCAAAAATATTATTATTTGTGAGTAAACTAATAGATGCAAGTGTATAGGTAGAATTTTTTTATACATGATGCAAGATGGTTAGAGGTTTTAGATATGCCACATTTCATAAGCTCGATGCATTCACTGTTGAATACAATAGTACTTCTATGAAAAGAAAGTTTGTGGAAGAAGTGAGGGTTTCACCTTCAGCATATGGTCATGGCTTTTGGGTATCCAAGGGTGCTCTTTTTTCAAAATCAAAGTTAACTTTAGAGAAAAATATGTTATGGCAACAAAGACTTTACCACATTGGAGAAAAGGGTCTAAGGACGTTGAAAAATAAAAACCTCGTTGAAGGTTTATCTGATGTAATCTTGAATTTTATTTTTGTGAGCATTGCATTTATGGAAAACAAAATTGTGTCTAATTTTACTTGAGTTCTCATAAATCTTATTCATTCTAATGTATTTGTTCTTTTAGATGTTCCTTCAATTGTTGAATCCACATATTATGTTTCATTTATTGATGATTATAGTAGAAGGACATGGGTATATTTTCTAAAGAGTAAATCTGAAGTTTTCAGTCAATTTAAATAATTTAAAGTAGTGGTTGAGTTACAAACTAGATAGAAAATAAAATGTTTGAGGACTGATAATGGTGGTGAATCTTTCTCTAATGATTTTAATAGATTTTGTAAAGATTGTGGTATTGATAGACAAAAGAAAACTCCATATCAAATCCACAACAGAATGGAGTTGTTGAAATAATGAATAGAGTACTGATGGAGAAGGCTAGGAGTATGATAAGTGGTGTTGGTATAGAACAAAGGTTTTAGGATGAAGCTATTACGATTGCTTGTTACCTAATTAACAGATCTTCTACATTAACTCTTGTTGATAAGATTCCTATAGACATCTTAGAGTTTTGGTTGTGAGGCATATGCACTTGTGCCAAAGGAGAATCAAACAAAGTTGGAGAAAAAGGTTATGAAATGTATCTTCATCGGATATAGTTAGGGTGTGAAAGGATACAAGCTTTGGGATCCTATTGCATAAAAGGTAATACATAGTAGAATTGTTAATTTTAGAGAAACTAAGCCTTTTTTATTACATTGTAGCCAGAACAAAGTAAAAAGGATGTGATTCAATTCCCTTCTACACCTAAGAAAGTTGAATCGAGGCCCATGGATAGACAAGAAGTTGAAGAGAGCTCATCTAGATCTAAATCTTTAGAAGAGGAGGAAGAACCTCCAACTTAGCTTGTTTGTAGGTCTACGAGGCATAGACAACCACTTGAAAGGAATTCACCTAATGATTGGAGATGTATTGTTCTTTGAATTCTAACATGGGTGAACCTAGATTGGTAGAAGAGGCATTAGGTATGAATGATACAAAATCCTAGAAGATTTCTATGGAGAAAGAAATGGAAGTTTTGAAAAAGAAGGAAACATGGGATCTTGTACCATTTCCTAAAGGACAAAAACCTGTTGGTTGCAAATGGTAGGAAAAATATTTGTTCAGATGGAACTTGTATTAAGAAAAAAATCAAGGTTGGTTGCAAATGGTTACTCTCAAGTTGAGGGTGTTGATTATGGTGAGATATTTTCTCCTATTAAAAAATGGCATCCATTAGATTTTTGCTTTCTATTGTTGCTTCTTATGATTCAGAGGTTGAACAAATGGATGTGAAATTGCTTTCCTTCATGGTGACTTGGAGGAGGATATTTATATGACACAAACAAGGCACTACATGGTTGAAAGGTAAAATTAAATTTGTTTGCAAATTGAAGAAATATTTGTATGGCCTAAACATATTCCTAGGATGTGGTACCAAAAATTTGATACATATATCTTAAGTTTGGGATTTGAGTGTTCTAAATTAGATCATTGTGTTTACTATAAAATTCATGGTGATCGTTTCTTGTTTATTACATCATATGTTGTTGATATGTTATTTATTGGTAGAGGGAATGTATGATTTTAGAACTAAAATATTAACTTGTTAAATTTGAAATGAAAGATCTTGGTGCAGCTAAACACATTGTTGAGATGGAAATTAATAGAGATAGAGTGAATAGAAAGCTATGGCTTGGCCAAAGTAAACTTTCCAATTCAAATTTACAGAGGTTTGATATGTAGGATTGTAGACCATTGTGTGTTCTTGTTTTAGCTGGAACAAAGTTATCTATTTTAGATTTTCCAAATCCCCATCAAAGATGGAAGACATGAGCAAAGTGCCTTACCAAAGTGCAATTGGATGTTTAATGTATGCCCTGATTTGTACTAGACCATGAGACATTACCCAAGTAGTGGGAGTTATTTCCAAGTATATGTCTAATCCTGGTAGAATTCATTGGGATGCAATTAAAAGAGTCTTTAGATATGGGTATGTGCAGGATCATGATTGGCCAAAAAGTGGCAATATGATGGGTATGTGTAGGGTATGTAGCTAACAACTTTTTTTACCCAAAATTGATTAAATGAAAAGGATTTTTAAAGGAGATTCTCAACTTTCCACCAATAAAAATAATGCTTTAAACTTTGAATTTAATAAATAATTATTATTCATTTTCTATTTGAATTACGACTAAAGTTTTCATTAATAGGTTGATTGAAAAACATCTATAGCTTTCAAACAGTATCACTTTTTTTGAATCTGAAACATGTGTCACATTCTATGCTTCGCATACTATAGGATTAAAAAAATGAATTTCATGAAGTTTTGACCAAGTTAAGGTGGTCGACATAAGATTTTTTATATTTTTTAAAGTTATAATAAAAAATTCATAATTAATTATTTACTTGGAAAAAAATTACAAAAAAATATGCATCACATCTGAAAATGAGTCCTCTACTTATATATAAAGTCTTATAAAATATATTATCATTTTATTGTTGTTAGGTGGTCAAAAAACACCTACTTCTTATTTTTCCCTTGAAATTTAAGTACTACTGCATTGAATATTTCAAATTTTCACCAAATAGATTTTTTAAATAAACCTAGTAGTTTAGAAACTACATTCAATTTACTACAAATTCTATTCTTACATATTTTTTAAATAATATAGATAACTTATTCAAATTTTTATGTGAAGCCACCTAACTCTAATTTTTTTGAATTTTTTGCCACTTAAGAGCTTGTTTTTTCCATGATGATCTTGCACATACCTATATTATTCCTTGTGCTATCATAGTAATGACTAAAGATGATATTTCTCTTGATATTGATGGTTATGTGGATTCAAACTAGGCAAGGGATATTGATAGCAGGCGATCCGCCAGAGCTTATGTGTTTACTTTATTTAGTGGTGAAATTAGTTGGATTAGTAAATGACAATTTTTGGTTGCTTTTTCCACCACTAAAGCTTAGTATATGGAAATGTACTCATGCTTGTAAAGAATCCATTTAGCTTAAGAGACTATGTTCAAATGTTAGAATAAAATAAGGTTCAATGACAAATTATTGTGATAGTTAGAGTGTGATATGTCTAGCCAAGAACCCAAAATTTCATGCCAGGATCAAGCACATTGATGTACAATATCATTTTGTTAGAGACATGGTCGAAGATGGCAGGGTGAAGCTGGTTAAGGTAGAGACTTTGATGAATTTTTTTTATTCTTTAAAGTTAAGCCTCTGAGCATAGAGAAGTTCAGATGGTGTTCAAATACTATGGGCCTCTTGGCCACTAGCAATTAAGAGATGATGTTTATACACCCTCACATTGCTCTTGCAAGGTGTTCAAAAATTGGGAGATTTTTTGGGGAAATTTGTCTCAATATTGCAAATACTTAAGGTATTATTAATGCATCAACATAGGGAAGTGTAAGGGGCTACCCCGTATGGGTTCTAGGGCTCATGCGCCTTAGTAGGGGTTTAGGGGTAGCACCCTCGAAAACCACATTTCATGTATATTTTATTGTTGTAAATCTAGACCATTCATCTTTAGGTCTTAGATTTGACAGATGATATTTATTGGCTTGAATTTCCCTAGAAGTCAAACCTATTTTATGAGGGAATTGTATTATGAGTGTGTAGTGTGATGTATCTTGAGAGCCTAATAGCAGTCGTGTTGCCTCTAGATCTTTGGTTGGTGATACCCCTGTGAGAATCTTTCTCTACTAGTATATTATAATATTTGTGATTTTTGAATAATATATTGTGTGGCTTTTGGAGTGTAGGTTTCTTCTCCCAAAGGTTTTTTCCCACATAAATCACTATGTTGTGGTATGCATGATGTTTATGTTTATTTGTATTTAAATTTTTGTAACTATTAAAGATCTGTAAAAAAAATTGCATTATCCTCCTCTCAAGATTAGTGTAGGAAATTGTTTCACTACCTTAGCTTCCTTATAGTTATGGGGAAATTTCAAGCATTGGTGGTATGTGGATGGGATGACCTTCGTAGCATGAATCCATGGTTTTCCAAGGAGGATATCATAGGGGAGATCCAAATCCAACACTTTGAATGTTGTATCAACTTTGATAGTTAATGAAATGACACTTTTAGAAGAGTCTTCTTCATCGTCATAAGCCTTTAGGATAATTGACTTTGATGTGTCTACACAAACCTCAAAAACCCAATGTCATGACCAAGTTTAAGGTGCAAATGTTCAATTCTACTCCATCATCTACCAACACTGTCTGATTTTATGTTTTTTGACAAAGTCTTGTTATGGTTAAGATTTTGTGCTGAGAAGTCATGGTCAGAGAAGGTAGCACTGTGAATATGAAGCAAAAAATTTAGAACAAAGTTTTGTTATGGTTAGGCTTTTGTGCTTAGAAGTCATGGTCAGAGAAGGTAGCATTGTGAATATGAAGCAAAAATTTTAGAACACCGACCTTGTTGTAGCCTCAACAATAAAATGTCGACCTAACATTAAAATAAAAGTGAATTTATTAATAATTATACAATATTTTTTTGATGAAATAGATATTTATATTAATTTATTTTTATTTAAATATGATTTATTTTTTAGAGTATATTTTAATATAATAAAGTACAATTTTTAATATATAATAAAATTTGAATATTTTAAAATATAATTTTAAAAAGAAATATATTTAAAAATTTAAATCTAAATCTATAATTTATTTGCTGAAAGGTTTTATGATTAAAATTTTCTTAAAATCTATTTTATTAACATATTACTTGATCTTGACTTAACAATAGATTACAAATAGCATGATTCAAATATTAGAATTTTTTTTTTAAAATTAAATCTTTAAAACAATTAATAATATATTACACTCAAAATAATGAAACTCTTTCTATTATTCACTTTTTTATCAAAAAAATCCTCTACATTGAAATAAATTTTAAAAAATAAAAAATAAACCTTATAAACTCACCAAGATTTACTTGGTGTTTATGATTCTTAAGCCTGCAAGAAATGACATTAAAACATTATAAGTGTTCTTTGTTGTGAAATATATTGTTTGTTAAATAAATACATTTCAGAAATTTATTATTATTAAAAAAATGGAATCATCCAAAATATGAACTAAACAATATGACCTGAAAGATTGATTAAAAAATCTTGGTTGACATTTTTCTTGAAGAAATATATTGTGTTCAATGCATTATATTCCTACCACCAGTGACTCCAATGAATCAGCCACCATTTCTACCAGTAACTCTCCTACCATGATCGTTAGATGTGTTTGGGTTAGGTTAGTGATTTCCATGCCATTATTACTAGCACTTTCCAGGAAATTGTGTCTTGATCAACCCTTGCTCTACTGAGATTCATTAGCATCTGTGTTACATGTCCAATATCATTCAATTCACAAGGATTCTCCTCCTGATTTATTCTTAGAGATTTAATTTGAGCCTGGCAAACATTTGCATTAAGATTTTCCATTATTATAAAGCATGAACAATGTAAGAAAGCAAGTTAGCACAACAAATATATCTAAAAGTTAGTACACAACTTAAGAAAGTTGGGGCCATCATATTAAAATAGTCTATGAGACTAGGACTGGCTTAACTAGCACATTCTAAGCATTGACCACTTAGATGGCTGCTGTGGGTCATCTCAACCTTCTGTTTCCTCTTCTATTTTCTGTGTCACTATGTTGTCTCTTCTCTGACTCTTCACGTGACATTCACTGCTACAGTTAAGTTTGAATTCAATTTTGAATCTCTCCAGCTAAATCCATTAAAAAGTAGTATGTGCATTTTGACTTCAATATAATGTTTTCGCTTGTGCTATCGTTTGCGATGCATATGGAGCAGGGCTAAAAGATCAAAACTTGACAAACAGATAGTGTTTGTTGGCATTTGCTTGCCCTCACAAGTACTCTGGCGCTACATAGATCACATTCTGGTTATGGAAAATAGATAGTGTTGCTTGGAGCAGAATAGACATTCACATTTACAGCAACCCGTGGATCCATAGGCTATATCGCACATGAGTGGAAGAGGGGTATGGCAGTTATTGTTAAAGTAGATGTGTATAGTTTTGGAGTTATTCTATTGGAAATCATTTGTTGTAGGAAAATGGCTAAGGTAGACATTCCAAAAAATGAGAACATCTTGTGTGACTGGGCATAGGATTGCTTGAGAGATGGAGGGCTTGTAAATTTGGTGGAGTAGCAACACATAAGTGGTATAAATCCAAGACAGTTGGAATGAATAGTGTTGGTGGCATTGTGGTGCATTCAAGATGATCCATCTCTGAGGTCGTCCATGAAAAGAGTCATTCAGATGTTGGAAGGAACCCTTCACATTCCTGTGCTACCACATCCAGGGCTTTCTTCATAGATTTCCCTCATCTGACATTGAATTTTGATATATTCTATGAAATTCACTAAACTGTCTCAAATAACTGAGTACATGGAGACTTAAATGACTTAGTAGTGTCTTAGTTTTTACTTAATCAGAGCATGAATGGAGTAATTTAATAAGTGTAAGAAGTTGTTTGCTATTAGTTTAGAAAACATATAGACCTATACTAAAAGGATCATGCGTTTATCTATAGTTAACTTCTCTTTTAGGTTTTCTATTATATGTTGTAACCCTTTAGAGAAAGATAAAAGATAGCTATATATTTTGCTAGTTAATAGGATATTATTGTCAATTACTTTCATTTCTACACCTGATCTCTCTGGTTATCTCATTATCTGAGCCATTTTAGCCAACACATTAAAATATTTTAAAATAGAGAAAATTTCGATTTAGATCTAAAAGAAATTTGAGTGTATCTTCAGTAATCAAGTGTGAATGAAACATAAAAAATTGATTTATTAATCGAATATTTTTTAAATTAATATTTAGTTTTAGTATTTTAAGAAGAAAGAAGTTATGTTAATTGTAGTGTAGAATCATTCAATTTGATAATGGTAGAAAATTATTCATAAGCCTTAGAATAATCAAAACATCACAAGAGTTTACTTTCTCATCACTAAAACATAATTATATTTTTCTCTTACCAACAATCAAATATTAATTGTTCTCACTAAGGAAAATCTCTCCTCTATCATAAACTCAATAAGATGAGAGACACTATGGGAAGTCATATGATGGGTGAAATAATTAAAAATTACTTGTGTATGATTTATGTGTAATTATGAGTACAAATTAATACTACCTAAGAATGTCTCCAACCAACATAGGCTTAAATGATAACCAATAAGAGTTGGGACTAATAAATGTAGTAGACACATGAAATACTATACTAATTGAAATCATGCATTATTGAGAAACTAGAAATGACTATATAAATATGTAGAAAGATAGTAAAAATTGGTATCAAATGAACCTACATTAAGATATGGCTAGTGAGAGTCAATTGTCTCATCTAGAGTCTAAAAGTAATATATTTTTTCTTCTTATTGTAAGTTTCCAAATGGATTTATGTGTACCTTTAATATTTATAACCTGCATAAAATAGAATATAGGAAATATATATTTGGTAATTTTTGGAGGTCATTAATGCTAGAATGTTGGTATGCTCTAACATTGTACCTAGATAAAAGATATGAATTCTATATTTTAAGAGAATTTTGATTTTGTCGATATTGATAGAAGTTCAAACCCAAGGTTAAATTTTGAATTAGACATGGAGTTGTAGCTCTAAAATTTCAGCTTTTAAGTTCAACTCTAGAACTATGGCTTTGAAGTTCCTAGCTCCAATTTATTTCAGTTTTAAAGTAGCAGACAAGGAGAGCTATGAAGTATTTTAGGTATCTTTTATTTGATATATATGTCAAGGCTTCGAATAGTCTTTGAGGGGTGGTATGATTACAAAGATATAGGACTTTGATAATACTTCATCCTTTGAATATATCAAACTTGTAGAATAACAAATTGGAGTCAACAAAAAAATCAATTATAAACATGTAACTACACTTGAGAAAAGGTAGAATTATAAATGCCTATGAAGTATTCTCCCATATTTATTGGGATGAGTAACTAAGTTACACTATGAGTCTTAGTTATAATAAAACCTTCATTGGATGAAGAATTGTGTTTTACTAAGAGATCTAGTACAAATAAAACTTGTCATGCATTTGCATTAAAATAAGCATGGTGGCAAAAATTATAGGAGAATTTATGATCATTTTGATTTGTGCTAAGAGTTTTTATCTTGGGGGTGGTTGATATTTTTGATATAAATGAAGCTCGCCAAATCCAAAATAGGTTGTTGGGTAATACTTACTACCAAATAATTTATAATTCTTAATTTCTTATAAAGAAGTGTGCATTTGATTCTTATGATATTACAAGTTTTACAAATGAAGATCTAAGTTCTTTAGTATTTTGATAAGAATTTCTTGATCAAGTTAATCCTAGTCCAACGGAAGCACAAGGGCTTACTCTACATGTGAAGGAAGAATATTGTGGTATTACTTGCTTTAGATTACATGTCAAAAATAAAAATAAAAATACATGTGAAAAATTCAAAAACATCAAAACATGTCAAAAATCCAAAAACATCCAAATAACCTTCAAAAATCCCAAAAATTGTGTCTTCTCATCAATCTAAGTATGTTGAACTATGATTTCTTTGTGCATGCTACATAGGCAAGACCATCATTAATGATTCCCCAAGGCACTAGGTCAGTGCTTTAGGGTTTGTTAAGTCGATTCGATCATGATTTAATCCATAATAAATTATCCATGGTTAACATCAGTCAAACTAGGATGTCTATGCGCATGTTACATATGAAAGGTCATCATTGATGGTGCAAGAGCACCTAGGCTAAACTCCTGTTTGATTTGTCAAATTTTGGCTTGTACCTGACCTTAGCCAAGTCAGGGTCTTAGTGTGTTTGTTTTGGACCTTAGAAGGTCTTGTTTGAGTGTGGTGAGTTAATCATTAGGATTAATGTCATCTTAGTTATCTTTGTTGTTAAATGTTGTTTTTAGCTTGGGACAGCTTATGTTAGAATGTAAGTGTTAAATGTGTTCTAAACACATGGTCATTGTTAAAAAGATGCCAAGGGACAGTTAAGGAGTTGTTGGTTCGAAATCAGGGAGTTAGAGATCCTAAAATGTAGGATGATGGAAAGAGTTGCAAGAATGTTGCAAAGTTGCATGGCAACATTGTTAGGTTGCATGCAACTTATTTGTCATTGGGAATCCCTAGAAATAAGGAGTAAGTGCTCGATCAACTTCCCTTGAAGTGTGGAAAAGGCATCTAAGTAGAGGTGTGGCTCGTAGAATGCAGTAAGAAGGATTGTAAACAAGTTTTTTCTTTTGTGTGAATAAGAAAGTTCTGTAGTTTTCTGTGTTACCCGTGCATCTTGAGAAAACAAAGCTATCAAAGGCACTGAATATACTTCATAAGCACTGCGTTTAATTATATAGAATAGTTTTGAGCATCTTTCATTTGGTAATCAGGTTGTTTAGTGTAGAGTTGTTATTTTGAGTTATTAGATTAGAGTGTAAAGGTTTGTAATTATAGTTTTGAGCAGTCAGTTTTCTCATGGCTCCCCCATAAGAACTAACCATGGGATCTCCCTACAATTAGTTTGAAATGACAGGGGAGCCATTCAATTGTAAATATCTAGCAATAGGATTCATGGGAAGGCAAGCAAGAATTTGTAATACCAAACCCTAGGTGAGTTCTAGCTACCCGGTTAGAGGTTTGGCAATCAAAAAGTGAAGAAATTTGGCAGGGGAAGGGACCACTGTACGGAAAAAGTACACCTCCAGGTGGGATATGATTAAACACAAGGATACCAGAAAGATTAAGGTTTGATCAATCCTTTTGAGTGGGAAATTAGTGAGAGATCAACAAAACCCTAAGAATTAGGCCTATTAGCCCTATTTCTCCTTGATTGTAGGAACCTACTGTACGGTAGAGACAGAGGTCTGAAACCAAATGAAAGATTTAAAAATCCAAAAAGGGTGTCTGAAAGTGACATTTGTTTGCTAGGTCATTTGGAGATTTTTGGAAGGAAAAGCCAAAAACTGACTGGTAAGGGCTAGTAGGGAATAGGCCTCTTCAAGGAAAAATCTTGAGATCGGGTAGATTGAGGATTGAGGACCCTTCAAGATGCATTCAAGTGAGTGTGAAATGCAAGAAAACAATGTCTTTAACACCCCTACAAGTAGTTCAAGCAAGATGATGAAGTTGGCATCTAGATCCTTCTAGGTGTTGGAAGAAGATTGCAAGTTCAAAAGGTGTTGAATCCTCTAAGGTTAAGTACAAGGATTGAAACTCTTGTAATAGAGTTAGAGCAGGGCTTAGTTAATGATCTAAGTTAGAATAGAGCCTAGAAGTTGTCAGGTTCTTGGTGGAAGGCAGAGTGAAGTCTTCTAATAAGTTGGTGCAAGCAAACCTTGGAGCTATCATACACCATATTGGTATCAGAGCAATGTTTGATTCAAGGCTTGTGATTGATGTTGCAGCCCACTGAGTCAGTAGGAGAGAACACACCAGAGGAAAGAACCATGGTGACTAATGCTGAGTTGGCTAAAAAGGTAGAAGAGCAAGAGGAAGATAACCGGTTGCTAAGAGAAAGGTTATCTCAAGTGGAGAAGCTCTTGGATGAAGTCCATGAGACAGTAGATAAAGTGAAGGACAAGATAGAGCAGAAGGAAGAGCAGGAAGCCAAGGAAAAAGAAGAGGACTTGGAGGAGGAAGCTCCAAAGCCTGACCTTGTTCTTGTTGAAGAACCATTCCTAAAGGCATTGCAGGGCTTAAGTGGTAAAGCATTGGAAGGTCTGCCACTATTTAGTGGACAAATGGACCCTGATTCAGTTGTGGATTGGATTGAGAGTATTGAAAATCACTTTGAATGTGATGGAATAACAGAGGCCCAAAAGGTAAAGGTGGCCAAGTCAAGGTTGAGAGGAGCAACTCTCACATGGTGGAAATTTGTACAATCTGAAAGAGAGAAGGAAGGAAAAGGTCCCATAGTTTCATGGAGAGGAATGGTAACTAAGATAAGGTAGACTTATCTACTTGATGATTATGAAGTTCAGTTGCATAGGAGAAGACACAATCTTAGGCAAAAAGATATGGATGTCCAAACATACACTGAGGAGTTTCAAAAATTGTGCCTAAGATCAAAGGTTGTTGAAGATGAAAGCATCAAGCTAGCAAGGTACTTGAATGGGCTCAAGTGGTCTATCCAAGAAGATATGAGCCTAGTGAACTTCAAAACAGTCTGCCAATGCTATCAAATGGCCTTGAAGATAGAGAAGAAAGGCAAAAAGAAGCAAGAACAAAATCCCAAAAGTAGAGGTAAAGGGAAAGACAGCAGAGGACAAAGAGGTGGCTATGGTGGAAGAAGTTCAAAACTAAGAGCCCAAGGAGAAGTCAAATACTCTGAATAGAAAGAAGGAAGCTCTAGTAGAGGTGGTAGAGGAAGAGGTTTCAGCTCCAGAGGAAGAAGTGGTGGACAAGGAAGAGGAAACTATTTCACCAATATGAAATGTTACCACTACAATCAATTGGGACACCCAGCCTATAGATGTCCAGAGAAAGGTAGTACTTCTCATGGAGGAGACAAGAGAACTAACCTGATTCAAGATGAGACAGTTGCAGCAGATAAACATCCTGAAGCACCATTGAACTCAGAGGAAGGTGAGAACCTCATGATGAGGAGAACTTTGATCAAGGAACCGGTGAAAGAAGAGCCAAGCCAAAGGAGCTCCTTGTTTAGGATAAAGTGCAAGATGATAGGGAAAGTGTGTAAAGTCATCATAGACTCAGTTTCTACTAACAATATTGTGTCAGAGGAGGCAGTCAGCAAGCTGAAGTTGACAAGGATACCCCACAACAATCCTTACAAGGTCACATGGCTCAATAAAGGTCAACATGTCTTGGTGAATGAACAAGCATGGGTGGAGTTTTCAATTGGTAGGTACAAGGACAAAGTTTTGTGTGATGTGTTACCTATGGATGCATGTCACTTGCTCCTAGGTAGACCATGGCAATTTGACCGCCAAGATGTGCATGATGGAGCAAAGAATTCCTACACTTTCAAGAAAGATAAGGTGACCTTTAAGATTCAGTCTTTGCTAGAAGATACAGAGGTGCAGACAGCAGGTTCTAAACTGCTCATGGTGGGTGAAAAAGAGTTCTTAGAAGCCTTGGAAGAAGGAGAAGGAGTTGGATATGCAGTGATGATCAAGCCAAGAGAGGTGAGCAAGAGAAAGCAATTGAAAAGCAAGAGTTACCCAAGGAGATACATAAATTGTTGCAGACCTATGAAGGCATTGTAAGTAGTGGTCAACTAGCAACATTACCTCCTAAAAGAGCCATAAGTCATAGGATAGACTTGATACCAGGAGCTACCCTTCCAAACAAAGCAGCTTACAAGATGACACCTCAACAAAATGAGGAAATAGCTAGGTAGATTCAAGAACTTCTAAACCAAGGTCTCATTAGGAAAAGCATTAGTCCATGTGCAGTACCCACTGTCTTAGCACCTAAAAAGGGAGGAGAATGGAGGCTTTGTACTAATTCCAGGGAAATAAACAAGATAACCACCAGGTATATATTCCCTATTCCTAGGATTGAAGATCTTATGGATTGTCTAGGTGAAGCTAGGTACTATACCAAGATAGATTTAAAGAGAGGTTATCACCAAATTAGGATACATGAGGGAGATGAGTGGAAAACAGCCTTCAAAACCAATGAGGGTCTCTATGAGTGGCTAGTCATGCCATTTGGACTGTCTAATGCCCCCTCCACATTCATGAGACTCATGAATAAAATCCTCAAAGACTACATTGGCAAGTTTGTAGTAGTGTATCTTGATGATATACTAATCTATAGCAAAACAAGAGAAGAGCACCTCCATCAGATAGAGTTGATTTTCAAGAGGCAGCAGGAGGAGAAGCTAATGATCAATTTGGAAAAGTGTGAGTTCATCAAAACAGAGTTGGTGTACCTTGGATTTGTGCTATCACATGGCAACCTAAAGATGGACAGCAACAAAGTGGAAGCCATCCTCAATTGGCCTACTCCAAAGACAGCAACAGAGGTAAGAAGCTTCCATGGTCTTGCTCAATACTATAGAAAGTTTATAAGATAGTTTAGTGCTATTTGTGCTCCTATGTTGGATACCATTAAAGGAGGAATGAAGACTAAGTTTGTATGGAATGAGCAAGCTAACAAGAGTTTTGAGTTGTTGAAGGAGAAGATAGCTACCCAACCTGTTTTGGTGTTACCAAGCTTTGAGAAGCTATTCACCATTGAGTGTGATGCAAGCAATGTGGCTATTGGAGTTGTTTGACTTGGCTTTTCAGTTAAGTGAAGCCAAGAAGAAGTAATGACCTTGAGATGTATGCATTGGTCCAAGCTCTAAGGAAGTGGAGGCACTACTTGCTTCCCAAGGAATTCATAGTGTATTCAGACAACCAAGCACTCAGTTTCCTGAATTCACAAGAGAAGTTGAGTCACAGACACATGAAATGGGTGGAGTATTTGCAAGCTTACACCTTCAATATCAAGCACAAGAAAGGAGCTCTCAACAAGGTGGCAGATGCCTTGAGTAGAAGAGTCCTCACAATTCAGGAAATTCAGTTGAAGAGCATGGGGATAGATCATTTCAAAGATCTATATGCAGATGATGAAGATTTTGCAGATATTTATAAGGTATGTGCTGAAGTACAAGAATCATTTTCATAGAAAATATGCTGAATATACCTTGCAAAGTGATCTTTTGTTTAAAGGGAATCAACTATGTGTTCCTAGAGGTTCTATTAGAGAGAACTTGATACAAGAAAAGCATAATGGTGCATTGAGTGGTCATTTTGGGATCACCAAAACTCAAGAACTTGTTCAAAGGTTTTACTATTGGCCAAGGATGAACCTAGATGTCAGGAGGTATGTGGAAAGTTGTGTGGTGTGTCAAAAGGCCAAGGGTACTTCTTCAAATGCAGGCCTATACCAGCCACTGCCTATCCCTACTAGGCCATGGGAATGCTTGAGTATGGACTTTGTAGTTGGGTTACCCAAGACAAGGCAAGGCATGGATAGTGTTTATGTGGTTGTAGACAGATTCAGAAAAATGGCTCACTTTGTGCCATGCAAAACAACCAATGATGCCAGTCAAATAGCCTCTCTTTTCTTCAAAGAGATAGTAAGGATTCATGGATTACCAATCAGCATTGTATCAGACAGAGATACTAAGTTTATGAGTCATTTTTGGAAGACTCTTTGGCAAAGAATGGGCACTAATCTATCCTTTGGATCTGCATACCATCCCCAAACTGATGGTCAGACCAAAGTGGTTAATAGAACTCTTGGAAACCTCTTAAGATGCTTGACCAAGGAGTATGGTCAACAATGGGATCAATTGATTGGGAAAGTTGAATATGCCTATAATGACACTATAAATAGATCAACAGGGAAGAGTCCCTTTGAAATTGTTTATGGTCTACATCCTAGAGGTGTTTATGAGCTAAGAGAGTTAAAGGATGGAGTCAAGGGAAGTGGATATGCTGATGAATTTTCCTATGCAATGTAGATCCATGATACAGTCAGAAAAAAACTGGCAGAAAACACCATGAAACATAAGATTAAGATGGATGAGCATAGGAAAGAAGTTCAATTCAATATTGGAGACTTGGTGATGGCACATTTGAACAAGTCTAGACTACAGAAAGGAGTTCCTCATAAGTTGCAAATGAAGAGGATAGGTCCCTGTCCTATCTTGGAGAAGTATGGAAACAATGCATTTAAGGTGCAGCTGCCAGATGACAGTGGACTGTCCCCTGTTTTCAATGTTGCAGATCTGGTGCATTATAGAGGACCACCACCAAACATGGATCAGACCCTTCATGAAGTCACCTAAGATGTGGAAGAACTCAAACTGCCCTTCACTACAGTCAAGCAAGCTGACAAGATATTGGATACCAGGGTCTACAAGAGGACTAGGACCAAATAATATAAGGAACATCTGATTAGGAGGCATGGACAACCTGATGCAGATGCAGTGTGGATCAAGGAGGTAGAGTTCAAGAAGTTATCCAAGGGTGGATTGAAATCTTCTGTTTTGGGGAGGATGGTGTAGGAGCACCTAGGCTAAAATCTAGTTTGATTTGTCAAATTTTAGCTTGTACCTGACCTTAGCCAAGTCAGGGTCTTAGTGTGTTTGTTTTGGACCTTAGAAGGTCTTGTTTGAGTGTGGTGAGTTAATCATTAGGATTAATGTCATCTTAGTTATCTTTGTTGTTAAATGTTGTTTTTAGCTTGGGACATCTTATGTTAGAATGTAAGTGTTAAATGTGTTCTAAACACATGGTCATTGTTAAAAAGATGCCAAGGGACAGTTAAGGAGTTATTGGTTCGAAATTAGGGAGTTAGAGATCCTAAAATGTAGGATGATGGAAAGAGTTGCAAGAATGTTGCAAAGTTGCATGGCAACATTGTTAGGTTGCATGCAACTTATTTGTCATTGGGAATCCCTAGAAATCAGGAGTAAGTGCTCGATCAACTTCCCTTGAAGTGTGGAAAAGGAATCTAAGTAGAGGTGTGGCTCGTAGAGAGTAGTAAGAAGGATTGTAAACAAGTTTTTGCTTTTGTGTGAATAAGAAAGTTCTACAGTTTTCTGTGTTACCCGTGCATCTTGAGAAAACAGAGCTATCAAAGGCACTGAATATACTTCATAAGCACTGCGTTTAATTATATAGAATAGTTTTGAGCATCTTTCATTTGGTAATCAGGTTGTTTAGTGTAAAGTTGTTACTTTGAGTTATTAGATTAGAGTGTAAAGGTTTGTAATTGTAGTTTTGAGCAGTCAGTTTTCTCATGGCTCCCCCATAAGAACTAACCATGGGATCTCCCTGCAATTAGTTTGAAATGACAGGGGAGCCAGTCAATTGTAAATATCTAGCAATAGGATTCATGGGAAGGCAAGCAATAATTTGTAATACCAAACCCTAGGCGAGTTCTAGCTACCCGGTTAGAGGTTTGGCAGTCAAAAAGTGAAGAACTTTGGCAGGGGAAGGGACCACTGTACGGAAAAAGTACACCTCCAGGTGGGATATGATCAAGCACAAGGATACTAGAAAGATTAAGGTTTGATCAATCCTTTTGAGTGGGAAATTAGTGAGAGATCAGCAAAACCCTAAGAATTAGGCCTATTAGCCCTATTTCTCCTTGATTGTAGGAACCTACTGTACGGTAGAGACAGAGGTCTGAAACCAAATGAAAGATTTAAAACTCCAAAAAGGGTTTCTGAAAGTGACATTTGTTTGCTAGGTCATTTGGAGAGTTTGGGCAAGAAAAGCCAAAAAATGACTGGTAAGGGCTAGTAGGGAATAGGCCTCTTCAAGGAAAAATCTTGAGATCGGGTAGATTGAGGATTGAAGACCCTTCAAGATGCATTCAAGTGAGTGTGAAATGCAAGAAAATAATGTATTTAACACCCCTGCAAGCAGTTCAAGCAAGATGATGAAGTTGTCATCTAGATCCTTCTAAGTGTTGGAAAAAGATTGCAAGTTCAAAAGGTGTTGAATCCTCTAAGGTTAAGCACAAGGATTGAAACTCTTGTAACAGAGTTAGAGCAGGGCTTAGTTAATGCTCTAAGTAAGAACAGAGCCTAGAAGTTGTCAGGTTCTTGGTGGAAGGCAAAGTGAAGTCTTCTAATAATTTGGTGCAAGCAAACCTTGGAGCTATCATACACCAATTGATGAGCCCCTAAAGCATTAGGTTAGTCCCTTAGGATTTTTTAGTATAGTCATAGTCCATATCATAATAAATCATCCCTTGTTAAAATTTACATGTTGATTAGACACAAATAGTTATCTGAGTCTCAACCAAATCATGAATCAACGGGCTAACTACCAAACTAGTCTTCAATTCAAACTGATCAATTTCCCAATCATCAAATAAACACTTACCAATCAATCGATGTTCTTTACAAGAGGTGGCATTGTCGAAACCAGACTCGAAATCTTATACAACTTACCTCATTTCTTGAAACCGAGCCCAGTGCTATCATTTTTCCTATACAGGATGTGTCCTTTCTAAAACTAGGCATTGTCATTTATCAACTTTATCATTTTCCTTATATAGGTGGCTGCATGATCAAAACTAGACATGATGTCTTATACGACATGCTTTCATTCCTGAAACTAGGCATTGTTAATGAATGAATGAATCAATCAATCCTATCAATGTTATCAGTAAAAAATCACTAGAAAATGATCTAAATGTTTTCTAGATTTGTTGTTCTAGTTTGTATTATCTTTTTATTGATTTATCATTGGCCGTATTACTAGACACCTCAAGGATGTCCCAAGAAGGATTTAAAGAAGTGATAATGTCTCATGACCTATTTTTTCTAAGATTGTTGTTTGTAGTTTTTCCTAACAAAAAAGGATGGGGAAACTTTGCTCCTAGTATGCGTCATGGCACTCCTTGTCTATCAACTATCTATTTTTGCAAAAGGATAACATTGCACACCTTGGTCTATGTCATGCCATGGTGTTTATTGTCCACTTTCCATAATTTAATGCCCAATGATGATAAACATGTAAACCTAATATCTATCATGAAAAATATCAGCTCCTCTACATTTTGTCTAACTTCACGCTAATATTCATTTCCTTCATGCTCACATTTCTTCTATTCCCATCCTGAAGATGTCTAATGACACACAAAATATCCTATATACATAATCATGTTAGAAACATCATAGACATAATCATAAGCATATTAGGTCATCCATATTGCATCAGAAAGTAAAAAAAACATGTATAGCATTTCATCACAAGGAATCATCTATATAAGATCATCACATGCCATAACCATATGATACTATCCTACATCCCTAAACTATTAGCATACATTCATTGGATTCATCCTACACAATCCTCACATACCATAAGAAAGAGATGAAACAAGATCATACATATTGTTGCATTTACATACATACATGTCCATAATCCATATCGCATCACATCATGAAGATTACAATAAAGGTAAATTAAGTGCATCCATCCATACATCATAACATATAAAATCACATATAATCATAAACCATACAATATACATCCATAATGTATCATAACATATAGAATCATCTCATAATCATATAAATGCATAACATCATAATCCATCACATAGAAATTCATATAACATAGGAACATAAAGCATGTAAGCCACTGCCAAAATCATGCATCTCACATATATATATCAAAAATGGTGTCATAGTACAATATCATGCCATATATAAAAATGGATCTTGTAGGCTCAAAATGAAAAATATCAATGTCTAATTTACATGTATAAAATAAGCCTATTCTAAGCTGCTCATAACTCTTGAAGGAGATGGCCCTAATGAGGGATGTCTATCCTACAATGGATGTGATCCAGAAGCCCTATGTCTTGATCCTGATGGTCAACCATATGGAGAGGGACTAGACTGAGAGACTCCTCCACTGCTCTAAGTCCAGTGAGAGTGTGACCTACTATGATCCCTCTGGGTCTATGTGTAGCTCAGTGCCCTCTTTGTCGATGGAACCTATCACTCATATAAATCCTTGTAGTATCGAGCCTCTTGTCCTAACTAGAATATTTGATGACCCAGCTTGACCATGGGTCTACTAATAGTCAAAATAAAATCCAGAAACTGATCGTCAACCCTTTGTCTCCCAATGATGGCCTTGTCTCTCTCAGTAGTGAGCCTATCTACCGCAACTTGTAATCCCTAGATCCATGCATGCATATCCTAGAGTCATGGTTGAAAATATAAAATATGATGATCCACCGACATGTCTCCCTCTACCTCTTTCATAGCCTCCAAAATAAGCACATCCTAATAACCCTCACTCAAACCCTCTCTCATCACGATCTCCTCCTAAACTACTCTCTCCTCCTCTCTCGTATCCTGTTTAGCTTCCTACATGGCCAACTCCTACTTTCCCTCCTATTTGGGTCCCTCCTACTCTGCCTCAACCCATGGATAATCCTACTTGGCCTCCTCCTTGATTCAAAAGTGAAACTCAAAAGGAAGCCTATGAAGAGCACAAAGAAAATTTTAAGGTAACTTATTTAAACCAAACATGAGTAATAATTTAATGTTTGGTTATCATCATTTTGGAGATTTTATTTTATTGCAAAAAAAATATGGCGAGAGGATTATCAACAATTAAGGAGCTAACTAGTTAGTATGAGCATTATATTTTAGTAAAAAAATAAAGGAAAGTTTTATGATAGGAATTTATTATAAAGAAAGGGAATCATTAGAGACTTTGTTCACACTAATTTACATGGACCAATACAAACTCCATCATTGGGGGAGAGTATATTTTCTAACTTTTATTGATGCTTTTAATTAGAAGACATAAATTCATTTTATCAATTAGAATTCTAAAGCCTTCAAAATATTCAAGGATTTCAAATAAATGGTTAAAAAATAGATCAATTAATACAACAATTTACTCAAGTTAGAGAGGTGGATGATACAAATCAAATGAGTTTCTATATTTTATAGTTATCATGGAATTAATAAAAAAATATTAGAAGGTACACATCTTAATAGAATGATGTTGTAGAGGGGAAGAATATAACCATAGTGGAAGCACGTTGAATTCCAAGAACTTTCCTAATGAATAATGGATAGAACTAGTAGTGTGTGCAATGTATATTCTAAATGGATTTCCTACATAGAGTGTCAAATAAATTATTCAACAAGAAAAATGGAATTGTAAGAATCATGGTATACCTGATTTAATAAATTTTTTGTGTTCCATATACACATGTAGAAAAATAAAAGAGAAAAAAATTGGATGATAGAGATGAGAAGTATTTTATATTAGTTACATTGAGTAATTGATAGATTACAAGTTGTACAATCCCATTACTAGGAAGGTAATCAACAATAGAGATGTTAAATTCAAGGAAATGGAGGCAAGGGATGAAATTATCAAAAAATCAATTATAATTGCGACATCAATACCTCAAAATAAAAAAGAATCATAAGAACAAAGTGTGTAGCCAAGACCACAAGTAGTAATAGCTAGTCTAATAAGAAACCCTCAAGGAAAAAATTAATCAAGTTTGGTACAAGTTCTCATGGCCCAAGTGCAATTTTTTCTTGTGGTTGGTGGTCCACAATCGGTGTCTTACTTGGGATAATTTATTCAAGCATGGTTTTCAGGGCCCCTCGATATGTGTGTTGTGTTGCGATAATGAAATGAGTGTCTCTCATCTCTTTTTCCAATGTTCCTTCACTCTAGACATATTTGGCATTTTTGGTGGGATGTGTACAATCAAGCTTGTTGGCATGTCTCTTCTTTGGCTGTTTTTTGTTCGATGGGGCAAGGCCTTGGTCAAAACCTCTTTTCTTCAAGTTGCTTGGACTCTTGGCCCATCTTTTCTTCTTTGACATATCTGGTTGGAGAGGAATCATTGAATCTTTCAAGATGTGTTGTTGGGGGCCCACCACTTGTAGTGGAAAATTCTTCACTCTTTGGGGGAAATTGTTTCAGCTAAGTCTGACCTAATGGAGGTTGTGGATTCTGGTGATGTTATTTGCTATAGTCGTCTCCATCTTCCTCCTCCACAAGGCCGGCTCATGAGAAATAGATGCAGACACCCTCTTCGGAAGATAAATAGGGTGGGGAGGTGGAGTCCTCTTCTGCAAGGCAGTCTGAAAAATCAACATGGATAGGTCTTCATGGGGAATCCATGGTCCTATTGGCATTGGTGGAGTTGGTAGGGATAGCTCAGGGACTGTTCAACTTAATTTTTTTGTTTATAAAGGTCATTATACTAATAATTTGATGGAGGCTCTTGCTATTTTATATGTTGTGGAGTGGGCTTGTGCTCTTGGATGGAGTAGGCACATTTGTGAATCAAATTCGCAGGTGGTGGTGCATTTGTTGACTCAACAACATTCTAAGGCTATTAGTTGGAAGTTAGTCTTGGCGGTTAACCAGATTCTTAATTTGTGTGATTCTTTGGAGTCTATTACTTTCACTCATATCCCTAGGGAGTGGAATGGTGTAGCGGATTGTCTGGCCAAATGGGCTTATGATCAAATGCAAAACTGGAATATTGTGGATAAGGGTCAATTACCTTTGGGTTTGTCTCATCAGTTAGATCACTTAATGGAACTTGACAAGGCTGTTTGAGGCCCTTGCTTTGTATTTCTTCTTGTTTGAATAAATTTTAACCCCTCCTTTATTTCATACTCCCAAATTATAAGTGATGAACCAATCCTACATTTGCATCACTAAGATCAAGGTAGAGAGGTAAGAAAATAAGTTTGAAAAATATTTATAATCATGGAGAAAAAAAATAGATTTACATTCAAATTTTTGTTTATTATCTCTTAATCCTATATTTTGAGGAAATCAATCAAGGAAGAAAATTGGATCAAGTCTTTGGATGAAGAGATGGATTCCATTGAAAGGAATGAAACATGGGAGCTAGCAGATCTGCTCCAAGGTAAATATTGCTTAAGATTCAAATGGGTCTATAAGACTAAGTTCAATATAATTTAGGTGATGTTGAGAAATACAAATAAGGATAGTAGAAAAATGTTTTACACAATGACATGGAATTGACTATAATAAGAAATTTGAACCAATTAAAAGACTTGATATAGTTAGAATGGGAAAAGGCATGAATCTATTGGTAGTTGAGTTTTATGTATTGGTGGTTGATACTATTGATTCATGCCTTTTCTCATGATTCTACCCTATTCTACAGCATGAAGATTAAAAAGGAAGAGGTTGTGACAGGTATGTAGAGACAAATTAGTCAGTAATGGGTAGCTTGAGAAGCTGCCAAAAAGAGGACATAATGTCTAAAACCTTGCTCAGTAGAATTTGTAATGGTTGGATGTATGTAATCTGAATTTGATTAATTTAATTCAATTCAAATTGCTGTCAGATTGTGTAACTAAAATTGTTTGATATTGCATGATAATTAACTCCAATTTGATTGTGAGATAAAATTGTGAATTCTTGATTGTTACCATAATAGTCTGTTGTTATCCTTGGGGCATAGTGTTGCCTGTTTTTTGTGAACAAATTGTGTTTGAGCAGAGGTTGCACAGTCCATTTGCGTCAATGACCTTTCATTCGATTTTTTTATTGATATAAATAAATGATATTTCAGTGAGTTCTTCAACTTCTTTACAAAGCTTAACCTAAACTAGAATTTGATTCCTCCTAAAGAATTTTATTCATTTTTTGTCTACAATATTTAATTCCTCTTGGATAACGTTATTTATTTCGTTGAAACTACAAGGATTTCTTAATAGTCGTAAGATTTGGACAAATCAAGAACAGTCATAATTGCTTTATATGGTCTTCCCTATTTTCTCACCAAGGAAAACAAGCAAAGAGAAATTAGACATAAACACAAAGGAGAACTCAAAGCATCAATTTTTTTAATGACTCTTTATTTGATCTATCATCACTAGAATGGATGGACTTAGGCAAACGAGCAGCAAAGAATAGAGTCATGTCTGACAGCAATCTTTCACTAATTCAGCAGTGCTTTGTCATATGATAAAGTCTCATAGACTGTTGTAGTATGATGAAGGATATTGAACCCTCTTTTACTCACTCTATATCAATGGCCCCAACTTCTTAAGTGATATACTAACTTTTAGATATATTTGCTTAATTTGCATTCTTACATTGTGCAGGCTTTACAATAATGGAAAATCTGAATGCAAATGTTTCCTAGGCTCAAATTAAATCTTTTTCTAGTGCTTACTTCTGAGATAACAGATCCTAATACTGAGGTGAGTCTTAGGGGTACAAAAAGAATAAATCAGGAGAATCCTTGTGAATTGAAAAATATTGGACATGCAGCAGAGATGCTAATAAATCTCAGTAGAGCGAGGGTTGATCAAGACACAGTTGCAGGAAGTGTTGGTAATAATGGCATGGAAAACACTAACCCTAACCCAAACACATCTAACGAAGGCTAACATAGACGATCATGGTAGGAGAGTTAGGGGTAGAAAAAGAGGCTGATTCATTGGAGTCAATGATGCCCATGCCCGTTGGCAAGCCAATATATGGTATTCTATTCATTTACTTTGTTTATTTTTTTGTTTGATGTTAGCTTCTAATTAAAATACAAGAGCTGCAGGGCAGCGAAGTTCCTATCTAAGACTAGCAAAACAATTTTGGAAAAATGTGAGATTAATCTTGACTACCAACTCAAACGAATGTAAGTACATCTGTTTAATGACACGAGAAGTGCAGAGTGCAATTTTGTACCTCCTATATTAGAAGCTGCTTTTCCTGTGTATGCAAGTAACAAGCCCTTTATTTTGTCTTGGCAAAAAAGAAGAATCACGATTACACAAGAAAATAGAAACTATTGCATTTAAAGTTCAACAGATAAATAACAAGCCCTTTATCTTGTCCTGGCAAAAAAGAAGAATCGAAATTACACCAAAAAAAATAGAAACTAATGCATTTAAAGAATAGATAATTCTATTATCATCAATTTTTTAAGATTCAAATATTACATGTGTCATATTTACTTTCTAATTACTTGCATTTAAATGGGTGATGTTTCTTTGTAACTTTAAACAGAAAATGATTGATGCGAACAAAAAGTTCAATGTTCAAGAGTATCCAAGTGATTCTATAGCATGCAAGCAAATAGACAAGCTTCATTCTGAACTAGTAATGCGAAATGCCAAAACACTCTTTTCAACAAACTAGAAAACAACAAAGCTCCAATGCTGAAAAGTCGTAAAAACCATCATCAAGAACTTGAAAACATGCCAAAAAAGTAATGCCTATGCTCACTTGAATCGCATCAAGTGCAATGAAAGAGGATTGATATGACCTTAGGAAGACTGAAAACAGTGATAACATGGACTGATGTGACTGTAGAAATGAATGAAAACAGCAACAAAGTAAGCAGAAACATAAGGGTGAAATTTTGCAAGGCTATTTGGACTTTAGACAATCTACAAAACTTGTAAGTCAGCAAAGAAATGACGAAAACAGTAATGGGGAAAGCCAAAATGGCCCACAGATGACTATCAATCGGTCAAGAAAGATGAAGATGAGCTTATATAGATGCCTATGCAAATCTGGAAAATACTGAAATGATGATGGAACAACATGGTTAAGGGAGAGATAAAACTGAATGCTGACAAATCACTCAAGTAAACCTGCAATTAGAGTGGAAACAGAAATAAGGAGGAATGGTAATCAACAAACAGAGATGCCTTGTGATGCAGAAAACAACAATGAGGATGTCTGCTCTGTGAATTCATCATTTAGATTTAGCTTTGGGTCTCAGCTTTGGGTAGAAATTTCATTTATTGCTCTAGTTTTATCTTTCAATTAATGTTGTCGTAGTTTGTGCTATTGTGTTTTTTATGGTGGATGTGCTCTGCTTTTCATTCACTCACTGAAAACTACTGTGGATTTTCTGACCTCACATATTCTCTGTTAAAGCAGATAACAAGTCAACTTGTTTACTGTAATAGTGACAATCTGTTTTAGTTTCTACTATTTTGTTAATTGGTGTTTGATTTTAACTAGTACTATGTTAGGCCTAGCAATTGATCATCTCTACTATCTAGGTGTTGCTCCAATAGCCACATTGCAAATAAAAACAAAATTTCTAACAAAACCAAAATAGAAGTAAAACAGATGATTCAGGAATCACAAATTGAGCAAGGAATCAGAACCAAAGAGACACAATCAACAGACCTGGATGGCCATGATTCGCACAGGAAGATGGTGGTAGCATCTATGGAGGTCTATTTTATGCATAATGGGTTGGCATAAAAGGAGGGAAGCATCTGCATAAGGAAAATATATATTAATATCAAATATCACTTTGCTTGGACACTAAGCAAATGGAGGCTTTCAGTTTCTTTGGGTTTTCAGAATCTCACCTAACATGCCATGTAGAGTTTCATTATTATAAGTAAGAATTTGATAAATTTTAGGAAAACCTTGTTGTTGAGTTCACTACACATCACTGGTAAAAGGCATTCAATATCCGCATCTCTTCATGTTTTATGCTTAAGTGATACATATAAGCACAAATTTGATGATGTGAACCATAAAGACTATCACTACTATATGAAAAACCTACAGTAGAAGCATAGTTAGTTGACTTGAAAATCAGAAAATATTTACCTTCAAGTAGATAATGTGATATCATACGTTTTTAATATCATTTTTGTATGCCAGTTGAGCAAGAACCTGGAGCAGTGGCCTCATTTAAATGAATTGGTAAGTGCTAGAAGGGTGACGGGGTGAAAGATGAAAACAAATATGGGCACTATGAAAGTATTCCATCTATATCATTTCAAAGTCAATTTTTTGAGGGGCCAAATACAGACATAGAAACAGGTAAAATAACCAAGAATTACAATATCATAATGTGGAACTTCTATGTGAAATATGATTGGATGTTTGCTAAAAAGAAGGTTGTTTTCATTGCTGCATTTCTTGAGAAAGCTTTGTGCATGCTTGGCTATTCATGAAATTTTGCTATCAGAGCTACGGCTAGCCAATATAAAGAAAGGGAGAAATGAAGATGCTACTAATGATGATGATGATCCCAGTACATCAGGGAGACATTCATCAGACACGAGTTCATCAGGACGAGCATTTACAACCTGACCTTTCAAAAGGTATGTTTTTGCTGAGAGTTTTTACTGTTCGCTGTAGGGAATTTAGATTACTGTCAAGTACATTGCTATGGAAATTAAGGTTTTCATCAAATGGAACTGCAACAGAAAACTTGGTCATAGATAGAAAGAGATAGAATTCTATGTATCCGTAAAAATGATAGGAAAAGAAATTTAAAAAATTGTACTACCTGCATCACCACCTATACTTTAGTCTGTAGCTGTAAAAATTGCAGATAATTATGGTGATACAACATCAAATCTTGTTTCTAGAAATAACCTTGACCAAAATATCCAACAGATTCTACATATGGTTGGGGGTAGTTAGAACATGGTGAAAGTTATAAGACTATGAACAAAAAAAAAAACAGATTCTGTGCATAAAGAAAAGGATAATGGCCTTGTCATGAAATAAAGAGGACAGTGAACAATATAGGTTATGGTACCAATGAGAAAAAGGTGAGAGTTTCTTGTGACTCTTGAAAAATATGTATTGAAAATCCTAACAGACACATGAGAGCATTGCGATTATGGTTTTAAATGACAATCCATGGCATAACTATGAAAGACATGTATTGACAGTCATAGTAGATAATCAATATAACGTTAGGTTTTTCAAAGATCATGGCAGCTTATATGGAAAAAGGTAAATGACTGTGTTGAATAGTAAAATCAAAAGGAACCCTCTTGATAGACAATTGTTAATGACAGTGGCATAATGAGTAGACTGTGCCATGAACCTTGAGGACTATACATAAAGCATCTTTATGTAGGCATTCATGTAGTGATGATTAGAAGACCTAACAATTGTTGGGAAAGAACAATATTTATACTTTCTTTTAGTAAGATTGTTTTAATAGCAATCCTTCACGGTTTTGAATTCCAATAGTTCCTATTCACTGCTTTGTATAAAGGAACTAACTCAAGATCACCGACCAGATAGAGATGAAGAGAAAGCATGCACTGAAACTATGGTTCTGTTATGAAATAGGGTGATGTGCCCAGAGTTAATGGTGAACTAGCAATATCTCGAGCAATTGGAAATGTAATATTTAAGAAATATAATTTTTGAGAAGATGAACGCACCAGATATATGTGGTTTGCTACCAGAAGCACAAGGACAAAATTATCAGTGAACAGAAATTTTACCTGATGTACGCTTATTGGCCTCGGTTATAGTAAATTGCATTCAAAATGGGAAGCACAGATAGTCTGGAAGTAGTTGTGCTTCCTCTAGATTCTGCTACTCATTCTGCTCGAGGTTGCTTTCAGGATGGTTTGTACCCAGAGAGGGAACCAAATTTCAAAATTGACAAAGAAGAGAATGTGGTTAATTTACATTTAGATGCCATGAATTATCCTGAGGTGCCTAGGAGGAACAAACATATGATTTTAGCTGATATGCCAAACATGTTGATTCAAGGAAGAAAATAATGTTGTCATACCAGAATGGCTAAAAAATCACATTTAAAATTGACAGAGAAGCTTCAAGAACTTTTGAAGAACAACATCATGAAGCAGTTAAAAGAAAATGACAAGGTATACTATGAAGAGAGGTACAAGTTTTTATTTTCATCTTAATAACCAAAGGGTTGATTGAAGTGTTGAAGGAAAGAAACCCTTGCCAAATTCATGCCAACAGACCTTATTGTCATCAATATTGATGGACAATGATAAACTATGTTAGCTTGGTCATACATAAGATAGGGGATAGTGAGAATGTATGGCAATCACAACAGAGACATGATATATAAAAAATGATCACAAAAGATGAAGGTTCAGAAGACATAGAAGGCAGTCTTATGGATAATAAGAGTCAAAGATGTGAAGAACAACATCATGAAGCAGTTAAAAGAAAATGACAAGGTATACTATGAAGAGAGGTACAAGTTTGTATTTTCATCTTAATAACCAAAGGGTTGATTGAATTGTTGAAGGCAAGAAACCCTTGCCAAATTCATGCCAACAGACCTTATTGTCATCAATATTGATGGACAATAATAAACTATGTTAGCTTGGTCATACATAAGCTAGGGGATAGTGAGAATGTATGGCAATCACAACAGAGATATGATATAAGAAAAATGATCACAAAAGATAAAGGTTCAGAAGACATAGAAGGCAGTCTTATGGATAACAAGAGTCAAAGATGCAGTGGAGCCTCATAGACCTGCTAGGGACAGCCATTGCAAATACAATCTACAGAAATGGCAAGCTTGCTAATGCTACAGCGAGTGAACACTATCGAAGGAGTGAAAGGAGAATACAAGGATTAAACATAGTCATGAATAAGGAAACACAGTATACTTCAAAATGATAGTCAACACATCATGTAAAACAATGGCAAGAGCATAGCATAGTCACTGCAATATGATAATCAACAATGGGCAGAGTTCCATGAAAGGTCACAAGAATAGCTATATATGACAGTGACAAATTACCTTTAGATATCATGAAGAAAATGGTAGCCTCAAGGTAGTGACAAGATATGTTGAAGAAGGTAGGTAGGCATAGTTATCTGAAAGTAGCATAGAGGAAGCAAGGAGTTCATATGAAAATGATGACCTTTGTATCAAATCATAAAATCATTCACAATGATAAGTTTAAAATAATGACAATAAAAAAAGAAAAGTGACATACCTCAAAGATTATGAAATGATAGTGAGAAGTTCAAAATTTTGTCATTTTCTTTCTTTTAATTGGACTCCATGGATTTATAGACAAGAACAGGAAGAGGGATTGAATGCATCACCCAAGATGGTATTGGTGCACCACTCAATTAGTTTTCCCGGCTTTTGAACATTTTGCACTGTTGGAAGTGTAATCCCAACTACTCCATTAATTTCTCCAGCTGGACCTATCTCCTCAAATGCTCCATATAAGCCTCCGTATCTGCAGACAAATCTCAGTATTAAAGTCAAGTTTTTGAAGGAAAATTTTAGTAAAGATTTGAAAAGATTTGAAATGATTTCAATGCAACTTTTCACACGTTTTGTGGGTAATATGAAATATATTATTTTACTTTGAGTCCTCTGTCCTTCGTATATGTTGAACTCTCTATATATTGATTAAAGTATGTTTTGATAAGCACTCTTTTAGGAGTCCAGCTCTACAGAGCTGTAAGGTGTTAGAAGTTATGTAATAGATGTTTGTAATGGTGAAAGAGCTGAAGCTCAATCTATGTATTGTTTAAGAAGTTATGTGTAACAGATGATGTACTGGTGTGTGTGAGAAAGATTCGAAGCTCTGTAAAACAATATTTTGATCATATAAAATATCTGTGTTTGTGTGTATGTCTTTTTCTCCCTATTCAATCCTACAAACTGGTATCAGAGCTCGAAGACCCTGGAGAGCAGAAAGTTGTGGGAGATTTTGCTGTTTAAGTGTATATTATTTATCGTTGAAGCAAGCCAAAGGAGGAGATCACTGCAGATTAGAAGAGCCCGTCAAAGCTGCCATGTCGCCTTCTCCAAGCAAAAACAACACTGTGAAAAAGATAGAGATCATTGCAGTTTTTGAAGCCAAAGGAAATCAGAGTGAAATAAAGCAAACAAGTGAAAAGAAGTCGCAGCTGTTAAGTTGATTTTAAGCAGCCATCAAAGGAAGCGTCAAAATCAAAAGGCTTGAAGTCGGCCTTTGAGAAGAATCACAAAAACCTGGAAAAGTCAGCTGTTGAAGATTAGAAGGCGCCACATCTAGAGGAATCAACAGTCAAGATTTAAGCCGCAAATGTCTAGGCAGATCGTGGAGAGAAGAGTTAGATGCGGGGAGAAATCAAAAGGAGGAAGTGCTAATCAAAAGATGTGCAAGTTTTTTCCATGAGTTACAGATCGCTGCATGGTTGAAGGGAGGTGTTGAGGAAAACAAGTGTTTCACTCCTAAACCTACGATGGACTAGTGATAAGAAGACAGAGTTCGTGGTTAGAGCATCCCAACAAAAAATTTCGGTTTCCTAGGTTCGATCCATTCAATTTGAAGATTGTAGATACTGAAGCATCAATGGAAAAGATCAAAAAGGTAATTGGAATTCGTAGTTAGGATTAAGGGTGAGTGTTGGATTAATTTCTCCAGCTGGACTTGTCTAGTCAAGTTTTTGAAGGAAGATTTTGGTAAAGAATTGAAAATATTTGAAATGATTTCATCATAGCTTTCACACGTTTTGTGGGTAATATGAAATATATTATTTTATTTTGAGTCCTCTATCTTTCGTATATGTTGAACTCTATATATATTGAGTGAAATATGTTTTGGTAAGCACTCTTTTTGGAGTCCAGCTCTATAGAACTGTAAGGTGTTAGAAGTTGTGTAATAGATGTTTGTAATGGTGAAAGAGCTGAAGCTCTGTAAGCTGTGAGAAAGAATATAACGGCTGTATGTTGATCTCTGTGAATGAGCTGAAGCTCAATCTATGTATTGTTTAAGAATCTATGTGTAACCGATGATGTACTGGTGTGTGTGAGAAAGAGCCGAAGCTCTGTCAAACAGTATTTTGATGAATATAAAATATTTGTGTTTGTGTGTATGCCTTTTTCTCCCTCTTCAATGAGAATTTTGTTTCCTGAATTTTGCTTATCTCGAATTCCCTTTTATAGTTGAGTAGAATGTACTGGGGCTTACAACATTTTGTCTCATTGAAAGGTAGCTAACAATTCTTTTAATGGTTGAGCAACCAAAAACATCTAGGCTAGAAATGTAAAAGAATGTTGGTATTCATGTATATTTGACATCAGTTGACACAAGATTATTGATAATGTAAGCATCTGTTTTCAAAAATTGGGACTCTTTAGAATCCAATCTGTAGATAAATAGTCACAATGCTTTGTACTTGAGAGCTAAATGGTGTACTTACGATAATCTGTTGTTTGCAAGTTTCACAAGACTGGCTTGGGCTACCTACAGGGGTGAAATTCAACCCTTCAAATCAAGAACTTTTGAGACACTTAGCAGAAAAAGTTGGAATTGGTAATGCAAAGCCTCATCCCTTTATAGACGAATTTATTTTGACACCGAGAGATGAAAGTGGAATTTGCTACACATCCTGAAAATTTGCCAAGTAATTCATGGCTACCTTTGATATATGTTGTTTCTCTATTTTATATATGTATTTGGCTTGTCTAAATGTCTTTGACAAGAATTAAACAAGATGGTAGTATTATTCATGTTTTCCACAAAATAAGCAAGGCTTATGCAATAGGACATCAAAAATGTTAAAAAATATTAAGTGATGTTTCTATTGGAGGAGAAGTATGTTGGCATAGGAAAAGCAAAACAATGCCTGTAATTGAAAATGGAAAACAAAAAGGATGCAAGAAGATCATAGTTTTGTATACTTACAAAACCATGATCTTCTTGCATCCTTTTTGTTTCCCATTTTCAATTATAGGCTTTGTTTTTCCTGTCATGTGCGATTGTACTTCTATACAAAACCATGATCTTCTTGCATCCTTTTTGTTTCCCATTTTCAATTACAGGCTTTGTTTTGCCTGTCCTATGCCAATGTACCTCTCCTCCAATAGAATCATCACTTAAGATTTTTTGACACTTCTGATGTCCTATTGCATAAGCCTTGCTCATTTTATCAAAAACATGAATAATACTACCATCTTATTTAATTCTTGTCAAAAACCTTCAAATAAGCCAAATACATATATAAAATAGAGAAACGACGGTAATCAAAGGTAACCACCCATTACCTGGAATTCGTCTATAAAGGGATGAGGCTTTGATTACCAATTCCAACTTTTTCTGCTAAATGTCTTAAAAGTTCTTGATCTGAAGGGTTGAATTTCACAACTACAGGTAGTCCAGGCTAGTCTTGTGAAACCTGCAAACAACAAATTATCTTATATACACCATTTAGCTCTCAAGTTCAAATCGTTGGGACTATTTATCTACAGATTGGATTCTAAAGAATCCAAATTTTTGACAATAGATGCTTACATTATCAATAATCTTGTGTTAGTTGATGTCAAATGTACATGAATACCAACATTATTTTTCATTTCTAGCCTAGATGGTTTTGGTTGCTCAACCATTAAAATAATTGTTAGCTACCTTTCAATGAGACAAAATGTTATAAGCCCCAGTACATTCTACTAAACCCATAAGGGAATTCGAGATAAGAAAAATTTAGGAAACACAATTCTCATTGACAAGATTGAAAGCCAATAAAATTTAACAAAAGGTAGTCATCCTATGACCTTATATAAAATGGGGGTATTCGTTTCTTATCAATGTAGAAGTAAAATTTAATGATAAATTGTAGATTGAAATGGAATAAGCTCAATTAGGACAAGTATTGCAAAGCATACAAAACCATGATCTTCTTGCATCCTTTTTGTTTCCCATTTTCAATTACAGGCTTTGTTTCGCCTATCCCATGCCAATGCACTTCTCTTACAATAGAAAAATCACTTAATATTTTTTGACACTTCTAATGTCCTGTTGCATAAGCCTTGCTCATTTTATGGAAAATGTGAATAATACTACCATCATGTTTAATTCATGTTAAAAACCTTTAGATAAGCCAAATACATATATAAAACAAAGAAATGACTGTTATCAAAGGTAGCCACCAATTACCTAGCAAATTTTTTAGGATGTGTATAACAAATTCCACTCTCAACTTTCAGTGTCATAATCAATTCGCCTATAAAGGGATGAGGCTGGGTTGAGTAGAATGTACTGGGGCATACAACATTTTATCTCATTGAAAAATAGCTAACAATTCTTTTAATGGTTGAGCAACCAAAAATATCTAGGCTAGAAATGCAAAAGAATGTTGGTATTCATGTATATTTGACATCAGTTGATGCAAGATTATTGATAATGTACACATCCATTTCCAAAAAATGGGATTCTTTAGAATCCAATCTGTAGATAAACAATCACAATGCTTTGTACTTGAGAGATAAACAATGTACATATGATAATCTATTCTTTGCAAGTTTTGCAAGACTGGCCTCGACTACCTCCAGTTGTGAAATTTGACCCTTCATACCAATAAATTTTGAGACATTTACCATAAAAAGTTGGAATTGGTAATGCAAATCATCATCCCTATTTAGACGAATTTATTTTGACAGTAAAAGATGAGAGTGGAATTTGCTATACACATCCTGAAAAATTTCCAAGTAATTGGTAGTTGCCTTTGATATCTGTCATTTTTCTGTTTTATAAATGTATTTGGCTTATCTGAAGGTTCTTGACAGTAATTAAACAAGATGATAGTATTATTCATGTTTTGTATAAAATGACCAAGGCTTATGCAATAGGACATTGGAAGTGTTGAAAAATATTAAGTGAGGTTTCTATTGGAGGAGAAGTATGTTGGCACAGAACATGCAAAACAAAGTCTGTAATTGAAAATGGAAAACAAAAAGGATGCAAGAAGATCATGGTTTGGTATACTAAACAGAACCATGATCTTCTTGTATCCTTTTTGTTTCCCATTTTCAATTACAGCCTTTGTTTTCCCTATCCTATTCCAACGTATTTCTATACAAAACCATTGTTAGAGTTAGGTGTTGTACACCTTGCATAATGTTTGTAATATTTTATTTATTTATTATGTGTGTGGTGCACCTAGGGGTTCCTAGATGAACGTGCATCACAAGGAGTTATAATGTTGGGGCCACTTTGTTGTATGTAACATTGGGACATAATTGTAAAATGTAATTATTTAATATTGGGGAATAATAATAAAATAATAAAGTACCCAATATTAAATGTGGGGTCACATGATGTAGTATTTTTGGGCACATGGTTTATGTAATACCACTTGGTGGTTTTGTGGGAGCTTGTTTCTATAAAAGCAACCACAAGGGTAGTTGTTTAGGATTGGATCAAAAGTTGGTCAAGGTTGGACAGTTTGCTGCAGGTTAGCAGGTTGACCTTGTGCATGTGTGAGGGTTTGAAGCATGGCATGGGATGTGTGGATTCATGCTTGGTCACATGGAATGCATGGATAGCTTGTGCTTCAGAAGTGTTCATGGAGTCTCTACAGATGTATTGTAATGGGTTTTCATTGCTAAATAATACATGGAGTGTGGATGCTTTTGGAGGCTGGGTTTTTCCCTCTTGAGGGTTTTCCTAGGGTATATCTTGTGTCATCTTTGATGGGTATGTTGTCTATTCTCTTGCATGTTGATGTTGAGTATTTTACTTGCATGTTTTCAGATTAGGGTTATGTGGAAATTGTTATTCTATGGCTGCATAGTTTCCTTACAAGTGGTATCAGAGCTTTGGTTATTGGAATGGATAACCCTAGGTTGTAAGAGAATGAAAGACAATGGCAAGATATAGGGTTTTGCAGGTGTTTTATTGCAGATCTGAGGGTTTTGGGTTTGCTGGTTTGATGGGTAGTTTGCAGATTTGGGGTGTGAAAACTTTTGGCAAAATAGGGTTTCTTGGTCATGCATTTAAATGAGGGTTTTAGGGGTGAGCTTTCACAGATGACCTCCTAGGACAAAATGGACCTCATGGTTGGATTCAAGTTGGCTGAGAGAGAAATTTTGACATATAACATGCCCTATTTTGATTACAGAAAATTTTTTTCCCATACCCCTGTTCGGCCGTACAGACGTCGTACTCAGAAAATAAAATATTAAAAAAATCCGGAAAAAAATATCCCTGCCCGTCGGTATTAAAAACTCCCGCAAAATCAAAAACAAAAAAAAAATTAGAAAAAATAAAAAATTGAAAAACAAAAAAAAAATTTGAAAAGGTTTGGGGGGTTCGCAGACCCCCCTGCCCTCGACTGCCACCGTACCCTGCAGGCGGTAGGGTGGCAGGCCCTGTCGGCCAGTGGATAAGCCACCGGCGGGTACCCTGTCTGGCAGGGTACCGGCCTACCACAGCCCTACGGGCTTTAAACAAATTTAATAAAATTTGAATTTTTTTTTAAAAAGTCCGCCAAATGAAAATAAAAATCCGCCATTCAAACAAAATCCGCCGGATTTCAAAACAAACAAGCCAGATTTTATAAGGGTGGTCGGATCCGTACAGGAGGGAGGAGAATTTTTTTTTTTGAAAAATTAAACCGGATTTAAATGGTTTTTGGAATTCGCCGCCCACCCACCACCGGAGCACCACCCAGGCGCCACCACAGAACCACTAGGAGGCTTTTTACAGTAGTTTTTATCAAACACGTATAACTTTTGCCCAGGGTTTCAGATTTTTGACTTCTTATAGTTGTTGGAAAGCTGGTTCTGGGCACTACACAGTGGTATAGGTTTTTTTCCATGATTTTGCAGTTTTGACAGTGTTTTATTTGGTTGAAGTCAGATTTTTATTTTGAGCTTTGAGAGGGCATATCGGGTGCATACGGAGTCGGATTTTGGACTTCAAATAGTCAACGGAAAGCTTGTTCAGAGCACTTTACAGTGGATCAGGTTTGGAGATATTTTGGCATGGTTTATTTTCTGTTTTCTTTATCTGAGCTGTTTATGGGTCTCTTTGACTATGGTGTTATTATGAGCTTATGGATTGTCGGATTTGGGATATTTGATGATGGATTCATTGTATGCTTGGTTGTACATCTTAGTTTGTTCTATTTTTGACATGTTTATCAGCATCTATGTTGCATTGTTGTATCTACAAGTTGTGCAATGTTGTAGGCGGTCTATACTTACTTGTTGCACCTATGACTTGGATATGGGTTGTCTTTTCCCATTGATATTTTAGTGTTGATGCATGATAAATTTTGGTGGCTTGGTTTAGTCACTTGGTTTTCTGTTTTGGTTGTCATGTTAAGGATATGAGATGGTATTACCAGGTACAGTCATGATATGAGATATATGCAGTTGACTATGATTATGCAGATATGTGGACACGGTTGGGTTGATTTGTTAGTACATTTGGTGGTGATCATGATGTCATGGATGTTTCTTGTGCATTAGAGACTTTGGCATGTTATGATGGTTTTATGCAGGTGCATTGTTGGTGGTGTTGGATTGGATCTTGATTCAGGTTGTGGCGGTGTATTTTCTTGGTTTGAGGAGATTGGTATCATGATGTCATGGATAGCTTGGTTACACGGTTCAGTGGGAGCTTGTGACAGTGATGGTTTGGCGGTGATGGATATGATGGTTTGGCGGTGTATCTTCTTGCTTTAGAGGATTTTTATCATGTTGTCATTGAGAGCTTGGATTCATAGGTTTTTGTGTGAGCTTATGACAGTGTTGGTTTTGTGCATCATGGTGCCATGGGATTGCTCGGTATCACGGTTCAGTGGGAGCATTTGGCAATGATGTGGATCCATTGTTGATTATGGATGGTTGTCTTCAGCAGGTGATCTTTGGTGTCATGGAGGAGCTCTTGGATTCTGTGTGCTACAGTGAGAGTTCTTTTACATCAGGTGTTGGAGATGTTGGGGTATTATTTATGACTTGTTTGTTTTGACAGGTGATCCTTGGTTGTAGGATGGTTTTGTTATTATGTCATGGTATACTCTTGATTACTAGTTTAGAGTTGTGGCATGGTATATGTTATGATTATTTGAGCATGTGATCTTCTTTTGAGAGGATGTGATATCATGGTGTCATGTTTATGTTCCTGATTCTGCAGTTGGAGCTATGATTTTGATCTTGGTTGGTTCTCTTTGTATTGAGTACATTGATCATTTTCTTGGTGTTTAGCATGGATTGATCGGTTACAGGTTCTCATGGATACTTGGAGACTTAGGTGAGGCTTGGTGTTCTCTTGTGGTTAGAGACATTTTTTTGAGATGGTTACTCTTGATGAGGTTTCAGCAGGAAGTCTGAGGGAGCCTACACCTTGGTTGGACGTGAGTTCAATATGAACCAATCAGGAGAGTGTTCTTGGTTGAGTCATGATGACTTGAATATTCTGGAGGAGCATCCTCATTCCCCACTCTTGGTCTACTCGGTGGTTCACTTGAGAGGTATTGCCCATTATTCTTTCAGGTGCATTATGTTTATGCTTGTCTTCTCATGGATATGGATCTTGAGCCATGGATATTTGGTTTCTGGAGGGTTCATTTGAGGAGTGTTGGCATGTTTATCTCCTTGTACATGTTGGGTTTAGGAGATGGTTTATTGGGCCGATTTCCTTGGTTTGGGAATGGTTACTTTGAGTTTGATCTTCTTGTTTTGAGATGCTTACATCCATGTTAGTTACATATGTTATGTTTGATCTTGGTGATTGGATGGATGGATGTGGTTATGGATTTTTTTATGGGGTGTTATGGAGGAGATCATACTTGAAACAGTTGGCATTTAGAGGTGTGTGTGTAGGAGGACATGCTACAGGTGTTTGGTTTGCAGGTTTTGCTTATCAATATGGATGTTCCTTGTACTACATGTTTACTTCTATGAGATGCTGGTAGTAGAATTAGTATGCCTTTGTGATGGTGCCTTTTTTGGGATGTTAACGAAGCAACACGTTGAATGCGCTCATTCCAGGTTTGCATTCATCTTGACATTGCCCATGCAGTGGGAGCTCCTGGATGTGTATGTCATTTTTGACAGGTTTGCACATGGAGTTCGTTATTGTGATTTATGGGTGGATATGTTGTTGGCATAAGTTTAATATGTTATGTATACCTTAGAGGTATGGATAGTTGGATGTGTTGGCACTTGCTATGAGTGTCATTTCAGCTATGGTGATTTATTCTTGACAGCTACTGGTGCATATTGGATTCAGTGTTTGCATTTTGAGATATCAGGTTGAGGCAGGTTATGCTTCTTTGTGACAGTTAGTGTGACATCTCTTTGGATGTGTTCTTATCTTAGTGCATTGGAATGGTGGAGGATGGGAGCATTCATGGATGAGATGGTGGTCACCTTGGTTCTTGTTACAGGTATCTTGATGGAGCACATGGAGCACTTGGATTCCAGGATGGTACATGTTGCCTATGGAGTTTATTTGTTACCCCCTTATGCAATGTATACAACAAGTGGGAGATTGTTAGAGTTAGGTGTTGTACACCTTGCATAATGTTTGTAATATTTTATTTATTTATTATGTGTGTGGTGCACCTAGGGGTTCCTAGATGAACGTGCATCAAAAGGAGTTATAATGTTGGGGCCACTTTGTTGTATGTAACATTGGGACATAATTGTAAAATGTAATTATTTAATATTGGGGAATAATAATAAAATAATAAAGTACCCAATATTAAATGTGGGGTCACATGATGTAGTATTTTTTGGGGCACATGGTTTATGTAATACCACTTGGTGGTTTTGTGGGAGCTTGTTTCTATAAAAGCAACCACAAGGGTAGTTGTTTAGGGTTGGATCAAAAGTTGGTCAAGGTTGGACAGTTTTGCAGGTTAGCAGGTTGACCTTGTGCATGTGTGAGGGTTTGAAGCATGGCATGGGATGTGTGGATTCATGCTTGGTCACATGGAATGCATGGATAGCTTGTACTTCAGAAGTGTTCATGGAGTCTCTACAAATGTATTGTAATGGGTTTTCATTGCTGAATAATACATGGAGTGTGGATGCTTTTGGAGGCTGGGTTTTTCCCTCTTGAGGGTTTTCCCAGGGTATATCTTGTGTCATCTTTGATGGGTATGTTGTCTATTCTCTTGCATGTTGATGTTGAGTATTTTACTTGCATGTTTTCAGATTTGGGTTATGTGGAAATTGTCATTCTATGGCTGCATAGTTTCCTTACAACCATCATCTTCTTGCATCCTTTTTGTTTCCCATTTTCAATTACAGGATTTTTTTTTCCTGTCCTAAGCCAACATACCTCTCCTCTAATAGAAACGTCACTTAATATTTTTTGACACTTTTGATGTCCTATTGCATAAGCCTTGCTCATTTTATCAAAAACGTGAATAATACTACCATCTTATTTAATTCTTGTCAAAAACCTTCAAACAAGCCAAATACATATATAAAACAGAGAAACACCAGTTATCAAAGGTAGCCACAAATTACCTGGAATATTTTCAGGATGTGTATAGAAAATTCCTCTCTCATCTTTCAGTGTCAAAATAAATTCATCTATCAAGCGATGAGGCTTTGCATTACCAATTCCATTTTTTTCTACTAAATGTGTCAAAATTCCTTGATCTGAAGGGTTGAATTTCATATCTACAAGTAGCCCAGGCTATTCTTGTGAAACCTACAAACACTAGATTATCTTATGTACACTGTTTAGCTCTCAAGTACAAAGCATTGTGACTATTTATCTATAGATTCGATTTTAAAGAATCCCAATTTTCGATAGTGAATTCTTACATTATGAAGAATCTTGTGTTAGCTGATGTCAAATATACATGAATACCAACATTCTTTTGCATTTCTAGCCTAGATGTTTTTGGTTGCTCAACCATTAGAAGAATTGTTAGCTATCTTTCAATGAGACAAAATGTTGTAAGACGCAATACATTCTACTCAATCCATAAAAGGGAATTCGAGATAAGAGAAATTCACTAAACAAAATTTTCATTGAAAAGATTGAAAGCTAATAAAATTTAACAAAAGGTAGCCATCCTATCACCTTAAATAAAATGGGGGTATTCATTTCTTTTCAATGTAGAAGTAAAATTTGATGATGAATTGTAGATTCAAATGGAATAAGCTCAATTAGGACAAGTGTTGCAAAGCATACAAAACCATGATCTTCTTGCATCCTTTTTGTTTCCCATTTTCAATTACAAGCTTTGTTTTTCCTATCTTGTGACAATGTACTTCTCCAATAGAAACATCACTAAATATTTTTTGACACTTTAAATGTCCTATTGCATAAGCCTTGCTCATTTTATGGAAAACGTGAATAATACTACCATCTTGTTTAATTCCCCTCAAAAACCTTCAAATAAGCCAAATACATATATAAAATAGAGAAATAGTTATCAAAGGTAGCCACCAGTTACCTGGAAAAATTTTCAAGATATGTATAGAAAATTACACTCTTATCTTCCGGTGTCAAAATAAATTTGTCTATAAAGGAATGAGGTTGGGTTGAGTAGAATTTACTGGGGTCTACAACAGTTTGTCTCATTGAAACGTTGTTAAGAATTCTTTTAATGGTTGAACAACCAAAAACATCCAGGCTAGAAATGCAAAAGAATGTTGGTATTCATATATATTTGACATCAGTTGATGCAAGATTATTGATAATGTAAGCATTTGTTGTCAAAAATCAGGATTCTTTAGAATCCAATCTGTAGATAAATAGTCACAATGCTTTCTGCTTGAGAGCTAAACAGTGCGCATAAGATAATCTATTGTTTGCAAGTTTCGCAATACTGGCTTGGGCTACCTACAGGTGTGAAATTTGACTCTTCAAATCAAGAACATTTGAGACATTTAGCAAAAAAAGTTGGAATCAGTAATGAAAAGCCTCATCCCTTTATAGATGAATTTATTTTGACACTGAAAGATGAGAGTGGAATTCGCTATACACATCTTGAATTTTTTTGAAGTAATTGGTGGCTACCTTTGATATCTGTTGTTTCTCTATTTTATATATGTGTTTTGATTATTTGAAGGTTTTTGAAAAGAATTAAACAAGATGGAAATATTATTCATGTTTTCCATAAAACAAGCAAGGCTTATTCAATAGAAAATCAAAAGTGTTGAAAAATCTTAAGTGATGTTTCTATTGGAGGAGAAGTATGTTGGCATAGGAAAGGAAAACCAAAGCCTATAATTGAAAATTGAAAACAAAAAGAATGCAAGAAGATCATGGTTTTGTATAGTATATAGAACCATGATCTTCTTGCATCCTTTTGTTTCCCATTTTCAATTACAAGCTTTGCTTTTCCTATCTTGTCCCAACGTACTTCTATACAAAACCATGATATTCTTGCACCCTCTTTTATTCCATTTTCAATTATAGGCTATGTTTTTCCTATCCTATGCCAATGTACCTCTCCTCCAATAGAAACATCACTTAAATATTTTTTGACACTTTTGATGTCCTATTGCATAAGCCTTGCTCATTTTATCGAAAATGTGAATAATACTACCACCTTCTTTAATTCCTCTCAAAAACCTTTAGATAAGCCAAATACATATATAACAGAGAAATTATGACGGTTATCAAAGGTAGCCACTAATCACCTGGAAATTTTTCAAGATGTGTATAGAAAATTCCTCTCTCATCTTTCAGTGTCAAAATAAATTCGTCTATAAAGGGATGAGGCTTTGCATTACCAATTCCAAATTTTTCTGCTAAATGTCTCAAAAGTTCTTGATTTGAAGGGTTGAATTTTAAACCTGCAGGTAGTTGAGGCTACTCTTGCAAAACCTACAAATAACAGATTATCTTATGTACACAGTTAAGCTATCAAGTACAAAGTGTTGTGACTATTTATCTATAGATTGTATTCTAAAGAATCCCAATCTTTGACAACAGATGCTTACATTTTCAATAGTCTTGTGTTAGCTGATGTCAAATATACATGAATACTAACATTCTTTTGCATTTCTAGCCTAGATGTTTTTGGTTGCTCAACCATTAAAATAATTGTTAGCTACCTTTCAATGAGACAATGTTGTAAGCCTAAGTATATTCTACTCAACCCATAAAAGCAAATTCAAGATGAGAAAAATTCAAGAAACACAATTCTCATTCACAAGATTGAAAGCCGATAAAATTTAACAAAAGGTAGCCATCCTATCACCCTATATTAAATGCGGGTATTCATTTTTTGTCAATGTAGAAGTAAAATTTGATGACGAAATGCACATTCAAACAAAATAAGCTCAATTGGGACAAGTATTGTAGAGCATACAAACCATGATCTTCTTGCATCCTTTATATTTCTCATTTTCATTTATAGGCTTTGTTTTTCTTGTCCTTTTCCAACATACTTATCCTCCAATAGAAACATCAGTTAAGATTTTTTGACACTTCCAATGTCCTATTGGATAAGCCTTGCTCATTTTATGGAAAACATGAATAATACTACCATCTTGTCTGATTCCTATCAAAAACCTTCAGATAAACCAAATACATATATAAAATAGAGAAACGACAATTATCAAAGGTAGACACCAATTACCTAGAAATTTTTTCAAGATGGGTATAGAAAATTCCACTCTCATCTTTCAGTGTCAAAATTAATTTGTATAAAGGGATGAATTTGGGTTGAGTAGAATGTACTTGGGTTTAAAACATTTGGTCTCATTGAAAGGTAGCTAGATAACAATTATTTTAATGTTTGAGCAACTAATAACATATAGGCTAGAAATGCAAAAGAATGTTGGTATTCATGTATATTTTACATCAAATGATGCAAGATTATTTATAATGTAAGCATCTATTGTCAAAAAATGGGATTCTTTAGAATCCAAACTATAGATAAATAGTCACAATGCTTTGTACTTGAGAGCTAAATGGTGTACATAAGATAATGTCATTTGCAAGTTTTGCAAGATTGGCTTGGGCTACCTACAAGTGTGAAATTTGACCCTTCAAATCAAGAAATTTTGAGACATTTAGTAGAAAAGGTTGGAATCGGTAATGCAAAGCCTCAACCCTTTATAGACGAATTTATTTTGACATTGAAAGATGAGAGTGGAATTCGCTATACACATCCTGAAAATTTGCCAAGTAATTTGTGGCTACCAATTATCTAGAAATTTTTTAGGATGTGTATAGCAAATTCCTCTCTCATATTTCATTGTAAAAATAAATTCATCAATAAAGGGATAAGGCTTTGCACTACCAATTCCAACTTTTTCTACTAAATGTCTCAAAATTTCTTGTTCTAAAGGGTCAAATTTCACACTTGCAAGTAGCCTAGTCCAATCTTGCGAGACCTGCAAACAATGGATTATCTTATGTACACCATTTAGCTCTCAAGTACAAAGCGTTGTGACTGTTTATCTATAGACTGGATTCTAAAGAATCCTAATTTTTGACAATAGATGCTTACATTATCAATAATCTTGCATTAGTTGATGTCAAATATACATGAATACCAACATTCTTTTGCATTTCTACCTTAGATGGTCTTGGTTTCTCAACCATTAAAAGAATTGTTAGCTACCTTTCAATGAGACAAAATGTTTTAAGCCCCAATACATTCTGCCCATCCCAGCCTCATCCCTTTATGGATGAATTTATTTTGACACTAAAAGATGAGAGTCTGATTTGTTATATACGTCCTGAAATTTTTTCCAGGTAATTGGCGGATACCTTTAATAACTATTGTTTCTCTATTTTATATATGTATTTGGCTTATCCGATGGTTTTTGACAGGAATTAAACAAGATGGTATTATTATTTAGTTTTTCCATAAAATGAGCAAGGCCTATCCAATAGGAAATTGAAAGTATTGAAAAATCTTAAGTGACATTTCCATTGGAGGAGAAGTACCTTGGTATAGGACAGGAAAAACAAAGCTTGTAATTGAAAAAGGGAAATAGAAAGGATGCAAGAAGATCATGGTTTCGTATGCTCTGCAATACTTGTCCCAATTGAGCTTATTCCATTTCAATCTACAATTATTCATCAGAATGTATTGGGGCTTACAAGATTTTATCATATTGAAAGGTAGCTAACAATTCTTTTTATAATGGTTGCACAACCAAAAACATCTAGGCTAGAAATACAAAAGAATGTTGGTATTCATGTATATTTGACAATAGTTAATGCAAGATTATTGATAATGTAAGCATATGTTCTTAAAAATTGGGATTCTTTAGAATCCAATCTATAGATAAATAGTCACGATGCTTTGTACTTGAGAGCTAAACGATGTACATAAGATAATATTTTGTTTGCAAGTTTCACAAGATTGGTTTGGGCTACCTTCAGGTGTGAAATTTGACCCTTCAAATCAAGAACTTTTGAGACATTGAGCAGAAAAAGTTGGAATTGGTAATGCAAAGCCTCATTTCTTTATAGACAAATTTATTTTGACACTAAAAGATGAGAGTGGAATTTTCTTACACATCCTAAAAAATTTCCAAGTAATTGGTGGCTACCTTTGATATCTGTCAATTCTCTTTTTTATATATGTATTTGGCCTACCTAAAGGTTTTTGACAAGAATTACACAAGATGGTAGTATTATTCACCTTTTCCATAAAGCGGGCAAGCCTATAATTGAAAATGAAAAACAAAAGGGATGCAAGAAGATCATGGTTCTGTATACTTACAAAACCCTGATCTTCTTGCATCCCTTTTCTTTCCCATTTTTAATTACAGGCTTTGTTTTTTCTATCTTTTGACAATGCAATTCTATACAAAACCATGATCTTCTTCCATACTTTTGTTTCCCATTTTCAATTATAGGCTTTATTTTTCCTGTCCTATGCCAACATACCTCTCCTCCAATAGAAACATCACTTAATATTTTTTGACACTTCCGATGTCCTGTTGCATAAGCCTTGCTCATTTTATCGAAAATGTGAATAATACTTCCATGTTTAATTCTTGTCAAAAACCTTCAGATAACCCAAATACATATATAAAAAATAGAAACGGCGGTTATCAAAGGTAGCCACCGATTACCTTACAAATTTTCAGGATGTGTATAGAAAATTCCACTCTCATCTTTTATAGTCTAAACAAATTCGTCTATAAAGGGATGAGGCTAGGTTGAGTAGATTGTACCTGGGTTTACAATTCCCATTGAAAAGTAGCTAACAATTCTTTTAATGGTTGAATGACCCAAAACATCTAGGCTAGAAATGTAAAAGAATGTTGTTATTCATGTATATTTGACATCAGCTAGCACAAGATTATTGATAATGTAAGCATTTCTTGTTAAAAATTGGGATTCTTTAGAATCCAATCTATAGATAAAATCACATTGCTTTGTACTTGAAAACTAAATGGTGTACATAAGGTAATATGTTATTTGTAGGTTTCACAAGACTGGCTTGGGCTACCTATAGGTGTAAAATTTGACCCTTCAGATCAAGAAATTTTTAGACATTTAGCAAAAAAAATTGGAATTGGTACTAATGGAAAGCCTCATCCCTTTATAGACGAGTTTTTTTTTAAACTAAAAGATGATAGTGGAATTTTCTATACACATCCTAAAAATTTTCCAAGTAATTGGTGGCTACCTTTGATCTCTGTCGTTTCTATTTTTTATATATATATTTGGCTTATTTGAAGGTTTTTGATAAGAATTAAACAAGATGGTAGTATTATTCACGTTTTCCATAAAATGAGTAAAGATTATGCAATAGAACCTCAGAAGTGTCAAAAAAATTTAAGTGATGTTTCTATTGGAGGAGACGTACATTGGCACAGGACAGGCAAAGAAAAAGCTATAATAGAAAGTGGGAAACGAAAAGGATACAAGACGATCATGGTTCTATATAGTATACAAAACCATTATCTTCTTGCATACTTTTTGTTTCCCATTTTCAATTACAGGCTTTGGTTTTCCTGTCCTATGCCAACATACTTCTATACAAAACCATGATCTTCTTGCATCCTTTTTGTTTCCCATTTTCAATTATAGGCTTTGTTTTGCCTGTCCTATGCAAATGTACCTCTCTTCCAATAGAAACATCAATTAATATTTTTTTGACAGTTCTGATGTCCTGTGGCATAAACCTTGCTCGTTTTATTGAAAAAATGAATAATACTATTGTCTTGTTTAATTCTTGTCAAAAACCTTCACATAAGCCAAATACATATATAAAATAGAGAAATGATGGTTATCAAAGGTAGCCACCAATTACCTAGAATTTTTTTGGGATTTCTATAGAAAATTCCTCTCCAATCGTTCATTGTCAAAATAAATTCCTCTATAAAGGGATGAGGCTTTGCATTACCAATTCTAACTTTTTCTGCTAAATGTCTCAAAATTTCTTGATCTAAAGGGTCAAATTTCACACCTACAAGTAGCCCAGGTCAGTCTTGTGAAACCTATAAAGAACATATTATCTACAGATAGGATTCTAAAGAATCCCAATTTATGACAATAGATGCTTACATTTTCAATAATAATCTTGCATTAGCTGATGTCAAATATACATGAATACCAACATTCATTTGTATTTCTAGCCTAGATGTTTTTGTTTGCTCAACCATTAAAAGAATTGTTGGCTACCTTTCAATAAGACAAAATGTTGTAAGCTCCAATACATACATACAACCTACTTTTTCTTGAAGAAGGATATAGTGTTTAATGTGTTATATTTTAATTAGGAGCTAGCATCAAACAAAAGAATAAATGAAGAAAATTAGTAGAATACCATATATTTTCTTGCCAACGGCCATGGGCATCAGTGACTCCAATGAATTGGCCACTTTTTCTACCCCTAATTCTCCTACCATGATCATCTATGCTATCCTTTTCGTTAGATGTATTTGGGTTAGGCTTAGTGTTTTTGATGCCATTATTACCACCACTTCCTCTAACTATGTCTTGATCAACCCTTGCTCTTCTGAGATTGATTAGCATCTGTGCCGCATGTCCAATATCATTCAATTCACAAGGACTCTCCTCCTGATTTATTCTTTTCCACCCCTAAGACTCACCTTAGTATTAGGATCTGCTATCTCAGAAAACACACTAAAGAGAGATTAATTGGAGCCTAGGAAACACTTGCATAAATATTTTCCATTATTGTAAAGCTTGTGCAATGCAAGAAATCAAGTTAGCACAACAAATATATCTAAAAGTTAGTATATCACTTAAGGAAGTTGGGGCCATTGATATATAGTGAGTAAAAGAGGTTTCAATATCCTTCATCATACTAAAACAGTGAATGAGACTTATCATATTACAAAGTACTGTTGAATTAGTGAAAGCTTGTTGTCAGACATAACTCTATTCTTTGTTGTTTGTTTGCCTCAGTCCAGCCATTCTAGTGATGATTGATCAAATAAAGAGTCATTAACACAATTGATGCTTTGAGTTCTCCTTTGTGTTTATATCTAATTTCTCTTTGCTTGTTTTCCTTTTCCTTTCAAATGAAAATGGCGGGAAAATAGGGAAAGACCATATAAAGCAATTATGACTGTTCCTGATTTGCCCAAGTCTTATGACTATTAAGGACTGCTTGTAGTTTCAACGAAATGAATAATGTTATCCAGGAGGAATTAAATATTTTAGACAGAAAATGAATAAAATTGTCTAGGAGGAATCAAATTCTAGTTTAGGTTAAGCTTTGTAACAAAGTTGAGGAACTCACTGAAATATCATTTATTTATATCAATAAAAAAAATTGAATGAAATGTCATTGACGTACATGGACTCTCCAACCTCTGCTCAAACACAATTTGTTCACAAAAACGGGCAACATTGTGCCCCAAGGATAACAACAGACTATTATGGTAAAAATCAAGAATTCACAATTTTAATGATCATGCAATATCAAACAATTTCAGTTACACAATCTGACAGCAACTTGAATTACATTAATCAAATTCAGATTACATACATCCAACCATTACAAATTCTACTGAGCAAGGTTTTAGACATTATGTCCTCTTCTAAGTAGCTTCTCAAGCTACCCACCACTGACGAATTTGTCTCTACATACCTGTCACAACCTCTTACTGTATCTATGAGGAAGCATAAAGCTTGAGAGGGATTAGCTGAGTGTATCATTTCAGTTGGACAATAGCGACAATCTGTTTTAGTTGCCAATATTTTGTTAATTGATGTTTTATTTTAACTAGTACTATGTTAGGCCTATTCGGTTAAAACATTCAAAGCAATTGATCATCTCCACTATCTAGGTGTTGCTCCAATAGCCACATTGCACACAAAAAGAAAAATTCTAACAAAACCAAAATAGATGTAAAACAGATGATTCAGGAATCACAAATTGAGCAAGGAATCAGAACCAAATAGACACAATCAATAAACCTGAATGGCCATGATTACCACTGGAAGATGGCGGTAGCATCTATGGAGGTCTATTTTATGCATAATGGGTTGGCATAAAAAGAGGGAAGCATCTGCATAAGGAAACTATATATTAATATCAAATATCACTTTGCTAAGATACTAAGAAAATGGAGGCTTTCAGTTTCTTTGGGTTTTCAGAATCTCACCTAACATGCCATGTACAGTTTCATTATTGTAAGTAAGAATTTGATAAATTTTAGCAAAACCTTGTTATTGAGTTCACTACAGATCACTGGTAAGAGGCATTCAATGTCCGCATCTCTTCATGGTTCATGCTTAAGTGATAGGCATTCAATGTACAGTTTGATTATTATAAGTAAGAATTTGATAAATTTTAGCAAAACCTTGTTGTTGAGTTCACTACAGATCACTGGTAAGAGGCATTCAATGTCCGCATCTCTTCATGGTTCATGCTTAAGTGATACATATAAGCACAAATTTGATGGTGTCAACCATAAAGACTATCACTACGATATGGAAAACCTACAGTAGAAGCATAGTTAGTTGACTTGAAAATCAAAAAATATTTACCTTCAAGTAGATAATGTGTTATCATACGTTTTCAATATCATTTTTGTATGCCAGTTTAGAGAGAACCTGGAGCAGTGGCCTCATTTAAATGAATTGGTGCAATGCTAGAAGGGTGACTGGGTGAAAGATGAAAACAAATATGGGCATTATGAAACATAGAAACAGGTAAAATAATTACAATATCATAATGTGGAACTTTTATGTGAAATATGATTGGATGTTTGCTAAACAAAAGATTGTTGTTTTCACTGCTGCATTTCTTGAGAAAGCTTTGTGCATGCTTGGCTATTCATGAACTTCTTTGCTATCAGAGCTACGGCTAGCCAATATAAGGCAAGGGAGAAATGAAGATGCTACTGATGATGATGATCCCAGTACATCAGGGAGGCATTCATCAGACACGATTTCATCACGAGGATCATTTACGAGGACCTTTCAAAAGGTATGTTTTTGCTGAGAATTTTTTACTGTTCATTGTAGGGAATTTAGATTACTGTCAAGTACATTGTTATAGAAATTAAGGTTTTCATCAAATGGAACTGCAACACAAATCTTGGTCATAGATAGAAAGAGATACAATTCTTTTGTATCCCTAAAAATGTTAGGAACAGAAATTAAAAAAATTGTAGTACAGTGCATATGGTTGGGGGTAGTTAGAGCATGGTGACCGTTATAAGATTGTGAACAAAAAAAATAGAGTCTGTGCATAAACAGAAGGATAATGGCCTTGCCATGAAATAAATAAAGACGACAGTGAACAATATAGGTTATAATGCCAATAAGAAAGAGGTGAGAGTTTGTTGTGACTCTTGAAAAATATGTATTGAAAATCCTAACAGACCCATGAGTGAATTGAGATTATGGTTTTAAATGAAAATTAATAGCATAACTATGAAAGACATTTATTGACATAGTAGATATTCAACATAACTTGTAGGTTCTTCAAAGACCATGACAGCTTATATGGAAAAGGTAAATGAAATCAAAAGGAACCCTCTTGAAAGACAATTGTTAATGACAGTGGCATAATGAGGAGACTGTGTCATGAACCTTTGAAGGCCGGAGGCAGAGGAAAAATTCACACACAGTAAAAAAAATAAAACATAAAATATTATTTTCTAACACACAGAGCTGCTACTCGTAATTTTCTGTTTGTTCACATTAACCTTCTTCTCATTCTCATTGATTTAAAAGTAATTTTTAATTACAAAATATATGCTGTAGGTAAAAAGTCACGTGAAAGATTTTCACGGATGAGAGGGAACGAAAATACAATTTAAATTCAAAATCACCTAACTAACTTTACCCCTGTCAAAATGTATTTAATACAATGTCCTTTTCATAATATTAAGACTTAAATATTAATTATTTTGTATCATTTCCTGACGGTGGCGGCTTCCATAGTTCCCTGCGGTATCGGGATGGTTAAAATCTTTATTGTGATATTGCGGGAAGCGGTTAGTTGACGGCCCGGTAAACTGCGGCGGTTAAAAATAAAACAAACTTTTACGGAGTCTCCCATGGTGTCGCGATTAATATTTTATTGATTGCGATATAGCGGGCATTGGCTGGAATAAAACAAAACATTAGGGAAGACTCCCGCGGTATCGCAATGGTTATTTTATTGATTGCGATATAGCGGGCAGTGGTTGGCGGGGACGGCGGTAGTTAGGGTTAATATTCCAACACTCCCCCTTAAGCATAACTGCGCTGTCCACCATGCCCAATCTATTCCTTTGAAAAATAAAATTATCTCTTCCCAGTGGCTTTGTAAAAATATCTGCACTTTGCTTTTCTGATCTGCAAAATTCTAAAAATATATCACCATTGTTAATTAATTCTCTGATGAAATGATACCTGGTATCAATGTGCTTGCTTCTCTTATGAAAGACTGGATTCTTCGAAAGAGCTATGGCTGAATTGTTATCACAGTAAATTTTTGTTGCCTCCATTTGTTCATTTTGCAATTCTTTCAAAATTCTTCTCATCCAGATTGCCTGACATGCTACACTTGTGGCTGCCACATATTCTACTTCAGCTGATGAAAGACAAACTATTGGCTACTTCTTTGAAGACCATGAGACAACTCCAGTCCCAAAATTAAATACATAACCAGATGTGCTTTTTCTGTCATCAATGCTGCCAGCACAGTCACTGTCTGTGTATCCTATGAGTTTGAACTCATGTGAACTTGAAGACTTAATGCCAAAATTTCTTGTTCCACTTACATACCTTAAAATTCTCTTCCCTGCTTTCCAATGGGTGTCTTTTGGTGTTTCCATAAACCTGGAAATCAAACTTACTCCATACATAATGTCTGGCCTTGTGGCTGTGAGATACATGAGACTTCCAACAAGCCTCTTAAACAAAGTTGGATCAACATTAGACCCTCTATCATCCTTGCTTAGTTTCAGACCTGTCACTATAGGTGTTGGTGCTGGTTTGCACTTCATCATATTAAACCTTTTCAAAATGTCATTTGCATATTTTGACTGTGAAATAAAAATACCATTTTCATTTTGATTCACTTCAATGCCTAAAAAATACTTTATCAGACCTAAGTCTGTCATTTCAAATTCTTTCTTCATGTCTGCCTTGAACAGATCAATTGACAAATTGCCAGTGAAAATTAAATCATCCACATATAAGCATACTATTAGTATTTCACCTTCTTCATTCATTTTTGTATACAGTGTGGGCTCACTGCTACATCTATTAAATCCATTCAACAAAAGATAACTGTCTATTCTGCTATACCAAGCTCTTGGGGCTTGCTTCAATCCATACAGTGCCTTTTTCAATTTGTAAACTTTGTCTTCTTGACCCAGAATTTCATACCCAAGTGGCTGATCCACATAAACTTCTTTTTCTAAATAACCATTTAAAAAAGCTGACTTTACATCCATTTGAGATACAGACCACTTATTCTGAGCTGCTAATGCTAAAATCATCCTTATAGTATCCAATCGTGCTACAGGTGAAAATGTCTCATTGTAATCAATTCCGGGCTGTTGTGAATAGCCATTTACAACCAATCTTGCTTTAAGCTTCTGAACTTCATCTTTTTCATTCAATTTAGTTTTATAAATCCATTTCACTCCAATTACATCTTTGTCTTTTGGAAGACTGACTAGTTCCCATGTATGATTTTTCTCAATTGCTTCAATTTCTTCATCCATAGCACTTACCCATTTATCATCTTTGACTGCATCTTCAAAATGAATTGGATCTTCTATTTGAGAATAAAATGCACAAAGAGAAATCTGATCTGAATTATTCTCACCTTCATTTTGCTCATATATATCTCTTATGCTTCTGATTTTCTGTCTTCTCAGACTTGCCAATGTAGGATTTGACATATCACTTGAACTTGTGGAATATGGACCCGATGGTCCCGCTGTAGATGGTGTTTGTTGTCCTCTTGTTGGACTGCTTCCTTGAATGATTGAGGCTGTTCTTATAGTCGATGCTGGTGTCACTTGTGGACCACTTTGCTGAGCTTGAATGGGAGTGGTAGGAGTCACAATAGCTGGAATATTTAATGATGCTGAAACTTCATTCTCCTCTTGAGGTATACTAGCTGAAATATTGACTATCTTCTCTATACTTCCATCCCATGCTTCATCTTCTACAAATTGTAGATCTCTACTGATTATAACTTTCTTTGTTGTTGGATTATAAAGCTTATATGCTTTGGATTCTTCACTGTATCCAACAAATATACATTTTTCTCCTTTGTTATCTAGCTTCCTTCTCAATTCTTCAAGCACATGTGCATATGCTACACATCCAAATACTCTCATGTGAGTAGCACTGTGTTTTCTTCATGTCCATGCTTCTTCAGGTACCATATTCATAACACTTTTTGTTGGACACCTATTCATTATATAGGCTGCACAAGATATTGCTTCTGCCCAATATTCATTTGACAAATGTTTGGCTTTCAACATGCTTCTAGCCATTTCCATGATTGTTATGTTTTTCCTTTTAGCTACTCCATTTTGTTGAGGTGTATATCTAGTTGTGAATTGCTTGTGAATTCCATGATCTTTGCAAAAATTAAAGAATTCTTTTGAAATATATTCACCACCTCTATTTGTTCTCAACACTTTGATATAATAACCACTTTGCTTTTCAACCAACTTCTTGAACTGAATAAACAGATCAAACACTTCATTTTTCTGCTTTAGAAAATAGACCCATGTTTTTCTTGAATAATCATCAATGAATGTCAGAAAATAAAAACTACCACCTATTGAAGGTGTTTGCATAGGTCCACACAAATCTGAATGTATAATTTCCAAAGGGGATTTTGCTCTAGTTGACTTTCCTGCTGGAAATGATTCTCTGTGTTGTTTTCCTAAAATGCACCCTTCACATACCCTTTCTGGTTTTTCTATTAAAGGTAGTCCCTTGACCATGCCTTTCCTATGAAGTAAATTTAAACCTCCAAAGTTGAGATGACCAAATCTCAGGTGCCATAACCAGTTTTCATCTTTTATCTCAGCTTGAAAGATTGTCTGCACTACTGCTGTAGTTTCTTCTCTACCCACTTGTGAATTCATTAAGTGTTGTGCTTGAGCATAATTTATATTCAAATCTGGCCTTATCTTTAAGGGAAACATTCCTGTTGTTTGTCATTGTGACTTTTGCAATAAGCTGGTTGCTTGGGTATTTGTCTAAAATTGTGCACGTAACCATTCTTGAAGGTTACTCTATACCCTTTTGAACCAGTTGCCCTACACTCATTAAGTTATGTTTTCGCACAGTGCACATAATAACATCTGAAATATACTTTTTTCCTCCGTTTAGTTAGAATATTTGACATCTCCTTTTCCTTGACTGACACTTTGTTGTCATTACCCAATGTAACATCAAACTTTACATTCTCATCTAAACTTGAAAACATTTCTAGATTCCCTGTCATATGATTGCTACAGCCTGAATCTAAAAACCATACATCTTTTTCATTTGTTTGAGCAACATTACAAGCTAAAAACATTGTTCTCTTATCTGAATCCTGATTTTGACCTTCTCTTGAAAAATTTGCATTTTGTCTATTATTATCATACTGCTTCTTTCACTCATTCATATAATGCCCATATTTTTACAGTAGTGACATTGGACTTGAGATTTATCATACCTTTGATTTTGTGACTGATTCTGTGATGGGTTTTGGTTTGAGCCTTGATTGCCTCTTCCACTTGAGTTTGATAAATTGTATCTTTCACCTCTGTAAGAGTTTCTTCCTCTTCCTCTTGATCTACCTCTGCCTCTTCCTTGACTGACTGAAGCCTGAGTTTTGAAAGCATGCTCCAGTGATGTATCTGCTGACCTTTTCAGCCTTTGTTCATGAGAAATTAGAGATGCATACAGCTCATCAACTGAGAACTGTGAGAGATCCTTTGTCTCCTCTATAGCAACTACAACCGGTAGAAATTTTGTGGGAAAACTCTTAAAATATTTTCAACAACTCTGGTATCTTCCAGATTTTCTCCATGAGACCTAATTTGATTAACCACCCCAATGACTTGGGTGTAGAATGAATCTACAGATTCATTGTCCTTCATACATATTGTTTCAAAATCTCTTCTCAGCATTTGTAGCTTTGCTATTTTAACTTTTTCCATGCCTTGATAGGCTGTTTGAAGTATGTCCCATGCTTGTTTGGACTTTGTTGCTGCTGAAATCCTTGGAAAAATGCTCTCATGTACAGCTTGAAATAGATAAAATAAAGCCTTTGAATCTTTCTTCCTTGTGTCTTTTAATAAGTCTTTCTCTGCTTGTGTTAAAGCATTGTATGCTACTGCATCTGCTGGCTCTGCAAATCCATTCTCTACTAAATCCCATATATCCTGTGAGCTAAATAGTGCTTTTATTGTAATTGATCAGTACTCATAATTCTTCCCATGAAACGTGGAATTTGTGGGTTTGTCAAGCTTGTGCTTGCTGCCATTTTTAAAATTTACCCAGATAATCTGCTTTGATAAAATTGACTCTGATAATCAACTTGCTTTGATACTCGAACCAGCTCTGATACCACGTGAAGGCCGGAGGCAGAGGAAAAATTCACACACAGTAAAAAAAATAAAACATAAAATATTATTTTCTAACACACAGAGCTGCTGCTCGTAATTTTCTGTTTGCTCACATTCACCTTCTTCTCATTCTCATTGATTTAAAAGTAATTTTTAATTACAAAATATATGTTGTAGGTAAAAAGTCACGTGAAAGATTTTCATGGATGAGAGGGAACGAAAATACAATTTAAATTCAAAATCACCTAACTAACTTTACCCCCGTCAAAATGCATTTAATACAATGTCCTTTTCATAATATTAAGACTTAAATATTAATTATTTCGTATCCGGATATTTCCTAACGGTGGCGGCTTTTTCCATAGTTCCCCGCGGTATCGCGATGGTTAAAATTTTTATTGCGATATTGCGGGCAACGGTTAGTTGACGGCCCGATAAACTGCGGTGGTTAAAAATAAAACAAACTTTTACGGAGTCTCCCACGGTGTCGTGATTAATATTTTATTGATTGTGATATAGCGGGCATTGGCTGGAATAAAACAAAACATTAGGGAAGACTCCCGCGGTATCGCAATGGTTATTTTATTGATTGTGATATAGCGGGCAGTGGTTGGCGGGGACGGCGGCAGTTAGGGTTAATATTCCAACAACCTTGAGGATAGTACATAAATCATCTTTGTGTAGGCATTCATGTAATGATGATTAGAAGACCTCACAATTGTTGGGAAAGAACAATATTTATACTTTCCTTTAGTAAGATTGTTTAATAGCAATCCTTCATGGTTTTGAATTCCAATAGTTTTTATTCACTGCTTTGTATAACGGAACTAACTCAAGGCCACCGACCAGATAGAGATGAAGAGAAAGCATGTACTGAAACTATGGTTCTGTTATAAAATAGGGTGATTTTCCCAGAGTTAATGGTGAACTACCAATATCTCGAGCCATTGGAAATGTATTATTTAATAAATAGAAATTGTACCTGATGCACACTCATTGGCCTGGGTTATAGTAAATATTGCATTAGCACAGATAGTCTGGCAGTAGTTGTGCTTCCTCTAGATTCTGCTACTCATTCTGCTCGAGGTTGCTTTCATGATGGTTTGCACCCAGAGAGGGAACCGATTTTCAAAATTGACAAAGAAGAGAATGTGGTTAATTCACATTTAGATGCCATGAATTATCCTGAGGTGCCTAGGAGGAACAAACATATGATTTTAGCTGATATGCCAAACATGTTGATTCAAGGAAGAAAATAATGTTGTCATACCAGAATGGCTAAAAAATCACATCTAAAATTGACAGAGAAGCTTCGAGCACTTTTGAAGAACAACACCATGAAGCAGTTGAAAGAAAATGACAATGTATACTATGAAGAGAGGTACAATTTTGTATTTTCATCTTAATAACCAAAGGGTTGATTGGAGTGTTGAAGGCAAGAAACCCTTGCCAAATTTGTACCAACAGACCTTATTGTCATCAATATTGATGGACAATGATAAACTATGTTATCTTGGTCATACAGAAGCTAGTGGATAGTGAGAAAGTATGACAATCACAACAGAGATACAATTTAAAAATAAATGATCACAAAAGATAAAGGTTCATAAGACATAGAAGGCAGTCTTATGGATGACAAGAGTCAAAAATGCAGTGAAGCCTCATAGACCTGCTAGGGACAGCCATTGCAAATACAATCTACAGAAATGGAAAGCTTGCTAATGCCATAGTGAGTGAACACTATCAAAGGAGTGAAAGGAGAATACAAGGATTAAGCATAGTTATGAATAAGGAAACACTGTATACTTCAAAATGATAGTCAACACATCAACAGAAACAGAAACAAGTGAACATGTAAAAGAATGGCAAGAGCATAGTAATAACATCATAAATCAATCTAGAATTAAACTAATCTCCTATAATTTAGATGATAAATTATATAACAATTAAATATGTTTAAAATATTTAAATTTAAATATTATTTTAATTGACATAATATTATTAATTGAAAAAAAAATAAGAAAAATAAATATTAATAATTTAAAAATTTGTTTTTAAACTAGAATTTGTAAATTGGGAGATTGATTAAAACATTTGCATTCTTTTGTATTTTATGAATAATTAACATATTACTTGATTGATCTTGACTTAACAATAAATTACAAATGATATGATCCAAAGATTAGATTATCTCTTTTAAAATTTTAAATTTTAAAACAATTAATAATAAATTACACTTAAAATAATGTAACTCTTTCTATTATTCACTTTTTTATTAAAAAATCCTCCACATTCAAATAATTTTTTTAAGAAATAAAAAACTTATAAACTCACCAAGATTTACTTGACATTATGATTCTTAAGTCTGGAGAGAAATGACATTGAAATATTATTAGTGTTATTTGTAGTGAAATATATTATTTGTTAGACATTTGAGAAATTTATTATTATTGAATCAAAACATCTTTTAAAATCATCAAAAAGTTTCCAATTAACCTTTGAGCCATAAAAAATGAACCCAAGAAAAATGGAGTCATCCTGAATATGAGCTAGATAGTATGGCCTCAAAGATTGATATAAAAATCTTGGTAAAGACTTTTCTTGAAGAAAGATGTAGTGTTCAATGCATTATTAGTTCCTATAGTGGAGGCTTCATAATTTAAATGGTGGTTAAACTTTTTGGATTCAATCAATCAAATCCTTAGGATTATGTTGTATAAATTTATTAACCAAAATATTTATGCATAATTTGTTGGCAATCTCTGATTGGCATTATAGGTGGCTCATAGGTGCATTTGTAGCTTTCAATACAAGAGAATGCATGAGGTTTGAGGGATGTGCCTGCAGATTATTACCTGGTTTGGATAGTTGGCTATTAGGGTAGGAGACATGGCCATTTTGAACATAGATCTTATTTTCCATAAAAAATGAACCCATAGAAAAATGGAATCATTCTAACTCAATGTGTAGTGATTCATTCTTAATAAGACCTATGATTTTTCACTAGTTATTATTATATCAAATAATATTTCAAATAAAAATAAAAATAAATTATGAGAAAAACTATAATTGTTACATTAAATAAAAAGATAGTAAAAGTTCAAACTTAAAAGAATAAATATAAACATAAATATTATTTTTTAAACATACTTAAATAATAGAGATAACTTAATAGCTAATTCATTTTTGTTTCACTTCTAGTTTGATTAATGAAATTCTCATTAGAAACTTTTAAAACATAAATAAAAATAGTTAAAATAAAAAACAGTAAAAAATATATGGAAAAATATAAGTATCACAATAACAATGAAAATTTAAAATTCTTGGCATAAGGTCTTGACTTGATTGACTAAAACATTTTGTTATAGAAAATACTCATGAGGTTCAGTCTTTCCCTAATTGGCTAAAGCATCCTCTTGTAGGAAAGAAGTCACAAGTCTAGTCTCCCTAGTTTCCATATAAGAGGATTACAAGGGCATAAATATTATAACTATTTTATTTAACATACTATTGTAATGGATATTTTCAAAATTTAAATAATGATGCATTAGTTCATTCATATTTTGATCCATCATATTTTTAGTGACCACTATTGCTAAAAAAAAGTCAAACTTAAAAAATAAGAATTATGAGAAAAAATTATAATTATCACAATGAAAGTGAATCTTTTCAATCTTTTCATTTATATTGATTAAATTTTAAATAAATAAAATCAAAATTTGAAAATATAAATATTTTTACCACTATTCAAATATATTAGCTCATTGGTATAATAATGCATATTTCCACTAAAAATTATAACCAAAATAAATCATATTATACATAAATAAAAATTATGATAAGAAGATATAATTATTAGAAAAAAATTAATAATAGAAAGAAGCTTTCAATTTTTTAGAAAGTATAAACATTTATATATTTTTTTGAAAATGAATTCAAATAGCAAATATAAGTCACTAGTTAAATCTTGGTGTATTGTTTGTCTATATTTTGATCTATCCTAGTCTCCTTAGCCTTGTCAAAAAGAAAAGAAACAAAAAAGTCCAAAAAAAAATTAATAATAAAAAGAAGCTTTCAAATTTTAAAAAAGTATAAAAATTTATATTTTTCTGAAAATTAATCCAAATAGAAAATATAAGTCACCAACTATTATATCTATTCAATTCATTTATATTTTGATCTATCCTAGTCTCCTAAGCCTTGTCAAAAAGAAAAGAAACAAAAAAGTCCAAACTAAAAATCATAAGAATATTATAAAAATATAATTATCACACAAAAATATAGTGAATCTTCCAATTTAGACTAAATAAATTTAAAATAAAATATTAAAGGCTATCAAAGTTTAATAGAATATTTGAATTGTTAAGGGTGAATTGCTGGTGGTGAATTTTAATGGTATGTGCATTCATACATAGATTTGTCATTTTCTCTCTAACCACTGTTGAAAATAAATAAATTATAAGACAAAATATAGTTATTTAAAAAGAAAACCTCAATAGAATAAAAATATCTAAATGTATAAACTTACAAGATGAGTCTTCAAGTGCAACATCTATATATGCACAATCCACCAATTGAATTAGAGGCTTAGATGGAAACCTGAATTTCAACTTTACCTCCATCTTCAAATAGGTTTCCAATTTTGTCAAGCTCTTCTATTGTATCCAAGTTTGCTTCAATAGGCACCTTGAATGATTCTAATGTTGGTTCATCCACCCTCCAAAGTTTTTACATTGAAGGAATCATTTAGTCTCCTTAACCATCTACCTGCAAATATCATAAAGTTGATGGAGAATATTATCAATTTTACATATAATGCATGACTTATATGTGTAGAATTAGGTAAAAACAAGGTAAAAGGCATGAATCAATATTATCAACCACAAAATACATAAAACTCAAACCCTAAAGACCTTAATCCAAAAATGAATCATAAATGAACATAGAAAAATAAACTATAATAAAGCAAACATAGAAACATAAATAATAATAAAGCAATATTACCATAATTCATATGCCATGGTTGAATCACCTTCATTTATCTTCTCCATTTTGCTTTATATGCTTGCTTTTCCTCATATTTGTAGTATGCAAGAATAAGCCTAGTGATAGTGACAACAAAATATCAAAGATAGTGGTTGTCTAGGTTTTGAAATGAAAGGGATATGTCTCTTTTATGTAAACCCAAATTTTAATGAAGGGCTAAGATTGATTGATGAAGATCAATGGATGAGATTGCTTTGAGAAGCAAGGAAATAGGGTTTAGTTAAGGATGGATGGTGGAGATTAAAAGGTACCCAAGGTATGGGTTGTTGGGCCGCTAGACTAGTGGCAAGGACACCCTTGCCCCATAAAAATAAATAAGGGTAAAAGCACAAAGTTGTGTCACACTTTTAGCCAACTTATTAGCACAGCTGAATTTATGTATTTCTAACTAAAAATCAATTTTTGTTCTATAAGATTAAAAAATTGAAGTTTCAATAACTCTTGCTAATGTAAATAATATCTTTTTAAAAATATAAAAATACCTTTTGTAGATTCATAAGTGTACTTTTCAAAAATATATTTATTTTAATAGTTTACTTTTTTTTTTCTTTTTCTTTTTTTATAATATTAGGTTGATTACAATGGAAAATTGAACAAAAAATATATATGCCACCTTTTAGTGATTCAAATAAAATTTACTATAAATTTAATTAGAAAGTGGATGAAAAGAAAAATTAGTAAGTAATAAAAGATAATTATTTACTAGTGGAGGGGAAATGGTGGGAATTAAATTGTGGAAGAAAAGGGTAATGAATAAGTAAATAATTAAAAAATAATAATAATAATAATAGGAAAATAAAAATAAATAATTAAATTAATAGGAATTTTATTTAATTATAGAGTGAAATATTAATTACTGATTTAATTAAATAAATATTAATTAGTCAGGGAATAATAAAAGGGGAAACTAAATTAATTAAATAATTAAAATTATTTAGTTAGGTAGGGAAGAAGGGGATTTGATATGGAAAATGGTGTTCATAGGCCTAAGACATTTTTTAGTGTCTACATTTGTCCCTCTTTGATACAATGTGAAGTCACCTGAATGTTGTATCAAAGAAATTCTGCTTAGAATGCCCTATTGTTTCGTGATTTGTAGGGAGTGGGTTTCATATGATCCCAAGCATGGGTTTGGTCCCATTGAGAGGTCTTTTGAGTATAAGGACACTACGAAGCTTGACATTGAGGATTATGAGATCCAGTGGGATGTGCTAGCTGACATATGTGAGAGATTCATCATGGTTCTATGCATTGTGATTGGGTGGATCACCATTCGTGATCGATGAGGACATAGAATACCTATCGAATGGGGAGAAATGTTGATTGGCATGATGACTCATGGGATGGTGTATGTGTGGGGTCATGTGTTCTAACCACGTTATACTTTTAGTTGCACAATGTTTCCTACAAAGAGGTACGGTCCATAAATTGTGGGACGATGTTGCTTATGATTTGGGCTTGGGAGCACATCATTATGTTCCAACCCCCTATTGGGAGATATATACCAGTAGGGATGCCATATGTATTCTTGTATGGAGGAGTGGTCACATAGACCAATGTCAGTGATGTCGAGTATTGGAATCACACCATTGATTTGCTTGCTTTATTTGTATGGACTATATTAGGATTTTCAGCCATGGGAGGATGATGAACGCCATTTTCTATATTATTGGTGGGAATATTATTTGATTGGGAGGACATTGCAGTCACAACACATTATCAAGTGATACCTTCTAGAGTGGGTGCTCAAAAAATTTAGGGAGCAATAGGGGCTTCCCGTTGGTGCAACATATTTTGCTAGGTCCTCACGAGAGATCACTCAATGGGGATAGATGATCGATGTAGTGATGAAAAAGCAAGATATTGATTATTTGTAGCTTGTTCAATTAGGTGTTGACATAGAGGTTACTAATGTGAGGGTGATGTCTCAATACGATGTGTGGTGGGTCATGCACAGGCCTGATTCCTTAACAAATTCATATTAGCTTTCCCTAGTGAAGCGAAGGGGTAGAGGTCCATGTGATAGATTCATGGATAGAGGACATGTGAGGGGAGGAGATGGAGGTAGAGGAGGCAAGGGTGATGATGGTGGAGACGGTTGCAAGGGAGACATGGGAGGAAGGATCAGATGGAGGAGGGATAGAGGACAAATAACAGTTAGAAAATTCTCACCTATCAAAGAGGAGGTTGAGTAGGAGGTTCTATGGGTTGAGGCAGAGTAGGAGAGACACAAACTACAAGGAGAGAAGGAGGTGGACATGTAGGGGGCTGAGCAGGAGATGGGGGAGGAGGAGATGGGAGAGGAGGAGATAGCAGTTTAGTAGGAGATCATGATGGGAGAGGATCTGAGTTAGGGCTTTCAATGGATCAGCACATCATAGATTTGCAGGCATGACTTTAGGCTATGCATGCATGGATCTAGGCATTATAGGTTGAGGTAGATAGGCTCACTACCAAGAGAGACATGACCATCATTAGGAGACAAAGGGTCAACCAGTAGTGTCTAGATTTTATTTTGATTGTCAGTCTAGACTCATGGTCGAGCTAGGTCATCAACTCTTCTAGGTAAGACAAGAGGCTCGATACTATAGGGATTTATATGAGTGCTACGTGCCATAAAAAAAGAGGGCACCGAGATACACACAGACCCAAAGCCATAGTAGGTCACACTCTTGCTGGACTCAGAGTAGTGGAGGAGTCTCTTAGTCTAGTCCCTCTCCATATGGTTGACCATCGAGATCAAGACATAGGGCTTCAAGATCACATCAATAGCAGGATAGACCTCCCTCATCAGGACCATCTCCTTCAAGAGATATGGGAAGCTTATGATAGACTTATTTTATAAATGTATTAGACATTGATATTTTTCATTTTGATCAATTATTTTATAAATGTATTAGACATTGATATTTTTCATTTTGAGCCTTCAAGGTCCATTTTGAGATACATCATGATATTGTATTATGACACCATTTTATATATATATGCAAGATGCATGATTTTGGTAGCGACTTACATACTTTATGTTCCTATGTAATATGCATGTCTATGTGATGGATTATGATGCTTATGATGTTATGAATTTGTATGATTATAAGATGATTTTATATGTTATGATATGTATTATGGATGTATATTGTATGGTTTATGCATATATGTGATTTTCTATGTTATGATGTATGGATGGATTCACTTAATTTACCTTTATTCTATTATTTGGGATGTTATAGATGCTTTATTATTATGATGTGGTTTGATATGGATTATGGACATGTATGTATGTAAATGCAACAATATGTATGATCTCTTTTTTATCTATTTATTATGGTATGAGAGGATTATGCAGGATGTATCCAATTAGATGTATGCTAATAGTATATGGATGTAGGATGGTATCATATGGTTATGACACGTGATGCTTATATGGATGATTCCTTATGATGGAATTCTATATTTTTTTTTGTATTTTCTAATGCAATATTGATGACCTAATATGATTATGATGATTTCTATGATGCTTCTAGCATGATTATGTACGCAGGATATTTTGTGTGTCATAAGATGCCATCAAGATGGGAATAGAAGAAATGTGAGCATGGAGGAAATGAATGTTAGCAATACGTTAGTAAAAATGAAGAGGAGATGATATTTTTCTGATAGATATTAGGCTTGCATGTTTATCATCATTGGGCATTCCATTATGGAAAATGGAAAATAAACACCATGACATGACATAGACCAAGGTGTGCAATGTTATCCTTTTGCAAAAATAGATAGTTGATAGAAAATGGGTACCATGATGCATACTAGGAGCAAATTTGCAGTAGTTTTTTGTTAGGACAAACCACAAAAAACAATCAAATAAAAATTGGGGCATGTGACATCATCGCTCCTCTAAATCCTTCTTGGGATATCCTCGAGGTGTCTAGTAATATGACCAATCATAAATCAACAAAGCCAACAACCATTTAGATCATTTTCCAATGATTGTTTTTTGATAACATTGATAGGATTGATTGATTGATTGATTGATGGGAAATTTCTAGTTTTAGGAATGGAAACATGTTGTTTAAGACATCATGTTCAGTTTCAATCATGTAGCCACCTATATAAAGTAAATGATAAAGTTGATAAATGACAATGTTTGGTTTCAAGAAGGACACGTCCTATAGAAGAAAAATAATAAGACCAAGTCTGGTTTCAAGAAATGAGGTAAGTCATATAAGATGTCGAGTCTAGTTTTGACAATGCAACCTCTTGTATAAGACCATTGATTGATTAGTAAGTGTTTCTTTGACAATTAGGAAATTGATCAATTTGGATTGAAGACTAGTTGGGTAGTTAGCCTATTGATTTGTGATTTGGTTGAGACTCAAATAACTATTTGTGTCTAATCAACATGTTGATTTTAGCAAAGGATGATTTATAATGATATTGACTATGACAGTATTGAAAAACCCTAAGGGATTGACCTAATTCCTCGGGGGCTCATCAGTGATGGCCTTGCCTATGTAACATGCATAGAGACATTGTAGTTTGACTTACCTTGACCATGGATTATTTATTATGGATTGAATCATGATTGACTCGACTTCACAAACTCTAAAGGACTCACCTAGTGCCTTGGGGGATCATTAATGATTTCCTTTCCTACGTAGCATGCAAAGAGACATTGTAGTTCAACAAACTTAAACTGATAGGACTTGACACTATTTTTGGGATTTTTGGAGATGTTTCAATGTTTTTAGCTTTTTGAAGAGATTATCTATATTTTTTTGGATTTTCATGATGATGACTTCCAACACCAAGTCTAGGATTTGATGAAGATGTAAGTCAAGTACTTTCCCCCAGTTAGGTATAGGACTGATTATTAGGAGTTAGATAAGGATGGGTTTGGTAGGAGATAGACACATAATGTAAATCATTCATACGCCATGAGAAGGAAAACAAAGCATTATTATGAATGTCTTGAGGAAGCATGGGCCACCTGCTAAGAATCCCACCTAGCCAAACCATCAACCACATTATTCCACAACCAAGGAACATGAAAAAAAGTAATAGAATCCAAATTGGTGCATACAGAAATAATTTTTTTAGCCACCACCGCTAACAACCAGTTCACCTCATCAAAATGCCTCTTATTCATCATATCAATGATAACCTAAGAATCAGATTCACAAACAATCCACCTCTAACCAAGGGCACATGCATATTCTAAAGCCAAAAGAATATCTATAGCCTCCATGAGATAATTAGTATGTTGACCTCTATGTATAGAGAAGAAAAAAATCACCACCCCTGAACTATCTCTACCAATACCTCTAACTCTAGCATGCCCTATATTACCTCTAGATGTTCCATCAGAATTAATTTTCAGCTCTCCCAAAGCAAGGGGACACCAATGACCAATACGACTAACCTGCTCCCTCCCACGCCCATGATACACAGTCCTGAAGTTTCTCCTTCCCCCCATAGAAATACCTAGAACATCTGCCACTGCAAGATCACTAGGGAAAACAAGAAAAAAAAATCACACTTAGCAGTCAATGTTTCCTAAAGACCCCCCAAAATTCTCATCCAAATATGACCAGCAAGCAATTTCTTATGCAAAAAAATTCAACAGTTGTGCTCCAACCAAATATGAAAAATTTTCAAACTGGGATCAATGATCCATGATATAAGAAGAAAAGAGGTATTTTCATGAGGAGAATCTAGGCTCCTCCAAGATTATTCCAAAGAAGAAGTATGTCTACACAACAGATGCCAAATATTCCACCAGGAGTGCCAAATAACTGTCACAAAAGGACACTGAAAGAAGAGATGAGGAATGCACTCTTCATGCCTAGCACACATAACACAAATAGAAGGACCATGAAACCCCTACTTCCAAAGATTCTCCTAGGTAAGGCATCATCCTTGCACCACTAACCAGGAGAAAAAAATTACACTTAGCCCAAGCAAAATTATTCCAAACATGTTTCGACCATGAGACATTTGAGCTCCCAAACAACTGCTTATCAAGAAATTGATATCTTGAGGCAACAAAAAAATTACCTTTCAGATCAGGACCCCAAGCTAGCACATCTCACCCAGGAAGAGAATTACAAGCACGGCCCAATAAAATCTCAACAAGCTCCTAACAATCCCCAGTTGCACCACCAGGAGGCCACTCCTATAGATCCTTCCTTCTAAACACACTAAGTTTCCCCAAAGTCTGAAGAGAATTGAAATCAACAACACAACACTAACCAGCATCAACAAAATATCGACTCAAATTTTTCAGATGAGGGTGAGTAGAAATAGGAGGATGACCATTCCAAGAATCATACCAGAAGAGAGCATCCTACCCATAATTGCAAATCCAAAATAACCCCTGCTTGACCAACTTGCCTCCAATACCAATACCTCTTACTCTAGCATGCCCTGGATTACCTCTAGATGATCCATTAGAATTAATTTTCAGCTCTCCAAAAGAAAGGGGACACCAGTGACCAATACGACTAACCCACTCCCTCCCATGCCCATGATGCATAGTCCTCAAGTTTCTCCTTCTCCCCATAGAAATACCTAGAACACCTCCCACTACAAGATCACCAGGGAGAATAGGAAAAAAAAATCACACTTAGCAGTCAATGTTTCCTAAAGACTCCCCAAAATTCTCAACCAAATATGACTAACAAGCAATTTCTTGTCAAAAAAATTCAACGGTTTCACTCCAACCAAATATGAAAAAAATATAGACTAGGACCAATGATCCAGGCTATAAGTAAAGAGGTATTTATAGGAGGAGAATCTAGGCTCCTCCAAAATTCTTGCAAAGAAGAAGCATGTCTACACAGTAGATGCCAAATATTCCAACATGAGTGCTAGAAAACTTTCGCAAAAGGACATTTAAAGAAGAGGTGAGGAATGCACTCTTCATGCCTAACACACATAACACAAATAGGACCCTAAAACCACTGCTTTCAAAGATTCTCCCAAGTAAGGCATTGTCCTTGCACAACTAACCAGGAGAAGAAATTACACTTAGGCCAAGTAAACTTATTCCAAACTTGTTTTGACCATGAGACCTTTGAGCTCCCAAACAACTGCTTATCAAGAAATTGATATCTTGAGCAAACAAAAAAATTACCTTTCAGATCAGGACTCCAAGCTATCACATCTCACCCAGGAAGAGAATTACAAGCATGACCCAACAAAATCTCAGAAATCTCTTGAAAATCCCTAGCCACACCACTAGGAGGCCACTCCTATAAATACTTCCTTCTGAACACACTAAGTTGCCCCAATGTCTGAAGAGAATTGAAATCAACAACACGACACCAACCAACATCAACAAAATGTTGACTCAAATTCTCCAGATGAGGGTGAGTAGACAAAATGGGAGGATGACCATCCCAGGAATCATACCAGAAGAGAGCATCCTACCCATAATTGCAAATCCAAAATAACCCCTGCTTGACCAACTTGGCTCCTCTTTTGAGGGTGCCCAAAATCATAGAACCCTTCCCCTCTAAACTAAAGTAGGCAATATTTACAATCTCAACCACACCCAAATATTTTTAAGTAAGGATCTTCACCCAAAACTAATGGTGCTGTGAACTCCAATGCCAATACAACTTAGCCACTAAAACTTCACCATTTAAATTAGTCTATCACAAACCCAGTCCGCCTTCCTGCTTTGGCCTACATATGGCATCCCACTTAACCAAGCTCCACTTCCTATGAAGAAGATTACTATACCAAATTAATTGTCTAGACATACTCTCAAAGTCTTGAATAAATCTAGGTGCAGATAGAACAAAGAATCTATATAGAGGAAGAGCCTACACCATAGAATTTATGTGAGTCACTCTACCCATAGAATAAATCCACCTATAAGTCCAATGACTGACCAAATTTTAGAACTTATCTATAATCCCCTGCCAAAACAATTAAGGAAGCAAGTGAATAGCAAGAGGAATTCAAGGATAAACAAAAGGGAGAGTACCAATCTAGATATGAAGTATTCTAGAAATTCTCCTTTGAATAACCTAAGGAGTATTAAAGAAATAGATAAAAGACTTCCCCTCATTAATATTTTGACCAAACGTAGCCAAATAATTATCTAGAACACTATGCCACCTGAAAGCCTCATCAACCCTAACCCTACCCATCAGAGAAGTGTCATTAACAAACTAAAGATGGGACTGAGGAGGGATATTTTTTCCCCAAATCCAACCTTGGATCAAGCCACTTTACACCTAAGATCTAATAAACCTCCCCAAGCCCTTAGTCAGTAGGATGAACAAATAAGGAGACAAAGGATCCCCTTGTCTAAGCCCCTATAAGCACCAAACAAATTCGTTGGTTAACCATTAATCAACACCAAAAATGAAGGAGAAGTGACACAACTCTTGACCCATTCAATCCATTCACTAGTAAAACCAAACGCTCTCAAGATCTTGAATAAGAAATCCCATTTAACATGATCATAATATTTTTCCATATCTAACTTAATAAACATAGCTTTCTCCATGTAATATGCCATAGAATGAATAGTCTCAATAACAATGAAGGAACCATCCATAATCTTCCTACCAGTAACAAAAATCCCTTGCTCCTCAACAATAAACTTTGTAATTTTCTTGTATACCACATTACATAAAGCTATTGGCCTAAACAAATCTAGAGTATTAGCCCCATCATCCTTTGGTATGAGGGCAAGAAAAGTAGCATTCATGGGCTTTAGCATTTGTTTATTCATGTGGGATTCCTGAACAACCTCTAGAAGGTCAAACTTAATCACTTCCAAGAAATCTTAAAAGAGTTCTACCAGATACCCATTAGGCCGAGGGGCGTTTTCCTTTTTTCATCTGAAATACAACATTCTCAAGCCCCAACAAAGAAATAGGATTAAGCAAAGACTCATTCATTTCACTAGTAACCAAAGGTGGTATATAATCTAGAAGCACAACTTCATCCACCTCTGCAAGAGGGGAATCCTCAGATAATAAAGAAGAGAAGAAACAAACTAACTCCATAGAAATAGAAGTAGAGGAGGATAGAGTCTCCCCATTCGAAGTCAAGAGGGAAGAGATAACATTACCTTTTCTTCTATCCTTAACCGAATTGTGAAAGAAAGAAGTGTTTCGATCCCCCACCTAGAGCCATTTAATGCAGGACTTTTTCTTCCAAAAAAAATCCTCTCTTAATTCCCATTCCTCAACTTCCTTCATCGTAGTAGCTTCCAACAAACCTAACTCCTCTGTGAGGCCCATGTCCCGAATTTTCCTAGTAATCAAATCCAAGTGAGCCTGAGCATTTTTCTTTGCTTGAAACACATTACCAAAGTGCTACCTATTCCAGCGCTTCAACCTATACTTCACATACTGTAGCCTCTTCAAGAAGGAGAACATAGCAGTACCATGTGTCAACTTCCCAAGATGCCACCAACCAGGAAGCAAATCATGAATATATTCATCCCTTAACCACATAAGTTGAAACTTAAAAGACTACTATATATAGTGTTGGGGTAACTTAGCAACAAACTTGACCAGCCAATGATTAGAACCCCACCCATCTAAAATATTAGAGCTAGGTTGCCACCTACCTCCCATCCAAAAACTAGACACCAAGAATCTATCCAGACATTTTGAAATAACAACTTCCCCACTCCTATTATTCTAGGTAAAGACCCCATTAACAAGCTTGATGTCAATGAAATTCAAGAGAACAATATTATCCTACAAAAGCACTGAAGAAGGCTCTAGGTGAGCACTATCATCCCTCTTCTCCTCCAATGAAGTGACAACATTAAAACCCCTAGCCAAAATCCAAGGAATATAAGGATCCAAAGACCTCACATATCTTACATGGCCCCTATTACGAGTTTTTCATTCGTAGCTCAATTTGATTGAGATTGTTGATTTTAAACTGAGAAAATGAGGTACATTTTATTAACTTTCCTACATTACATTCAGATGTATAAATGGAACAATCCAAAAAATATTACAATTACAAATTATTACATTCATACACATGCATGTTACAGAGGAAAGATTCATATTTTTTTTAACAAAGTAATCTTTATTGAATGTAAAAGTGTACATTATCTCACATAAGCCATGAGATTAACTTAGCTTATTCAATATAAATTATGAAAAATATATACATGAATAAGTAAAGAAAAGAAATGAATGTGCATAGAAGGAAGGTAACTAGCCAATACCTATGAATGACTGGTTCTAATTTGTCTTTTTGTTCTACTGCTGTCCTGATCTTCATTTGTCATTTCTAGCTGCATACCGCTTTTAGTCCTACATGTGACAATAACAATGGTGTTAGATAATTCTCTAAGAAATGATTTATTACAAACATTATATACACATTCACCCTAGGGTATGTGCAGGATCATGATGGGCCGAAATGTGGTGATATGATGGGTATTTGTAGGGTATGTGGCTGACGATTTTTTTTAACCCAAAATTGATGAAATGAAAAGGCTTATTAAAGGCGATTCTCAGCTTTCCACCAATATAAATTATGATTTACATTGAATTTAATAAATAATTATTATTCATTTTCTATTTAAATTATGACTAAATTCTTAATTGATAGGCTGATTGAAAAATATCTATATAGCTTTCAAATGGTATCACATTTTTTGAATCCAAAACATGCATCACATTCTATGCTTTGCATACTATAGGATTAAAAAAATAAAAAATGAATTTCATTAAGTTTTGACCAAGTTAAGGTGGTTAGACATACGAGTTTTTATATTTTTTAAAAGTTGTAATAAAAAAATCATAATTAATTATTTACTTACAAAAAAATTACAAAAAAATATGAATCACATCGAGACATGAGTCCTCTACTTATGTATAAAATGTTATAAAAAAATATTATCATTTTATTGTGGTTAGGGTGGTTAGACAGACACCTACTTATTTTTTCCCTAAAATTTAAGTACTACTGCATTGAAATTTCAGATTTTCACCAAATAGATTTAAAAAAAATAAAAAAATCTAGTAGTTTAGAATCTACATTCAATTTGCTACAGATTCTATTCTTACATATTTTTGAAATAATATAGATAACTTATTCAATTTTTTATGTCAAGTTTCCTAACTCTGTTTTTTCTAAATTTTTTGCCACTTAAGGGCCTATTTTTTCCATGACGATCCTGCAAATACCCCCTATGCATGTATAAACTGATAATTATGTGCATTAAATAAGCTATGTGTACATTTTAGGTGTCCCAGAAAACCAATGGAGTCATCAAACACCTAAAATATACATTTTTTTTCTAATTTGTTTGCTTCATGTACAACTACAAGTGTAATCATGTATCATGTGTTTTATTCATCAAATTACAGTCTGTGGGTTAAAATGAGGCTCCCACAAGGGTTGAGCCTGACATGTTGAGTTATCAAATAATGAGCTTATTCGAGCTTATTTAAGAGGGAAACACAATCTTAAAGGGCATCATATCAATATGATTATACAATGATAGTGAATAGGCATACATATTGAGTTCACAAGTATTTCTTCAAGAAGTAACTACAGGAGCTAAATGGAACAATATCATTCAATGACAAAATGCTTTAATGAAGTTCTAATAGTATCTACAAGCATATAGTAATGTAATGCGGCTGTCAAGACTATGCACAAAATGTTTTTTAAAATAATGTATGGTTGTAAGTGATTATTTTGAGATCAACATATTGTTTTATTGTGCTTTATTATGTTTCTTAGATAGTGAAAAGATTGCATCTCTTTATGGTTTGATTGGACAAGCACATATCTATCATGGAAGCAAGTGTTCATCACTATCAAAAGTGATATATACTTAATAAATCATAAAGAATGAATTTATATCATGTGTCAAAGTAGATATCATTTAATGTTTCATATAAGTGCATCACTAACATGATCATCCGTTGATCATCATATTCATTGTCATTCCTTTATAATGTGAAAGCCATTGAGAAAAGTAACCATATTATGAATTAAAACAATTAGCAGGAGATAGAGCTTAGAAGTGGTTGGTTGAGCTTATGCCATGAAAAAGTAGAAGGAAAAATCCTGATTAAAGGTGCAATCATCTCAATTAACAGTTAATACATTATCAGTCTTTGATTTCAGTTTGATAATGGGGCAGTTTCTCCAAAGGCAGAGTCATCGTGTGACAGTCACAGTGAGTGTTTGCATTGATAAGAAAAGATACACAAATATAATGCCTTTTCAAAAGAAACATAAGGAAACCACAACTAGAAAAACAACAGTCATCACTTAAGGGAACATTGTATAATGATAACTTATGAATGTCAATTCAATAAGACAATAATGATAGTGATAAAGTGAAGGGCACCATTTTTCTTGTAGGATAGTGAGCTGAGATGGCTTTTGTTTCAACTATCACCCTCTCATGGAATCTCATTTGTATTATTATCTTTGCACGACCTTATCATAATAAGGGAATTTTTGAAATAAAATGAGAGACAAGAGAATATAACAAAAATTTCTTTCTCTATGCAAAACCCTGTGGGTCATATGAGGAAATTTCCAGAAAAAAAAAAAGGTTGTGGCATACAAAGTATCAAAGCTCGCGGCCATTTCATGGAAGGTCTAGCATTTTTACATATTCTAAAAGTACATACAACAAAATTTAAAAAAAAAAAAACCCTTGAAAGCTTTTGAGAAGGGAGACACAATAAAAGGCTGAGCCATTTCTTTTAAAGGAGATTACAAGAGAATGTCTCAAAACACAAAAAAAATCATGAATCTCAAGTTATTACAAAACCCAAAATGGCCAATGAAATGTACATATGTATCAAAGCTACAGGAGGAGCATTTGTAAAATCCAAGTCGGCCATGAAGGAGAAGTGCAGATTGAACCATGGTCATCTTAATGGAAATGTACAGAGGGTATGTGCAGGATCATGGTGAGCCAAAAGTGGCAATGAGGAAAAAAACATATCTTTCATCAACCCAAAAATGCGAAAATACTGTGTTGAATTCTTTTAAGCTCGAGTGTCAGTACACACCACCATAGCAAACACCAAACCTAGTTTTCCAAATCGGATATCCGATTTGTAAAAAACATATATATACAAACTCTGTTGCTTTTTAAAAGTCATTTCACAGTTAAAAACCTACGGGTGCACAGTGAGTTGATTCTTCGCGTAACGGATATCCGATTTGGCCAAAATTCGATTTGAAAAGCTAAGATTTTTTATTTTTATTTGCTTTGATTCAATTTTGAATTAGATTTGGATAATTTCAAATAGTTTTTTGTGGATTTTTTTTTAAAATAGGGTTTTTGATTGATTTTTATGAAAAATTTGAGTTTAGAATGAATTTTGATAAAAATTGAATGTTTCTTGTGGATTTTTTTTCAAAATAGGGTTTTTGATTGAATTTTTATGAAAATTTTGAATTTAGAATGGATTTTGATAAAAAATGAATGTTTTTTGTGGATTTTTTTTCAAAATAGGGTTTTTGATTGAATTTTTATGAAACAATTGAGTTTAGAATGGATTTTGATAAAAAAAATGAATGTTTTTTATGGATTTTGATTTAAAAATAGTGTTTCTTATGTATTTGTATTAAAAATTAGAGAATTTTATAGATTTTTGTTAAAATGTAGGGTTTTTTTGGATTTTTTTTAAAATATAGGGTATTTTTATAATATTTTCATTTATATTGTCTAATTTTAATTAGATTAATTATTTTGTAACTTTAATCAAGGCATTATGGCTGTTGAGAATGAGAATGCACAAATTCCACCAGTTGAGAATGAAAATCCACCAGCTGAGAATCAAAATGCAAAAATGCCAAATGCTCCACCACCTCTGCAACCATCAATTGAAGACTTAATTCATGAAAAATTGGAGCAATTGAGGGGAATTTGTGATGTTTATAAGAAAATCCCTCGATTATCCCGTATGTCAACCACATTGACAGGAATAATTACAAATGTAGAAACCCTCTCCACCCAACATAATGCCTTTCATTTGTGGCGAGAAACCATGAGGGAATATTATGCATGTGGATTGTCTTATGATGATGTGAAAGATATCCAAATAACAAAATCCCAAATAGCCTCTTTATTTATTAACCCCAACAGTGGTTTTCTAGTTAATGTTAACAAACCAAAACTTTCTATAAAATGGTGCATGCATAGGGGCATAGTAGATAACTTTTGGGATCGTTGGTGTATGGGTTTTGATAAACCACCCAACAATAATCTTGATGTACCTTTTTACTTTATTAAAAAATTATATGTTGAGTTTTTGTTAGGGAATCATGTCAATTATATGTTGGTGGAGGTATGCCCCAGGATAGGCCAAGGGCAGCTAGAGTAGTCATGTGCCCACATGTTCCCCATCCTTCCCTTCCTCCGCCACCTCTAGTACAACATCCAGATATTACGGAGGATGTAGCCACACAAACTATCCTGGCCATTCACTCTTTGAGTGGTCTTTTGGTTTCCCATGCTTCTTCAGTAGCTCATCCATAGTCTGGTGATCTTGGTGATGGATCCAGTGCTACTGCATCATCCTCCTCGGTGTCCACATATTTGTGTGCAATATTTGTAATACATGCCAACAAATATGCTTGGGTCCTATTGTACAGCCCCCTGAGCATCCATTAGACACTTCTGATTATGACATCCAGGATGTGGAGATTATAGCAGATCACACGTAGGGGAGTGGAGCACACCCTACAAAGTCCTCTCCTGCTAGAGAGGTGGACATTGGAGTAGTTACACAAGTAACATTTAAGGTGTAAATTCATAACTTACATTTTTTTAAAAATGAATATTAATAAGAGATAGTATCAAGTACTAATATTTATTTACATGGTCTATTTAACAGTTAATGTTTGAGGAGGATCTCACACAGGTGACTGATAGTACCCTTAGGGCCATTTCATTTGGCCTCGAGATGCACACAATATGTATTTTCGAACTCACTCATTTACATTTTTTTACTATATACTTGCTTGTCATTTGAATTATCATTAATGAAATTAAATATTAACTTATATGTTTATCTTATTCTATGCTTGTAGGAAGCACCTAGTGTGAGCAAGGTGCGATGCTCTCCAGACTATGGAGGCACAATGTTAGATAAGGGAAAGGTAATTGAACTCAAATTTGATAGAATTAAGATTTATAATATCTTTTATTGATTATGCATACATTGACATAGATTCGTAGTTTCATATGTACTTGTCATTTTTATGTATAGGAGGTTGTGAGCTATACATCATTGTTGATAAGTGCCACAACACCTGAAGGAGTAGGTATTTGAATAGCTGAAGGAGTAGGTATTTGAACACCTGAAGGAGGAGGTTGAAACACCTAAAGGAGATACAGAAAAAGATCAGCCTAAAGAGGTATGTGTTTATTTTATTTTGTGCTTGGTAAATATGTTCTTATTACCGACAATTCTATGCTGCTAACTTGGATCAATTTCATGTTTTTGTTCACATATATAGATTGACGTTACCAAATTTGGTTTGGTTAGTTCTTTGAGAGGGGTATATTCTAGGATTCCTGACCCTTCGAAGAGACATATAATTCAGGTAATCAAGATTTCAATTTTAGAATTCAATTATAATTCAATGTCTATTGATTTTTATGTTAATTATTCAATTTTAAATTATATAGTATAACTAATCTTAATTGTGGTTTGAATTTTTCTTGTGCAGCTACCTTCAGAGCCAACGAGTGCTTCAAAGAGGCTCCATTATGATAATCCACCAGTAGTTTAGGATGAGATAGACATTTTGGAATGTAAATTTTGAATAGATACCGAGATAGCATATGCCACATATTGTAAAACTTTGTTTGAGTTGGCATTCATGCCATTTTTGTATATGGACATACACTTGATTATTGGATAATTTGATATATATAGAAGTTGACAATCAAAATTTAATTTCCTCCTCATGTGCATGATTAAACTCTTTAAAAATTTAATCAAGTGAGCAATGGTTAAATATTATGTAGTTTATATTCATATTGTTGATTACATTGCATTGCACATCTTTTCAAACTCAAAAGCATTACTTCACATTGCATAAGTAAATAACTAGATGCTAATAGATGAAAAAATTCAATAACAATATAGTTTTTACAAAGTCAAACCTAAGCAGCTTATGCAATTACTTCCACATTACATAACTACAACTAGGAGCAGCTATCAATTGCATTAGCTTGTCATGGAATTCTATGAGACCACATTTCTTTGAGGAAAATTGGCACAAAACTCACAAAAAATGAAAAGAAAGCACTCAAAAAAACTTTAAAGGGGTCTCAGGCCTGCTGCCCCCTCATTCCACACACTATGCAGCCATTTACTTGGAGTGTAGGCGCCGAACAATGGAGAAAACATGTAAAAATAATATATATATATATACACACAACCTTGAAGCATGAATTACGATTAGAATATCACATAACATAATATAAACAAAAAAACCACTATAAACTTGAATTTCATTTAAAACATGCATGATAAATATTCATTGTTGAAACTTGAATTGTGGTAGCTTGATATATAGAGTTGATTGATGCCAGGTTTCAATTTGTATGATATTGAAAAAATAAGCCAACTGAGTAGAGTTATCAGCATTCTTCAAAAATCATAAGAA